>CM036583.1:87517750-88717750 GCA_020745775.1 Theristicus caerulescens
CAAATGTGAAATTTTGAATTAAGATGAACAAAATGGCTCACTTCCATCATAAAAGAACTAAAATTAGCTTGTTTTGAACAGATTGCTGTGCTGAACTAGGAAACAGAATGCTCAGAAGGATGTTCAAACCTCACAAGCTGGTTCTATCCCATGCAATAAATGTTTCATCCCCCCGACTCAGTTGAGCCTATTGGCAGGGATCTGCTTCCCATCAGACTCCACCTGTTGAAAAATGCACTTGTTCCTCAAACAGACAGTAATTCTTAAATTTAGACAGAATTGCTTGTTCAACTATGACAATGAATAATTAGTTACAAGTTTCAGAAATAGGACCAAGTTGATCACATCTCAGGTAGAAGAACATGGAGTTGCTCTACTGAAATCAATAAAGCCACAACATATTTATGCCAGCCAAGGATATGATCTCTTAATGAGGACCATGAAATATAACAAGAAATTCCCAACTAATTCCTCCTTCCATGATCCCAGCTCACAAAAGACTATAAAATCATCTCTTATATCACTGATGTCTTGCTGTTTGCGCTTTACTTAATCTGCAGAGCTTCACCATGCCACAGATGATGTCATCTGACGGTACAAATGTAATACAGAACTAGTGGGTTAACATATGAAGAGCACCTGAGATCCAAGAAGGAGTAATCTCTATCAGAATACTTTTGATGGAATATTTTTGCTCTAGAAAAATGTCATTTCAAGGAATTGTTTCAGGAAACCTGTCAATTCTGGTAAAATCTTGGTAAAAACAATTGTCTTTTTCAGAAAATGCAAAAATGTTGTATTTACCTTTCTTTTGTCTCTCATTTTTATGACCACAAAATTGTCAAAACGATAATGAAGCATTTTTATACGTCTCTACTTTCAATTCTTTAACTTGAAGCAGTGCCTTCCCCAGTCGCAAAGACTTCAGGCTGCCTCCAACAGCAATAGATTTCAGCAGCAGAAAATTTAAGGGGAAAAAATGCTAAAGATAGCAAGACCATCGTAAAACATGGAAACTTGCAAGTGTTGATTTCTTTCGTTATGTCCTTGCGTAACATCAATATAGCAGGGTCCAGAGTAAATGGAGATAAACATTAGGAGGATGACAACATTAACAACGCTTTCTTAGTTACATGTGATATTTTGGGGATTGCTCAGACTACAGGAATCAGTATCACGTCAGTGTCTAAGATAAGACTTGGTCCCATCCTACATAGTGCTGAGAAGCTTCCCTGGGAGGTAAGGGTACTGTGGAATTCACAGTTTTTTTTCTATTTTCATTGTTTACAAGTGAACTAAAAAGCCATGTGGGGATGCAGTAATGAAAAGAGGGATGGAGTAATGAAGAGCAAAAGGGTACCAGGCAAGAGGAGCCCATCCTGTACTACCTGGTATACCAGCAGTTTTGCTGATGATTTCAATAGCAGCAAGCAACCTGAAAAATAGGAATTCATTTCCAGGGCAACATTGGTAGGAGGTGAAACATAAAAGTGAGTGATGGGTTAATGAAAATAAATGGTCTGAAATAACAGTAGTTCAGCAAAGCAGATATTTATTGTGTTATCCAAGTTTGTTACATGAGAGTTATTAAGTTAAATCAGCCCTCATAGAAGCCAAATAAATGGAGACAATTCTGATGATCCCAATGCTTTAATCTCACCGTTTAGAGTATATCAGGGACAGAAAGAGCAAGAAATTGTCACAAAGAAATACCTTAATTTTTAATGTAAAGCTTTTGCAGAAAAGTAACTTTAAAACAGGCGTATCACTTCCATTTCTAATTAGGATGCATTAAAGTAATTACGAAAGGAACCATTTCATACTTCCAGAACCTACTTGTCAGCTTAAAAGACTCTTGAATTGCATGGGCAATAAGGGGAGTGCAGAAGAACAATACCACCAGGAAAATCTACAAAACAAAATTTTGCTGTTTGCTCTTTGTCTTCCAAGGACATGGATTCTCTGTTGTCATCAATATTGTTAAGTATAAAAATAAATAAGTTTGTTCAGCAACAGTGAAAAGGTGAGCACTCTAAGAGTGAATAACACCAGGAAGTTTGGATCTTGAGAGATCAGTCTTGTGACTCTCACGAGAATAAATAAATCAAACCTCCATTTCAGCTCATGTTTTTATGAAGCTGTGTTATAGTTATGCTCTTCTTCTGATCCTGCTACCGTATAAAGACTGAGGGAGCTACAGTATGAAGATTGAGTGAGGACTGTCATTTGGAAAGGTATCAGTCACTGTGCCTTCTCCAAAAAAAAGAAAAAAAAGGCAAAGAACAAAAAACACCACACACCCTCTTATCCCCCTCCCAGCTCACTGAAAGCTCAAGGATACACAAACAAAGGGTTTGACTGAAAGTTCTGGAGAACAAGAGTAAAGATCAGTCACCTCCATTCCCCATACGAGAACATTTCAGCTCCAAGATACTACAGCATTTCACACACTTGAAACTAAACATTGACTTCAACAAACACAAGAAGTTTCCTTCAGATAATGTGGAAAAAAAAATATAAAATTATTTCCTTGTACCTTTCCCCTTGCCTGAAAAACATTTAGCATTGTCTAAATATGGATTTTGCTCAGTCCAACTCTTCTATTTTTCATTAAACATTTCACTTACCCTTGCTCACAACAGCAAAATGGAAGAATGGCTGTTGTGGGCCAGGCTGAAGGTCTAAAGTTTGTGAATGCTTAGTAAACACATGTAGGAAACACAGACAACTAATGATCCCTTCTTTTCATGTACTCTTTCAGCTTCCATGGAAACAGCAATTTGTAGATTTTCCAAGCCAGAAGAACGTACATTATCGTCTTCGTATATTGGTCCCTAGAGGCTGTTCTTTTGTAAGCATACCTTATTTTCTCTCTGAACTGATTTGAAATTTTGTCCTCCAAAACACCCTGTTGCAATGAGTTCCACCATTGGATAACAGGCTGTGGGGAAAAAAGAACCCCCAAACTTCCTTTTTTTTTTTTTTTTTAAACCTGTTGATGAGTTTTAAAAGACCGCTGCAGGATACCCTGCAGATGCTTTTAAGTTTGAAAGAGAAATAAGTGGCAAATCATCATTCCTACCTGTAGGCTGAATTTGAGCTGCTTCAGTTCAGACTTAGTTTCTGCCAGCGTTATCATGAAACTGCACCTATGTAATTTTTCCCTAAGTACCGTGTCCATAAGGAAGAGCTGATAATGGACCAATTTGCACTGTTACATCAGTGTAAATCCAGAACAATTTCATTTACTTTGTTAAACCATAAATTTAACCAAGCATTGGTTTTACTAAAAGCAGAATTTTGCCTAGCAACTCACTATTTTTTTCCTTCCAAAAACCCCTCAATGTTTTACATAACAATATACCAAGTGCATCTACTGTTTTATAGACCACATTATATATCCACAGCTACACATGATGTAATTTACCACTGAAATATGGACACCTCTCAAAAATTTACAGTGTAAAGAAAGTTAGAGTAATAGCCTAGGCAAACTGAAACTAGTCTTTTAAATATCCCCTTACAAGTTTACTGCTGATGGTCACTTAGCAGACCAGGCTCCTATGCCACTGAAAATACAGAGGAATTTTAAAGAAACTGAACACTGTCAAATTGTTTTTCACTGCCTTTTAACTTACCGGCTCCTAACCCATTATTTCCAGAAGACACCCAAGAAAAAAACCCACCTTACATACCTGTTCCCATGAATCAAGTTTTCAGGCTAGAGTTTGTGACATTTTGACCATCATTAGTTCTCACATGAGAGCTTAAGATACAGATGCTTCCCTGCACTTAGGTCCACTGCTGGTCTGTGATCATTCCTTTGCAACCTTGCAAAGGGCACAATATCAACTGTTAAGATAAAAATTAAACTAGAACTAAGACTCCCTCACTCCTGTAAATCAAGAGAAACCAAGTGTGAATCTATGCCCCTGAGCACCCTACATCCAGGAGAAGTGCAAAGCACCTGTGGGGATCATCAGCCTTACTCATTTAAGAGTTCACTGAGTCTATTTATATCCAAAAGACATCACTGGGGAGGTATGTTGGCTCTCAGACTTAAAAAGTCATTTTAGTGGCAATTCTGCCACAAAATATAATGACCGTTACAGAGGTCATAAGAAGTATTTTTGTAAAATATTACCTTCTGCTGACACTGTCCTTTGTCAGTGCCTTGGTCAAGTGCTTGGGACTGATCTCAGCATTTCCTCCAAAGGCCCATTCCTCCTCTAGTTGTTGCTGTAGTGCTGTGACATGACAACGTCATAAAAATTCTAAAGGTCAGACTTGAGCTTCAAGGCACACATGAGCGAGAAGTAAAACCTGAGCTAAATCTCAACTGGCTGCACAAACAAATGGAGTGCACAAACACTAAATATAAAATTAATGCTTAACAGCTGTGTTTCCACCTAAACACACAAAGCAAAACCAAGTCAAGGTGAACCTGTCCTATGAGACAAACATCTCATATCTTGCTCCTTTTCTCTCTCATCAAGGCATTACAATGGTCTCTTTCTGGAGAGGATGCTGTTGCAGTGAACAGTAGTAGGTAATACCTACAAGATAATTAAGCCTTATATTAACGCCACTGCCCTGTAACTGACTAACTCTATATTAATTTGGCTAGAGGATACTTCTGGTCTCATTTTGATCTGAAATTCCATCCTAATGCAGGTTTAAGTAAAATCTGCATTTTGTTGGATTAAAGACAAATTGCCCAAGTGTTTCAACTAGCTCGGCAGCAAGTTGTTTCCAATGCATCAGATCCAACATTCAGCCTCTACAGTATCAAAAGGCTTTGAGCTCACTGTGCAACTTTGGATGAAGAAAAAAAAGAAGTCCTACAAAGTTACAACACTGTCACCACCTTTGCTCTGTTACTACCTGATCCTTAGTCAATGGCCCCGACAGCACATGCCACCTGCTGTTGATGAGAAGGATGTGACAATAGGGTAAGTCTCATTATTGTATCCGCCACATGCATCTTCTGCCCTCCAAGGCTCCCAAGGTCAGCCAGGTTCTCCTTGTTGTGGCTCTCCACAGCTTATGTGGATAAGTCTGAGGATGAGTACAAAGCCATAGAAAGTCTACCGATGGGTGTGTCACACGCTCGCTCTCTGAAGAGCTGACTTCTGAGCTGTGACTACCTTTCATAATGTTGACTTTTAGGTTCTCTCTGTAGTGGCCTCTTCAAGGCCCCTTGCCAAGCCTTTTCATCCAAGTCAGACAGTTACATCTTCTTTCTTGGGTAGCTTTGAACATACTGTTGTAACAGAAGGAAAAGCTCAGTTGTTCTGGACCTCGGCTCTGTTTCATTTATTGTGGCTTTAACAGCTGCACAGCACCCAGTTTTGTGAGGCAGGTCAGGAGGTTAAGAAAAAGGTGCAAGAAAGAAACTAACCTCCCCAAGATAGAAATTACTGCTCACAAAGATGCACGGGGGAAAGAAATATTGTAGGATAAAACTGGCTACACTTATTCCAGGGACTGCAGTGATGACTTTTAGCACAAGGCCATTGAAACTACCCGTAATTGAATTAGCACTCCACAACCAGAAGAAAAGGCAAAACTTTGTCATACAAATAGTGAAAATCAGGACTAAAAGTTAACACAGACCATAAATATGACCTTCAATAACAGAGCTTTGCACAAAAAACATAAATAAATAAATCTTGTACACAAATCCAAACATGCTGCATGTTAGGACATAGCATAAAGCATACTAATTGTCCACAGTGCCTAATCAGATTTGAAGTCCATAGCAGGAATTGAATGAACATTGCCCCCTCATCTCTAAAAGAAATTTATTCTTTCACTTTCCCTATCTCTCCTTATACTTGCATGCTATTAATTCTGGCATCTAAAAATCCACTAAAAGCCAAGAGCAGAAACTTATTTCCTATTAGTCCATGCTAGGCAGCTCTCTGCTTGGTGCTTTCTTTAAGCACCAACATATTTCTCAAGGCTTTGCCAAAGCCCGAGGCCTTGTCACTTGGAAAAGATCAGGCAGAATTTACATTGCCTGAACATGGCCTTTGAGGTACAGGCTGTCCCATACTTCTATTAAACTCCAGTTGCATTGCAAATGGGCAGCATTTATGGAAATCAGGTCACGGGAGTGTCAAACTTGGAAAGACTGAAAATTCAGAGCAGGTTACACAGCAAGAGGACCACTGTTAAAAGGCTCAAACATCAAGATGAATTAATTTCCCCTGGCAAGCCAGAGCTTTTCTAGGTTGAGTCTGGTTTTACTGCCCCTGAAAGAATCCCCTCTTTTCAGGGTTTTGTGGAAGGCAAGAGGTCATCTTATTCTTTTCATGCCACTGCAGCACCTCTGTTGAATGTTAATGCTCACAGACACTTGCTTCTTGCAAGCTTCAGTGAGGCTCTGAATGAGAAGGATCAAGAGCTCCTATTCTGGAAGTGACAAGGAACCCAGGCTGACACAGCAGGGATTACAACCTGAAGCACTGATTTCTAGTGTGGAAAACCACTTGTATTTGCAACATAATACTGAGATGAGATGTGTGATAGAGGTGGATTTAAAAATTTCTTAGATACCAGTACAGGAGTGGAACAAGTAGGCAACAGCGGAGAAAAAAAAATTCTGTACCAGTATACAAATGCAGATTTCACCAAGAAGATCCTACTTACAGATTTAACTTTAATCTTGGCCATAGTGAGGCATTTGCTTCTCTCCCCACGGTCTGCAATAGTGAAAGCGGGGAGGCAGGAGAAAGGTTCCTTCATAAATAGGAGTTACAGTCAATCCATCTGCTGCTACCTTTACTGTCCATGCTCTAACAGAAGTGCTCTCCATGACTAGCACAGGAGGGGATAAAAACCTGTTCACTTCTAGCACTGTCCAAGAGTGAAACCATCTGCAGCAGGAGTCATGCCACAGCTTTATTTTTAACTTCTCCTTGTGTTGCAAGTGCTCCATTCAAGGATCACCAGGGAGACAGTCAGACTGACCATACCAGAACTGGGTATGTATGTTATCATACCAATGCCAAGCCTGAAGAACACCAAAGTAAAAGATGCAAAAGCATGAAAAGGAATATAGATGAACATACTAGCAGATCCTCCAGTATCTAAACCAGACAAATCTTATCAAGTTGAATTAAGTTATAAGGATTCCAAGATGAGCAGGGATTGAGGATTAACCAGCTTCTACTAGTTGTCAATAGGAATCAGCCAGGTGCAACATTTCCAACTGCAGTATGAGATGACTATACCTAAAGCCAAAATTATTTTTGGTTAACATGGGTGAACAATGGCATCCACACAGGTAGCAGAGTAGGTGACACAGATTTGTCAGAATTCAATTTACAGAAGGTTGAAGGACCATAGAACTCAATTTACTCATGTCTAATTACATAAATAGGATATTTATGTAATTAGGGGATAAAGGAGCCAGTGAGTGCTGGGAGTTCTTCAAGAATGCTCTCTTGGAAGCACAAAACCAGTTTATCCCCTATAAAAGACAAGGAAGTAAGCAGAGCAAGAGGTCCCCTTGGCTCAACAACGAGCTCCTGGGCATGCTTAAAACCTTTTTCACCTCTGTCTTTACCATCACTGTTGGATCCCAGGCATTGGGAACAAAAATCCAGGAGGATCCAAACACAGACCCACCATCAGTGAAGAAGGAGTTAGTATGTGAATTATTACAGGAGCTTGACCCCTACAAGTCTATGGGCCCTGATGCCATCCACCTGAGGGTGTTGAGAGAGCTGGCTGATGTTGTTACGGGGCCACTCTCTACAATCTTCGAGAAGTCATGGAGATCGGGGGATGTCCCAGAGGACTGGAGGAAGGCAAATGTTACCCCTATCTACAAGCAGGGCTCAAGGGAGGATCCAGGTAATTATAGGCCCATCAGTCTTCAATCCCCAGGAAAGTCATGGAATGGATCCTCCTGGGGGCCATGACGAGTCAAATGAAGCACATGACTGGGAAAAGCCAACACGGCTTCACAAAAGGCAAATCGTGCCTGACAAATCTGGTGGCTTTCTATGATAAAGGGACCTGCTCGGTTGACATGGGGTGAGCGGTCGACATTGTCTACTTGGACTTCTCCAAGGCCTTTGATATGGTTCCCCACGGCCTCCTCCTGGAGAAACTGATGCGGTATGGACAAGTGGTCTGTGCAGTGGGTGAGGAATTGGCTGACGGGCCGTACCCAAAGGGTGGTGGTAAATGGCTCTTTTTCAGACTGGCAACCTGTCACAAGTGGGGTCCCCCAGGGATCGATATTGGGCCCAACGCTCTTCAATATCTTCATAAGTGATCTGGATAACGGGATCAAGTGTAGCCTGATGAAGTTCGCAGATGATACCAAACTGAGTGAGGAAGCAGACACTCTGGAAGGGAGAGCCACCCCGCAGGAAGATCTGGATAGGCTGGAAGAGTGGGCTAACAGGAACCTTATGAAGTTTAACAAAGACAAGTGTAAGGTCTTGCACCTGGGAAAACATAATCCAGGAGTGCAGCTCAGACTGGGATCCACCCAGCTGGAGAGCAGCTCCGTGGAAAGGGACCTAGCGGTCCTGGTGGACAGGAAGCTCAACATGAGTGAACAGTACGCTGCTGTGGCCAAGAGGGTCAATAGGATGCTGGGTTGCATCAAAAAGGGCATCACCAGCAGAGATAAAGAAGTCATTAACCCACTCTACTCAGCACTTGTCAGGCCACACCTGGAATACCGTGTACAGTTCTGGGCCCCATTATACAAAAAACATGTGGCCAGGCTGGAGGGGGTCCAGAGAAGGGCCACCAAGATGATCAAGGGTCTGGGAAGCCTGCCATACGAGGATAGGCTGAGAGAGCTGGGCTTGTTCAGCCTTGAGAAAAGGAGGCTTAGAGGTGATCTCATCCCCATGTACCAGTACTTAAAGGGGAGCTACAAAGAAGATGGAGACTCCCTTTTTACGAGGAGTCACATGGTGAGGACAAGTGGTAACGGGTGCAAGTTACTCCCAGGGAGATTCTGACTGGACACGAGAGGTAAATTTTTCACAATGAGAACAGTCAGTCATTGGAATAATCTCCCCAGGGAAGGGGTTGACTCTCCTACGCTGAACACATGTAAGACTCAGCTGGACATGGTGCTGGGCCATCTTGTCTAGATTGTGCTGGAAAGGTTGGACCAGATGGTCCTTGAGGTCCCTTCCAACCTGGTATTCTGTGATTCTATGAATTACAGTCACATACATGATGTTTGGCCATATTTACACAACTGCTTGGTCCAAGAATGTTTAAGCACAAGCTAGGATTCAACACAAAACAGAGCAGGCTTTCATATCACTCTAATCAAAATTCATTAAGACCACTACTTCAGCTAGACCTGTAAGTGCCCTGAACACTCTGCAGCTATGATTAGATAGCTCCCACCTCAGGAGATGACTTTTCACTACACAGATGCATATACACACTGTATAAAATGAGATTACGTGGTTCAAGTATTCAAAACTGTCTGAATTCCACTTAGATGGGATAAAACACTGACATTTAAGAACCTTAAAGATGGTTTTGAAAGTATTACCCTATATCTACAATATATTACACTCTGTATTTATAAAGTGTGGGGATAGGTAAAGATTCCTCTTTGTCAAAGGATCTTTCATAAAAATGACAGTCTTTAAATACAACCAACCTGAAGTTAAAATCCCATTATACAAATCCCATGTACAACACAGTTAATAAAGTTGAGTTTTGGGGTAGTTTTAAAGGCATCTAAAAATCTCCACTAAAACTGTGCAGCAATTGACAAGCTGTTTGTTTTTGGGGGGTTTGTTGCTTGGTTTTTTTTTTAAACACACTTGTAGAAAACTTGTAGACTATTAGAGAAAGAGCTTTAAATACACAGGTCCTGTTTGCCATCATAGCTACCATATAAAGGTCATCCAACTCCCTCCCTCTCATGTTAAACCTTTTCATGCCCAGGATGAGGAGAAGGCAAAGCAAATTTGGAGCCTGTAGAGAGCCTGATTTTTCAGTGAGATAGGTGCGAGTGCTTGCTGTTTCTGACAGGTGCACAGTGGAAGAGAAGCAATATCACAGCAGAGACGGACTGCAGACTGGAAAAAGAAAGGAATCTGGGCTCTGGAAAGCAAGTAAATAGGAAGAACAGGTACAGCAAGTCAGACAGTAGGAGAGTGTCCAGGAAAAGAGTGGATGGAGGTATTTTGCTTACTCTGCTCTCCTAGGTTGCAAACAACTAGGAAAAAAACCCAGCACTGTCACCGTCCATGAACTACAGCTCAGTCTTGTTTTAGCAGCTAAGCATGGAAAACAGAAGTCCTTTATCTTATTCCTGTTTACCTGTGTTCAGTTGGTTAGCCCTGTGTAAGTCACATTCCTGCCCTCTATTTTTATATCTTCTCTTGGTCTGTTCAATATGTCCAGCATCATAGACAGCCCTCGGAGAGGGGGCATGTCTCATACTCGGCATTTCTGTCATGCTTATGACAGTCAGCTCCCCAGGCTCAGCTCAGGTCCTTGGATCCCTACAGCTAAGTATAGCCCTAAACACAATGGGTAATTTCAGAATCTCAAGCTATACAGAGAACCTCAAAATATACTTAAAATGTATTCCATGTATATCTTTGTACTCCTTAGTTCTGCGTTATCATAAAGCAATATTAAAATTAATAGATACTCAGACAGAGGGTAGGTAATGGGGACAAATTATTTATGATGTTTGTTAATTTTACCGGAAGTAAGTTCCAAATTCAGTAGTTCCTCTCAAATGGAATTAATTTTCAATGGCTGCCACAGCTCCCATCACCTTTAATGTGTATTTTGAAGAACAAAAAAATCATAGAATCATAGAATAGTTTGGGTTGGAAGGGACCAAAATGATTAAGTATCAGCAGCATCCTGTAGTCCTGTAATAATTTGCAAGTATGGGAAAGAAAAGACCAAAAATGACCTCTTTGGAGAGGAAAGAATCAGTGGTACCACAAAGAGTCTTTTACAGTTATGTCAAAATCAGAACAAGAACAGCTTCACTAAGCTCCTAGGAAATGAAAAATGTGTTCATCCTCTAAGATAGCAGGAGTTTTAAGGCTGCTGGAATATGGGGAACATATTTTCTCTAATAGTTGTTTCCAAAGATTTGTAACCACAACCGATGTAAGAACAGATAAAAGACCAGATTTTCAGCTGAGCTCAGCATGTTGACACCAAATGCTTTTGACAACATTGTTAATGGACAAAATGCAAAGTGCAAGCAACATGCTGAGCAATTTGGAAAATCAAGCCCTTAAGACTGAAAGGAGAAGGTGGCTTTAAAATCATATTGACCCCCAGTTAGCAACACACATAGCCCAGTGACTGCAGCCATTTACAACTACTGGCAATGCAGATACATACAGAAGATGAACATAACTTGAACCTGGTATGCACATTTTAATCCTGTGGAAAAAGTAAGATAACTGACCATCGAAATTTGATCAACATTTCGTATCTGCTTGCTGGATGGCTTGACACAGCTCTGAGGTCTTTACATTTCCATGGACATAGAAGACATGCAACTCTAAGAGCCAGTCAACAATGTTCAGGGAACAATTTTTGTTGCTGGAAAATTTCATTCTGTTGAAATATGCAGCTCTGTAAGAATCAGAGTGGTTTACAATAGAATTTCAATTCAAAATAGAATAAAGAAACGGAGTAGATATTCATTCTCAAATTGAAGACATTTACAGACACTCAGCTTTAGTCAATAACTACAGAGCACACAGTCTCCAAACACGAAAGGCCTCAGCAGTTCATCCCAACACAAACTGTGACACCCCCTCTTCCATTTTCAGCTCAGCTCTCTCCACTATTTATAGGAGCAGCCAATTCACAGGCCAACAAAAGAGCATATTACCTGCTATTTAATTTAATCCACTACAGATGTAGATACTCAAAAGTACTCTGAATTTGTATAAATCTAAAATGGTCCTGAAACCAGAAGAATTGATTCCTAATTTATATGAGACCGTTGACGTCAACCACGTTACATATCAAAGATGAACGTGGCTCTTGGAGTTAAATTTAGATGATATGTTAACAGGCACCAATTTTCCACACTGTGTATTAATAGATTGCTTCTGCCTGCTTACTGAAGCATTCCCGTAGGTGGAGGCAGCTAGATGACAGAAGTGAACTTGACAACATTACCAATATTGTTTGAGCACATACGATACTTTCTGTGGGCATGCATTACCTCTAAAGAGCACAGTGTGAAGCAGCCAAGAGTGTGCTGGCTGGAGTATAAACTTTCTGCAAAAATGACAGAAGTTTGAAAGAAAAAACCAATGTCCCAAGGGTTTAAGCAAAGAGGGAAATAAGTACTGTGTTGCCATCACCGGATACCACTTTAGCAGAAACCTATTTCTCTGTAAGAGCAAAATTAATCCATCACAAAAGCATTATATATCAGTATTAGGTGCAGAGATTTGTAGCTTATTTGGGAAGCCACATGAAACAAATCTATTGGATCAAGACAAACAACTCTGGTCATAGCACATGTGGGATCTATCGTAGCAGTTTCAGCTCAGGAAGACATTTCCAAACCCAGGTCTAATTTCCATATGAAGTGGAGACATCATCCCTCCTGTATCCTGTCAGTATATGCAGGAGATATGGTGACAAATCTGTAGAATATGAGAGGAGTTTGCTCTAGAAACACCAGCACAGCATGGAACATAGAAATACCATGGACATGTTTGCAATTACTTCTGCTGTCACCCCATAGCTGTGGAAAAGTCACTTCATCTCTCAGGCCACAGTTTACATAGAAAGAAAGAGCCTACAAGCCCTTCCTGGTAGTGGCTTCATGGGAGATTGCAAAACTTCCCCTAGGATCCTGGGAAGAAGCATTGCCTCCAGCAGTAATAACTTCAGCACGTACCTCCTGGTAGGCAGCCTCTCCTGTATAGATAGGTACAGATCAGCAGGTCAGACCCCACACTCTGCAGTTTCTCAGGATACTGCTAAAAGGCATCAATGCAAAGCCTTATGTGACACATGCTGCTGATCTTCCTGCATAACCCTCCTTTCCACATACTTTCTACAGAAATAGAACAAAAGAGAAATATTTTCAAATGTTTTCCACCTTTTCTTTTAAGTCAGGGCAGAGAAGTAGAGAAAAAGCAGAGAAGGTTTCCAACTAATGCTCTGTGCATTTTTGGGAAGCCAAGGACCTTACTTGTTAGTTCCAATGGAAAACTAAAATTGACTTTTAGCTGGTGCCATTCCAGAGCATTGGCTTTCAGTGTGTGCTGTCTTTTTGCATTAGTGAATCTGGTGCTGCTGCTACATCTCAGACTGACAGCTATAGAAACAGAGCACGAAAGAAATAAGTCCTCTGTATTCACAGAGGAGGTACGGAGGCAATGCAGCAACTTCTCCCAATGTGTCTATTCTGCAGGCATCTATCCTGAGGGCAATTCCCTGTGACACATTCTTTTTTTTTTTTTTTGTCCAGAATACTAATAAGAGTGCCAATTAGCAGGAGGTGACTTAGATGGGTGATTTAGACCCCGGTGCAGGTCAGCCCTCAGATGTTAGCAGCACGCACAAAGGGGAGTTTTGTCCCAAGCACCAGCACAAGGCTGAAGTGACAACTTGAATTAGATGGGAACGGTGTGTAGGTCTCCTACTGCACTTCTGTAAGAGAAGGATATTTTCCCCCCTTTTTAAAAACACATTTTTTTTAAAGGATCATGATATCTTATCCCTGTTGAAGGACTCCAGCAAAATCCATCTTCAATCCTTTTGGGTACAGAAGGCGGAGGAAAAGGAGAGCTAAATGGGGACTGAAAAACTCATTTCAGTGGTGAAAGTGATAGCGATTTCAGTAATTTGATTTCTGTAATGGGTTGGGGGCTGGGAGGTTCAATGAAACATAACTATACAATATCTTATTTTGACATTTCAAAATTATACATTTCAATTTTAATTATTCAAATATTTTTTGTTGTAATGTAAAAAAGAGCAAATCTAAAAATATTTTGATCTATGTGAAAATAAAATAAACTTTTTGAATCAAAGCAACTGTGTGCCTCTTCTGAAACTACTGGCAAAACAAAAAGTGTATGTTTATCTTTTCACTCCTACAGCTCTACTGCTGATTAATATCTTACTGACTGCAGACGGGCTTTTGGAGACCAATGTAATCAACGGGTGCACAGCCTCTATTTCAGAGGTTTTCATCTACATTGCTTGGATTATATAGAAGACTTTCTAATGCCAAATGTATAGACAAGCAAATATTTTCAAAATATATATTGAACAATGCAGAAAAAAACCCAAAATGTTTGTCAAGTTTCCTCCCAAAATGTATTGAGAAAATATTTGCCACTTCTTAAGTAGAGGTTCCAGAAAAGCTATGAGGAAGCTCAAAGGAGAATTGGGCACCAATCCTCAGTCTCAAACAAGTCCTAGAAATCAAAATATTTTATAAATCTGGCATCTTTACTTTGAGACTTCCTATGTAGTTTCAAAACAGATTAACATCCTTCCCCCAGAAAACACAAAACCAAGCAGCCAAGCATTTAAGTTACATTTTTTTCTTCCTATCATTGAAAGCCAAGTTCAAATCTGCTCACTGTTCTTCCATCAAGACCTGTTAGCCTGGTGGAAAAAACAAACAAACAAACAAACAAACTTCTGTTTTAGCATGGAGAATCATCACATTTATCTGGACAAATCTGAACTCCACTTACTAAGTGCTAAAGAAAATCTATTCAAGTTCTCCATATGCTCAGCAGGGCGTGCTAATCTTGGGAGCACCCACATCACACATGCTCTACCCAATTCCTCTTCCCTGCCCTGCCTTCAGCAGATGCTAGTAACATCTATGCATCTGTTGCTGCCTCACAAGTTGCTTTTATGTGCTTTGGGATTTGAAGTATACTTTCTGTCAACCAACCTGTCAGGGCAGCTGGAAAGCACATAGGTAGATGAAGATGGTGATATGAATCTGAGAACAAAAGGGAAATTGTTTATTCCCAGTTCCTCTCTCATTTCTAAGAACCAAACCCTGAACCCCATTCTAATAGCCTGAATCATGGACACAAGTGCTTAATTTGAGCCACAATTAAGCATAAACCAATCTGCTTCTACTGACACCAGCCATTCTGAGCTCCAGGAGCTTGGTGAGCTGAATCATTAAATTTACCTCTTCTTTCAGAAGACTGCAGAATGAGGGATCCTCAGCTCCTCACCTCTTGTGTGCTTCAGGTGAACGTGACAAGCAAATCAAGTGACAAGCCCTTTTATTTTTTTTAGCTATTTCAAACAAAACATTGTTATTTTGTTGATTAAAATTCTTTACTGGTACCTCTCACTGCAAGATATTGTGGTAAATGCAGCCATTTGCTTTGCCCACAGTCTGTTGAACATATTCAGCTGTTTGCATGCATCTGGCTGGCAGGCTTCTCTTTCACAGGCTCCAGTGCCTCTATGCCCTGTTACTCCAACTGGGGATTCAAGCTAACAGCACATTACCAAACAAAGATTCTGTCTTATTTCTTAAGGTTTTTTCCAAACGCAATGACCTTTAGGAAAAAAAAAATTCAAACCACAGAATGTTCTTAATGCTTGCATTTATGTACTGATATGCTTTAAAACTTCTGGTTCCCCAGCTCTGTCTGTTCCACCTATAAATTGTAGATTCCAAACCAGAACCTACATACTAGGATCCCAACCCAACCTCTATTAAACTCAGCAAGAAAATCTACTGGTTTCAGTGGCAATTGGGTCAGATCCCTTGTATGAAAGTTGAATTTTTTGTTGTTGTTTTTGAATAAATACTGTGAGGAGCTGTTGCAGCAAGGGTTGTTGCTGCATCGGCTCATCCCTTCTACTGGTTCCATCTCTCTGGTCATTTTCATAAGCCTTCAAAAAGATTTTTTCCTGCTTGTTCATTGGTGACTTTTACGCCCAAAGGCTACAAAAAGCACTCGGAGAAAGACACTAAGCAAGAAATGAAAAACTCTATACAGATAGAGCTGCTTGCTCAAGTGTACTGCTCAGAGCCAGAAACAAATCTTGTTGTGAAAACCAGAAACAAACCGGATGGAAACACACCCGTGACCAGATAGTGATCCCAATCACATACAATTCTCCACTGCCTTGCACCGCTCCCTTATCTCTACAGACTATACCAGTTCAGCAGTGTTTTTAAACACCCACATAACACCGATGTCACCCACTAGAGAGCAGAGAAAGCAACAAAGAGTTGAACCTTACTTTCCTCTTCTGGATTCACCAAATTGCCAAGATACAACATCACCAGGCAGAAAATACACTCCAGCTGATGCTATAATCAACTTTCAGTTTACTAGCTTAAAACTGTATCACTGCCCTCACCATGTGGCACTGGATTAAAGTCTTTAGCTCTGAAGAGCAGGGACATCTCATCTCCTCCTGAATCAGTTCCTAAACAACCATTTTTCAGCTCAGCATATTAAAGTAAGCCAGCATCCGAAGACAGGGTAGATGGCTGTGGACTGTAATATCTTCACAATATACTGGAATATGGTAGTCCAAATCAGCTAAGGGACGTGTGTGCAATGGTAAATTCAATAGCAAAAATTTAAGCTATTTTTTGTGTTCCTATTATTCAACTTGGAAGCTTTTCAGCGCCATTAGTGATGGGACATGACCAGTGGGACTAGGTGAGACTGCTCTGAAGCTGTGATGAGATGTGCCATCCCAGTAACAACTGCATTAGAAAAGCTGCATGAAACGGCTGTTTATTCTGGCCTGTCCATGACTGTTTATTGTTGCTATCTCCCTTCCAAGATCTTCCAGTCCAGCTGCAAATGCAGTCACTCCCTAACACAGGGGAGTGCGCCGAAATAGAATGAACAGCAAGACCCTTCAAAAATAAGGTGCCCTACTATTTAAGATACTTGAAGTAACCTAACTCATCAGCAAAGGAAAAGAGCATGTCCGATTACAGACTAGAACAAATATTTTTCCTGTGAAGGGTATGCCTTCATAGCTAGCTCAGATATCACTTTCGCCTACCTGCAACCACACACAAGGAGGCTTCAAATCAGGTGACACCTTCTCCCTAGGATAGTCAGTCATCCTTGGAGAGATGCTAAAATGCAAAACAAAGCTGTCACTTAAACTGATAGCCTGCCTTTCTGGCAGCGAGGTTGTCAGTTCGACTCTTTGGGGTGCTGAACGTCTTCCCTGTGGGCTGGCTGGAAAAAAACAAGTTACATTTCATGAAAAAAGTCATGGTTTGCAACTTCATTTCATAGCACAGCACAACAAAACAAGACCTTATGAAAGGGTTTTTAAAAAAAGCCAACAACCCAACCCAGAGGATGCAGCTTCTCAGTGGTTAGAGAAGCCACCTGAAATGATAGGAGATTTAAGTTTAAATTCTGTTCTATCTGGTATGGTGCAAGAAGGCAAAGCTGAATCACTGCTATCCCAAGGGAATGCCCTGTTCCTAAAGCTGTGGGATCTGCCTTTGTAAACCTATCCATATAGAATACAGAACAAGCTTAGAATAACAGAGTGTCTGATCTGACAGCTTGGTACTTAAAACACTTTTCCGGGATATGGGAAGTGAGCAGAGCAGAAACCAGCTCTTCCCTAGTCCAGGGGAATACTCTAACAACTGTGGGCTGTTTTGCAGTGAGTGTGCCTGCCTCCTGCATCAGGCTGTAAATTTTGTCAAGAAAAATTTCTAAGTCATAAACAATACGCTTCCTCCAAAAGCTTTGTTTCTGAAAGACAAATACTCTGCATCCAGCAGATTTTCCTAAGAAAACTACCTCCTTGGGTCTCCAAGTCTGAGACATGCAGAAGACAGACAAATACCCTCTCCGAACCCTGGGAAAGACTCGAAGAACAGCACAAGGAATCATAGGCAAAACACCTACAGTTCCTAGCAAATATATCACAAGCGAGAACACAGTAGAATCTGAAATTGCTTTGCAAGGTGGTAATTTATAGCCAGGCTGAGGCCACGGTTCCACATTAGTACCCGAGTTTAACACATTCACTCTACCCCAGGCACTTCTTCCCCTTCCCCACCTGAGGACCACTGTCTACCAAGTTACACCCACATGGAGCGGCAGGCAAACATCTATGCTTCAAGTGTCATTCAGCCTGTTGCATAATGAAGACATGCCCTAGCTGTTAGACTCTGAGCAGATACCGCTGAACTTTCTGCAACACATTGAAGGCAGTTAGGACGCTCCCATCCAAAGTCCCAGGATATTTCCAAAGCTGCACTATGAAGCTTTATCTGCAAGCAAACACCCACTTTTGCACAGAAGCATCCAAGTTACTCTAATGTGATTAGGCCCACTCTCTGTTTGCCATCAGTTCTGCAGCATCCCCTCCCTGCACCCACACACATCTGGTCACAATCATTTTCCTTCCTAAATAAACTTCAGAGAGCAAAGCAAAGTTTCTAGGGCTTGGGCTTATTTATTTATTTTTTCTGTCATCTCTGTGCTTCAGCTGCCTATATCCCATTAAGTGTGGCTGTTCCACATCTGGATATGCTCTGCCAGGTGTAACAAATGCTACAGAAGAGATAAGCAGTGTTCAGCCCCTCTGTTTTGCACTGAAGGATACACACAACAAGCCTACGGCAGTAAATGTCAACTCAAATGAATCACCACTTTGAGTCCAATGGCAGTTCTCATGTGTGCAGCCCTTACAGGATCAGAGCTTTTCCTACATCCAGACACAAAGGAAATCTTGGTAGTTACATGCTCAGCCTGGCTCTTTACTTAGTCCCATAATCCACGTCTCGCCTTGACGCATCAGAGCCTCCGTCTTCCCTTGGAGATTTACCCCAGTTAAAGTCATACAGTTGCATGAACTAGGTAAAATGCTGTAACAATTAAAACCAGCAAATTGCACAGATGAAACTTAGCCCAGCTTCAAGCAGCAGCGAGTCACCAGTGTGAATAGTGGTGAATGCTGTGCCCTGGGTGGTTTCCCTCAGTCACCACCAGCTAGAAGCATCACTTCAAATCAGCACCAGGTCTCAGGTAACTCCTTCCCAAGGAAAGATGGTCAGTTGTGCTCCTGCACCCAAGTCTGTCCAAGCTTGCTCCACAGAATGAGTTAATTGACAACTTTAAACAAGCCTACTTATGGCACAATTGGAAAACAATCATGCAGCACACTGCCTATCTCATCCCCTGCAGACAAAACACAGGTCCCTGCTAACTCAATTAACCTGACAGTTGTTTCTGGGTGAGGCTTAGCTTACTACAAAGCGCACAGGAGGGCTGAGGCAAGGAGTCAGGAAATGTTATTCAAATCAGACTGACTTTGTGGGAGGAATTTATACAGATTAAACTGTGTCAAGGGCACACAAGTCCGATGTAAGAGAGACTGCATATGTGCATGAGAAAACAGGCTGGGGAAGAAGCCAATGGCAGGGCTTTGGCAAACTCCTCTGCTACTCAGACAGGTGAAGGGGGGAGAGAAAAGCTTGAGTGTTACAGAAGACTGAAGAGGAGTTGGCAACTTTGCAGAAGCAAGCAGTGATTGCTCCTAGTGCTTGTGTGGATAACAATCATGAAACAAAATTCCCATCGGCTTCAGTAAAAGATTTGCTCTTTTCTACACAAACCTCCTTTTTTGAAAGGCCACAGAACTAGATCCCATCACAGCTGCAGTTCACCCAAGTAAATCGAAAACCTAACTGCGGTGTGTTGTACATCACAGAATGTGGTAGGACAAGGAAAGAGCAGCGGGTAGATCGATAGCCTCCAACTCCACATCACAGCATCAGTCACCACATCATAGCAACAAGTATCTGGTCCCATGAGCCACAGCATGGATTGAACTGAGGACCTCGCACCTCTTGGCATCAATATTCTTGATGAAGCTGAAAGGATAACGCTGCACTAAACCCCCTCCACTTAGCAAGCACAAGTGTCAAGTGCCTTTTAGAAAGACCAAGCCCTGGAGGGAAACAAAGACTCTTTATATGAATGCGTGGTCCTAGCCATACAAATGTACTTGTGGGCAGACTATTTCCACCCTCTCCTCAAAGTGACTGAGTGAGATCAGTGCTTATGTCACAGGAGTGTCAAAAGACTTCATTACTCCAACATAAGGATTGACAGATTTTCAGATGACAATCTCTTAAACAGAGTGGTGGGTTTACGTTTATTAACCTGTATTTTACACACATATGTGCTGGTACTTTTCATCAGCTGGGTTTTTTTGTCTCAATTTTTACAGCAAGTGATACAAATACTTTACAACGTATTGGATTACAGTAAACTCACAACTTCTGTAGGAAACCTTGTCTAAAAACCACAGCAGTCCACTCAATAACAGTTGCAAGACACTGAAAACTAACAGGCATGTACATTCATTTTGAACAATACCTACAAGTGCAGACCTCACTCTTACAGAAATTGGCAAGGCAAAAAATATAATGGGACATGGGAAAACTAAATGGATTTTGAGTAGATCTGAAGTTATCATAAAATAACATTATTAAGCCTTAGCCTTCAGGGGTTAAGCTATTCTCAGGCTGGTCACAGAGAGCTCTGTTGTGTGGAACGGATTATTTCATTTCACCTGCCTGTTGCAGGTTTGTGTGTTGGCCCTGGTCAACATCAAAGATCAGACAGATGTCGGATCTCAGCAAACACCGCAGTTCGTACATGCTGCTGTTCACACACAGGTCTCTATTGTGCTTAGCCAACAAAAAGCCTGAGCTTTTCGGGCAACACAAGCCAGTGATAATCCTTACTCTTTCAAGCTACAGCATCAAACATAAGCACATCATTACACAAACTTTAATAAGTGCCATTTCTTCGGCAAAACAGACCTTAAGGACTGAAGGCACAGTTTGATTCACTGTAAGTACAGCAATTCTTATATAAACATGTTGCTTTTGGCACATCCATATAAATTCTGTGTATCACTCAATAAGCACCAAGTAATACTCAGTGCAGTATAAGGAACAAGCAAAGACCTAGGTCCAGTCTGATATCTCCTTTTCAGAGTAACCCATTGATTTTAAGGGTAAAATCTGTATGGTTACCTCATCAATATTCCTCAAAAGTCAGTTTGAAGACCCTGGACACACAAATAGTTTCCCTACACACACAAAAAAATAACCAATATTCCAGTCTTTAACACAGCATCCAGTGAAGTAAAAATAAGTCAGCAATGGACCTGGCAGGAAGAAAACACCCCACGCCCCACCTCACCCCACCCCAACTTCGTAGGTGTCCTGGTTTCAGCTGGGATAGAGTTAATTTTCTTCCTGGTAGCCGGTATGGGGCTGTGTTTTGGGTTTAGGATGAGAACAATGTCGATGCTAAGTACCGCTAAATAGTCGCTAAGTAGCGCTTACACTGGTCAAGGACTTTTCAGCTTCCCGTGCTCTGCCCGGTGCACGGGGGGGCTGGGAGGGAGCACAGCCAGGGGTGCTGACCCAGACTGGCCAAAGGGCTATGCCATACCATATGACGTCATGCCCAGTATGTAAGCTGGGGGAAGAAGAAGGAAGGGGGGGACATCTGGCGTGATGGCGTTTGTCTTCCCAAGTAACCGTTACGCGTGATGGAGCCCTGCTTTCCTGGGGATGGCCGAACACCCGCCTGCCCATGGGAAGTAGCGAATTAATTCCTTGTTTTGTTTTGTTTGCGTGCGCAGCTTTTGCTTTACCTATTTAACTGTTCTATTTTATTTTACTTCAATTATTAAACTGTTCTTATCTTAACCCACGAGTTCTCTCCCTTTTACCCTTCCGATTCTCTCCCCCATCCCACCGGGGGGGAGTGAGCGAGCGGCTGCATGGTGCTTAGTTGCTAGCTGGGGTTAAACCACGACAGTAGGGTATCTGGATATTGGGATATGATCTGTTAAATATTGAGATAATCATTAACATTACTGGACAAAATGGAGCAGCTGCCATCCCTGTCACCCCTTTCCTCCCATATTTGTCAATGGATGCCTCATGATTTTGCTTTTTCATGTAACAGACACTCATTTTTTCCTCTTGACATAGTTGCACATAGAAAGCATGGAATGACACAGCCACAAGGAGACGGCTTCCAGTGCCTTTGCTCAGACCTGAATTGAGTCCTTAGGCCAGCAGGAGAAACCCTTCTCCCTCACCTCCCTAACCTTATTGATTTCAAGTAAGTAAATTAGGGTTGCAAAGCAAGACAGGTACAGCGAAAGCCCTGTAACTATGGTACGATTTATGCAACATCACAGATCATAAGTGGCATGGCAATTCCATCCCAATTTCCAGTCATTTGCCTACCAGAAACAGGGCTACGATTGAAGCCCTGTTTCCTGACTTTAGACGCTGATTTGCATTTTTGGGTGCTGAACAGGGAGCAAGTGCTTGCCAAGGTACTCTCAGCTTCCAGGACATGCAGAACAGCCTCATGTCAACTCCATCGATTCTGAACTTTTGGCTATCTGACCAGCAGCACTGCGAGATCAATGCTTGTCGTGAGGCACTTTCTGCTCTACATCACCCATTTTCACAAACTTGTAGGAATTTAATACCTTTCAGGACTCTTGTCATATCTGACTGAAACTGGTCACCAGGTTCAAAAGCACTCTGGTTCCACACAGACACACATAACGTGATTGTGTATGGCTTGTTTCCTTAGGAAAGCAAAAGACATGACTATTTTTTTATGCTTCCTCTCAGTGCGTGGCTTCAGGCAACCCATTCTCCTTCTGTTTATCCATCTGTGAATGTGATAGAGCATCTACCTTCCCCACAGTGACAGATGCTTAATTAATTCTAAGGGTGAAATTCACCCCTCTGCAGACAGCCAGCACAGGACCCAGAAAGCACTTGCACCCTATTTCGAGGATTTCAGTGAAACACAAGTAGTGCGCATATAGCAGCACACAGAGAGGTTATGAATGTGAAATCCCAGCCTATTTCTTAAGTTAACTGAAGCAGATGCATCTGTTATCAAGCCACTAGAGGAGCATCCCCATTGCTCAGGGGCAACGGCTGAAGCACCACCACTGTTTCTCATGTTTAACAGAGCCTGTTGCCTCAGTTCCACGGGCCACACATTTGTGCTTGTTAGCAATCACCCACTGTCATCTCTCTCACCCTCCTCAGAACTAGGATCTTCAATATTTCTAAATTTGTGCAATACCTAGCACAATCCACTCAATATCAGTGCCGTAAGACTCTTCTATAATACAGCAATGACACCAAAGGCTCTAACTCGAGCTCTGGCTTAAACTCAGGTATATGCTTTGTGGATACTAATCCAAGTTTATTTTACAAGAACACAATATTCACAGGCAAATGCTTCCCTACATATCAACCACTATTTGCTGAACTCTACAGGGCTATTGAAACACTTTCCTCCAGAGAGCAGATGCCATATGGGTATGTAGGCTCAATTAGCACATGCTGACAGATAGCAAGACACTTAAAAAAATTTCAAAGGCTTGGCAAGCTTGAAAAGTTACTGTATTGATTATGTCATATTGCATCTTGTGGTGCCTTAACTTTTGAGGTTTCTGTGCTGGAAAACAAAAAAAAAATCAGAAAGGCAATAGCAGAGATTAAAAGGAAAAGATGAAATGGGCTCTTCAAGGAGGCACCAGGTTGGGAATGAGCAGCAAGCAACGTGGCAGAGACCATCTTGCCAGTTTCCCTTGCCAAGGGTGGGCAAAGGCCCTTCACAGAGCAGACGTTTTATTACTCACACATCTCTGACTACCCAAACTGATCTTAAAGCACTTTGGCATGTCCCAAGGGTCATTAGAGATTACTTCCTCTCTGCATTAATAATGAAACAGCTCTTAACCAAAATTAAACTGGAGCAGCTTAATAGCATTTTAAAATTGACAAATCTGAAACATCTAATTTCTTATTCCCCTCTTGCCCATACAATTAGCAATGGGAGAAAACTTCAAGGTTTTCTCTATTAAGAAGTGCTGAAGAATCTTCAAAACTTCTACAGGAGACAGAAAAGAGCTGCACCCCCTCTCTAATTAAAGGATTTGACACCACCTTCAGTGCTGTACAGACTCCACAAAAGCTCAGACAAAATGCGGCTAAGTAAAACCAGAAATGGTGGTTGGTGTTCGCAATTGGTAAATTGATGGTATCGTGAGGTAAGGGTTCATCCTCTGCTCTTATCACAGATGGATGATTCACTAAATTCCTTCTGACTGGGAAGCGTACATGTTTGTGTACCTGCTACCACATCATGCAACTTCAGTGCACATCTTGCAGCGAGTACCAGCTGGACAATGCACATGACCCTTCGTCTCCTGGTAAACGACCATCTGTACCTGCAGACACAGTTACAGACTTCAATAACAATAAAAAAATAAAGGAACAAAGAACAATACTTTCCAAGCCCACCTATGTGGCTTAGAAGCCACTTTCAATTTGCAAAATACAGCAGGAGGTTCAGTATCTGTAGCTCTCCGGTAAAGCTCCTGAGTGCTGTAATGATTTTTGAAAAATTATTTAGGCTTTTTCATTGGCATAATATTGTCACAAGAAGCGTGGCTGACTTTTCTGTGAGAGTCCTGCGCCCTGCTTTTCAGCCTGTGAGTTTATAGAATGTGAATTCAAAATTCACTAGTGCTCTGGAGGGGAAGGGAAGCCACAAACTAAACATGCAGCAGCTGATGCAGCAAGCCAGGGTAGACTTTGGATGCTCTACCATAACTCGGGTCTTTCTGTTTCTGTTTGACTCATCCAGCAAGACCAAATGAAGGAAGTCACTGCAACAACCCAGGAGGAATCAAATTGCCATTTTGGTGACCTGTGATGAGCGCAGTTTCCCTCCTCCAGAAAGAGCACCCAGCTCCACTCTACAATGTTTTTGCTACAGCATCTATTCCACTGAGGCACTGACACTGGCATGATGCACACCAAACATCTCATCTGGAGAAGTGTGAGAACAGGAGAGTGACAAAAACGTTTTCCCTCCTCTCTCTCTTTCAAACACAAGAAACAAAAATAAAGGATGAAACCAGTCCCTCCATGTAAAAAACCAAACCTGACTATGGAAAAAAACCAAAAATCCTGCATGGTCATCCCATGCTGATCTTGCAAGGGCCTGGTGAACAATATGCCAGAATAAATAAGCACTTGGACGTGTTAATCGCCTTTAGACAAGATTGCTGTGTGTCAGCAGGAAACAAAGTAGGAATTGGGTGGGGAAGACGCATGTGCAGCCTTTCAAACAGACCTGCCCTACAGGCAATGCCACTTGAGCAACCAACACATTCATCTCTGCTCCCAACAAATGTGGTGTATTTAATATGTCCTGGATGGAAACAAATGTCAGCAGTGAAGACTCACAGCATTGAGCTTACACAGAGAACTGTGCACTAGGGGACATCATACCCGAAGATCTCAGTAGAGGCAATTTTAGAGAGTGTTGGGCCCTTCTTGCTTTCATCTCAGTGGTTAAATATGGAGCTGGTCTATGGTTCTGAGGAGAGGCACTTCAAAGCTCTGAGGAAGTTCAGTGTCCCTAGACAAAAGGTGCTGTTAAAACTACAAAGACTCAACCACTTGTTGCCCCAATACTTTAGGGAAATAAATGGAGACTCAGTGATTGAACAGCAACAAGGAGCAATCCACTGCTTTGCTCCTAAGATCACGCTGAGAACCTCTCATACGCCTTTATAAGCATCAACTCAAGAGAAAGGATTTGAAGATCAAGGAGCAGTCTCACATCTGAAGATGGGGACAAATGACCTCTTCCAGCTTTGATGAAATAGCAAAGGGAAAACATCCTTGGATGTTTTGAAGGGGGAAAAATACATGGTCATGAAAAGAAATAGATTCCTTAGATTAGACAAGCAGAAAAGCATGTTGCAGAGCACATTTCCAGAATGTTTTCAGAAACCTGCTGCAAAGCCTGTGGCAAGAACTTCAGCCTTCGATAACACACTGGCTGGCAGCCTGCAAGCAATCTTCTGCTGCAGTCCTGTTGCTCTCAGAAACATTTCTTTCGCCAGCAAGTTCTACCGCCTGATGCTCAGCTCGCTCGCATCCCTTCTTCACTGCTGTCCCTGCTGCTTCACTTACTTGTACTAAGAAATGGACATAAAAGGGGGCACAAAAAGGAACAGTTGTTTATCCCAGAGTGGTGCCTCAATCTTGATTCACTGCCAGTTTGTTTCCCCCTTCCCACCTTGGTTTATACACTGCACAGATGTTTAACTTTGATGCCTGCTTACTTTCTCAAGTGCCTTATTGCAGCAGCTGCTCCCCTGAGACTGGCTTTCTTCCCCCGGCTCTCCCTTCTGTTACAAGCAGAAGGATGGCTTGCTGCTCTCCTGCCTTCTCACGTGGGAATGTTAAAACCCTCCACCTCTCACATTAACTGCAAAAACCCTGAAGAAGGTTATTTTCCTCCCCTCTGTTTTTCTTTTTGCCCAAGTCTACACCTGTCCCCACCAGCAGTATGCCAAAGCCTTCACCTCATATCGGCTGCTGCGCAAACACCATAAAGTCCACCCACGTGGTGAGGGTGGGGAGAACACTTTCAGAAGATTTTGATGCACTCACATTGAGGAAAATTTAATCAGGGCTGAGATTCAGCATACCACCAGTATGTCAGTTACTTCCATAAAACAAAAGCTATGGGGAACTTAGCAAGGAATAAGAAGAGAAATGGTGTGGTGGTGTCTACATTGTATAGCAAGACATGAGATAATTCATCTCTCCCCGTTAGGCCCAATCAGAAAGACTTCAAACTGTGGTATCCAAACATGACATATTTTGATGGGAGCAATTTTTTCTCTTCCCTGGGAGAATATTAACTGAGATACAAAGAAAGAATGTTGATTTAAGCAGCTATTCATAAAAAACCTTCTGTTGTTTTGCATTAATAACTTCTGGATAAACTGAACTTCTCTGCCAGGTTAAGTTGAATTTAAGTCATATTCCAGAAATAGCAAATTTCTTCAATTTTATTAAAATTGAAAAGCAGGCTATCAGAGGTGTATTTTCATGACATACAGTTCTCAGGCACTATATTTTATATGGAAGTAATTATTCTAGCTATTCATCACTGAACCACAAATCCAAACTTCAAAAAGTATCGTAATGCAAGATTCATTGAATCCAGCTGATATTAAATATCAACAGGGCTCCTTTATCAGTTTTTGTATCTGAACACTGTAATATCAGCTATTACTCTTTTATATTAAAGTTGTATCTTTGGAAGAGAATTACTTCCCTTGGCAACAATGGTAAATGTTAACTACCTTGAATATTTCAGTCACATATACATTATGTATAAGATTGTGATCTGCTAAACAATAATGGAGAAAAACAGAAAGCGACAAAAAGATTTGCTTTGTGAAAGATTTCTTTCTGTTCTCAGAGAAAAAGCACACACTATACAAGCAAAAAAATATTTGGAATAACGTGTCAAGTCTTTCTCCACTGGGATGCAAGAATCTGATTTAGTATTTCTGAAAGAATGGAGTTCTGCATAGCAAAACAAAGCATTAAAATAAAATGGCTGTTATTTGTATGACAGTAATGCCTAAAGACTCCAAGCAATAGTGTGGTGAATTATGTAAGGCACTATACATGCAAACCAGAAGAGGTCCTTGCCTTTCTTGTGTGATTGAATTGTAAACTCTTCACAGCACAGATAAAGTACAGAGGAGAAGAAAGAGCTAGCACACATAGATCAAAGTGGACTGTGAAGAGAACCCAGGTTTCCCCAGCTCTTGTTTAAAGCACTATCCAATACGTTACACTGCCTTGATCCCATTGCTGTCAAGCAACGTATTGATGTATTATTCCCACATCCAGGATCACGCAAGTCAGCAGGGTTCTGTAAAGCTGGCCAATCTTAAGCCTCAAACTCTTATTTGGATACCTGTGATCAGGCCTCACTTTGAAGATGCATGCAAATTATAAATCTCCTTGCTTTCCCAGAAAGTAAAGTTATGTAAACTAGCGTTAGCATCAGGTTTAAATTAATGTTTACATTGATAAGTAAATTGAAAATTACATTGCTTGCATGCATTACATAAGCTAATTCCACATCCCTATTTGCAAATATTTACAAAGCTCTAAGTCAGTCATTAGACTAGATACTTACAAATCATTTGGAAACTACCAGTTTATGTCAACTTCATTTTTCATACAGTGGAATTAGGCATTAATGGGTAGCAAAGCAGCTGAAACTACCCATCATTTCTTGCTCAAATTCACAAGGCAGGAAGGTGGTTATCGATACTAAGCCTGAAGCTGAAGATTCAACTGTGGTGCTAGTTACGCCAGGTTATGCTGCTGCCGTTTTCTACTTTCCTTCAAAGAGCAGCTGCTCCTTCCCATTCCTGACCATTTTGCCATCTGATCCATTTGTAGCTGGATTTACCAACTGGCCATACAAACAGGTATCTTAAGGCAATAAACTGAGAAGCAAGGAGCTGCTAAAATAAATACTGCCACCAAGAAGTTTCCATGCTATGCCCAAACATGCAAGCCACTAGCTGTCCTGTCTTTATTAACCTGTATACTTCAACTGCTGGTCTAATTCAAGCAAGAAACAGCTTTTGAAACTTGTAGGTCTGTATTAATCATACTGATACCAGCAGGAAGTAATTTAAAGTACCAACAATGTTGCAGAAGAGCCCGTGAAGATGCTACTTTTAGGGATACCATATCTATTCCCTCCTGGAGCAAGATTAGGATGCCCTTGCTCACCATAAGTAGTGCTTGACTTTTTACATACTCCAACTAATTTCACCAAGAGCACTCGTACTATTTAGCACTGCATTACAATCTAGAATTTGATAGCTTCCACATAAAACTTTTAAGCGCACAGATATAGTTTAATGTAGGTTACAGACAGTCACAGGTGGTAACCCTTGCTCATTTATAAACTGATTTTATTAAAAAAAAAAAAGCATCTATTATGGATCAGTGTGAAACATTACAGGTCCTCTTAAAACCCAAAAGGTCAGAGGATCTTTAACAATACTACTGAATTGAATAGATTATTGAATAATATACTCAAAGTTAGCCATTCTTTCTGAAATAATCTCAATTTCTTTAGATGCAAAAGCATCTGTAAGCATTGCAATTTGGTATCAGAAAAAGGAATAGTCAGGTCACCATATACTACACCACACTGCACCCTAAAATCTTACTAGTTGTCTAATCAAACTGATGTAGGTTTGTACAAAGGTGAGTTTCTAAACCCATGTAAACCTATTACTTAACCTTTTGGCCACCTTTGGATAGTCTGGCATGAAGTGAGAGGATCACAAGCTACACACACTACCTACCTACGCTGTGCACATACACTAAACATTCCCACAGTAAGCGTCTATATAAGTTCTCTGTTCCTGCTTGTAGTCCACTTCAGAAGTCAAATAACGAAAGAGCACTTTTGTTCTGCAACAGAAATAAGAACCCAAGTAGAGGAAATACTGTATCAGCACAGCCATCCATAGGTTCTTCCTAAGCATCAGGAGCCCACATGGAATCAGCCCCTGGCACACATATTTATGGGAAACCAGCATCCTTCATTCAAATAAGGATGATATAGGGGAACAATTGGGATTTTTGCTCCCTGTTGCATGAAGAGGGCAATACATTTCATTACCCATCACTTTGTTGCCACTGTTCCAAGAAATGTTTAAAAGTCTCTGTAAACTCACTACTGAGGATAAAACACACAATTTTAGGCTCCTCCAAGAATGTTCAGCATAAAGCTTACCACAAAGTAAAAGCCAATACTGAAAAATCATTTCAAAAGGGAGCCCAAACCATTCGATGGGCATAATAGCAATAGCACAGAAAAGAACTGTTGGCATTTCCTTAGGATTCTTTCAGAGCTAAACTTGCAATGGCTATTGATTTTTTGTTTTCTTCACAAGTATATATACATTATTTAATACAACTGAACAGTTTGTAAACCACCTTTCTTGTGCTTTTGAAATATTCATGCCTTTTAGAAGGTTGAAACCTCTACTGAAAACCTCAGTTCCACATATGAAGCCTAAAATACTGCAGCTTAATCTACACAAAAGCAAAAACTAAATATTTTTCTTAATTGACAGGGTGCTCTTTATGGTTTTTAAAAGCTGACGTCCACCATGCTCCACTTCTCCCTACAAAAATATAACTTCTTTTTCTTGTTCAAAAAGGACTTGTTCTCCTTTCCAAAACATCATTTCTTACAAGTTCAAAAATTTTCACAGTAGGCCAGCAGCCTTTTTAATTTAGTAACATCACTCTTACTATGGCCAAAAAATCAATTACTTCAGAGAATACACCAAGAAAATTCAGTATAAACAAGTATCAAATAATCTTCACAGATAAGTAGTCAGCTTACCCTATACAGTCTGAAAGGCTTTTATAATATTTACATATCTTAACAGGAAGATAGATGTTTTTGTTGGGAAGAATTCAGCTGCACTGTTGTTATTTACACTAAGACAACCACTAATATTTCAACATAAATATTCATAGCCAGTGTACCAGTCTTTCTTGCCCTCACAGCCAAACACCAAATCATTATACACTTGAGATTCACAAGAGAGACGACAAATACAGATCAGAGAGCCAGGGTGAGGAGCTCACAAGGTCTCCTGGGGGTTCCCTGTGCCATCGGGGGAGCGTGTGACAACCCAGCCTCGCTCAAACTGCTCACGAACTCTGTGAGACTTGGGAGCCCCTGCACAGCAGGCTCAGTATATTAAAATATAAAGTATTTGAATTTAAAGACAATCTCTGCCCACTAGTATTACCAATCGGCATTTCTTAAAGGCTTTTCTACACACAGTTTCAGACTGAGACTAGTGCTGAAAATATGCTAAAATTCTGTGTGCTCTATTAATACAAACAAGAGGTAAAAGCTCTTGATGTTTTCCATGTATGCTTTCCACAGTGATTTAATTCAGGCAGGCAGCTACACAAGGGAAACTGAGGCACAGAGTGCTGAAGAGGCAGCCCCAAAGGCAGAACTCAGAGGAAAATGCAGTTATATATATTAATACATTCAGAGTGATCTTAGAAATGTGATGGATTCAGTCTAAAAAAAAAAAGAGGGAGGATAAGAGGAAACAGTTTACCTAATCACATAGATCACAGGTGCTTTCTACCTTTTCACATTACGTAATCCATCACAGCTATTAACAAGAAAGTGTATTTTAGCCACTGGTAAAGATTGATATAATGAAGTTTCAAGACTCATTGGCTCACTGGGTTACCTGTGCAATCACACACACCTGTGAAGGCTAATATGAAACACCTGCTGATCCCTGTAGCAGGATTTTACTTACCTGGCAAGTAAAGTAACTATTGGAAACACGAATTTGCATTTAACACTACCCCCGCCCCCCCAGCCCTGTTCCTGCCCAGCACAGCAAGCTCTGCCTTGCTTGCTACCTAAAATCAACATTGTACATAAAAAAGGAGCAGAAACACCACATAAGGTTCCTTCTGGGGTGAAATCTCACATCCCTCCTTTGTCTTTACTCCCAAAACATAACCTCTGTAATGGTCCTCTCAAGATGGAGCCAGTAAAAGATTTCTTCTAGGGCACCAGCAGAGCATTGCTGTTAGTCCTCACTCAGCTTTCCTCTCCATAACCGATGTAATAAGCACACCACACCTTGATACTAAGTTCAGGCCTGTGCAGATATATTTTCATGTACTTATTAAGCTACCTAGCATGGATATAGATAGAAATTTACTGTGTGTAGCGGGTCTGAATGCAGGTCTCTAGAATTGCACGATGAAAACCTTAACAAGAAGTTCACACAAGCTATATTCCGTGCAGCTTTAACAAGCATCCTTTTCTATCATGTACATCAGGTAATTTAACTCTGAACTTTCAGATGCCACAGCACAGAATTCTACTAGTTTATCTACATCTTTATCAACTTGTCTTAACTGTTTGTCATTTACATTATTTATCAAAGTCTGACAGCATGCACAGCACTCCACCAAAAACATGCTAAAACAGCCAGGCCTTGCCCAGACGAGCTTATCTAAAAGATACAAGACACAATAGGAGAGGAAAGCCAGGTGTGTCACAGAACATCTGTCAAAAGACAAATTCACTGCCTTTCAATACAATAAATGTATTATACTAATAATCTAAGACCTGAGGAGAGGTCAGTGATGCTCACAATGAAGGGATGGCTCCCTGCGGTGCTTCCTGAAGCTTTACCTGTTACTGCATCCAGATTTCAAACTAATTTTCCTTACCTGAAATACCTGACATTTCCTGGATGTACTATCCAGGGCTATCAGTCAACATTTTCTTTTGGTGGTTATTGCCAGCAGGAGCCTGGTAATGCACACCAATCACATGAGTCTCGCATGTTGCTATCCCCACTTCGTTCAGTTGCCTAAAGCTTGTTCTTAGTAGTAATGTAGCTAAGGAAGTGCAAGCACATAAGCTGTAATGCATTTAGATAGCCCCATTTAGCTCAAATGCAGTTTTACCTCTATAGAGCCAGTCTCCAGAAGTCTATTTTCAAAGGGAAAGTCAGAGCAAAACAGAGCTATGCAAATTCTACCTGAAGTTTCCCAAGAGAGTGCAATTAGGATACCTTTACTCAGAGCCATTTCAGTGTGCTGCAATTTTTCACCAAAAACTTTATCAAATGTGAATAAAAAGTATCAGTTAATTGCCATCAACTAAAAGATACTAGAGTACCCAGGAATGCAGCTATGTACTCCAGTATCCTCTTGTTGACAGCAGTTAATATGTTTTATTCTATTTATCTGTCTTCACTAGGGCATTAACACGTCTAAATGTTTCTACCACCTCACAGAGGTCATCCATCAAAAAAAGGTAACTCCACACTTATTTAAGAATAAGTTCTTATACCTTAAGAAGGCTGTTTATCTATGTAAACAAGCACATAAGTAGATAGGGCCGCACACTTTACGAACAGTCTATTAATACAAGTTATTTTAATTTCTACAGTTCTAAAACCAACTACATCTTCAACCTCAATAAGTTTAAGCAAAAAGACAACTACACACTGATCTACTGGCCCAGCATGAATTTCAAGCACTACTTCAAAACTTATTTGCATAGATAAATATAAACTAGCATGCATTTGCATCTCAACAGGTGCAATTTCAGTTCTGTAAAGACTAAGGCCTCCTTATTCTGGTGTATTTTAATACTTATGTGCTTTAGGTACTCACTTCTAAGTGTGTGGAAGCAGGTTCATTGCTGAGATCTGCTGTTACAAAGCCCCAAAGAGCAACTGAATGAGAATGTGGTAACCAAAACCCCCCAAGCAGAGCAAGGAGCATATGACTATCTTCAGGTGAAGGGATTCAAGGACTAAAACTAACCTAGCCCTCTTCTCAGCTATGTCTTACCTTCCAGCTGCTGCAAATGTGTTTTTTTTTAATCAATGTGAAAACTCTTTGCTAAGGCAACAAGTAACTGTAGACTTTCTTTCAAACACATATTAATAATCCACTGTTTCTACAGAACATTTTCTAAGACCTCCTAGAAAGCACAGGACAGGCTTTAAAAAACTCTGTGTTTTTCAGAAGGCTTAGCACCTCTGTTATTTTAATGTTGAGGGTTTCACCCTAAGTGTTTCCAACTCTTCTGAGTCATTTAATGCTTCACAGGGAGAGCAGAGGAGGGGATAGAGAAGTCATCTTGGCTATTAGGATCTTGTAGTAAAGTGGGAATCTCAGTACCTATTATGATTTCTGTTTTTTTTTTTTTTCTGAGTGAAAAGCACCAGAAAACTTTCAAATCTTTAAGATCTCAAACACTAGCCAAACAATGAGAAATGCATCACTTCAACAAAATTTCTAAGAAGTCAGTCTGTAAGGAAACAGAATAGACTGACAACCAAGGGATGATACAAAGAGGAGACACATTTGCCTCACATTTGAAGGTGGAGAATGTGACAGGTTCAACTGAAAACACAAAAAAAGCTTATGGCAGGGACTGGATTGGTCACTGCTGTAAGCAGGCCACGGAACTTAAGCTAATTGTTGATGAAGGCACTCGGGGTTATCCTGTCTTCCCCAGCACTTCTATTAATTCCATTTGCTGTTGGTTCCCAAACCCTGCTACAATGGGTTTTCAATGAAGATGCACAAAACAGGGACAGATTCAGTTCTAGACTAAGCTATGAATGTGAACAACCATCAGGTCTAGCACCTAACCTGAGCCAGCCCGCAAGCCCTTTTCTACTTGGGCTAGTGAGAAAGTGGACTGTAAATCATTCCCAAAGCACTTGCAGATAAACTGTAAACTAATTAATATCAGAATTATTGATGCACAGTAAATATTTTGCAAAGAATTTATCTAAAACGCTGTCACCACTTTACACTTCACAGCATTGATTTATAAATCATTGAACAAACAGTGGCATGTCCAATAAATACTTTATGAATGTTTGCCAACAATTTATCTTACATAATATGATATAAATACATTGCAAATACTGCAATGTTTGAGTGCACTGTTTATAAATTACAACCTGCATACCATCAACTACAGTTTATAGAAACGTTTGTTTGTTTGTTCCTTTGCTCAATACAAGGAATTTAAAAAGGAATCTGGTCCCACGCTTGCGGTGCAGCAGTATGAAATACAAGTCTTGCTTCTGATTATTCACTAATGCCAGTCTCTACTACACCTCTCTTCTTATTATCAGCCAAGTGTGTTTGTTCTTCCTGCCATGCCTTTCTTGAAGCTTTGGATGCGTTCCCCATAAACATGGATGATCTATAGGCTCCTCCACCTGAGTTTAAGAGGAAAAAACTCCTTGACATTGCTTAGTGTTTCAGGGTTGGCACTGTTCTCTTTTTAACTAACCACTAACTACCAAACATTCCTATTTCCAACACTTCTTACAGCCAATATTCTAAATGTGTTCTTTTGTATGTCTGCATCCATCTGCTTTCCCTTGAATGATCCTCAGATAAAAAGTTCTTCAGGCAAAGATTACCTTTTTCTTACATTCTTTATAGCAGCTAGGGCTATGGATCCTGGATCCAGGACTGGGGTCATGTGTGGGGTAAACACAAATTATTAACTCAAATAAGCTCTGATTAATTTTCTTATTACATCTCAAATGCCCAGTGTTCCAGCTTGTCTAGCGTCAGCTGATACATGAGAAATATGCCTAAATCAGCCAGACTTTCTTCATGTCTGCCATAACCTCGAAAATGTCCTATTGGTACACATATATCTAGAGGAAATCACAGATCCCAAGGTTTTAAGATCAGAAAGTGCAGGACAGCAAAGCTCACCCAGCCTGTGATCCTGTGGCCGTGAAACCGCAGGGATTTCTCATGTAAGGCTCTGAGCACCCAGAAAAGGCAGGCTGTGAGCAACCTGATTTACCATTGAAGTTAACTCTGTGTTCAGCAGGAAGCTGATCTAGATGACGTCCAGAAGATCTTTCCAACCCAGGTTTTCTTACTATTCTACAATTTAATTTGGCCAGCCCTCTTGCTTTTAATGAATGAGATCTCCAAATGCAGTTAAGTTCAATCTTTCTCTGAAAATTCAGCCTGAATAAACAAGCAAGTCATGAGATGGTGACTTAAGATATATTTTGCTCTAAATTGTTGGGACATGCATTTTTTTTTTCCAGTAGAACACTAACATCACTGTATAACCTACCCTGCTCTCTTTTTTAACTCTAAATCCCAGGAGGACTTTGGAGGAAAATGCTTTCTTTTTCCTTCTTCATCAGTCTATCAAGATCCCCTCATTCCTGCTGTTCTGAGAACACACTTCTAGCAACTGAGAGTGCTTCAGATCACTGGGGAGTCCGAAGCACTGATTGAAAGTCACGAGCTACCATAGTTTTTGAATTATCAAATTGATTTGCTTGCCTTTTTAATACACAAAATATCACTGGGGGGGTGGCAGGGAAGTGAGAAGACAGAGAGGGCTTTTCTGACTTTATTATTTATTTCTATTTCACGTGCACCAACAGTTATCATTGAAACCAAGGCTGCACTGGTGCAGAATGCTGGGCATAAGATGCAGCCTCTATCCCCAAAAGTTCACAATTTAAATGAGACACACTAACAGCTAGGAGAGAAGCAAAACAGGAAAGTGATATTCCCAAGGTCATATGGTAAAGCAGTAGCAGAGTCAGAAACACCTGACTCCACATAGCTGAGGCAGCAAGTCTCCCTGGAGCTCCTGCAGTTGCTAATGCAATGAGCTGTCTTAAAGACCATTGCTTCACCAATAACAAGGCCTTTCTCCATAGTGTCCACAGGAATGCAACAGGAATGAGATCTACTACCTGGCCAGGTGGCAGCTGATCATCTGCATCTTGCCTCTGTGAGAGGCAGTAACTCCTGAGTTACTCAAGGCTGCCTTGCAGATGCACATTTCAGCTGCTGCTGAGTTTGGAATGACTCTCTTCCTTTTCTGCCCAATTTTGGATACTTCCTGGAGAAAAAAAAAAAATTACTAAAAGAAGCATGGATGCATTTAGCAGCTTATTTATCGTTATTTAAAAAAATTGTCTTACCTGTAGTTCAATCATACAACAAAAATAAATCAGAAATTATATATATTTTGCTTGCTTAATTTTTGAAGTCACCTAAATAATTGCCTAGGGTGATGTATCTTAAAGCCACTGAAGCTCATCATGTCTTCGAAGCTAGCAGATAATGTTCACATCCATCTCTGCAGTTCATTGAAGACCTCAGAAGTGCTGAGCTAGCACTGGAGGGCTGCTTGGCAGTGACTTTGTGGGAGAGAATCCTGTGATCTGCCTGCCTCAAATGTAGTTTTATTTTTGCCATACTAGAATATGTCTTAGCATAGTAATGACAAAGGTGTAATGTATCCCTTGACTCCAGTAATGACTGATATAATTCTCTTCTGTAGACTAATTTACTTTAACCTGCCTACATATTATTAAAATGCCAGCCACCAGGGCATCAAAGAAAATAATGGGCATTAAGTACTAGTAAAATAACTGCATGAGAAACAAATGAAGGAATATTTGGTACTGCTACTCCACTTAGGACCCAAAATGGCTGTGTTTTTGGGTTTCCTTATTCTGCATTTGACCTATCTACTTAAGTCTTTCTGTTTAACTCTTTTACCGTTATGGAGTTAGGTTGGCTGTATTTTTGAGGAAAGGGCTCGTTTATTCTTATTTGCCATTGGTAAATGGCAAATGATGCCATTTGCCTAAAATGATGATGATGATCAAATCTTATCTTTCCAGTGACGAGCAGGACTCTATGGTGAACATTTTCTGCTCTTGCAGGGCACTGGGGAACACATGCTGTGCGTCCCTGAAATCTGTCTTTTCCCCTGTTTTCTGGGCAGCAAGAAGAGATTTTAATTCTTGCCCTCTAACAAACCCAAACTCAACAAAGCCTGCCAGAGCCTTTTTTATTGCTCTTAATGTGATGAGGAAGGCATTCCAATGCTTGTGCATGAGCAACAATATCAGACAGGTAATTTCTTTTTCTTAATTTAAGGCAAGGTTCCAGCTTGATGGACTTACAGCCTTATCAAACCCCCTTTCCTTTATATAGGTTTAAAAAAGTGACTAGTGACATTTAAAGGAGCCCAATTGTGAGAACCACCTAAAAATTAATAACCTTCAATATGTAGTACATTAGATCCTTAAATCTTCATGCAGCTTAAAAATATCTATAAAAGCACTAGATTTCCCATGTACAATGTGCTAAATTCCTTCAGGGACTTTTTCCAATGGGGAGTCAAGATAAAATTGTGTTTATCAATCTTCAGAACACTTTCAATTCATTACGGAAAAGGGCAGCTTATTCCAAAAGATTTCTAAATCTCAGAGCAAAATATTGCCAGCCTTGGAAATAATTCCGAGCAGCAGACTGCTTTTACAGGCTCTTTTTCCTTGGTTGCAGATCCTATGCACAGCATTATCAGGACAGTATAATTTCAGTGCCCTACTGACATTTACAAGACAATTATCAGCTAGAGAGACAGGCACCAGTCAATTTTTCCCAAAGTCTTCCAGAACCTGTTATTTGGCCACATCAGTTATTGTCTTTTGCACAGCACAAAGTTCAACAGCTTTGGTCTGAAGGTCAGCCTGAGTTTTGTCTTGCTTGTCTGGATACCGCACAACCATGAGCTCTCACAGCAAGACGGCAGCCTTCTTTGAGAGCTCTGTGGCACTCAGCACTCAGACACTGTGCAACGACCATAAAGATGCCATCACAAGCAAACATTCAGTAATGAGTTCTCTTCAGTAAGGTCCCATTTGCTGTTTGCTAGGAGAGGAATCATGAGGGACACCGCAGAAAGTTTGTATTTCTTGGGTCTCACCTGGACATCTGGTGAATGGCTCCATCCTCCCTTTCAGAGCAGTCACTTCTCTTACAAGAACTGCATGAAGAGGAGTAGAAAGACCTTCCCTAAGAAGAGTTCAGGCATATTTTTAAGCTGAAGTAGTAATATAATCACATGATTCCAGGAACTGATACTTTAAAAACAATAAAACAAATACAAAATAACAAAAGACTGAAAATGAAGGTATTACCGTTCTGGTTTTTTGCACTACAGTTGAAGAGCAAGTTTTTTTATCAAATTTCTTTGGTTTTAATTAATTGCAGCCATGGTAGTTAAATTTCAATTTCTATTACATCTAGAGTCCCAGACGGGCTTGTATAGAGCCCTTTTAGTTTGATCACCACCACCAACACCAGTTCAGGTAGCTCAGTACATGCTGCAATGACTTCTGCTTTGATCTAAAGCAATCCATGACATAAATATTTAGCTCTTCATGACCTTTAGCACTTAAGTAAGGTATAACATCATTTCTTCCAAACTTTCTTGGAACATTAGCTCCTTAATTGTCAAGAATACAAAGAAAAGTTATAGGGTTCTTGCCAAAACTGGCATCAGTGTATAAACAGCAGAAATGCAGCAACATTTCAGGCAGAAAAGCATGAATTCATCCAGGAGACTGTGCACACATATTTTGTTATCCTTGGGCAGCACAATTCCCAATAATTGCAAAGAAAATCTGTAATCTGAGTCTAATGCCAGTTCCAAACATCCCCCAAATCAATGCTAAAATTAAGTTATTTTGAAATCGGGAAATGAGAAAAGGGAGTTTGTTTAATTTTACCTTCCCTCTCACTAGTTACAAAGTTGCTTTTCCCAGAGCGTGGGGGGAAGTTGCATTGATGAAGATTATAAATGGAATTAAAAAATAAACAGCTATTCTCCAACATTCACACGACCCCAGCAGCTGGGCGTTTAAGGAAAAAAAACATATAAAAGACAAAAAGTATTCTTGCTTGACATTTCCTTCTCTGGTTTTGCTACTATCAGGTTGGCAGATACATAACTGCCCTCTTAAAAACTGAACCAGAATTATACAACTGTCTTTAATGAACCTTATAATAAAAACATTACCACCCTCATCTTTTAGGAGCATGGGAATGCCATTACACTTTTGATGCTTATTGAAATGTATTCTACTGCTGATCTGGAGCCCACAGGAATCAATGGGAGTTCTTCCATTTTCAGCTCAATAGGCTGTGGGTCAATGTTTTAAACTCAATTTGAAGGAAACCCGTGTTTCAAGCAGCTTTCTCCCTCTGTCCATAGTGCTGCTAAAGCTGACAGATATCAAGATGTCTAATAGAGCTGGCTGTAAACTCATCACCTAGCCTTTCACTCCATTTTCTTTTCATTTCCTGTCTAACACTTAATTCTAAATACATTACCTTCGATGCATCAAGTTGACTTTGTATGTCCGTGTTTCCCTGCAAGCTGCCTAGCACTCAGAATGTGTACATCCATACATCGTCCTCCTTTCTTTCCAGAGAAAAATATGTAAGTTTTTCAGGAGAGAAACATAGAAGACAGTATAATATCGTATATGTGATACAAGACTCAGCACTTCCAAAAATTCATTAAGCCCTTACCTTGTGGTGAAGTGTATTTCTCATAAAATCACCCAGTATAAATACTTGAAACAATCACGAAATTCTTTATGTCCTAAACCTCACTGTTGTATTATTCACCCTCCAGTTAAAAACTTATACCTTGTGTTCTAATCTGAATTGGGTTAGCTTCAGCTCAGTGTTTGCACCTGAAAAGCCTGCCTTCCGATAGAAGAAACAAAAAATCACCTTTAGTAAAAAAAGGCTTCTTCTCCCTCTTCCCCTCTCCCAGGCCCATACAAGTGTTCTGATAAAATCACCTCTTAACCTTTTCTTAGACAAGCCAAATAAACTGAGCTTCTTCAGACTCAGTTTTTTTAAACCTGAAAACAATTCCTTGAGCTCCTTCTAAGAGGTGAGATAGAGGTGAAATAGGACAAAGCATTGTTCCCTTAGTCCACTGAGTCACTGTGTCACACACCCAGAGAAATCATTCAGACAATAGCTTGGCTGTGGTGTCCCAACCACAAAATAATATGTTTATTTTTTCCACCACTTTTTTTGTTGTCATTTTATTGATAAAAACTACACAAAAACTAACTGATCATAATAATTAATTAAAAAAACAAAAAACAATGTTACACATTCTCCTGTGGTTTAGAAATTGTGTCAGCCAGTGAGTTTCACCAAATACTCTTGCTTTAAAAGATTTTTCCTTCTGATTCATTTCAAGCACATCACTTCCATTTTGATTCCCAAACGTCCATTAATTTTGCTTTACAAGCACCGCTGGACTGTAAATATGAGAGTCGTTACTCCGTTGCATGTTTTCCCCTTTTTTAGAGCCCAAAAAGTAATTATAGTGTCAACAATGAAGCACAATGAAGATATTAAAAATCAAAAGCACCCTCCATAGTGTATAGCCTGTGTCTTAAATGTACATGCACCCAAGTTTCTTTGTTTCTGCTGCATCAATTGCCAATGTCCTTTTGGTTCAACATAAGCTTTAATGCCCATGTCTGAAGTTTGAAATATTAGCGCTCGACCACTAAAAAAAAAACCCAACAAAAAAAACAAACCCCCAAAAGAAAAAAGAAAATATCTATCTATCTTTTTTTTTTGTTTAAAAAGAACAAAAATATTAAACTCTTTGAAGAGTAATAAACACTTAATAAGGAAACATGGCTGACCCACCCCACCCAAACACTTGCCCTCCCCACTCCCTTTAATTTTTACCTCTGGTTCTCCTTCCCCTGAACCGTGCAATGTAGAAAAATCAAATATACAAACAAAACTCTTAATTCATCCCCTTATGTAGCTAGAGTGAAATCTATTTTTTTTTTTAATAAGAACTTGACAATCTCTCTTTAATATTTACATTGAGGAATTTGTTTGAAAGTTTAAAGCAAAGAAAATCCTGAAGTTCTCAGTGTGTACTGCAAGATAGCATTTTCACAGTCTGCAAAGTTTGCTTTATCCCCTTCTTTTTGTGTTGAAATATTTGTAAATGGAATGGTAGATTTTAGTTTCTCGCCCTGGTCTCTTCTGAGATGAAAGGTCCCTCAAAAGAACTCCCCACTCCACCCCCTGAAGAAGCTGTCTCCATCGTTAGTTTGGTATTCTCTCAATGTAAATGGCTGGAGCAGCCGAACGTGCGATTGTAGCTATGAAGCTGTGGTCTCGACTGAGTTCCAGGTTGGTTGTCTCAGCCTGATCCCGGGACATGGTATCGTACCCCTTATTTACATGGAGAGGCTTATGAGCTTGGCAGTATCCGATCACTGGTTGGTCATAACTGTAATAGGGTAAAGTCTTCATGTGGTGAGGAACCTGCATCAGAGAAAGAGAGATCAAAAAAAGAGAAACATGTAAATAGTGTGCTTAGTCAAGGATTTCATACAGCATCTATTGCAATGCAGCTTCAAACCCACTGGGTGCTCAGCACATCCACATTCATCGCACAGTTCTTGCAGCAAGATAAACCTTTGAGGCTTCTAGGTTGTCTGTAGCACATGCAGAACCCTCTTGAACAGGGCTGCTTAAATTCGTGTTGGTCAGTGGGTCCCCGCTTGTGGATGGACATTACAGCTGCTGAAAGCCTGTGCAATCACAGACTCCTCTGGGCCCTTTGCAGTGTGCTGAAGCCAGATTAGAGGGCCTACTCTCCATTTTGGTGACTATGTTTGTAGGCAGATTTTCAAATTGGTCTTGCGTGCTGAATTCTGACCTCTTTTGGACAATCTGGCTATGAAGGGTAAACTGGAAGCTGCTGGTAACACAAACCTTTTAAAAACTGGCCCTTCTTCCAGTGCCTCGAAAGAGGCTGAGCATTTCTACAAACCCAGACCAGCCTGAGCATGTCAAAGGACTGGAAAACCTGGCTGCCAGCATGTGTAGCTTTCAGCACAGCTGGAACCCGTGTTTATTTCTTCTACGACAAAGCTGCTTGCCCAAGGTCACGATTTCCTGGGTTCTTTATCTTACAACCTCACTGAGAGAAACACTATCAAAGAGCCTCAACTGATGCTCACTGGAGCTGAGCAGATCCACACCTTGTAAAAATGGTCATGTATTTGAAAAGTCTGCAAGATTACCGTGAATCCCATCTCTTCTTTAGGTAAATACTCAGAAACTGGCAGCCTTTTCTTTTTTTCCATAAATGTTCTATACTTGCAAATGTTAATCCTACAACTAAATATGATTTATGGCACAACATCAGATACAAATCTTTGCAGATAATTTTATCATCTGCAAGAGATGAGCTGATCAAGTAGAAAGAAATATGCTCTCAGGGAAAAAAACCACACACTGCAGGACGTACAGGCAAGAGTTTATTCTAACACTGTTAGAAAACCTGAGCTCATTACAGCTGGAGATATCCTACACATAATTCAATCTTGTAACAAATGCCTTTTTATTTTCCATACTGAACTTTAAGTGAAGAATACAGAGCTAATTAATCACAAATTTCCATTGCACGGTGCACTTGATTCAAAAAGCTATGAAAAAAGCAAAGGCATTAAGACTAATTGTAAGTTTTGCAGGGTTAGAGTTCCTCCTGCATTTGGATTTCCTCAGCAGTTAAATTCCTCCCCCTGCTTCTCTGCAGAACGCTGGAGAGATTCCAAAACTCTTCCACTAGCTGGAATTCAGCTGACAGCGTCATTTTACGTGACAGTTGAATGGCAAGAATGCAGAAGACAAGCTGCTCGGTAGAATTTGATGGGACAACTGTGTTCACTTGTGGATCAAATTCAGCCACAGTGCAAGAAACTATAACTCCCTTTGGATACAGTAGTATCTATGCCAATTCATATCAGGGCCTGAATTTGTCCTCAGCCTTTAAGGCAGCTCTTTATGATTCTATAAAAGCCAAGGACTGTTTGCATTCTGGAGAGCTGAGAGATTGAGGTCCTGGCTTTACAGCAATAAGACACAGTACATTAACCACCTGAGTCCTGTGTGCAGCATTGCTTGCTTGTTTTCTCCCCTTCTCCAAACAGGAGTCAAAAGGATCAGGATCTCAACAACATCCCTGAACGGTGGATAAACACGCTTCCTTTTCAACTATTTCTCAGTAGTTTTATAGACTCTCTCACTTGTTTTCACTTAAAAGTCAGGTTTGTGTGTGTCTGAAATCATATTAATAAGGGTCGCTGTGCCATGTGTGTGGAGGGGAGGTGGATATTCTTTGTCAATGTAAAAAATAACATAAAATAGGTGTATCGGGCAACCCGTAAGATTAAGGAGTTGCAGGTTAATTTGTAGAAAGCATTCCTAGGATAATGAAGCCCAGCAACAGATTTGCACCACCCTGTTCTCAGGCCTGGCCCTTGTACTATTCTTCCTCTCCCTCTTTTGGGTGCTAGATCCCATTAAGGGAATTTAAAAAAAAAAAAAAAATCATGCCAAATGACTGTAAGGTACCTCCAGTAAAGACTGAATGAAGAAATACCAGCAGTCTCCCCCCTCCCTAGTAGGTTCTTGTGATGCCTCTAGAATCGAGGTAACAACCATATGAACAATTCAAAAGAACCTTCCTGATCAAAGCGAAATCCTCCAGAGGGCTGTCCCCACAAAATGGGGTGTCCGTTCCTTCCCTGAAACTACCTCCCTGAAACATAGTGTTGCATTTTCAGAAAGACACGAGGGATCAGTTTTCATTCACAGTGAAATGACCGTACACGAAACCCAAGCCCACAAAAGCTTTTTCGGGACATCGCCTTGACTGTAGAAACTACTGCAAATGTGGGCCATGGCACCACCACTCAGTTTGATGCAAGCAAAAAAGATGGAAAATACTGATAACATTGTTCACTCTAAACAAAGCTGATACTACTACATTTTTTCTGATTTGGAGATCAACAAAACATGTTTAAGAACATCCAAGTTGTCGAAAATTAATTTTCTAAGTATTTTTGCTGCAGGTTCGAAGTAACTTTTTTGTTTCATTATTGCTATGGAAGTAATGCCTGAGGTACTGAGAGATGTGACCTTGGACAAGTCACTTTATGAGCTGGAAAATGAGAAGATTAAATCCTGCCCCTGCTTGCCCTTGGAAACTAGAGCTCTCTGACGCAAGGGCTGTTTGTGCAGGGACTAAAACAATACAACTCTAACCTAAGCTGGGGCCTTTCAGCTGCTATCGCCTCCTAAAGACAAAAAAAGCAGACGACTAGAGTGAAAAAGATCCAAACAGGTCACCAAATACCTCAGCAAAGAAATACAGACTCGGATTCTGTTATCTCTATCTCAAGACCTTTTCCACAGAAGACACATTTTTCACTGGCTAGAAAGTGGGATTAAGGCTGAGAATTTACCTGCCAGCAAATCAAAGGCAGAGCCAAGAAAAGAACTGGGATCCTCTAGCACGGTGTCTCCTCCGTGCCACTCTGCTGCCACTAACCACAGCCATTTTTGCTACATAGTTCTTTAAATTTCGCTTTGGAAGAAGTTCAATTGTAAATGAAGATAAAGAGTTGCTCACATGGAAACATAACAGATAGAAAACAAAACTCTTTCTTTCATATAATCTGTCATAACATCTGATTCAGTTCTTGGCTTCGTGTGCTCACTCACGGTTATGCTCCATGACAGCACAGTCCGGTGCAGCTAGTGGAGCTCAGGGGTGGGACGCAGAATGCCAAGACGCTTAACAGGAGATGATGCATGTGTCTGTTCACAGCGTTTTCTGAATCGTTTCTATTTTAATTTCTAAAAGCGACACTGCCTAATACTTACTTGAACGACTAAATCTTTTTGCAGTAGGAAAAACATAAATCAACAGGAGAAGGCACTCCAAAGTCACAGATGTACATGTGATGGACATTCTGGTTTTAGCCCATGTATAGCACACCAAGTAGGATTGTCTTCTGCTCTAATGCCTTATTATAAAGGAGCATACTGCCTATCCAGTGTTCCAGATAGTTAAATCAATGAGTGAATTCGTGCTCTGAAGAAAGCATTGACTCCATTATGCAACGAGCTCACTGCCTTATAAGCACTATAAGTGTTCAGTGCAGTTTTTGGGCTAATGGGCTGGATTAGTTAGCTAGTATTGACTTCTGAAGTCCACACCTCTGTAGATCTTCACTCTAAATGTAATAAACATTGCATCTTAGCAGCCACACACTTCAAACAAAGGTTCTACTACAAGAAAAATTTACATAAATCTCCACAGCTACAGGAAGAAGATAAAAGATTTAGCGTTGGAAATTCAAAAATGCAAATCTTTCCTTTTGCAGTTGAACTGACATTGGAGAGGTTAACAGCTCAACAGCCTTGCTGCTGAATAACAGCTCCCTTCGAAACAAGCTGGACTAGCTTCAGTTTACCTGAAGTTTAGTGAAATTCTGGCCTGCATTAAAAAGATATTGCTCAACACTTCCTGTCCACTTTCCCTTTGACATTCGGCAATGATGTTCAGTTAAAGCCTTTGTCATTCCAACATGCAAATACACGTATCCACATTCCAATTTTTTTTACACTGCACTGAATTTTATCAGCAGCTTTACTTACTTATGTCAGAAACATTGGGAGGTAAATTAGCTAACTTATTCTATAAATTTCTGATGATTACTACATGAGAAAGTTCTATTTAAAAATTTCAGTGATAAGACTTCAGTTTGGACTTCTGCTTCTCATAGGTGCAGCCATTAAAACCTAGATTTTTAACAAAACGTCAATAAAAATCCTTATCCTGGTACTTGGAAAGTACACCAGTAAAGATGTAACCTTAACATATAACCACTGAATCTAGTGAGCTTTAAAGAATATGGCATTGGAGCCTAAGTGAGTATCAAGTGACCTTATTTCTAAAATACTTTTCTCTCTCTCTACCACCTCTCCTAGTATGTTAAACACTCCCATATACTCTTAATTGCTTGCACTGCATCCTAACAGGACACTTCAGGCAACCCAAAATTCAGCCCTGATATGAACTCTAAGGTATGACACCCCTCTATCAAGTAATGCCAAGAGAGTTTAACAGAATACCAAGTTCTTCACACTGACTGAGACTCTTGCTTAAGTATTTTCTTCTGTGCTCACAGCAACAGACTTATTGCAGTGAAGCTAGCTGAGGATCAGACAAAGATTAACACTCTGCCTCACTCAGAATCACTTGCAGTTCAGCAAGATCTAATCACTAGCAGACCCAGGTTGAAATAATTTCCTGGTAAACTGTTAAATCAAATTTTGGAAACACAGGTTTTCAGAACAGATCTATTTCATGTTGGAAATATTACGAGTTTTTTCTTTATGCTCAATTTTGAAGAAAGATCTCCAACCATTCATTATCCTACAGAGAAGGAAATTCTTTCTCGAGAAACATGAATGGCCATGGATGTCTAAGTGACTCACAGTACCAGAATTATCAAGAAGAAGATAGAAACATAATATAAGGAAGGAATGACAATTCCAGCACTGTTTTCTGGGGGGAAGTCCACAGTGGGAGGGAGTTCACTTTATTTTTTTCCCTGAAAGCAGGATGGTGTGAGGACACGAACTGTCACAGGATCCTCAGACAAGTAACTGCTTTGGCAAGAACCTAAAACCTGGAGCGTGGCAATAGAAGTGATGTACTTTTGAGAACCAGACTGTTTCAGCTGTCTCAGCCTGGGTACCTTGGCCTTATACTTTCACTGTTTAGACACTGCAGTTTATATGTCTTCAGTTCTGTTGCTTCTGTTTTCAAAGAGAAAGAACAATCTGTTTTTAAAACTAAAGACATGCTCCATTCATCCTGATGGAAAAAGCCATAGGACAACCACCACTGTCTTGCACTAGACACATTTTCCTTCTAAAAAACAAAAACAAAGCATGAACATTCTTGAGCAGTTGAACATTGTCTGGTTTCACATTTGCTGGTACTCTATAATCCAGGTAAACTGATTTATGTGGAAATACTTGCCTAGTTAATGATTACATGATTAAATTACATGCAACTTTAGAAGTTGTCCATATGTAGTGGAAACTCAGAGTTACGAAATATGGAAGCTATGTTTTCTCATTAGTGCTAATATTTAGTCTCAGAACACCATGACTTCATTGCTGAATTAGCATCATAGCTGTTGATAAATCAAATTCAGAATTCATTTTAAACCCTATCATAATTTAGAGTAAAAATAAGCAAGATACACTATCATAGCTTTACGATTAGTGAAGCACACAGCTTCACCTTAGAGACAGATTGATTAGGTGCATTAGGCAGGTATAGCTGGTATAAACAATTTCAATGGATTTCACACTGCTGAAAAAATCACAGTTAACAATCCTGGAACATCCCTTTGGAGTCAGCTCAGTAAAACATTCCTATTCAGGAACATGCACAATCATACACTTTCTATTAAACCCATTAAAAGGGACAAATGCAGGCACTGAAGTTAGTTCTGAAATATGAATGGGTACGCGTTTTCTTCTGTTTCCAACTGCAACAGACACAGAATTGCCTGGCTGTTTTTTAAAATAGGCCTTTTGTTCTGATATTCATGCTTCCTAAGGTAATTCTCATATTGACAAAAAAATCAAAATCTCATTTATTAAAAAAATTCAGGACACAGAAGTCTGAGTGTTCTGTTACGAGGTGGTATGAGATTTTCATGAATACTGTTTTTACTGAGGTTGACTGTGTGACATCTGACCATTTCAGAAAATCTATCAACTTGATTTTTATATGAAGGTCTTAAAAATCTTTAATTAGCCCAGGTTTTCTAAGAGTTACCGATCCCACTGGGAACTTTGGCTGAGGTTGGTATGCCTACATTAGGCATGAAGCATTGAGCAAGAGTCTGGTAGCTTGAATTGTAGGTGCAATTCCCACAATCAATTTCCTGCAATTTCATGTTCAATTTCCTTGCCAATCCAGACAGAAACCACTTCTTTGCCTCCTCTATCTGTTTTCCACCAAATGAGATTAATGGTCTATGCAGATCCCCTTGGGAGATGAGACAGGCAAGAAGGAAGACTCAGGCTGTAGCTAAAGGTCCCATGCTACGTGGTACTGAGCTCACTGCCCTGAAATCATCAGCACCACGACAAGAACCACCAGCTCTGTGTCTACCAGTTTTCCCCAAGAAATCAAGGGCATACTGCTAAACATCCACTGAGGATTGGTGTTCGATGGGGATGGGTAATATTTCCTTATTCCAGTTCCTAATCTCTTGTGTGCTTGTGCACACACATACAAACTTGCACATATGTTCTTCAAAGTGCTATACAAACTAAGCCTGTCTTCTAAATAAAGCACAATACTTCCTTTGATGTACTTCTCTGCAGTGTCTTTTTTTCCTTGCCTTATGCTTATGTCCACTGTAGTAGTCCTACAAACTGATCTTATGAGCATCCTACACCCATTTAGCCCTCTGCATGATGTGACAGTACTGATAGAATCACACATCTGTCAGGAAGCACATAATGGGAAGAGGATTAGTGATCTCACTGGTCCACTTGGATCCCATCAGTCCCACAGGAATTGTGGCTAATGCAGAGTCCTGTTAGTCACTGAACTACAGCTGCTGAATATGCTTTGGACCAAACTGGACAGTGCATTTAGCAGACTGCAGTTTCCCAGTCAAAACAAGCAGTGAGCAGCCAGGACAAAGACTGCTCTCCCAACCAGATCTGAGGATTAAATCAAGGTCTTTAGAACCAAGCTTGAAATCATTTGAAGGATTTAGGGGTTGGCGGAGGGCACAGGACGGCTTCTTCAACATATGGAATGGAAATGTTTATCAAAAATTAACCTGGAGATAAAAGGTTGTGGTTGGCAGGTCTCAGACCATTTTCTAGTAAAAAAAAAATGGTATCAGTGGAAATTTGGAGCCTAAATATTACAAATAACTGACAGCTGGGTCATTAATCTTACTCAATTCTTGTATTTCCGGCCAGGAAAATGGGATCCCAAAATTGGCATAGACTGCCAGAAGAGAGGTCTTAGCATGAAAAACGTAGAGCAACAACAGACAGGAGACACAGGGCAGAAGATAGTGCAGCCATCAGTTACTTTTGCATGTCCTATTAAAGGTCTATTTATAGTTTGTAAAAAGTTAACTGATAATGAATAGATATAATAACTAACTACAGGAATTAAACAAACATCATTGTATTAAATATGATTATAAGCATATTAACCTAATAAATCATATGTCATGCTAATAAGCAACTTATGGATATATGGCACTATATAATTCTCTACAAAATTGATTTCATATAAAACAAAGTTAATTAAATTATACCTATTAATTTCTTATGTGGCATTAAAATATTCACCAACTTTTAAAAACATCTATAAGCTATACAGGATATACTACAAAGACAGAATTATATGAATTATTCAGTCATCCTTACAGAGTGTATTTCATGTTTTAAACCCCTATATAACATCACCCTGTCAGTTCCACTGACACTGTGAACTGGATTTTAAGCTTTCCTCTCCTTCCCTACAGATAACTTCCTAATCCTTCTATCCAATCACACAAACGCTTTTCCCTTTAAAACCAAACCTCTCGATGGACAGTTTAACTAAGTGTGCTTTTCCAGAGATCAGGAGAAAAATCATGCACACCCCACTGCTCCCTCTATGGGCCGATTTGATCCTTCAATCAGTAAATGAAAAGGTTTCCCTAAAGGAAACTCCTAGAAAGAAGAAAGTCTTCTAAGCCTTGTTATTGTTCCTTGAGCAAAATATTTCTTTTAAATTGCTTTATCTGTTTTTTATGGAGTATCTGGCTCCTGACAAAAAGTCCCACTGATGAAAAACTTAAAGTGAGATTCACAGTAACCTTCGATTTTCCGCTGTGGAGTGCCAATAAAATAAACAAACTATCTAGATATTCTAATTGGAAAGTCATTAATATTGCTTGCAGTGCTATTAGGATAATTTCCTATAGAATTCAATAGGAATAGAAGCCTGGTGGTTCAAAAAAGCTTAGGGACAGAAGATTAGATTTTCAAAAGAGATGCAGTATGTTGTAGTAGTTACCTATCTCAATGCAAAAGAATCCCTTTGGGAGCCTCTCCATATCTTTGGGTGCCTAAATACACATACCTTCAAAAATGTAGTCTCTTTTAAGGCAACTCAGCTTTCACTTAGACACTTTAAAAAGCTATATTCTCTCCAGGAATTTCTGCTCCCTATGCATTGCATTAAGAGCTGCAAAGCGTAGATCATTTGTACTTAACCTATTAGGACAAGTCAAAGGTCCATCCAGCCAAGTCTCCAAAGGATCAAGAAGAAAGAGCAGAGCACAGGTCAATGATCCTGTAATAACTTCCACAGAGCATTCTCCTGACCTCCAACACTCCCAGCTTTAGTTAGCTTTCTAAATTGCTGGCATTTCAGGCCTGAAATTCTGTGGAGCTGGACCTTCCAATGCATTTAAGAACCTGAAGCATCCTCACAGGCCCTAGATCCACTGCAGCATTTGGGAAACTGAGCACATTGTTGAAAAAGAATTATGACAATAAGGGAAAAGGTAGAGTTGTTTTTCCATGCAGTGATCATAAAGATGGCAACCTGCTCCATCCATTACTCACAATAAATAAGTACAGTATTTAATATGAACATCTGATAATGTTGCTGCCACAGTGACAAATGAAGGCACTGGAAAATGAATGAAATAAGTCTTTGTCTCATGTTAAAATACTGCCTTTTCATTAGATCTGCCTAGAATTTATAGTATGCAAAAGAGCTATCCAGAAATTGATGGCTTCTTTAAAGATTTTTAAATACTATTGGAAGGTGTACATGGATTCTGTACATCAGGAGACCAAAAATGTACTTCCTAAAGCTTGAGAAACCTGACTCGGTTGGCACAATATTTTGCCCTTTAAACAGGGCAACATGATGGCTTATGGTTAAAACCCACACCAGTGCTAGAAGAAAGGTGATACTGGGTGCCTTATCAGACTGATAAAAGAAATGGAAGTTTTTCTTTCTATGTTATCTAGTTATACTATACCCAAAAGGTTTTGCCTGGAGTCAGATGACAGTCACAACCCATTTTTGATTAAAAAAATGCTTAGAGACACATTTATAATTGGCACTAATTCCATTTAATATGACAATATAAAACACAGATAGTATTCAGCCCCTGCATCCCCAACAAGCTATAACATGACAGAGTCCTTCTCCTCTGTCATCATCTAAAAGTCAATGTTCAACATTATGGCATTGGCCTAAGAGAGCAGATAATTTGTTTTATTCTTCAGTCATCTCAAGACAATTTGAAAGGGTCCTTCTTTACAGAAATTGGGTGCCAAAGAAAAGAATAACTGGCAGAAAAAATAAAGAAAAAGATGCTCACACTACTGTTGTTTCACCTGATCTGGGGATCAGATGGTCTACATCAGACCATCAACATCCAGAACTGTTGATCAGGAATGTCTTAAAATAAAAGAAGAGAACCAAGCAAAGCACCATGACTGTAAACTGAGCACAAGTTCAAGGAATTATTAATTTCTCATGAGGAAACAGTGAGATAAATTCACTCTAGTAGGAGAAAAGAAAGAAACCGCTGGCACTACAGACCTTCTCGGACACGGGAGGGAGCTCCTATTATACTGAATGTCTCAGCAGGATTCTATTCATGAGAAATTACAAGATTTTAATTGCCTCCACTGTCTCCTAGCAGAGGAATCAGTGTGTATGGTGGCACAAACATACTGGCAAGAACATTAATCCAGTAGCAGAAGGAACAGCTTCTCCTCCTGATGCACGTATGTCACTTCCATTAGCACGGATGGGAGCAGTGTGCCTACGCCGAGAGGAAACTGCAACCCCCCGGGTTCCAAAAGGTAGTGATATGACTCATATTGGGGTGAGGATTTATATAATCACCACCTTTGCTGAAAGGTTAAGGAATTGGCTCTGCATCTTGCAGCACCTTAAGTTAAGGTAGAGTAGGGCAGAGCTAGAGGGAAGTGGCTATTTTAGTTTGAGGGAAAGAAAATAATTTAGGGATGAGGATGAAGAATTGGCAGGAGGGTGCCTAGTTGTGGGTGACATGCTGCCTAGTGCAAAGGCTGGAGGACCTGGTGTCAGGGCTCCTTGAAGGCAGGGGCTTTAAGTCAGCAGAGAGGGTGGAGTGGCTGGAGTGTGCCCTGACCCTGGGAGACAGCCTGGCTTAGAAGTGATGGGGAATAAACACTCAGCTCTTTTTCCAGCACCTCTGCCAAACCCACTGAACACACTAACTGTGATGGGAGAGCGAGTTCAACTCCTTAACTAGCATGCTAAGGGATGATGCTGTTCAGCCCATCAGCTCCAAGGAAAATCTATCTACCTGAACCTCAGAGGCTACCAGTCTGCCTAGCTATAAATATATTACTAGTAGGTATAGCTATGTAGTTCACCCCCCACCCACCTGTGTCAAAACAAGACACTACAGTGTAATATGAGGACTTTAATTAAAGCTCATAAAAAGCCTTGAGACACTTGGATATGAATTGCTACAACAACTCACTGTATTCCTAAAGCCTCTCTCTACTGTGACAGGGCAAGCACATTCTTCCATTGCTCATCTATGAGCATCTGACTTGCAAAGGAGGGATGCAACAGCAGCAGTGTTACTGCTTTTCTGAACAGACTCCTGAAATAGCAAACAGGAAGAACAGAAAAGGCAGGGTAAGGACTAGCACAGTATACAGTATTAGAAAATTAATAACAAACTTGGGTTCATGCTTCAGTCATGTTCTATAGAATCTTTGTATATCAGAGATCAAGCAAGCAGAAAATTAATGCAAGACTGTCCAGCATGGCAGGCAAGGACATTTCACAATGATAGCATTATTTTTTAATACTCTACAGAAAACAAATGACTTTTTCATTCCTCTGGGCAAGTTTCATAATATGCAGGGAAATCACCAGTAAAGACATACTCAGAATCCCTGAGAAAACTGGAAGAAAGATGGGTTAGAAAATATTCTTGGCTTAGCAATCTTTGTTGCTACAAAATCAAGCGGATCAATTCAATTACCCCATGAAAGCAAAAACAATGGAAATAATTATTGAGCAACAATAGTTTAGTGACACTTTTAAAGCAGAAAGGAATGTCTGGATGACATTCAAAAAAGAACCCCAAACAAACCACATGCTAAATCCTCAAAACAGCCACTGTATAACATGAGAAGAGGGTACAGCAACTACACAGAAAAAAACACTGAAACACCAGAAACTAAGGTTTAGTGGTCAACCCACTGAGAACTGGCATGGAAACTACATGGTCAAGATGGTTAGGAAGTGGAGGAATGGACAGGTGCTCCAAGCTGTATTTCTCTGTGGAGATGGAAAGCAGCAAGTCTTAATTTTGTCCCATTTCTAAGTACCAACAGAGAGCCGCTCTAGACAGAGGTTCAGGATGGAACAGCTTTGGGACTGCTCTGTGTCAAGAGCACCACTCTCCCCTTTAAAACAGCTGTCAGCTGGCATGAGCGAAAACTTTAATTACTGGCAAACAGATCGTGATGTGTAAATCTGACTGGAAGCCTAACACGAGCTCTGAAAAACAAAAAGTGTTCAGACACATTCAGACAAACAGAAATAAAGCACCTTGCCTAGACAGTTGAGCACTATTGAATCTAGCCAGGAGAGGGCTGTAGAGTACATGGACTTTGGTGCCTGCTAGCTAGTTGCACTGTACAGACTGGCATTTCAGAAGAGCCAAACAAAGCAGTCTCGTACCTATTCTGACGCAATGAACATTAATAAGCAAAAATAGTTGTTGCTCACTTGGACTGTTTCTGTGCTTGAGCACAGCAGTAGTGATGGAGTGTAAATGAAAAGAACCAGGTTCAAAGAATCCTGCTGGAAAATAAAATCTGCCCTGTGAGCTAGATTTTGAAAACCAAAGGAGCTGCTGTTAGAAATATCTGCAGCTCACGACAACAAGAGACAGCATGCTTGAACAATCTCTCAACCAACCAAGCATGAGCCAAATGGTTTCCAGCTACTCTGATATTTTTTAAACTCGTTCTGTTTGGGAAAGGTAACTCCAGTGTGTCAGAAGGGATCAGCAAAGAGGTAAGTAAATAAACTTTTTTGGAGTGTAGCATTACTTTGGTGTATTACTGGCATGGTGGAACATGGGGCTGTAACCGTTAACAACCTTCTGCACAAGATCTATCCCTTTGACGGGTCTATACCAGTTGCAGCCACCTAGAACAAATACTCAATGCCTAGTTCATCTGTAAGATCAAGGCGATATCACGACCTGATCGCTAACTACACAAGGGTGAAACAGACTGGGAGAAGAAATACAAAGAGATAAATAAGCCTCTTATCATCCAAAATCTGCTGTTTATTTGCAGTGCCTAGAGGCCTTGACCAAAACTGAAACTGCACTGTGGTAACCAATGCTCATGCGTTCAGTAAGAGTCCTTGCCCTGAAGAGCTTGTACTCCAGACAGGAATGACAGATGAAGGGTGGGAGAAAGCAAAATAGCAAACAAGAAAAAGATCTCTAAACTGATGCACAGATTGAGGGACAGATTTTTCCACGAGCTAAATACATGAATACAGATCTTTTATCCCTAAATGACTTCCCTCATCATGTGGCCACTGTGACTGTGTATATATTTGTAAGCGGTACAGCTTAGTATGAGCAAATCTGCAGAGCACAAGAGTTGGTGTTGAGTACACAGTGTCCACAACGTACACATTTCAGAGGATTTACATGAAACTAGCTTCAGTCTGGTCTCAAACTCGCAGAGCAGATCCAGTTTAGCTTCATCTTAAAGGGATTTGGTCTCTGTTCTCTATGACTCTTCTGGGATGTTAACTGAAGCACATTAAGTGAGGACAATCTCCAGACCCACATCAAAAGTACAATCCTGATCTGAACTAAAACACCAATGTAAATACACCCTTTGGGAGCCAGGGAAGCAACTCAGCTCTTTGATGTCCCAATACAGCACAACAGAACTCAACCCTCCCAGTTTATGGATGTTTTTGACCTTGACACCAGAGTTTAAGGTGATGCTAGAAACCTCCACTCAAGGGGTTTGCCTACTGCTACTTTTAAGAGCTCTCTTTACTTTTGTGAAGTTAATCCAAGATCAACAAAGCCTTCACAGAAATGACCGCTTGCAAAGATGGATGCTTAAGCAAGTCATGCTGGGCTTCCTTCTAGAGACAGCACACAGTGATCTCATTGCATCCCAGAACATGAGGAGAACAGCTCTTTGGCAGAGCCTCTCTGAATTGGATTTGCAGCCCAAAAAAACAGGCTAGGTGCTGAAGATAACCTGTGCAAACCACAGTCTTGCATGCATCTCTGGCAGTGCACTGTGGCTGCCATTGCTCTGAGGGTTGTTCAGACCCCTCTGCTCCTTTCCTGTCTCTTCACTCCAAACTAAAAAGAGAACAAAGGTGACATTGTGACTCCAGGCCACAGTCTGTGCACTTCTCTGGTGAAGAGAGAGAAAGAAGAAGGGTGAAAAAATGATACCACAGTAATTGCAGCAGGAAACAGATAAAAGATTGTGGGAAAGACATTGGATTTCTATTGCACTAAGGCTCCTCTCCCAAGGGCACAGAGCACACTCTTGAGAACACACTCTACATCAATGGTTTTCACTGCCATCAGTGAGCAGCGTGAAAACCTCAAATAAGCAGAAGGGATCAGATCAAATGCATACTGCCCACAGGGTCTCTGGAAAGCAAAGCAAATAAAAATATCTCTGAGAATGTTTTCATTCTCACCAGGGAGACTGGACAGTCTTCCCGAAATACAGAGCACACTGTTTAAAGATACACTCTTTTCTTTTGTCTACCCCAAGCCAGGGATGGAGCAAATGAGGGATAGCAATAGGTGTATGAAGATGAATGTGCAATACAAGAAAGGCAATTTATCTCAATGATCTGAGCTCTGTAAAAAAGAGCATAAAGCACTGGCCATTTCTCCATATCCTTTAACATTATACATAATAGTGTTTTTCAATCACTAACAGAATGGGTTCATGAGATTATTGGGTATTTCAGGAGCCAAGTGATCACCCATCCTCTTCACACTGGTGGAATGGTTTATGTTTGGCAATCAGAAATAATTCAGACTTGCACGATATGAGATCTACTGCATATATATCTTCCACAAAGTGAAACATGAGTAATAATACTAATAAGCCATAATTCACAGCAAGTGTACTGCAGTCCCATCAGTGTTCACTCATCAGGTCTTTGCAAAATTTTATATAGAGCATGTTTTCAGCCTGCCACATTCGTAAGTCAAATCATGGTAGCAACAAGAACAAACATCAGTTGTTTGCTCTTCTGCTGCACCTTTCATCCAAGGGCTCTGCAATCATTATTCAGATAAGTCTTGCGTTGCTGCTTTTTGATGAGCGGGTATCATTACCCTCACTTTATAGATAAATAAACAGAGGTCAAAGAACTCCCCCAAGGCAATCTGGAGAGTTAAATACCTACATCAAAGGGTTTAATAAAGACTGGTATCACTGTTCCTACCAAAAAGACAAGGAAACAGAGACAAGAGTTGAAACTGTTAGCCCAACGTCAGGTAACTGGCTCTGGATCTTTGGTCTCTAAGATAACCCCACCTGAGAGTTGTCTCCCAATTTAATAACTAGTATCAGATCTATCTAGAAACAACCATAATAATTTATCACACCTTAATCCACCCCTGTGCTCTTTATTGCTATATTTTTCAAAGAAAGCAAGTGATGAATTTTCTACATTAATTAAATATTTAGATGGAGTTTCTGGTCATTGTTTCTCACTGTTTTCTGGCACTGTTTGCCTGGCGCCTCACTTCTGTGAGCATATTCCTTCCAGCCTTTTTCTGCTCTGGTGCGTCTGGCCTGTGGGCTTCACTGAGAAGGGAAAGTTCATGATGGTGTGACTTGTATGACCCACCCTGTGGATGAGCATCGACCCCTGGCAGCTCCGGCTGTTTTCTCAGCTGTCCCTGCCTGTCGTCAGGACTGGCAGCAGGAGAACCAGCCTCACTACTTACCCAGCATTGATATAGATGTTACAAAGTTCCTGAATAATTCTTTCGTATATTTAATATTTGCCTATTTCCCTAATCCATGAATTTCCTACTGGACTTTTGGCTAGGACTAATGCTAATTTAACACTTAGATACATGGTTCTATTGTATGATATGGCCCAAATACAATCAATCATAAGGACCCCATTGACAAAAGACTTGGGGGGGGCACACTAAAAGGGTCTTTAGAAGTCTCAGAATCTTAAAACCTGGCCCCAATGTTGCAGATCAAGGGCCATTAAATCAATTAGAGATGGTCTTCCAATTTAGGGAAGTGAAACTATTATATTGTTTCTGCAGCCCAATATATAGCCTTTTGTTTCACCTCCATCAAATTCAAGTGGTTTCATCCTTTATCAAATCAATAGGACTTTCCTAAAAGGCGCTGTAAGTGTTCTGGTGATCGACTCTTCCTTAACTACAGCCACACACAGTGCCTAGCTGAGTGGGGCTGTGATCACAGTAAGGCTTACAGCATCTGCTATAATTCACTAATAATCACAATACTTAACAGAAGGGACACAAACAATGGGGTCCTTGAGAAAAATTGAGTCCTCTGGGTGCCACCTCAATTTAAATAATAAATACAGCCTTTTTCTTTGGCCTGTGTGTTCTCCCACTCACATAAACAAAAACAGGGGAAGGTTATTTAAGTATCCATTAGTTTTCCCAGTAATTATGTTGTTCACCTCCCTATTCTTTACCCTGGAATAAAGTACACGGACTTGCATCAAAACACAAAAGCAATCAGAAAGATCAACATGTACAGTGATTATAACCAGCTATTCACTGCCTCGACACAATACTCACTGGTGTGAGGAAGAGCCTCAGAGCCCCCATCTCCTTCTTATAAACAAGCTACCAAGGTAAGACGAGGTACGGTGAATGAGAGTAGTGTAAAGTACTGGTTGCCAGCTGGACAATGGTTGACATGGTTACCCTATTCCTTTTTGTGCTACAGGTATGTAGTAAGTTCAGCTTCAAAACCTTACTACAATATAACACAATGCAATGCAGTCTCTTCCTATTGCCATGGAAGAAAAGAATGTGCCATTGACAGACTTCTGTGCCCTTTTAAAGCAGAACAGGTCTGACATCAAAGCTCACAGCACTCCTCTGCGATAGTTATTCACTGTGTCTTTGTGGTCAGGAACTAAAACATTTTCATGAAGTTCTAAGGGAAAAAATTATCTCCTGAAAATGAGTCTCTTGTAGTAAGTGCTGCAAATAATGAACAGCTGCACTGTTTCCTTTGGAAGGTGAAACGAAGGAAATGCAGTCTTAATGTGCATTTAAAGCAGGAACGGGTCAGTCTCCAAGATGTTTATTGGGCATAATGGAAACATTCAGCTGTCAAAGGAAGCATTAAAAAAATTGACAGATTTAGGTAGGATGCATTATTTAAACACATATTTATCTATCAGAAAGAAAACAGCTGCAGATTAAAGGGGAGTGTGATCAACCATGGCTCAATTGTAGCCTCGACCATATGGTTTTTGCCTAACAAATCAGGGGACTATTTTTTTTCCCCCCTTTTGCAAGTGGGGCCTAGGTGTCACAATACAAAAGGAAATAAAGTACATATATCTTCACAAAATGTCCTTTCATTGAGGGGTCTGCTGCCACTCATTGACATAAATGACAGCTCTCTCAGCACACCTGATGCAGTGTGAATTTGTACACTAAGGGCACGATAATAGTTCTTGTGCTCAGATTCTGCTAAAAGACTCATATTCAGTCTCTTCAATTCTGTTATCCTTCAGTCTTCTTTTAGACGGAGTGGTATCCATCCGTTTCCTTCAACGTCAAGCTAGTGGATATTTCATTCCAAAGACCTTGGTTTCCAGGTCATTTCTACAGACTTCTGCAATAGCACACTCCACCTAGTCTGCTCTACATATATTAATGCTCCAACATTTTTTTTTTTTCCTATGTGTCACCCAAGATAGTCTGGAAAAAAAAACCCAAACACCCAAACTGTACTGCAGCCTAAGTCTACTTTTTTAAAAACATAATAAAATATTGATAATTTATGTTTCCTTTGTGATATGTGCAGTTGCTAGAACTTTATGAATTTTGGGGAGAAAAGTTTACAAGACAACAAAATAATAAACATTAGAAGCTGTCACAAATGTAGGGCAGAAAAGAAACAAAGGACCTGCACACATAAAACACTTGACTGGTCTTCCAAGCATTCTCAGACAGACTCTATTACTGCAGGCTAAGTACTACATAAATATTGTAATATACAAGTGCATTAGGTAGAAACTACAGAAGACAAATATATGGAAAAGCATGTTTGGTTCTTTTTTGGCTGTACACCCAGGGAGGGAAGGGACAGTTAACAATTAACCACTACTTACTCATGTATATCCATGGAATTGCCTAGCTTGTTGGAGTCATGATTGCTTTGGTATGAAACACTGCTTAGATCAAGCTCAGAAAAGATGCCAGATCTGGTGCCCATAGCACAGAGGCTGCCACACTGGAGCTCTGATCCTAGCTTGAGACCTTGAGGAGCTCCAGTAATACCAAACAATTAATTCTGGTCCTGTTGAAGACTAATAGGACCTTTGCAATTGATGTGGCTGGCTGCAGGATGCCCTCTCAGGCAAGAAAGAGGAACAAATTACTTTCCCCTTTCCTTTTTACGGAAATCAGACCTTTCAAGAAGTGGTAAATGCAATTATCAAGCCACAGTATCTTTGCTGTTCTGACAAGCTGTACTTTACCCAACCCAGATGTAAGGCAAGGTGCTCATTCTGCAATACTGCAACCTTCATGCTTTCCTGAACATGAATATTCATTTGATAAGCAACCTTAATGATGGGACACAACAGAAACTTCTCTTCCCCCCTATCCATGCACATGCTCTCAGAAGTGAGCATTAACTGTAAACACGTTTTGTATAAAAACAGCCGCCACAAAACTGATTCAGGGAAAACCTTGTCCCATCCAACATTCACTGTGAAAACAAGCCACTGCAAATCTCTCCTATCGCTGACTCTCCCTTTGTGTCTGTGTTTACCCAAGCCTGAGAGTGCAGATATGCTAATATAATTAGTACAGTTATGGAATCATTATTCTGTTGTCTAGCAAACTAACTCCATGGCAATTTTAGCCTGTGCTGGATTATTTTGACTAAATAAATCTCTAGTTCAATTTAAGCAGTATGTAGAGTCCATAGCAAGATTATGACTCCATTTTCTTAAACCCTACAGAAAACATACTTCTGTCCCTGAAGAGCTGACATGCTAAAGGTTTGGTAAGATTCTTGTGATTTTCAGAGACCGGTGAACTGAGGCCCTATGACAGCAAGGACCTTCTTTTATAGAACTGTAACCAGTTGAAATTTGTTTTCAGACATTTATGCTCAATTTGTTTTATATTTTACAGGGCTCTTTAATTGATCTAGATAAAATGAAGTTATCCCTTCCTGTACTGTGAGAAACAGTGTGTAATCCTTCCTTGGCCACTGTTGCAATAGCATTTTATAACATTATAGATTTCAACCTATCTCACCCTCAGTCATTTCTCTTCCAAGGTGTGGGATGTTGTTCATTTACCATCTCCCCCTACATAAGCCTTTTCACACCTCTGATCCTCCCACTGCTTTTCTCTCTCCGTTTTCCAGTCCTACTAAACCTTCTCTGAGGTGGGGTGACCAGAACTTCAGGAAACACTCACATGCAGTGAGTAGGATGGAATAGTGATATTTTCTGGTTTGTTCTCAGCTTCTTTTCTAAATATTTGCCCTTCCAATCACCACTGAGCTGTTTTCAGAGAACCAGGCACAGTGTTTCCAACACCTCCTTGAGCGGCAACTCTGATTTCTATGTAGTTTTTAAGAGCTCTATTAGAAAAAAAAAATCTTATGTTTGCTACTTTTATTATTCAGTGACTGATATAAGCAATAGACATCCCACAGCTGTTAGCTTAGCAATTTCATATTACAACAGTCGTTAGAAGTCTGGGGTGAACACCATCTACGCCTAGTGATTTGTTGCCATTCATGTTACTGATTTGGTCTAAAACCCCTGCTACTGATCCACCAGCCCCCAGTGCCGAACAACCTAGGTTTGATTCTGCCTCGACATAAAGTTTTCCAGTTGCTCCAGGGAGTTCAGGATTCTGGCTAGCCATTTCCGTCAAACATCATTACTGATTTCCAGCTTGGACTGGATACAGCAATTCATTTAGACATATTTCATTCCACTTGACGTTAGGTAATTTGTTTATCTTTAAATAAAGGGAAGTAGCATCAATAAAGTAAATTGAGATATCATTTCTTGAAGCACACAGAACTATTTCCCCACGTAAAATTAAACATGTGTTTACTAATTAACACAAAACAAGCTTTGACAGTACAATCTTTTGTGGTACTGAAAAACTGTTTACATAATCCAATCCACGTAACAGCAGCAACTTCTTGGCGTAGTGTAACGAAGGGCATTTGTCTTCTAAATACTTAGCTTACTGAGATAAGGGAAACAAGGGCTTTCTGCACTCTGGGTTGCATTAATAGGAACTCTCTTCACTCATTGTCATGAGAAAGCTATGGCTACTCATAACTCCACTTCTTAGAGCTGTTGAAAGAAGGTGAGAGAAGTCCCTATTCTTAAAAAAAACTTGGTGTCATTTAATCTCAACCTGCTAGTTATTTGTTCCCCTTAAGGAAAATCCATTACTTTAAATTTGTCCCTAGAAGTAATACTGCCTTTACATTTTTTTGAGCAAAGGTGAATTTCTTTTTATTTCCCTGGTCCCACTTCTATATTTTCAAACCATACAGAAAGCTTGGAAAGCTTACACCTATTTTGAAATTATTACCTTTTTTCCTTTTTAATTTAGCAGCTCAGTGTAAAGCAGTAATAACCTTCAGGAAGTTTTCTTCTTTGTTGCTTTATCTGCTGTGGTGTTTGTTGTTGTTTTTGTTTTGTTTTGTTTTTTTTTTTTTTTTACTACCTTAGCTGCATAAAACCTGAGTTTTGTATCACAGAACTTTCAAGATACGTTGTTTTCAGGAAGATCAAGCAAAAATATCTTATGCATTTGCAGGTTTGGGTCCCTTGTATAAAATCCTACCAATTCTAACTTTTCCAAACTCATTTCTTCAGGGAGAACACACTTGAAAAGTGCTTTACAGGCCTGCAGCAGACTTTGCTGCTGATAGATTATATTGGCAAAAGCACTGTCTAGAAACAACATTGGGATTGCTTACTATTTCAGGCTCTGTTTCCAGAGGTTGGTTGTTTTTTCTTTTACTGAACTTTTAAAAAGTCACTAATAAAACATGGAGAACCAAAATATTTAGCTGTCTAAAGATGGAGACTGATTCATCTAGTGACTTTCAAAACTGTTTTCAGAGATGAAAATTGTTGAAAATTAAGGAAGTTGGGTCCTAGCCTTCTGAAACACTTCTGTAAATCCCATAAATCAATTTTCTAATATCTTTAAGCTACCTGAAAGCCTTTTGAAGTCCCACTCCAATGTTACATGTGCTTAAAGAGGGGAGGCAGTTCAGATTAATTTTCTAAAACTTATTAGAAATGAGATTCTTCCCTGCTGTTCTTCAAATCTGTAGCACAGAGTCCACTGCAAAAGGAGAAGCTGGACCCCTTCCAGATTAGCAAGATGTCTCCAGTGCTTCTGATAAAACCAAATGAGAAACCAAACTTAATGGGAAGCAGGCTTCTTCACAAGAGGGGACACACTGACAATCACCTAGCATAAATGCCCTAAAACCAGTCAGGTAAGGTTTGCTTTTGTAGACATAAACTGAATGACTGCAACCGTGCGCCAAACCCTGCTCAAACATCCGTATAAATTAACTGCAACTCTTCTATGTTTTCCCAGAGGTGTTTGCTTAACAGGAATTTCTTTGAACACGAAGCATCTTTAACGATTCTATCAAATCCAAGTTAACAGCTGGGGGATGTATAGCCTTTTACTCTAGCATTAGAAATGCGTGTTTTAGACATGTCTGTTTTTTTAATTCTCAACGAGGTTGTTCTGTTTAGCTGGATCTCATCATAACTCATCAGTACTTAATTGTATTAGAAAAAGCAACAACAGCCTTAAATCCTTTACCTTTACTGAACCTATGAAACCAGGAACAAATAACTGAGCCTGTTTCCACTTAAATATGTAAAATGTATGCATATTACTCTCTATACACACAAGTAGAAGTAAGGATATAGGGCTTATACTCCTTTTAGTTATGCTAATTCTGTTGATGCCAGTAGATTTACTCCTAATTTATATTGGTATAACTAACAAGAGGATCATGATGCATATTTTTATTTGTGCAGGGAAAACTGCAAACAGCATTGGATTTCCATCATGAAAATCTGATGCCTCTAAAAGTCCAACATTGATGGTAAGAAATGGTGTAAGCAGTAAAAAAAGAGGTCCAGCACGTTCCCCACTCCTGTACAATCTCTTTTGACTAACTACAACCAGTCTCACTGCATTTCTTTGTTCTTTGCCATGGTAACGGGATATTGGTTTCACAGAGCTGATTTTTAACATTGTTTATTAAATGCAAAAACCCGTTGAAAGGTTGCTCATCCTAAAAAACAGTACTTTATGTGAGAATGCTATATACATGTCCCTATAAATTTTGTGTTAAAACAGTAATAAAGGGATTGGTGTGTACTAGCACTATTATGACCATACCCAAGTTTTTATAAACAGGATCATGCAATTGAATAAGGAATTTTTAATTTTGTACCTGAAACTATTTTTAACTGTGCTGTACGTCACTGAATCTAACAGCAAGCTGATGTTTAAGGAGGGTTTGGAGCGCAGTTGCAAGTAGCTGAGCTATTATCTTCAAAAGCAAGTTTGACCTTACTGAGTTTAACTCATTCCCACCAACTGCTTGCCTCCTACAAAAATCTGCTTCCCATTAATTTGTGTTCTTTTGATGTTATCAAATCACATACTGAACCCAAAATATCCAGCTGTCCTTAATCATCTTTAACCTGTATGTCCCCATAGCCTTCTTGTATCCCCTTCCCATGTCTGTATCCCCAGATTAGCACTCTTCTGTCTTTTGTCCCACAACTGTCTTTTGCAAAGCCTTGAATCCACAACTTGGGAGCAAGGTTTCTACTTTTTTTTCTAAATTCCTTCCAGTACTTAGCCAGGGCTTGATCCAAACTCAAGAACAAAACAAAATGAGCAAAGTAACTCCAGCCCCAGCCCCCTAAACAACCCTGGAAAGAGCTTTTAGGTTTTAGACACTAATGTAGATAGGCAGAGTTTAATGCAAGTGGAATAGAATTAATTTGAAGGCTTTCCAAAATTTGATATTCATGGATACTGCACTTTTCAATATGTCACATCCAGCAATAGCCCCAGCAGAGCACAGGGAAAAGCAAACTTGTTTCTGACAGCGATTGGGAGTATACATGCTTACTCTGAGAAACCCTCTTCTTGCTGACACCACCAGAAGATCTGCCCGCTGTAAGGATGAATGCATCTCCCAAGGATATATTTCAACTCACTGTAACCAAGAGACTTCAACCCCCCCTGCACCATATTTTCTTGTCTTTTTATCACTGAGGCTTCTGCTGTCTCTTCTATACAGCAACACTGGCTCACAGCTTGAACAACACTCAGGGAAAAGACAAGTCCTCTATTTCCTACAAAGCAATGGGGAGGGGGGAAGGAATTATATAGGTTTCACCTTCCTGTTACTCAGTTTGATGGAGACAACCTAGAGCATTGAATTCCTTAGCTAGGCAATGAAAGCTCTCTCCACAAAAAAACTTTGGCTGGAAAATACGCTGTGTAAATGAGTGAGGCAAAACACTACTAATTTGGTGCTGTGGAAGTTTTACTGCACATTTCCAAGTAATGTCTCCTCTTCTGTAGCTAAAGCTGGAAAGTAAACAGTTCCTTATATCTATCTTTAGTTCATTTTAATATATAGATGGGAAATATATTTATGTTTTTCAGGAAATAAAACCAAACTAGTCACCCATTACAATCTATAGAAAAGTTACTGATACCATTAGCAACTCACAGTCTCTTCAATGTAAATATGACCAGTACAGAAAACCTTGCAGTAAAATTATTTTTGGAATTTCAGAACTATTTTTTCAGAACTCCTGTTCAATTAAAGTGAGCATGCTGAAATTTCTCAGGGAATTACTTGAAAACACAAAGGCATTTTGAATTGGAGTTTGTGCTCAAAACCATTAAAGTGCTTAGCAATTCCTGCCTAAGTCTGGAACTGTCTTAGACTTGATCTTAGACTCGATGCCTGTTCTGGGAGCAGCACAATGAGCCGTTCTAAGCATCAGGCACAAAAGAAATTACTACAACTGTCTTACAGATGTCAGAACCACATCACAGAATTGGAAATCAAAGATAAGAAACCATGACATTCTCCTATCACTGAGGAATTGTTCTCTAGGGTATATTAACAAGGATGATAAGCTCCCGTCTCCAGTTGAGGATGGTCTCATTCATAGGGTTTCCTACAAGCAGGTGCTCAAACCCCTCTCTAAACAAAGTCTCTCGCTGGGATTAGCTGATTTGTGATTGTATTCTTGAAAAAAGAGTGATGTGAAGACTTTCCTTTATGCCCCGCTAAGAATATTCTGTAGTGCATAAATGATCAGATAAAGATGAAAACTGTTATCTTCAACTGTTCTGCATCTTTGATTTTTTTCAGTAGTTGAGTCAAAGTACTACATCCCTACTACGGAGTCATCAGACTTTTGATGCCTGTTTAACAACTGTTGGATCAGTGATGTTACAAAGGCAACAAATGTAAAAAATGCTGCTTCACTCTAGACCAACTCCTGAGGAAAGTGTTTCTACATTCAGGTTTATGCCAATAGGAGCAAATAATATGCTTACAGAGACGCAGCAAAGACATGTGCAAGAAGAACAAAACCCAAGTACAATTAAAGAAACCAGCATGAGACCTTAACTTATGGAAAGCATTGCTAAGTGAAACAGCAGCAGCCAAACAGAAACACAGCGTAGAGTACAGCAAGAAGTATCGGACAATCTGTTAGCGAGCTAATTTCGTTCTGTTCACAGGAAGGCAAAATGACACTGAGTGCACAAGACTCCTGCCCTGTGAGGCGTGTGCGGGTGGCTCCAGGGGGATATAAATCCATTCTACTCCCAGCCACTGTAGGAGCTAATGAAGTCAAATGGAGACCATCGGGACAAGTTTTCTCTTGCTGTTGCAGGCTGCTGCCACTCTCTGCTACACCAACACAGTGCAATCAGCTCTGCAGTCTTCTGTTGGTAATGCTGCAGCATGTGGAAACAACAGGACTTTTCCCAGCGGACTTTCGCTCCATCTGTGTCAGTCCATCACTGCTTGCTACTGCTGCATCTAACTAAATGGCACTTAAAAGAACAAACACACAGCTCTTTTATTATTAAGTGAACCCTCTTACATTCATCTGCTCCCTAGTTTTTATCTCCAAGTGCCTTTACAAACTTAGAAAAAGATATATAAAATTAAAGACCAGTAAAGACATAAAGACCAATATCCTCTATAGGAACTGCTGACTGTGAGTGCCTAACTTTAAAAAGTTTAAAAAGGAGTCTAATTTTCAGAAAACAGATATTCTTTTCTCTCAGCCGGTTATGCTTCTGTTGTACAGCTGCTAACAGAAGACCCCAATTCACTAGTCACTGACAAAAATTCAATCCAAGAACTTTTTAACTACTGGTAAGAAGCAGCTCTCCAGGAACTTATATATTTCCTTAACAGTCTTGCATAGATCAGGAAAGGAAATAGTTATCTCGAATTAAAACAACCTAGAAAGTTTAAAAACTGATCGTAGAGTTTCTTATTTAGAATACACCCTTTTCAAATATGGAATTCCTTAAATAATAATAATAATAATAAGTAAATTTTAAGGTTTCTATTTAATTCCTCTGCTTTCCTGCTCTGCTTTGAAAAAATAGTTTCTAATGGCACCACTAGCTAGAAATCATGACTGGGACTCAGGAGACCTGCCTTATGTCTCAGGCTTGCTAGATATCTTTGGAGAGATCAGTTCTTTCATTGCTTCTTCAGTTCTGAGATTTTCAAAACAGCACAGGTTTTTTTACTGAGTGCTTTGGGATATACCAGTGAAAAGAGCCAGATATCGGGATCATTCTCACTAAATCTGAAAAAAGCATCATCAAATATCCTTATTGTTTATCTCCATGTTTTTTCTACAGACACCTCACAGCCTTCTTCAGTTGATATTTCAGCTTTGCCAGTATCAGTAGACAGTGTCTAGGACAGCCTGCTTATGATCATCCCAGTATCAGACACAGCCGAGTTTTGAAGCAGCCTTGGAAGCAGCTACTCTGGAATACACGAGAGAAACACACGTGAGAGCACTTGGAGAGGCAGCAACACAGCTGATTCGCACCGCAGAACTGAGGAAATCGGCTGTCCGCATTGTACTCTCACATGCAATACACAAAGTAACTCAGCAATGTAGTCCATGCTCCATTTCATTTCATTTCGTTCTCTTTATTTCATTGATTGCAACAGCAGTATTTAGTAATAGTTTTATACTAAAATGTCATTTTTTCAAATGAATAACAGGTATTGCGGGGCTCAAAGACAATGAAATAATGAACTGGACCCTCCCAAATTCATCACATTGTCCTGGGAAAACTACCATTTCTAAACCCAATTATTTTCATTCTTCTTACTTCCCTTCCTATCAGTGGGGTAAGGGAGAGGGATGAAGAGAGGACAGTGGGACAGCTTTCGAGTTTACCCACACTATTAATTCAGATTTCTTCTGCAGCCACTACATTGAGAAACCTTCTTGAACTGCAAAATGAGCTCAGCACTGTATTCACAGGATTCTACCAGGTAAAGCTTAGGCACCAGTCATTGCAAAACCTGGCAACATTGGGTCACTAGACAGAATACAGTTATGCTAAGAGGAGTGTTGTCCTTACACTATACATTTATATGCATGTATAGAACGCACATTTCTGTTTTAAGAAGTGCACCGGCTATTTAAAGGAAACAAGACCTTAGTTTCAGTGCCTATCTGAATGATAGTAACTCTAGGAATACTGTGGTCACTGGCATCACACTCTAGCTAACCATGAGGGCAAATAACTGATAAATGCTTGTAAAGCTTTTGGAAGATGTGTAATGTAAGTGTGCAGTGGTACATATCAACTACAACAACTAATTTGCTCACTAAGAGTCCCAGCTAGCAACAGTGGCTTCCTGGAGACTGATATTCATGCAATGGGCATATCCTTCTATACAACAATGGCTTTTCAATGAACAATCTACCAACAACAGCCACTTTGAGTATAATTAAGTAATTAATTATATTTTCTAATCTATTAAGCCTTGATTGCTTATCAAAGCATTCAGCTGGATCATTTTCCTCTTGTCATTTCCAATTAATTTTCCTTTTATTTTTTAAGGAAAGGAAAAAGTCTCTCAAACTTCATGGGGAATCAGGGCTTCAGTGAAGCAGAAAGAGCAGTTGCTATTTTTTTCAAACTATAGCTTACTAACTGGTGATGATGTATACATGATTCCACACAGGTAGAGTACCTGATTGCTGGAAAGTATGAAGTGCTTATCTTTCGCATTAGTGAAAAACTCATAAAGCCACTAATGCTTTTATGGCTCTAATAATCCCTGAAGCTATGCAGTTGCATTCACCACAGTGCAGGATTAAACACAGCAGCATGGGGTAATTAGTGCAATCAGGAATTAAACTCATCTGGCATCACAACCGCAAATCGATACAGACTGATATGTAATGTTCATAAGTGCTAACTAATAAAAATAAAAAATACCGAGACATTCTCAGATGGCTGAAACTTGCACAGCTTCATCAAAGTCCATGGGATTACTCTACTTCAGGAGAACTGGAACTTCAGTCCACATTTCAGTCCTGATTGTCAAAAATAAGTATGTACTCTAGAGTTTTATCACAAAATAACCTTTTTTTTTTCTGCTAATTTGTCCTGGGACTTTAAGTAAGCACAGAAAACAAGTGAATATCCAATAAGGAGGAAGAAAAACTTGGTTGTTGCAGATCTCTATTGTATTTGGGAAGGAATTATTTGGGAGAAAACCCACACAAACGTGTGTGAAAGCATTGGTTCAATGAACTTTTTTACCCTATGTTAGTGTCATAAGGCATTTAATAAGATGGAATTTATTTGGTCTAACAATACACGCTGCTGTTATGTTTGATCTCAGAGAGAGAAAAAAAGATAAAAATCAATCTCCCAGAGACAAAAAGACATCAGTGTTATTCATGTTACAGGTAATTAAAACCCCCTCAAACTGCAGCCCTTAAAATTTAACAACTGCAAAAACCAAGAAGAGGACACATTTTCCTGTAATGACACTAACTCCTCAGGAACATTACTGTGGATACAACACCTTGGATCACAGCACTCTCCTTTCTGGACAAAACATTCAGACCTGCTAAGGACTAAGACAACCTCTGGGAACAACTCGGAAGCAAACAGTTATCAAGGCAGTTAGATCTCTTGGGAAGGGTTCAAAGCACAGCTTCAGATTCTCTTACATTCCCTTCATTTGCATTAGCAGCACATTACAAACCTTTTTGCAGGTAGTCATCTATTAAACTAATAAAAGGTAAATGAACCAGGTTTCCTCCTCCTTGCTCCTTGTCCAGCTGGACCAGGAATGCTTTCGCATTATGTAATGCAAGTAGATGCAATCCATGCAAGTACATGATTGATTACTTAGTCCCTTGTGAGCATATAATCCAGCTGTAATGAATAGCATGGATACAAATGAAGTGTTCTGGTTTATGTATAGAAGTAAACACAATGTACTACATACAAAATACATAGTACATATGATACAGAAATTGTAATCTCAAATAAATATGATGTATAAATATAATGTATACATACATGTTTGTGATTACAGTGTAAGAAAGAGTGATCCCTATATGAAATAAGATGTAAAACATAATGATGAGAGGGGAATTTATCTCTGATGAAAGAGAAGAGGATGATATCACTTATATTGGTATGGATCCAAAGTTTCACTGATGACTGTTGTGAAAGCAAAAGATGTGGTTTGTCTGTTATTTTTTCCTTATGAGTGATGCCAGGATTTCTAGGGTGCACGTAGGAGTAGGGATGATGCCAAGTTTCCTTCCAGCCGTGGAGCTCTGACAGTTCACTCTTTTTACGCTGTTTGTGGAATTATATGTTCTCAGTTCAGCTCTGGGATGTTTTTCCTCAGGACACTGCAATCTTGCATCCTTTCCTGCAGTTGTAAAAGTCTCTGCAAATCTAACATGATGCGTTAGAGCACATAAGATTTCTTTATTGGCAAGGTGGTTAAAGTTATACTGAAGCTGGGACTTCAGGACACAGGACTGGAAAATTACTCAGCTGGGTACTGATACATCACATGTAAAGCAGAGTCAAATGGAATAAACCAGACAAAATTAACTGCATTCACTTCTGAGGATAATGATTTGAAAAGATGCTTCATAAAACAAAATGTAACGCTAATTATGCTTTTATGGAACATGATTATTTAGCCTTACTAGCTATAGGGAGTGGACCATCAAAGCTAATATTCACTGAAGAAACAAGGTGTATTCCAAAAGAGTGCTTTTTGAACTTTTTCATCTTGGCTGCTATCGACCCAGATGCACCATCGTGCAATACCTACAACATCTCAGCTAAGTTTGTAAACTACCACCTGTGTGATTCCATGAATCATTTAGAAAGACTGTGTTGGTAGCTGAAAGTTTTCCATTCAGACTGACCATTTCTATTGCTTGGCTGACAGCCTTGAGCACCCCATGAATAAAACCAACTAGGCAAGATAGAAAAGAGAGACAAGTTAAGCATTTTGTGAGGAAAATTTTCTATTGAAAAACACTACTTCTGCAAAAAGCAAAGGCTTTCATAGGAATGTATCAGTCCTGATTAATTTCTTAATCAGTAAAACTCAGAATTTTATTTCAATTACATTGTTTTATATAGTAAATATGAAGAAAAATATATTGGCTTCTTGAGATACTAACTGAATAAAAAATTCAAAAAATATCTTGCAAAAACCTTATCCACATGAATAGATTTCAGCAATCCCAGATAAAGTTCCTCATGTCTCAAAACTGACTTTTTCATCGCGCCTCAATATTACCCTCACCAAGCTGACCTTTTCCCCTGCTATTTCTGCACATCTGCTATTTCTCATTAGCTCAATGCAAAGGGTTGTGTCATAGTTTAGGCTGACAAGAAACCTAGAATGCTTTTAGTTTCAATTAAGAGTAGCTGTGAAAATGCAGGAAATGGAAACCTAAAGGGATTCTCAGTGAAGTAACTGATGTCTCCAAGACTCCACATCTAATCATATGTCACAGAGAGTATCTGAAAGGTAGGAACCTATATGATTTAGTCCTAAGACCAAAAGTCTGTCCTTCTCCAAGGACTTGAATTTTACCTCAGCTGTATGAGAAAATGCTAGGGTCAACAGTAGCAAGAATTGTGTCCAGAAACCTTGGGGATATGTTCAGAGTTCACCAGAGTGTCTCTGAGCAATGCTTTCTGCACCTGTTTCAAATTAAAATCCAGTCTTAAACCTTGCCTTCTGCAAGAGCCTCTAACTTGTATTTTTCATAATTTTGGCACATGCCATTGATCTTTCCTTTCCAAATGTAATAAAAATTATGTTGTTCAGCCTGAAAAACTTAACTGTTACTTTGCCTTTTTTGGGTCAGTAACTAACATATAGGTACGGTGGGGTTTGCTGCAAATACAGTTTGAGAGATGCATGAATGCATATGTGTTTTCTTACTGGATGTTTATTCATACTTCATAGTATGATTTACATGGAACACAAGCCAGTTACTTAAAGGAAAGATCTACATAGGTGAAGATAAATGGAAGGATTTGACCTCGCTACTGTTACTGTGAGACAATGAAGGCTTGTCAGGCAAGGAGTAGATTTGCTCAGCTAATGTATTTGACCCTCCTTGCTATGCCAATGCTCAGAAATGCTTGTACTGGGGCGGGGAGGAGGGAAGTGGGGGCAAGATGGGAAGAACGACAACATAATGTGGTAAAATTGCCTGTGTATTGAAGAAATTGCTTTCCCTTCTTCTTCTTTATTTCTTTCTAAAAAACCCAAGTGGACAATCAGCACTGAAAACTAGTTAAAATAAGGCACAGTATCTATTGTTCTCTACATCACAAACACACTTAAAACTTCAAGATATCTGACTGCAAGGTAATGCACCAACAGCTCTAGACAAAGCTCTCGATGATATCCATTTTCTGCTCTAAATAGCCCATTACACTTCCTTAATTAACCTATTTATTTTTAAGCTTATGTATTAAATTAGAATTATTTTATATATTAATTAATATATTATACACAGTACTGTAAGATCTAAACCCCTTCAATGAAGACTTAAGCAAAGTTGTACCATCCCCACTTCACTGTGGGCTTCATACAGGGCCTAGAATGGGCTAGATAGATGAACCACATGGATAAACAAATTCCAGGCCACAGCTTCTCCCAGAGATATAATCACCTGCCAGAGATAAAGGAAAGAAGGAACAGACCCTCGTTTGCACGAGATTATTTTCTCATTTCAAATCTCTGATGAGTCTAACAGATGCAACTGCGTACACAATGATGAAGTAGGATGAAAACATTTTATCAGGTCAGCATGCCTGCAAGGAAAGCAACACAGAAAAAACAATGTGTGCTGCTAAACAGAAGGGCTCTTTACTCCCCTTACCTGGTGAGAAAGATTATCCCATTTGGACATTTGTTAACTGTCCACCGCCTCCTTTCCTTTCCCCTAAAATAGATTTCCTTTCAGAAGCCTCTGATTTTGCACATGGGAACAATCTTTCCCCTTTAGTGACAGTTTCATTTTGGCTATTAATGACACAGAGATTGGCCCCATGCCATTCTCATGCTAAAGAAAGGGATATAGAATAGATAATGCTTTTAAATTGCTTCTTCTAGGATCAACAATGGAAACAACAATCACAACAGAAAACTTCCTTAAGAAAAATAATCAAATCTATGTCTGAGATTCAACTTGGTGGAGAAATTCATTTCTCTGTCAATACCAGAACAAACAGGGTTTCTCATCCTTCTCCTTGGGTATTGAAAGTCATTCATTTAAAAATAGATATATAGGTGTATTGCCATTTTCGACTGCTGAAACAATGCACTGGAAAGACAGTTAACTGCCTCTGGATAGTAAATAAATTTCCTGCCTTATTGAGTGAGGTGAATACAAAGAGATGAAGCACTAAATCCTGCCCATGGCATGCCATCTCTATCTTACGTTGTCATGCCAGCAAAAATTATATCTAACTCAGTTCAAGTAATTCTATCTCAGAAACATTCTTATTAAATACGTTGGGGAAGATTCGTGTCTCTGTTAAATCTGCATGAACCTGCAAACTCTTAAACACGAGTCTGTATCCAGAGTTTAAGATATTGACCGTACTATTCTAGAGAGGAGAATTTCATCCTATGTCCTGAGTAGCTTTCAACAATCACTTCAGCATCAGAGAGAGAGAATCTATATGAGCAAATTCTGCTATATCACTTAAACTCTCCTATGTCACTGTACGAGGGAAAATGGTTTGAAAAATGTGGTTTCAGACAGTTATAATCCTAAGTGCATTAAATAAATCATAAACACTTTAATACCTGTTATGTCCTTCTACAGATTCATTCCACTAGTCCTTTCCATCCTCAACATCTACAATCTTAACGTACTGTAGTGCTGGTTTACTGCCAGGCACACACGAGACTCACAGCTACCTTAGACTGTATGTATAAAGTGAACCCTGAAAACAGTGATAAATGAACAGATCAATTGTGGTATTTTAGGTAGCTGCAAAATAGAATAGGTCCATACCCAAGTGCATCCAATTGTTGTAACCAACACTTTTCTTTCCTCCTCACCTCAGCCCATTTTCCATACTGTTGTTCCAGCACAGCATTAGAAGGTGGAACCTGATTTTTTTCCTTTTAAAAAGAATATAGGTACACACACACACACTGTTTTGAAGTGACTGGGCCTGCTCCTGGAAGAACAGTGATGGCCTTTAGCACTCGCTGTTTGGATTTATGTCACGGAATGGCAGAGTTTTTCAATCACATCAGCTAAAAGCTAGAGATAAGATAGGGGCAGAAAGGGAATTACATGGGATATACCCTGGTATAATTTGGCTTTATGGCTGGGGAGAAAAAAAAAATCAGAGGCAGCCACAGAAAGCCCTAGTGATTGTAAGATTTCATCTTTAAAACAACTTATTTACTGGGAGTCAAAATTGGGATAATGCTTCAAAAAGCGTCTCTGGGGCTTAAAATCTTGAATCTGGTTGTCAGACCTGACTTAAGCACTCAAACTTCAGTTTAAATTTTGAGTGCCTAGGTCCATGAAAGCAGCTGAGAATTTTGGGGTTTGGGCGTTCAGAGTTTTTTTGGTTGGTTGTTTCTTACAAAAGAGGCTATTGACTGCCTATACCACATTTGAAAAGGAACCTTTATAATCCTGAACAATTGGAAAACCTGCATTAGAATAGAATTTCTAAAAGCTCAAGAGCTTTTTTTTTCACAAAAGCTCTGACTTTTCTAAAATAGGCAGGTAAGAATACTCCAGGGAAAACTGTAGGACATTCAAACAACTGCCTGCATTACACCTCAGGTTAACTATTTTTCTTTAGGCGTTTCTATATTACCTGGCACAACGAGCCCTGATGCTAACTGGGGTCTCTAGGTCTAATGGTGAGGACAGAATGGTAACGTGACCCATTCAGAATTGCAGCAAACCAGGGGCAGTTTCCTCAGACCTGTTTTCTCCAAGTCCTATCCTCTAACCATCAACATGACAGTTGCCTCTGGCCGAATGACATATTGGGTGCAGGAAGTGAAGAGAAAGTGATCCACAGCCATCTAAAACACCAAGTCATGGTAACAGCTACAAAAATAATACTTCCACTACTACAGGCTCATATTGCTTCAAGGGAAGGCTTTTTCCATCCTGGTCTTCCCCGACTCTGTGATAGGTGGTTTGCAGCAGGGCAGCAGATTGCCAGACTGCAATCTGATGGAAACCGGTAGCAACACCTGCTACAAGTTAATTAGTTCTTCCTGGCTCCAGAACAGCTGTTGATTTTGGTGTAGGTTTTATCTTTATTTCATTTTTCAACTGTTTGTTCAATGGAGCAGGAGACAGGGGGAGCCCTGAGCATTTGGTGTTACATAAAGGCACCCAGATGTTTGCGAGGTCAGCTGTTAAACCATAGTCTTAGCTACAGGGAACATTCCCAAGCAGGACCGTGTCTGAGCAATGAACAATGAAAAGAGAAATGGTAAGCTCAGGCTGGTTACTATGGAGAAGATATAATCTGATTTAATATATACTGAATGTGCCTGTAGTTCTCTGTTTTGTTTTGTTTGGATATTTCTGAAAAGCACTTCTCCCTCTCTTCAACTCCCACCCAACCTCACCTTCATAAACCTAAGTTTATCCACACAAAGATTTAAGTACCTGCAAAGCCTCCAACAGGGAAAAGGAGTGAGTTTACACAAGCATTGTATGAATGCCTTTTTACTTGGAGCTATGTTGAGGCCAACAAATTGGACCAAATGGAAATAACACACGTGTACAGAAGACTGGATTCACATGTCCATCCTCAGACCTACCAAATGGAGCCAGACACTTTCCACCCCAAAAAATGGTATCGAGTACTCAATTGGAAGAATTTTGGCCCACATTATTACCAGGGTCTGTCCAGGTCAGGTGAGGTCTGAGGCAGTACATCTTGCAGCTACAGTAAGGGACATCCTCCTCTTAGGAAATACCGGTTGTCTCCTGTACCTGTAAATTATCCAAGATAGTCGACTGCATTTGTACAGTGACTCACAAAACGAACTGTGACAGAGTCCTATGAATGAATTCAGCACAATCATAATTACAGCTGATCAAGAGCAAATTCCCAACTAAAAATGCTGCCTCTAGTCCACTAAAATCAGTCCCTTTTAAAAGTAGTACAGGCATCTTCAGAGGAAGTGCATGCTCAGACAAGTAGCCAAATTAAACCAATCTGAAGATTTTAGCTATCATGGCAATCTAATTATACATAGAGACTAATACAGTTATGTGTTGTCTCCAAGATCAGTTGACTGATGAAACTGGTAACGAGTACATGACCATCTACAATTAAAAAACCAAAGCTTTATAGAAATAGCAAACCAATCAGCAGATGGCAAACAGATGGATACAAGATTCAGAGATGTGTACATACAAAACTTAATTGAAATTAAAGTTATTATTCATTGCAATAAATTCTGCTTGGGTGGATGAAAGACAACATCCTTAAGTAAGTAAGGGGAAAAACAGTTTTAAATAATTAAGGCTCTATTTATGAATGTCTCCTGAAGTATTCATGAGAATGTCTTCATAGGGATAATAAAGAATATATTGCTTCCACGTGACAAGCAAAGGTATTCTCTGAGCTATAACCCTTACAGATGAAAGCAGTATCTGCCAGTTTTAAGAGGCTAGAGGACAGGTAAGAAATCCCAGCTCATGGTTGGGATAGCAAATTTGTGTACCTTTGGCTGTGGCTCAGGCAACCTACTGTTCAACCATCAAGCACTAGAATCAAGATCTTTCTCACCCCCTGTTCATTTGCCTTGTCATGCTTTTAAAAAAGATCTCATAGTACATATTTCTAACTATCATGCTAATTACTCTTTGCAAATGTTAATTAACAGTAAACAAAGAATTATTTCTTACGTTGTAACAGTGCTGATTCAGTTAATTGTAGCATTGTTCTACATTTTCCTTATTCGAGTACTGCCAAGCACTGCCAAGCATAAAGAGCTCAAACTTGCTCCCAGGAACCCAACAGCGCTGCATCACACCTTATAATGACACACAAACGGCTTGCTGATACAAGGCTAGGCAAAATTTCCCAAACTCTCTTTGATTCCAACAAAAGCTGTGGGATCCTGGCAACTCGTACAATATTCTTCTGCATTTGGATTATAGGGTTCACAGGGTCTGCCTTTAAGGATCTTGAATACCTGCAAGCCCTCTGGGATTTCAGTGCAGCCTTCAGCTGCTTAGCCCCAGGGGACAGTCTGTCCTTGGGACAATCCCAGTGCAGTAGTGCAGCTGCAGAAGCAAGCAATGAAGCCTGGCAATGAACATCAGAGAGAGCACGGAAAGCATTCAAAATCCTGTCAGTCGTATATATTATAATACAGCAAGACGACAGAAGGATTTATTGTATGTTTCCCTTCTTCTAGGGCAGCAGCATCAACAACCAGCGCATTCTCCAGGGACAGAGAGAAATGAACTATTCTGTTAAGTACCTTGACACAGCCCCAGTGCAATTCCTTAAAGTCAGCGCACCGCATCTGATCAAGGGCCGATGATGGGCTGCAATGGTACGGGTTAATGCCACCACAGTACGACAGACAGCAAAGATCTACTCTGCTTGCAAGCTCTGCCAGTCCTGTCTCAGGTGGTGCCTTTGCTCTGCTGGCCTTTCTTTCACCTGCACAGAAAGGGCTAGATTTGCTGCTAGTTTGGTTCTGCTCTCACTCAGTCTGGGAGCCGGTTTTATTTTTGTAAAGAAGGGGAGATAGCCCCTACACGCAGATTTGTCCCACCACAAAGCCCTCATCTCTGATAGAAAATACTCTGCCTCTAGCAACTGAAGGCACACAATAAGATTTTCTTTTCCAACTGAAACCACAAGCAGAGAAGAGGGAGTTGGAATATTATTACCTGGGTTGGAATATGCCCAAAAGCAGATCCCCCCCTTCTCTTTTAAAGGAAGAAAAGAATAAAACAGGTGCTAATTTCTGAGATGCATATAATGGGGCAGAACTAAATTAGAAAGAATTTGAATATAATGTTCATCTTCTTGATCTTTACAAGGATACAACAGGTCTCAAACTGCACACAGGCAGATATTTCCCCTACTGCAGGTGGCTGTTGTTGTTGTTTAAACAGAGGAACTGCATTCCAGTCTGCTGCCTAGATGCTGTCTAATTTTAATGAATCGATACCAAAAATTCATTTGCCTGCAAGCACAATTCAGCCCTCAGATAAATAAGCCCATGTTCAGGCTGGGGAAAAAAGCAACTGTTCAGTATAAGTCAAATCTGGAACCCACAGAGCCACCCGCAGAAGATGCTCCAGGGCAGAGCAACGCCATGTGGCGTGGAGACCGTGGGGAGAGGCCATGGCAGCCCCAGCTCTCCAACAGTGCGCACCTACGCAGCAGCAGCTGGAACTCCGAGCTGATTTTGGCACTACAGCCACTTGTCCCAGGGGCTCGGAGGTACTGCAGACATCATCTGCCCTTCCCTAGGGGTACCTTTTCTTTTGCTGCACCTGCTTTTGCTGGCAAACAGGCTCCAAGCTTACAGTGAGGTAAGTCAAGCCTTCCCTACACATGGGGACCCCAGAGAGTATGACACTGGCCTGACTTGACATGCAAGAAATTTTAGGTTTTAATGGACCAATGACTTCCAGAAATGAGTGAATTCATTTGCAGAAGCACATAGAGATGACGTTTATTTGTTCAACTCCAGCATGCTTCGTCTACCCGCTCTCTGCAGCATGCACTCCTTAGGTAGCAGAGCAGCACACCGAATCCTTCACTGTGTCACTGCTGCTGAACAAACAGTGCACGGCCACTTGGGTAAACATCCTGCCACTTGTAGACTGGTGGTTATGCCAGGCTTCTCTCTTTCTCTTCTCTCTCTGTTTCTATAATTAAAGAAATGGACAAACTCCATGCAGGCTACTGAGCATGCCTGCCATCCACAAACCCAATTTCACACAATGACAGCCTAATTAATCTTCTTCTTTTGTTTCAATAGCATACGGTCTCCGCTCAACTGTGGAATATGGTGGAATCTTGCTGAGAACACATCTGTCAGGACTGCAGTGTGAATAAAGGAATACAGCAGGCTTTTGTGTGATTATATCTGTATTTATATAGCTATGTGCCTATTGAGTGCTCCATATACACGTAGGATAGAACAATCTATATAGTAATGTCCTAAGTTTTGAGAAACACCTGTGATCCCAGACACTTCAGCATCAAAATGCAGCAGGAAAGCTATCTTTTTGCCCAGGGAGACATCATTACTCCCACACACAGCACTCAGGTAAAGAAAGATTACGCAACTTGTCCAAGGTCACACAGAAAAACTGTGACAGAGCTGGGAATTAAGCCAACATCTCAGATCATGAACTTAACTCCTAAGACACCCTTCGCCCTTGTTTTCCAGGGTCTGCCTTCCCTCTTTCTTTCCAGGGTTGTAATTATAACAACTACTGGCCCATCATTAGCACTTCTATACAGCTGTGAAGCTGGAAGCCCTTATTCTGAAAAACTCCTGCTGCAAAGCAGCAAACTGAGATACTTCGTCACAACAATGTTCCACCTACCTGAATGAAACCAAAACCAACCTTTTTGTTCAATCTTCCCCCACGCATTAAGAACTTCTTTGGCCCTTGGGTGCCCAGGTCCTGTGTTAGCTGTCCACCCTTTAACCAGTGCCACGTTTGGCTGTCTGGTGTGAAAAAGTTGACTAAGAACTGACTAAAAACATCTGTAGTCGGTCATTCCTGTGAGCAACAACATCCTAACCTGTGCCAAGTCTTGGTCTGCTTACAGTGCTGAAGACTCTTCGGGTTTATTATGTCTCATAATATTTGTTTATGTTCTTAATACCTCAGTTTCTGATACCATGAAATTATGAGATTACCACAATTTTCACTGAAAACAAGGTTTCAAGACCTTTCACCTAAAACATGGCTGTGAAGCAAACCCTCAAGAGCTCCAAAGAAATTAAGGACTCAAAAGAAATCAGTGTGTCATGGTCTTTTGATTGGGGTTGGAGGCTGGTGTTTGAACGTCCAGGGTTGTCAGGGCTGCACTGAAATTACTTCACCACAAAATAATGAAAGGTCACAGGATTTCAATCAAGATACTCAGCCAGTATAAATCTTGTCTCTCCATGGACGCACTTGGTGCTGTATAGACTTATGCCTGCTAAAGTCAGGCTCAATTTATAGTTTCAATATCAATCAAAAAAATTTGGTGTCTTGGTTTTAAATGAGAGCGCTAAATTTGTCTGTAGTTCAAGGGACTGCAGCTACTCTACCTTCAGTATAGTTTTGTGTATTTACACCAACAGAGAACCTGATCTGCATTTGGGAATTTTCTAAAGGCAAAAGCTCTGCTTTGCACGAGAGTATTTTTTCCAAATTGGCTGCCTAAATTTCTGATAATCGCTAAAGAAATTATTTGGCTAATGAGCAGCAATACCAACCATTTTCACTGGGAGCTACAGTGATGATTAGGAAGACAAAAAAGAGGGAGGGGAAGAGGAAGAACCTTCAGGTTCTTTAGGATAATTATAATTTGTGTCAAATCAGACAAATATTTCAATTTCGGGCAACATGTACCTTCAGAATAAATGTGGGCTGTTTTAGTCACAACATGTCATAGGAAGTAGTCTGATCCAATATTTGCAGTCATACAATTAAACCTGGCATGTAATAATTAGGAAGGCAGGTGTACTCAATACATACTACAACGTTTCTTACTAGCTGTTGTCTTACAGTAGCCCATCCTTGGTTAAGTGATCACGGAGACAGAACGCAACTGCTTACAAATACCCGAAGGATACAAAATAGAGGCTGGAGAAAAATTATTTATGGTGGGTATGATTAAGAGCAATGTGAAGTGACTGAGAGGAATTGGAAATGAGTAAGTGGGGAAAATCTCCCTGCCAAAGACTATGAGACCATAACACACGCTCCCAGTGGAGAAGAGCAGGATAACTAACCCATGTGAGACAACTTCATGGGAGTTTATGGAGTAGCATTCTGAAATCTAACAGGGAATTATCCTATCCAAGGTATTTTTCAAATGCAATTAGGCACCGTAATGCACTTAGGCACCCTGAAAGTGGAGAATGATATACAGAAAAGCTATTATGATACATATGTAGCATATTCTAGTACATTTATACACTGCCTATCACTTGGCAGTGATAGGTTAACAGTTGGACTCGATGATCTTAAGGGTCTTTTCCAACCTTAACAATTCTATGATTCTATCATTTCCAAAATGTCATCATGTCTTACAGGTTATTTTTCTAGAGAGCAAAGCTGAGTTTTTGTAAATCTTTCTGACTGTGAATAGAAAATCCTGAATACTAGGACTACATCTACCACCAGTGAAGTCTCTTGAAATTCTGATGCTTGATAGTCCTTACAAAAACATCAGTCAACAAACAGTTATTACTAACAGTAATAAACATTCAGTACTACCATCTTGGAGAAAATTCATTCCTCTGTTAAACAAGCTCCTCTATCAGTGAAAGCTCGTGCTAATGAGAACTGTAGTTCACATGTCAGTGCACAGTGAAGCAATTATTAGGAGTTTTGTCCTATTTCATAAATACCAATATTGATAAAGCAGTAGAACCTAAAATACCATTAGATATTTTTATGGTTCCTAAGAACTTCCTGAGTTACATTAAGTGGGTTAAGGAGTTAAAAAGGAGTATAAACTCCCAAGCCAACAATGAAGTGCTTAGAGTCAGGAAGAAAATGTCACCTTCAGAGCAGGTCATTACATAATTGTCTATAACAGGATTTTTTATCATCTTATTCTGAAGTATCTACCACTAACGAACTACATACACAATTCAACTAATTCCAAATGGTTACTTTTATGCCTCCCACTAAAAGAGAAGATTTTTCAAAGCTATCCAGGGCATTTAGATGCTAAATTCTCATGAAAATTAATGGGAACTGAGCCTCCTAATTCCCTAAGTGTCTTTGAAAATCTCAGACCAAATATATACAAGTTCTATTCATTCTGAAGGCTCCTAATGCACTTTACAAGCATTACTGGTTCTATACAGAATACATTTCACTGAAATGTAGCTACCTCTGTGATGAAACACGGCATAGGAACACTACATAAAAGTTTAAAGACTGGAAGTGAAGAATACCCAGGAGTAACTGGGTGAAACTTAATGGTCTGTGATATACAGAAGTTCAGAGTAGATGATCTAATGGTCCCTTCCGGCCTCAGATGCTATGAAATTAAAGTGACAACACAGCCAACTGAAAGTTCAGGAAGACCTGGGAAGGTGAGGTAAGTGCTTGAAGGAGACAGACAGCTCCAATTTCAACCTTTTGCAGAAATACGCCTGCTGCACAGGGCAGTGCTAGTGCAGTGAAGGAGGGTGCTAGCAGCCTTCACCTCCTTTTAGTAAATCCAACTTGGTACCAAGCTGGAATTGCCAGAACATCAGAATTAATTATATGGGTTCACAAAAGTGTTTGAGTGATGTAGTAAGGCTCCAGAGTGGTCGGGAACTCAGCTTTAACACTTTGTCTAATGTAACCCTTGACTGGGAGATTGACTGGCAACACTACGGGGCGGGCAGTGGCCTTACGAATAAACATTTATATAGTCTCCACTAAAACAGCGGCCCCAGTTGCCACCTGCCACTCTTAGCTGGTCTCCTAACTCAAAGGATCTTTTGGCATAATTGAAAAGAATGTGTAAAACCACAATGTGTTTCAAGACAGCAAATGATGTTTCCTCTGAACAGGCAGAAGACAACCACCCCCTTTACACCTGTGTCATATCTCCATCATTTTCAGGCAAAGACCTTGGTGTATTTCACAAACAGTATTGCTTTTTTCCTGCTGATACTCATACTGACACAAAGGCAAATAAATTACTGCACAGGAAAGTCTGAATATGTGTAATTATGGCTGAATATATTGTTTGGAGCATACTTAAAAGGATTATCATTTCATGACACCAAAAATTATAATAATTATTTTCACAATTTTTCATACTTACTTATTTTCAGACTATTATGGGTCCTCTTTGGAAAAGTGAAATTGGCACTTGCAGCCTTGACAGCAAAGGACAAATGCCTTGACAGGACATAATGCTTCTCTAAGAATAATTAAATCAAAGTATGGTATAAATCCCAATGGTGCCTCTCCATTGGTAGTATTTCTATCAAGAATCTTCAAAAACTTAAATCCAATATCTAAAATTTATGGGTTTCACCTATGGTTTCAAGGTGAGAGGCAGCTGTAGCAATGCCTTGGTGCTTCTGTCTATCTCCCCTTTTCTTTTAGTCCGATAAAGAAAAGTAGTAGAACAAAAGTCTCACCTGCATGCCATTGCATACATAATTTCTATCTGAACAAACACAGGTTATGAATAAAAAACAATAAAAAACAGGGTTATGAATAAAAAAATCCCCATAAGCCTGATGGGTAAACATAAATACAGTATGAACATAATTGTTTATACTGCAATCTAAATGTTATATAAATATGGGCCCCAGGCAAGGTCAGGAACATGCATTAGGAGACATCACAAACAGACAGGTAGAACAGAACTGTTATTATCTTTGCTTAAAAATAAGTAACTGATGCACAAAAAAGCTCAGTAAATTGCCCCAAATTATGCAGATTCCTGTTAGAGAACTAGTCAAGTACTGTAACTAAACACTCTCAATTCAAACTCAACTCAAATATAATTGAGACAAAGAAGAGACACAAGAAAAGAGACAAACTTATTTATCCTCTCAGCTACATCAACAAGTTAGAAAAGGGCATTCCTACCTGCAGCAAAAAGAAGGAAAAAAGGGGTATTTTCATGGAGAATCTTACAAGGTTCCTTCAACCATTCTGATAGCCACCATAGGAATCATTAATCAGTAACAGCAGGATTGTGGATGTCACAGTATTTGATCAGAAGAGTTTCTGGTTTAGTCCAAAGTAATAATGTCCATCAAAAAGGTATCAATCCTTTGAACAACCTAAGTTCAAACCTTAACTTTTGTTTTGACATCAACCATCTGCACACTTTGCTGAATTCTGAACGTCTTCGAGTTCAGCTGTTAACAGCACCAAGAGAAATCTTGTATCAGGAGCTTTGGGATAAATGCTGGATCTAAGAAACACGAAGGATTGTTTTCCTGTTCTCACAGTCATTGCTAACAAAGGCATTGCTCTATTAACCTGTCCCACTTGGATTTCCCTTAATCTGTACATGCAACTTGAAGCCCTTTAAAACGTTTCCTCTGTCCCTCCTGTGGTTTTAAAAGCTCAAGTTGTGCTATGATCTTTGCTTAAGAGAAGTTACTGAAGCGATGGATTCTAAATGTTGTAATCCAAATGGTCATGGCTGGATGAAAATCCAGTTTATTCAGTAATGCTACCACCCCGGCATGCAATCGTATTCATTTATGAAACTGTTGCTGCCTGATGGGTTGAATAATGAAACTGCAGTAACATCAGCTTTGAAGATGAAGAACACCGGGGCATAAGTTTTGCTAGTTTTAATAAAATATCTGTAACATCGTTTAGGAGAAAAACAGCTCCTTTAAGGCAGTCCAGATCGACACACTGAACTTGATTTTCACCTTCAAAGATCAACTCTGGTAGTGTGCCAAGACAGTAATTGCTTTTAGACCTTGCCCATGTTGGGATTTTGTCTCCCAACTGATGGCCAGCTCCCAAAACAAAGCCCCAAGGCCAGCTGCTTAGCTGGCATGGATGAACTACTTCCACTTCAGGCAAGGAATGCGGCTTTGCCAGTGTACATCAACTGGGCATTTAGTCCCAGCTGTGGGCCAGGGAAACAGCGATTTACAGCGCAGGTGATAGTTCTCTGGGGACCATTCAAAGCCCAGGTTCTCAGTGTACAAATCCTTCATATTTGTCTGTGTGCACAAACATGGTCTGTAAACTGGAACAGTCCAGTCCGTTTGCATGCTGGAACAGTTCAGAGAGACTTGGAGAACTTCATTCCTCAGTGTGAGATGGCTGCCTCATTCCAGCAAGCTTTTACTGGTAACCCAGGGCATCAAAAAAAAGCGAGGCCTAAGCTAAAACAGTGATCTATTATATCAGTTAGTCCGTATACAAAAGGAAAAGATTTGATTAGAAAGGCAAGATAACATTCTGATTTAATCTATACTGACACACGACACAAGCTCTCTGCCATCCTCCAACTACCTAGGGATTGCAGCTGAGCTCAAAGGCTGTTATTTTAAACCTCACAGAAGTCAATGGAGAAAATGCAGGAGCCAAAATAAAGCAAATATCATAGAGGGGGAAAAATTTTACTCTTTTCCACAAAAGCTTCTAGGCCAGCTTTGCTGGGGCTCTGTCCTTTCAGCCTTGTCAATGCTGAAGTACTTTGCAGCGTAAGGTCTGTGAGTGCTTTCCACTCAACGCGGAGTGCAGTATGGAGTACACGAGGCACTGCAGTCAGAACCTAAGCTCCTTGGTTGAAATACCCAGGGAAAGATCGTATGGTAGCAATTCAAGTAAATTAAATCCTAGTGCGCTCACTGCTACGAAATGCCGAGCAAGCTGAAAGTAATGAATGAGATATCATATTTGTAACTACTTAGCAGACACACTAAGACAATTACAGTGATGAAAGCTACACAGGCAGTACTGTACATCAGACTTATTTTGCAAAAGTCCATAAATAAGTAATTTGACTTGGTAAAGCACTCTGGGATGGCTTGGGGTTTGGAAAGTGATATTGAAAAAAGAATCTACATGTACACATGCAGCTTATTGTACTGCAGCACAAGCAATTTCATACCTTCCTCAATGTATTTACATTGCAATGCAATAAGAAGTAGGCTATAAATGAATGGTTGATGCCCCCTACCACTTATTTTTTGAATAGAGAGTACTGTTATTGGCTAAGCAAAGAGATCTGTGTTCAGATGGAGCCACATTCACAGATATTCTGAGAACCATAGGCTCAGTTCTGAAACCGTTTAAAAAATGGAGAGAATCAGCCTGCTAAACAATGTAATATATAAAATTTAGAATGTCACATCTAAAGTAAACTTCCAAAAGTCTTTCCATAGGGGATGCGGAACAAGGAAGATGAAAGGATGAACTGCTGTGTAATGGGATAGAAAATCAGGTGCCAGTGGTGTTAAAAAGTATCTGCTTAAAAGATTAAAATAATTAAAAGATTAAAATACTAAAATACCTTAAAATACTCATCACATGAGAACAGAAGGTATCTGTAAAAAATCTAAACATCATTAGAAGGTGCTTATCAAAAACTTTTGAGGGACATGTAGTTTTTGAGAGTGTGTTAAGAAAGGATCTCTACTATGAACTGATTAAACAGCTGTATGTATAGATAAAACATTAATAGAGAAACAGCCCTGCTTTGATTATTGACCTGTGGAACACATCATCTACCTCAAACAAATGATTTGTAATTTATTGAAAATATCTAATGACCACTGACTAAACTTTTATAACCTGTTAACAGATGACCTCTTAATAGAGCATGCGATCCAAAAACCTAGATAAGAAATATCTTGGGGACTCTGATGCAACACTCTCTCACAGTTGTCTGTTATTATTCAGTTCATTTTTCTCTCCTCACATCCAAAATATTGTAAAAAGTACAGGCTTGATCTAGAGCTCACTGAGAAAATCAAGGGGCATTTTTTTATTCTCTTTTGTACCAAGAGGGTTGAAGGAAAGACTGATAGAGAACATTATCATGCTCAGAGATGAAAAACACACTATACTTCTCAGATCTGTTTTCAAGGATGGAGATAAGCTTGTGATAGGAAACATCATATGTTCAATTGCTGCTGCACTTGAACAAAGTCAAGAGGCCAATATAGGGAGGAGGAAATGTCTCAAGTGAGGCTATCCCCAGGTGACCTCATCAAGAGAGGCATAACAACGCCATTTAAAGGGTTTTGACTGCACACAACAGAAAAGAGAAACTCTATTTGTAGCAGACCTAGAAGAGTAGATTTTAAGGACAATGTAGTTATTTCCTACCCCCTAACAGACCTCAATGCTTGATCTCCACAGCAGTTTGCATAACATCATCTTCTTATTTCCCTGCATCTAAATTTTCTCTCTCTTACCTACGCGTTGCCTTGTTCCCACTGTTATGTCACCCCAGGGAGAGGAGACTGCAGGCAGAAATAGAGAAAAGAGCAGTCATATCTGCACCCTCTGACACACACATGATACCCATGCCCTTCCATCCCCTGGGACGCCCAAACACAACTCACCCTGTCAACAAGATCAGCTTTGACAGCCAAACTATTCAACGCATCTCAGCAGGGCTGAGTTAACACTTTAACCTCCACTTGCTGCACTGCATTGCAGACACGCATGCTATGATCAAGCAGAAGATAAAGAGTACTGTTCCAAGACTCCACACATCCAAATGACCTGCAACAGGGTCCTCAAATAGATTGGTGCTGTCCAGTTAACATTAGTGTACAACGATCATTTTCCCTGAGACTCCAGTCCACATCTTTTCTTCTTTTATAATTAGGATTTCATTTCTAGCTTTAGCCTTTTTAATTAATTTGTTATACATCATTAATTTTCGCTGTAAACTTTTTCAACACCTCCTTTCCCAAGATATTTTTTAAGTCTGGCAATTAACTTCTCTCATCTCCCTTATCATACTGCCATCTCTGCTGTGTGGCTCACAGTTTGGCTATTTAGATTTTTTAAATTGCATTCGTTAGTTACTGACAGCCAGTGTCACTATGTGAATGGTAGTCTCTCATTAATTAATATTTTTACATTATGAAAAAAAGAGTATGAGCATCTAAAGGGAAAACTAGAATACAAGAACTAAAAATACAGTTTTGACTGTCTAAGTGTCAATGTATGGTATAACGATATAGTGCTCTTAGGAGACAGCTAATTGAAAATGTGAGTTTAGAATGAAATAAATTACCGGCTGCTCTGTATTTTCACAGAAATCAAATGCAAGTTCCCTTTGCCATACACTCAGAGCACCATAAGTTCATGGGGCCTGTACTTCATTACAGTATGCATGGGAGAGAAGGAGCCTTTGGAGAGGAGGCTGGGGTAAGAAAGAAGCTGGGAAAATCACCAGTTGCTCAGAAATTGGCTCATAGCAGCAGTAACATCAAAAACAACAAACGGAACTAAAATTTGAAAAAGAAAAATCCAGGGCTGCTAAAAAACTCTGTCAGGGAATTGTCTAGTTCCTGGGCTTAGTCTTGGCATATTTAGAATAACAGAATGCTGTACCCTGTAGATGAGGCTAAATGAGAAGACTGAGTGGCACCTGTGGCCTCAACATCTCTGAACCTACGATACTGAGGCAGAGCCCTTTTCCTGTGATTCTGCCAGATGAAAAACATTATCATAAAACACCTTTATCAGTTCACTTCAGTTTTATTTCAAAACAATCAACCTTTCTTTGAAGGAAGAGTGAGCATGGAAAAGTGATCCAAATTATTATCAGGTACCATACTGCACATTAGCAGTTTTAGTAAAACTAAGATATCAGTAGATTATGTACATGAATCCATGTACATACAGATATATAGCGAGCCTGTGGCTTGAGAGATGCAATGATGCCCTGTTTCATACAAGGACCTGGTTGTGCAACTATACTGAAGATTAGGAGGAGCTCAGATTCCATGTTGTGGAAGTCACAAAAGTAGTTGAGATTTAGCATGCTTTCTACCTCCAGCCAGGATTTGCAGCTCTGCATTAAAAAAAAGACATAGTCATAATATGGAGTTGTTTAGTTTGGAGAAGAGGAGGCTGAGGGGAGACCTTATCGCTCTCTACAACTACCTGAAAAGAGGTTGGACCGAGGTGGGGGTCAGTCTCTTCTCCCAAGTAACAAGTGATAGGACGAGAGGAAATGGCCTCAAGCTGCGCCAGGGGAGGTTTAGGTTGGATATTAGGAAAAAATTCTTTACTGAAAGAGTGGTCAGGCCCTGGCACAGGCTGCCCAGGGAAGGGGTTGAGTCCCCATCCCTGGAGATATTTAAAAGATGGGCAGATGTGGTGCTTGAAGACATGGTTTAGTGGTGGACTTGGCAGTGATAGGTTAATGGTTGGACTTGATGATCTTAAGGGTCTTTTCCAACCTTAATGATTCTATGATTCTATGATAATGAGGCTTTCTTAAGCAGCTGCAGTACAAACACTGTGTCTGCGTTATCCAAACGCATGGTGTTAGCGCTTAATGCACACATCAAAGTTACCTAAACCTGCATTGACTTAATAGATGCTCACAGTTCCTTTGGAGGAACTACTGAGTCAGCCACTAATCCACAGATTAAGACTCCCTAATGTTACATTTTCGTACCACAGACTACATCTAAAAGCATGACTATCCATATGTCAGTTAGAAAAGAAGTCCAAAGTTACATTAGAGAAAAATTAATTAACAAAAGCTACATTAAGATAAAACTGAAATGCTGTATTCAACCATAGTTTACAAGGACACAAATTGATAAATTAACCAAGTTTGAAACGGAAATTGCACATGGTAATTACATGATTTATATTGCATAAATAATGAATTAATATTAATTAATTCCAGAGATCTGGTTTCTATTCTCAGTTAAGACAGCACAGTTCCTATGCAAAAAACACCTTCATCATTCCATCTTGGTCTGTTAAAAGACAATATCTTTCTTTTAGCATTTTTGTTATCATGACTATTCAGACTGCAAACTCTTAAGGATAAAGAAATTTTTCTTGTTTTTCATTTAAAATACTTAGCGAGCACCTTGAGACAATCTCAACAGAATAGATGCTACAATTATTAAAACCTGGGAGGTTTTGAAAATATAACTACTTCATTTTTTTTAATAGAAAAGCAGAGGCATTAAAGAGGGAAACAATCCACACAAACACAAGTCCAGGGCTTCCCACTGGATCTCATTATCTCCTATATCTTCCTGTGGATCCATGTTAATAGGTTACCAATTTGATTATGAGGATAGGTGTGCAAGCAAATAGCCATGTACGTGACAGCACCACCCTCTGATATTAAATCAAGACTCCTATACTGCGTGACATTTCACTGGGATTCTGACGATAGTGCAGCACTTGGAATGCCATGTACCAGCACAACCAGCCAGGCAGAGCAAAAAGCAGCCTGCACAGTGCACTACAGGCATTGCTTTCCTGGTTGCAGAAGAATAAATGCCTTAGCTCCTCAATAAGGATATTTTGCTGCGTAACAGTGCAGTCATCAGCCTTGCAAGATCCAGGCTGAAATGCAGAGCACCCCATCATAAGGAAAGCGTGAAAGACACGACATTTTCCAAATTACCACTCTCTCTTTGCTAGAAAATTAAGTCCAGCCTAATATATTTTTATTAGTGGACAACACTTGCTTAGTGCACAGGGGAAATTCGTTGGGGAAATATTACACCACCATATCATGCGTAGTTTCAGCTGACTGGATATAAACGTGTATGAGAAAGGTAACGCCAGGCAGAAAAAGAAGAGAGAGGAGAACAGGACAACACAGAAACCTGTTATATCAAATACATGGTGTGTCTGGGACCAGGTGACAGTGATTTATAATGCAGTATTAAAGTGTCATAGCGGAACTGTCACTCTCAGCGCTTCGTGAGCTAAACCGTGCTAGCTGCAGACAGAGCCCTGACTACGGAGCAGTGTGTTGAAAAAATGTAATGGGATCTGACACTTTTTGTTCCTCTCTGAATTAGTGCAATTCAGAAATCAAATTTTCCATGACACTGCTGCTGTAATTTGGAAGAAAATTTTGTCGGGAGCGTATGTAGAACAGTTGGGTTTCAAGTTTTATATAGGAAGTCAGTATGGAGGGGAGGATGTGGATGAGGTACATGTAAGACCCTCAACAATTTTGCAGTTCTAGCAGAAAAAGCCCACAGACTGACAGCCCAGTTTGCTTTCATATTCACTAAAGCAATACCAAAATTACAGAGATTCCCTAAAAGGCCCTAATCCTGCCACCTACTTAACTCTGGCCTGGTGAAAGGGCATTGACAAGGCTCTGCCCAAATACCAGGATGAAGAGAATAGAAGTGGCTTAGCACCTTGCACTTCAATCGTTTCTCTCAAAAACAATGTGCAAGAATAACTAGACTTTTAGAGTCCCTTCTTACAAGGAATGGTGGAAAACATCCACAAGGAATTTAACTGTGGCATCAGAGCTTGCATCACATTATATTACATTGCACTGCACTACCGTACTCTTCTCATCCACCCACACATGCTGAACACATTGCACTGCTACACAGTGCCTTTCCCTACCCCTGCTGGACCCAGGGCCAGAGAGATGGAGCAATCGCCCTGCTTGCTCACCCATGAAACTGTATATTGCTGCTGTGCATCCAGACAAAGCTCCCCTTGACATCACTTTTTGTATGCAAAGCATTGATTACCTTGAGAGAAAGTTAAGGGCCAATAGTTTCAACTCCTAATGAATTTTCGTCTGTAACTTCAGTCACAAAGTTATGTTAGAAAATAACAACCAGGATTTAGGTTATTTTCATTTCTTAAAAAGATGTGAATATAAGCACACTTCATATAAGTAACTATTCCAAATATATAACTGATAAAGTATTAGACATCAGTTTTCCAAGTGAATACACAAGTTATTTACCGGAGATTAAACATCTGATAACAGCATATTCCTCAACAGGTCGGGGAAGTTCTGACTCCGATCCCCAGTTCTTACAGAGTTCATACTCAGAGTTTCTCTATAAACCATGGCACGGCACAGAATCTCCATATTAGAAGTCTAATGCCCACTTTTTCTGAGGATTAGAGTATTTTAGTAAAGACTACAAAAGAATATTTGCATGTACTATGGCCCTCAAATTTGTGGAACTTTAATCTAGGAAGATTAGGCCTATTCCACTTCAGATGGTTAATAAAACAGATGAAAAAAACCTTAAATGCAATCTTTGTGGTTGAGAATCCTTAAAAACTCCATGTAACCACTGTAAACTTAATTTTCTCATTAAAAAGCTATAATTTCAAATGCCTTTTTTTCCTTTTATAGGATTTACAGTGATATAGCTATGCGCTCATGTATATCCAAGGGATAGCTTTATAGATTAAAAAAAAAATCCTGTAACTCTTGGGAGATTTATTTTGCTAAGGAAGAATGTAAATTTGGCAGAGAAATGCAGAATCAGGATGATGTTGATAGCTGTCTGAAAAAAATACTGGTGGAAACTTAATTTTACCACTGGAAGCATATACTACCAATGAGATAATAACCAGAAAAACAATTTTCCATTAAAATACAGTTTCATGAGGTAGTTTACAACCAGCTGAAAGATATCTACATATACGCATGCATACATTCATAAATCAAGTATGTTCAGACAAATAACAAGTACGAAATTAAATCCAAACTCATATTACATACACATCAGCATATATTGATAAATATCCACCAACTCAGTAAATATTTTGCTTCTTCTAAGAACTTTTGAGAAAAATATTTTCTGTTTGCATCAAAATATACATCTATTCTAATTTAAAGAAGAAAAATGTTATTTTCTAACAAATACTTAATTTTGTATAGAGCTATTTGTCCTTAAAAAAAAATCAAACACAGGTAACTTTTCAGATGTTCTAATATGCTTGCACATGTAAGACTGTTGTTGTTGGGCTGTTTTAACTCTGGTTTATGCAGTCACAGATGTACATCTGCTAACACCTGACTGTTTTAACTAAATAAAATGCCATGCAAAGTATGTATAACGAGTATATGGTAACAGCAGAAACTTTCCAAAAAAGAAACCCAACGCATGTACGGAGGAGCTTACAATGTTGAGCTGCAAGAAAACACAGCTATGGCAGACTTCCTCTATCCGAAATGGGCAATCACACATCTTACACCATTTCTCTAATATTAATCTTATTTACCTCACCATATTCATCATGTCATGTGACTAAATGACATATGAGACTAAGTAATGCAAAAGAGAGAAAAGAATCTATATTTTCCTGAGTTCTTTATTAACACTTTCACTATTAGAGTTTCCTCCTTAAAGAAAGCAACTAACGTTTAACCTGCTCCTCGACTTAACCATCTCTAACCAACACACACACAAGAGACACCTTTCTCCTCCCCTGACCCTAACACTCCTCTGGGAAAGGGAAGAAAAAGTAAGATGTCTGTATTTTATGTTATGATGTTATTTAACCGATCTTTTTCATGTCAAGGTCTTATGCTTTTTTGAGTAAAGAGACAAAACCTAGATTTTATTTTTTTTTCTCCATTGCTTTCAAGTTTGAATGCCTTCATCTGATATAAAAGAGAAGAAAGCAAAGGAAGTAAATCCATCATTGAGAAGGATAGCCTGAAGTAAGATATAATACATATGCCATACATGATTTAGAGGATTCTGGCATAAGAACTAAATAGTAAGGCTCTGCATGCAGATTCATCGATAACGCAGTAATTTATGTGACAACATTTAAGAAAAAAAAAATTATGGAGGAGGAATACACAAAAATAAATTTCCTTCAACACAGCCTAAATTTATAAAGCAATCTAGCAACTGCCAGAGAATACCAAAACTCCAGAGTGATTAAATGAGTAGAAGCATAAATTATGCAACACAGTTAATGAACGTGCATGCAATTTGGAAGGGCTCTTCTGCACAGCAATGCAATGTTCGAAAAGGAAAGCGCCCATTGCATTGTGAGGCCTCTGCAGCACCAAGACAGCAGCATCCCACGTGCACGCAAACCAACCATCTTCAGAACGCACAGTTCCTTGGGTCAGTATTTCAATCTGATATTGCAGGAGGGTTTTTCCCTTTGCAACACTATCCATTACTGGGGACACGCTTTTGCAGTCACGCTGTAGGGAGCAGCTGAGTATAGCAGGCTTTCTCTGATGCATTTATTTTAACACACAAAAAGGATTTCCTTCCCCCACCTCATTCTCGTTTCAAAAGATTAAGGCTAATCTGAACAGTGCCCCAGTGGAAATCTAAGACTTATTTTCCATACTTATTTTTTCCACTTAAAAGCACTAGCTTGAATTTTTGACACATTTATCACTGTGTTTAGCATCACTGACTAGCTCTATTAATAGCTTTCCCAATTTCTAATGTTAATGTAAGTTTCTTCACATACGTACACGCACACATTTTTTCTTTGCCGTTTTAAAGGCATAAATTTATGCTGGCAATTTCAAATGCATTTAAATGGCATTAAAATGGCATTTCAATGAGACAAGCGGCTCAGTCATTCCTTCACCCACCTAAGACACAAGAGACCAAGGTTGGTTGCGGTGTCTGTCCAAAACTCTGATTTAGATAGCTCATGTAGGCCCTTATGTTCACAGGTATTTCTGTGTTATTCCCCTGTAAAAGTGCCGAGACTTATGTAAGTATAATCCTTCAAACATCTGAGCCCAGAACTTTCCTTCCCTCTGTACCTTTCATCGTCTTTAAAACTCATGTTAGTGAGTCGTAAATTCATCAAGATAATGAAGGATATGCATGCTAGAAGTCATGAGGTTTTAGGATAATTTTAATCTGGCTGAGACTGACAACTGTCAGGCTCCTTTGAAAATCACAGATTTAAAAATAAAATCTGCATTATTAACAATTCTGGGTGTGAAGGAATCAGAGCGTCATAAACAAAGACCTTATTATCTATTAATTGATCCTGTGCCATTGCCGTTAACACGAACAGGATTCAAATACCTTTTGTACAAAACTAGTATAAATTTCTAAAGTCCTTAATTCATGGATTCTTGCTTTTTTCTTTTTTAATGCAGTCCCAAATATCTCACCTGAATTGGTGAATTAATCTCCACACCAGAATGGGAATTCAGCCTTCTGATCCACTTCAGCTCTCGGTCTTGGTCTGAGAGCTGCAGATACAGGTTCTTGTTAAATAAATGGGACCACTGCACATGATAGTCTTTCTTATTTGCTATTCAGATGATGCCAAGACTTTCCACTTGAACAGACAAAAAAATCTTTCTTTATTTCAATGGGATCAGAAAATGGATTTCCTTTAGCGGCTAGTTAAATACAATATATTTATGTCATGAAAGGGCTAGTACAGGTTTCATTGTAGAAAGAGTCCGGTCAGAAAAAAGTCAGTGAAGTGATACAATGCAACTGGCAGCTAATACATACATGAGTCAGAAAGCAACGACACCACACCTTGAGACACAGATGCAGGTAGACCAAGCACTTTAAAGTACTTAGTGCTTGTAGACAGATATCAAAACTCCAGGAAAAAAAAATGACCGTTTAATATACGTACACTTTACAGCATGGGAAACACATTTTAGATAGCTTACCTTAAGTCTTTTCATAAGCCAGAGGTTGCAACGGAGCCCAGTGAAACATCCTACAGCTTTTGATACCACAGATCTTTATTCTAAGCAGCAGGTCATACTAGGCATAAACCTTGACACAAAGGTACACAAAACCTGTACTTACTAATGGTGGTGGCCATAACAGATACCCTTAAGTTTCACCTACAACAAACACCAGGCAGATTCTTCTCACCTTCACTTTGTTTAGGCCCAAACAATTAGGCCTCCAAATAAACATACTCTGCCAAACTCAACACTTCCCATTCAGGTAACCTATGCCACCAATTTCCTTCTGTTTTACTTATTCATGGAGGTGAAATGCTAAAGCCATGTTTTTCTTTCCTTAGTTTTACACAGTTTATTGCCACCAAGTAACTACAGTTAGTGATACTGCGGTGCTGCTGGACATCTCATTAAGAGTGACGCAATATCCATCACGTTCACAGAGCTTAATCTAAAGAGTGTGGGGAAAAAAAATGGAAACTGAATATAATCTCCATTTCTCTGAAGGGGGAGGGGGGATTTTGGTACCCAACAACGCTAGAAAACTATTTAATGATTTTTTATCTTTTCTTCAGTTTGCCAAAGTTACAAACAAGTCAAGACATCCCTAATCTGAAGGTGACATTGGAGATATCACTTTGCAGTTATCCATATATTTTGCTTTTTGAAGTTAATTGAATTCACTCTGACAGCAAGTGGACCGGAATGATACACGTGCAGCCTTCTATCAAGTTGCAGGAACATCCAAATAGTACCTGAGATGCATTTTTTTGTTCATTTTCCTTATTTATCTGGCACAAATTTCTCTACACAGTGACCCCACATGGAATGTTATTGCTCGACGTTCGAAGGCAATGCAGGCGACACATCTGCCTTGGCTACCTAAAAGCCTTCTCTCAAATTTATTATTTTGCCTGTACTAAGCTTAGTGTTCTAAAAAGCAAGAACAAATGTCTGACAATTTGTTCTTTAACTTCTGCTGCATGATGAAAGCAGTAGACTTACATTAACCTTGGGATACATTTGTGGAAGTCAACAGGCCTGAAATAACCTAAGTAGTATGGTGCACAATGAAATTTCTATACATTTCTGCTGTAGAAATGATTACAACACGTGAGGTATCTGTTTGCCAAGAATTTAGAAAATGTGGATTAAACTTAGCCTAAGACTTTTAGGATAAAACTTTCAGTTCAATTCATTTAAATGGTTCAGTTTAACCCCTTCTCTCTTTAAAGAGATTTTTTGAAGTGACAGACAGAAATAAGGCAACTTAAAAATCATAGAATTTTGACAACAAACAAGCAGTTTGTATCTTTCTCTTTCGTGCCTCAGTCTGCACCTGTAATTCACAGATGAAAATGCTTCCTTCCTCCCATACTGCTATCTGCACTGTGTAGATCACAAACTAACGCATGGATTGTCTTCAAATGGGCATATACAGCACCTCAGCACAACATACACATCTTTGCGTGCTATTCTAATTAAAATCATTACTAATTTATCTTAAATTAAAACTAAATCAGCAACAACTAAACAGCAACACTTTGCCATTAGCTCAATAAAGCAGTATTTTCCACAACTTTACTACAGGTTTAATTCTGTTGATCTCATTTCTCCTCTCCCAACAGTGGAGAAATTACCAATGTTTAAAACCAGGACTCCTCTGGACTTCTGCTAGTGGGGCAATTAAAACCATACTAAAAAGGTGTGAAAGACTAATTTGCTTTACCCTTGTATCAGAAATTATCTCATCTTTCTCTAGTTTTGGAAAAAAGTCCCCTGCAGTTCTGGCTGAGTCCCTAGTTTATGAATTTCCAGTCTTCCTATTGTGATTTATTAATTATGCAACATGCACAAACAAACAAAAACCAGTTTACACACAGGATTGCTTTTTAAACAGTCGCACACTACCTTGAAAAACAATCAGACACACATTGGAATTTATCTATGTGACCTTGAGCGATAATTAATCAGATCTGCTGTGAATCATGACTGATTTATTTCAGGTGACCTTCAAAGGCTGTGCTGTCTAAGAAGTTTTACAGGGAAGTGATTAACGACAGGCCCAAAGCTTGAGAGATCTGACATACGCCTTATGGTTGTGACTGTCCCACTGCCTCTGTCCCAGCACCTCCCAAGAGTGTACAGCTGATTTGTTTCCTCTCTTTGAGGACCTAACATCTACCTAATGCAAGCACGTGCCAACAGCGTGTCCTTGCAGCACAGGAGGCCAACAGCATTCGGGGCTGCATTCAGCAGAGCATTTTCCCTCTACTCGGCACTGGCAAGACCACGTGGATCCGTATGAAACAGTCCTGTGTCCAGCTTTGGGCTCCCCGGGAGAAGATAGACATGAACACACTGGAGTGAGTGCAGTGTACAGTCACAAAGATGATTAAGGGACTGGAGAATCTGACATATGAGAGATGAACAGAGCTGGGACTGTTCAGCCTGGAGAAGAGATCGTATCAATATGTATACTTATCTGACAGGGCTGGTAGAGAAGAAGGGGATAAAGACAAAGTCTGGAGCCAGACACTCTGGTATGCAGTGAAAGGACAAGAGGCAATGGGCATAAACTGAAATAGAGAAAATTTCACCTGAACATCAGAAAAAGCTTTTTTACAGTGAGGGTGCTCAAGCACTGAAGCAGGCTGCCCAGAGAGGCTTCTGAGTCTCTATCCTTGGAGATATTCAAAACCCAACCCTAGGTGTCCCTGCCCTGAGCTGGAGAGTTGGAGTAGATGATCTCCAGAGGTCCCTCCCAGCCTCAGTGACTCTGTGATTTTGCAAGGTACTTTAAAGCTAAGCACGCTAGACGAAGAAGTTTCCAAAAGACAGAAGAGACTGGTACTACCTCCACATATTCCCCTTACTGAATGTCGAAGGGAATGTAACTGTCTCTTGAAACAGGGTTTTAATGAAGATTATATTGTGTTTGCACCTTTTCTCCAGTAAACACTGCTGTTCTGTGCAAAATGGCCACTACAGAGCATATACCGAGCTGTAATTTACTGCTTACATAGATTTCTTACTGTAAGGCCTCCATCTGTTTCTCTGTGCTTGAACTTTGGAAGAGCTGAAGCCTCTCCTTTGCCTTTACCCTTCACTACTCAAATTCAGATCCATGTGATAATCATAGATTTATTTTGTTCTATCACTCTTGCTCAGTATCACAGAAAGATGAGCGTAGCTCTTGCAGGCAGTTTCTATACACTTCGCAAAGCAATCTTCCTAATCATGATCTGAAGCAAAATCCAATTACAGGCCCACTCTTCTGTCCATTAGATTACTATTAGCAAAGATAAAAGCTATTGCTTGTAGCACTGCCCTCCCTCTCTGCTATCCTAAAACCTCCCACTCAGACAGCTCTAGAAATAATAGCAACACACACTGCTATGGAAGGATCCATCAAGAGAAATATCTTCCTTTCCGGTTAGCAGAAATGAAGGGACCAGCTGCTTTTGTAACTGATGGTGTATGTGAATCATGCTCATTACAGTCCAAATTTGAGAAGAGCTCAATACCTGATCACTGTCTTCCTTAGGCACCTACATGGGTAGTCAGCTTTTCAAAACTGCTCTGAACTCCACAGTTGCCACAGAAGTCTTCTGGGGATTGATGCTGAGTGCTTTTGATTAAAAAACCTCTGCCCACAACCACAGCTGTTGGAAACTCTGGCCAAGTATTAACAATTAGATCCAGGAACACTCTCTCTTCTTTTTCTGCATCTTGCTGACCTTCACTACTGTGAAGACTGGCCACAATGGATTCACTGTGCAAAGACCAAAGGGACCGTCTCAAGAGTAGCAAGGGAACACAGCACAGGCCCACATGAAGTAGCCAGCACGAATGTTGGAAAGGGGAGGCGAGGTGAAAGCAGGTACCAACAAGAGACAAATGTACACAAACCAGTCCCTAGAAAGCAAGGGAGCACATTTACAGGTGCACTGCAGTAACTGCTCATGTCTTTTCTCTCTCTTTGTGATAACCATGACTTTGCTCCCTTTCAGCCACGCTCCAAAACACAGGAACAGATATAAGCTTGCTGTAGCAATGTAGACAAGGGGACAAGGCATCTAATTAAAATGCTAAACCTAGCTTTGCCACTTATTTCTTGTGGGATCTATCACTTCAATGGTCCATACCATTCCCCTCTTTATCTAGCTCATCTGTTCAGAGCAGGGACTGCATTCTCCTTAAGCACCTGTACATCACTAAGCACAACAGGGCCCTAATCTCAGGATACCTCAGCATTCCTCTAATATAAATAATAATATGCTTAATTATATATGCTGATAGAGTGAAAAGATTAGATAAACACATTTTACATAACCCTACCAGTGAATCTATTGCTCTGAGAGCTTAGAGATCCCTTTGAGCTGCTCTGGTGGTGAATTCGATCCTTTGTATACAGACTCCCTTTGAAGTTTTCTAATCCTTTCCCACTGACTAACGTTCATAACACTTGTTTCTGAATTATATCCCAGCACTAAGTGGAGCAGCACAAGTTGTTTCAGATAATTTTCCATCTATTTAATTGTATCTTTATGCCTCAGATATATCCATAGAAAACCCTTTAGTTCACTAAGGTCTTACTCATTTTTCACCCTTGTCAGGTAAATATATGTATTACAAAGGTAACATTCATCATGTCCAAAGTATGTAAGAGAACCAGCTCCCTGAGACCCCATTACACTTGTTGAGATGATCCTGGCTTAAGAATCTTAACTAATTTTCCTTGACAAAGATGTCTGGGGTGATATTAATCCTCAACAGACATATAAGAAGTCCACCCTCTAACAGAGAGGTTTGAAGTAGCCCATTGTATTTCTTATGATCATCCACAGGTTACATTCACCGTGCAAAAGAGCTTCCTCTTGAGGTGAAAAAAAAAAAAAAGAAATGAAAGAAAAGGCAAGGGGAAAAAAGAAAGGATTCACAAGGAAAGCTAGAGGCCTAATTTAACAGCAGTTTTTCATGCGCTTAATCAAACTTTAGGTTTTTGTGTTTATCTTTGATGTTTCTCCAGAAACTTCAAACTGCCAGAGGTACAAGCCCAATGAAAATCATGAGCAGTTATTGAATTTTAAAGTTTCTCACAGATATGCCATGCGAATAATGGCTCATTTGGTTTTAGATATTTACTACCTGTAGCACAATGAAATGTGACATGGCTTCTCACTGCTAACTCAGACTTCTTTTTTAAGCTCATGAAACAAAGTGCTGGATCCTTGGCTTGTTGAAATCTCAATACTACTCTGTAGAGTTGTGCTAAATTGCACTTGTTTAGGAAATGCCTGGCCAATTTTTTTTTTCCCTTTGCCTGTAGCACTTTTAGTGTACCTATCACTACAGTTCTAAGTACACAAGGAAATTTGTACAGTGGCTGGATTGGAGAATTCATTCCTGTGCAGGCTCAGGGAAAAAGCAGAGTTTCTAAATTGCCTCTTTTTATAGCGCATCAGTGTTTTGCATTGCTACACTTGGGTATTTTCCTTCTTGTATTTTTATGTAAATGTTCATATGCTTTGACAGAATGTGGATTGATAATTTTTTTCAGCAAAAAAAAAATCTTTAATGAATATATTTGTATCTATATATGGTACCATTTAATATGCATGGAAACTTCATAATAGGGGAGAAATTGCAAAGGGTTCTCAACATGCTGTAGGAATTATTCAAGGTTATACAGTCCTGTCTTAGAGTAACTCAGCTGAGCAGCGCATTCCATTCAATAGAGATGGTAGAGATTTCTTCAGTTAAAAATAAAGCTAATTTGTTCAAACAAATATTTCTTTACATGAAAGAACACTTTAAGAATTTCTCATTTCAAAACAGTGTGCAAAGCTCAGATTATTAGTAATTAATTTTGAGGGAAGGATTAACTTCATCCAATTTTATAACATACACACGTATGTGGATGCATGCATTTATGTATGTTTGTCTCCTTTGCAAATATTCACTAAGATAATTTCGGAAGACCAAATCAGGATTTCTTAGTGGTGGATTGCAGGCTTTGGCTACTCAAAGAAATTGTTTTTGATTTTTGCCCGATCACCCAATGGTTCAGGTAGGCAGCAATCAAAGCAAAGCTCTTCCTGTTTGCTATATCCTCCACCCAATAAATAACAACTGTAAGATAAAACTCTATGATGATCTTCTGAAGTCAGGGAACAAGAGATTAAAGTTTGGGTGTTTGGGAGGACTTTTGTGGTGTGTTTTTTTTTTTTTTTTTAACTCTAAACACATTCTAAACAGTAGGTTGCTCTTTTATGCTAACTATGTCTGGGAGAGAATGGAAGTACTTGCTGAGAGAGAAGCATAAATAGCTTTGATATCAAAGGCATTGAAAAGCTTTATTTACATTCACTCTGTGTGAATACCATCTTCCATATGGTCAAACCCATGGATTACAGCTCTGTGGGGGAAGGTGAATAGGTTATCTAGAGCTTCTTGTACAAATTGTAGTCTTCCAGCAAATAACATAGTTCTCAGCTTCTTCTGTTTTAATAGGTCTATCTGAACCACTTCATCATTCAAATCTGTTGTGAGCTGAAGTAATGTGAAGTTGCTCTAAACTAAGTGAATAAAACTGAAAAAAAAGAAAGCAGAGGAGATTGTATTGCTCTTTGAGATCATTATAACAAGTGTGTTTTCTCTCCACTGGGGATTAATGGAGGAGACTATTAGAAACAGAAACAAGTAGTGGTAGAAAACCACTTCGTAGTCCTCTCTTACAACCTTTTCTTATGCTGCTGTAATACTACAGAGTGACACAGCATAATACTAAAGACGCGTTGACTGAGAGCAATGAAGCAGCGGCTTTTGCCACTGTTTGAGTTGAAGATTAGCTGCTTTAGCAGAAATACAGCATTGGATCTTGTGCGTGGTAAGACAGCTTTTCTGCTAGACTTTTAACAGTATTAAACACACTGAGAAAATTCTCTCATCTATGTATGATAAGACACTCCAATTATCTATCCTGGAGCAACAATGCTAAAGCAGATCTTTTAGCAAGCTGCTAATTGGTTATTGCGGGGGGGGGGGGGGGATGACGACGACAGAGTGAAGAGAGATGAATGAATACACATCAAAAGCTTCCAACTCTGTCCCAGACAGCACACTCAAAGTCATCAGACAGAACTGGACTTATCTCACCCACTGAAGTACATGGCGTATGAGAAAATGCTGAGAAAAGGCTAAGGGTATTAGGCTTGTTTAGCTGGAAGAGGGGGAAGCTAATGGGGGTGAGAGGTGCAATCCTTTATCTACAGTAAAGGTCTACAGAAGACGGAGCCAGACTTGTTTCAGGGATATACGATGAGAAGACAGAGGCAACAGTCACAAGTTGCAAGGAGGGAAATTCTGATTGTACATATTAGAAAAAACCCCAAACATAATTACCAAGAGAGCTGTTAAAGACTGAAGTATGGCCCAGAAAAGTTGGTGAATCCTTGTGGATTTTCAGGCCTGGCCTGGACAAGACCCTGTGCAACCTGATCTAGCTTTGAAATGAACCCTGATGAGCAGGGGGTTGGATTAGCTTACCTCCAAAGGCTGCTTCCAAAAGAAATCTTTCTTCAATTCTATGACTGTAAGTTCTTCCATCCTGTTAAATCCTAATGTTGTCATGAAAAAATGCCTGAAAAATGTCATATCCTATGGCAACAAAAAAAAGTTAACACAGTACCAAGCTAGAAAAATTAACAGGATTTCAAACAACGAGTGCCTGCAGACTGTTACTGCCTTCAGAAAAACAAGAAGCTGTCAATACACACTGGGAACATCTCAATAGCCTTAAGAAATCCACTGCCTCTGATATGGCAATACCAAACATGAAAGCCACTTTACTTTTCTGTAGATTCACATTTAATTTTTATATTTCACTGATCTCAGAGATATTAAAGTTAGCTAATGATAACCCTTCATGCTATTCTTCCATCAGAACCCTTAAAGTATTATTTACAGACAGGAAGAGTTTTGCTTTGATTGCTGCCTGTCTGAACCATTGGGTGATCAGGCAAAAATCAAAACCAATTATTTCCGTGCCTGTACAGCTTCCCTCATCTGATGCTTTTGAAAGTTCGAAGAAACAAACTGCACAGAATTTATGCTTTACTTTGTTCAGCAAAACAATTAGCTCGCTCAGTTCCTTAAAGATAAATGTCAGTAAATGTCATTTTGACTACTGTCTTGCTTGCTATGGATCATCTATGCAACAAACTGTGTGTATTGGCAGCATGCTACTAATTAGCCTCAGACCAACAGGAATAATGCAACTTTTGACAGGAGCTAGGCAGAGCTGGCAAAGGAGACCTGTGCTCTGATGCTCACATGACTAGTTAGGCACAGTATCAGAATCACGGAATACAAAGGAGTGAGACCTGAGAGAGGCAGGTTAATACCATGAACAGTGGTAGGACTCAGATTTGTTTCACCTAACTCTCTGTTCCTAGTTTAGGAGCTTAACTTCCTTAGTTCTAAGGCACATTCAGAAAGCAGATCTGATCTATTCACTGAAAATCTCTGAGGACTAACGTGACTCGACTCCTAATTTTAAGCCCTTCATTAAGAATCCAGAGTTTCATTAAACCTGTAACATTTAGCTCATCCTGGAGTTGTTTTAAAAAGTTCTTTGCAACTCTAAGAGAAACAAAAAGCAAATAAATACACAGAAAGTTGGGGTTTTTTTTGAACTCACTATTTTTCAGTTAATCCAATAATAACTCATAATTTTTACAGGCTTGAGATTGGCATCACTGGTAAAGGATGTTTTTCTGTCCTCCCCAAAATACTTTAGTAGCAATTGTCTGTTAACCCAGGGACTTCAGCAAGCCGGCACAGTGCTTGTGCCAAACAGCTGATTTCCATGCAGCTGCATGATTTCCCACAAAATTATTCACAGCTTGGTGATGGAAAAAGATAATAAACATATGGAATAAGATGGTGAGGGGTTGGAGAAAAGAGGTTATAAATAAAAATTCAAAAAATGCCAGCTGAGACAGAGTAGGTACGAATAGTAGAAAAATGGGATCAAAGAGACAAGACTGACTTTGTCAATATTCTGAAAGGAAATCCCTCTATAATGAAGAAAATGAATGAAACAGCTACCAATCCCAGGCAGTAGTTACATTTTCAAAGAATACTAATGTAAGTAAAGAGATGAAGTTTCATTTTCAGAGACTTACCAGTTGCCAGTCCAGAAGATAAATCTCAGTGAAAGCATAAGTTTTGTGCCAAAGTCACTTTCAAAATCAGTTTTCACCTATCCTGTTACTTTGTTCTGGAAAAACATATCTGGCAGCTGAGCTATGTTAAGAATTAACTGAAATCATCTTGCAATATAACATACCCCATGGTAGGAGTAGGAATCTCACAGATCAGCAGAAAATACATACAAAGAGAGCACTACACACATATTACATCTACTCATCCATATGTACGATTCTTTTAGTTGCTTTAATAGCTGAAATTCACAGAAAAAAAGAGAAGAAAGCACAGGCTGTGAGGCGTGTTCTTTGGTTCAAGTCAGTGAAAATAACACCTTCTTCCATACTTTTGCTTCTCATTTCCCATGAAGCCTGCTGAAAACACACTGAGCTTTTAGCTGCTAGAGGGCAAGGGAGGACAATATTGTAGGGATGGACAGATTAACAGGAAAATGGATAACAGAGGAAATCACAAAGTCAGCCCAATTCTGTGGTTCTCAAGCAAGCCAGTCTCTTGCAGATGTGCAATTTGGACTATACCATTTATAGTAAAGTCAGGCTGGAAAAGAATATGATACCAACAGCATTCCAAAAATTCTGGCTCAGAGAAAGAGCTGACAATTACCCTGTTTTTCGAATGTCAGGATGGAGTAAGCAAAATATTACATCTCTCTTGACACCATGGGAGATATCCAGTTCCATTCATAACCGTGCCATCTGGGCTGCCTGCCTTCTGTTGTACTAACTTCCCACTTCTGTAAACAGTTACTCTTGCTGGAGGCAGTTCTGTTTCCTAGAAATGCTAGTGTAACATGGTCCTTGGCACAAGGAGGCACCGATCTAAATGATGAATGTACACCCTGGAGTGTTTATTCCAGTGTACTGCATGCATGAAGAACACAGTTTGCATTCTACAAGTACTTACTGCATCTCTGCATAGGCCATATCAGGAAATTAGAAACTGCATTCCATTTGTATCAGCGTGAGTCAGCTGAAGTAAGACAACATAAAACACAATGGAACAGATATATACACCAGACTTCCACCTGAAAATCTTTAAGATAATATGCTCCAATTAAATCACTGCTGCTGTAGGCCCTGAAATACTGGTTGAAGTTTGACTTTAATGTTAAAGATCCCAGTTCTTGCGATTTTTAGCTGTCCCAAATTGGCTATGACAATGCAGAAATTCACAATATTTTCTCTGGTATCCTACAGCACATCTTTGAGACAGCGGTTTATCCCAGACTTTCATTTAGGACACAGGATTTTCTCCCGTTCCTCTCCTCAAACCACAGCACTGGTATCCTACCTATTCTGAGCACAGTGACAGAGAAACAGGAGACTGGGACCCAGGCCTCAGGCTGCACCATGGAGTGAGTTGTAGTTAGTATGGCTTTTTGGATAAATACCTGGTAATACTGCAAAAACACTCCGGGATTCCTTCTGACTAGCTCCCAGACTAAATACATGCTTTGTGCACCACAAGTCTGCTTATCAAGCACCCCTCAATCCTGGTTTAAAACAAGCTAATGAGAGATTACAGAATGACTGTGAGATTTTTGTATTGCATTATCATCATCCACAGGCAGGACAAAGATAGGGAACATTACAAGATATATCAGTCTCCAAATATCTCGGAGCAAATTTTACAGACATAATGATTTAAGTAGTTAAAAATAAACCAAGAAAGTTAATGGTTAATATCTTGCAAAAACATCATTGCTTGCTTCTGTGCTGAAAAGCTCTGAGGAAAACTGTTTTGAGGAAGGAGGATGAAAGTACCTTTCAAACACCGAGTAAAATAAACTATGGAAATTTGTAAAACAGTTTAACTCAAGTGTTTTATTGCTTAGTTAACACTAAATCAATGACTTCAAGTTCATACCCACACTGTGCGAGAGTAATTTCAATGCATTTTACAGAAACATGTTATATTCTAGTCACTAAGAAATCCTGTAATAAGTAACATCGATAGATAATGGCTTTACTCATCGTTTTTCAAGATTCAGAAACAGTGCTCCAAAACACAACAGTGTGGGAAAACAAACATTTGATTCTGTGCTCTGCCACAGACTTCCAATGTAATCTTAGGCAAATAACTTGAATCTCTCTGTCCCCTGGGGGTAGCATCACCCTGTATTTTGGGCACTTTGTGAAGAGGAACATTATAAATAATGTTCTATGTCTTTAAGGTACAAGACTATGATAAATCATAAATAAACATTCCCAGATGTCATCTTGCTTCCTCTGCAGGACACAGTGAAACCCCTGCCCCACAAGAGCGAAAGCATTCTTTCAGGTTGAGGAAATCATCTTTCCCTGCCTCTCCCTCTACAGTCTCAGCATTGCTGTTCTTGTCAGATGCCAGACATCTCCCAGAGCCCAGCTGCCTTCTCCGCTGCTACTTTCACAGTAAATCTGTTTGTTTTGTTTTTTAATAGAAAAATCTCTCAATAAATTAACTGGAACTACCTGTTTGAGTACGAAACATTGCTTAATTTAGTTTCTACTGACACTGAAAAGGCAAGAACCCAATGTGGCTTTTTAATTACTAGATAGCTGGAGTTTTCATAGTAATACTGATGGAGCCTAGAAAAAAATGCTTTGACTTATGTATTTGCTTATTTTAAAGCACTAAATGGCAAAAGCAGCTTTATAAGCTGCAGCTAAGCGTGTCCCATTTTTCTTGTTGAGCTCTGAGCATGTGAATTGGCCCCTCATTCCCGGTTCTGACAGAAGCTACCTCCATATACAGAGAATCAGAGAAACAGCCAACAAAAAAGGAAACCCAGCTGACCCTGGCCCCGTCCCTTGCAGCTCTGTAGCTCCCTCCTTGCACCACCACTTGCCAGAAGATGACCCTTTGAATTACTACTTGAAATGAGAAGGAATTCTAGGGATGGAAGATCCCTCTTCATCACTGCATTTTACGATGGGCCTGAAGGTTGTGCCCTCTACTAAACAGAGTAAGCCAAATCATATGACACAACACAAAATGAAGCCACTGAAGTCAACGGTGTCATATTAATACATACCAGCATCTGCTTTAAATTAACCTCTACCTCTATGTTTTGGTTTTTGTGCAGGGTTTGTTTTGTTTGTTTTTTACAGTTGCAGTGGGCTGTGGATTGCTCATGTACTTAACGTCCCAAAACTACGATGGTCACATCCATAGATGCTGTACACTGATTTATCTCTCCCCATTGCCATTACGACACTAAAGACCCAATGCATTTAAATGCTTTTGGTGTGAGACAGACCAGCAGGTAACACCAGAGGAAAGCACATTACAGATACATATTTCAATATGAACACTCTTCAGGCCAGATCCCTCACCTGCTGCACACAGGACAGCTCTAATAACTTCAACACAGCTATACTGACCTACTCACAAAGGACACTGGTATGTAATTAACATTTATTTTCTGTAGGTGGATGAACTGCTGTCATGCAATATGTATTTTAATAATGAATGCAAAACCATCATTGCAAATCAGCATCATTATATTTTACAGTATCAGACACTTTCTTCTCTTTGTCTGATAAGTGTATTTTTCTTTCCTTTATCTAATTCATTAAACTCCAAAGCAAACAGAGAATTTCCCTACTGATTTCAAAGGGTTTATGAAGCAGATTCTAAATGAAGCTAGATATACCTTAATTCATCTGCTAAATCATACTATTGATTTAATATACATGAACATTCCCTTCATCTTGTGTACTCTAGCTGGATCAGGTCGGATCAGATTATTCAAGACGGTAAGGTGGAAGTGTCACTCGAAGGCAGAGAGAGATAAAGGATTAGCTGAACATTTTGACTGGGAAGTGGGTCATATTTTAACTTCTGTCAGTTCAAATATCTGACAATTCACACTGGCACCCTGTGTTTTATCCTAACTACTGAACTGACCCAGATGGAGGAAAAAGTTCGTGCTTGAGAATCCTCTTCTAATTGAGAGGCCAACAGATAAGGAACACAATATAATCTTTGCAGGTTTCCCAGATGCAAAGCATTAATAAAATGTTTCATTAACCCAAGCATCCCTCTCCCAAGTTTACTTTCTGGTCTTTTCATATATGATCAATGCAAGCAGAGGAGAGGCGAAGTGCTTTGCCAACACTCCTTCAACTTGTCAGCTGTAAACCCTGAGACACAATGTAAATGTGCCTGCTCTGAGCTACTCTCCCCTGATTACAGGACTCTCAGTCTGCTATTGATTTGTTGCACAGAGCACAGCAACATAAACCCAAGACTGAGTTTCACAATTAAATTTAGTAATTCATTACTGCCGTGGGCCAGTTGGTATTACAATAATACATCCATTAGCAATACCTAAACAAGAAGAAAGAGTGAGAGAAGAAAAATTCCAGCAATGGCTTGTTTTGAAGCTTCTTTAAAAGACAAATTTAGGGTGGATGGGTCGATTCTAAGCAGAGAGTCTCTGAAAACACTTTTTAAATAGGAATTTAGATTCGTCATACATGAATTTAAAAGTGGGCATGTAGACAGATGTGCATAATGCACGGTGGAAAATGCTTTGGGGTATGAATGATGCACATATGCAAAGTGAACTCAGGTAAATGTGACTTTGCTTGCATAAGTCAAGTGGAATGGTCTGGACTAAGAGTGTTGTTTTCCTTCCTTTTATCAGGAAGGTACATGCTGTGGTGTTGTAAAGCCACGCTCTGTTTGCACATCGCAGCCTTGCAAATAGCTTATAGGCCAAGCACTTACTTTTTTTTTTTCTCTAATGGGAAGGTAAAGTATTATTTTCTCTTGTAAAACACGAACCAGTGGAAAGGATCTAACACAGTTAACACTATCATGCCTTTCTGCTTTAATTGCAATAGCAACAATGAATCCAGCTACCTGTAAGAATTTGGGCCTCTCTCCCTGCAAATTCTGGTTACACTGGCATCAGTAGTCCATCACATGTTCAGCTTAATAACGCTGAGATTCCATCCTTACATGTCCATTTGCATGAATAATCCTCAGCTGAATGCCAAGCCTAAATCCTTGGCTGAAATCATTAGTGTTATGCTCATTCCTATTCTTCAAGCCTCACTTCCCTTCACTAGAGGCCCACAACTACGTCCAATCACTTGCTATCAGAGACAACAAAATCATAGGATCCTTTTCAAACAGATCTAGCTCATTTGCTACTCTCAAAATGAGTGATTTTCTTTTGTCTCTAATGTTCTAAACACAACACTTGTATGCAAATAGGCGCAGCCCTTCTCTCCCGGAGAGAAATATGGTCAACTGCAATTATTAATTCTCCATTGTTGTTATGACTTTAAACTGTTCTTTAAAGCCACTGTGATCTCTTTCAAGCAGTGGAGAAAAAGAGCACTTTAATCACTAAAAGTGCATTAAAAATTCAACACTCGAGTCCTGCCTAATAGATTGATATCTCCCATGAGCTGTCAGGGTAAGATTAGCTATTAAAAATTCACTTGTCCACAGGCATGTTAAATCTACCTGAAATTGGGCTCTGCTTGTTTTCTTGCTTGTTTGTATGTTTAAAAAGATGCTTAAATTCTGATCTATTCACAATTTAAATAAATCAGAGAAATTTATTTGTGTCTTTTTACAACGTTTTAAGACCAACTTCCATTTCAAGAGCCAGCAGACACGCAATCCTGCTTGTCCCTTCCAAAGTGTCAAGGCTCTCTCAATGTCTGTAGCATACCCCAGATAAGGAGACTAGTGCAATCATTATTGCACTGAGTTATAATTTGAAGCCATGTGTCTTAAACTCACAAAATTCTGCTTTGTCACCACTAACTTTTCCATTAGCTGGGGTGAGGCCTAACTTAGAGAAGAGACAAACATCTGCAGAGAATCACAAAGCCCAGTTAAAGCTTAAATTAGCCTCCTCTACACTGACTGAACAGATTTAAGGTACATAGGTAGGAGTCTATCCACAGTTTAAAACCAGCTAGAAGCAATCTACCCCTTCCTCAGTTCTTCAGTCCTTCCATCTGCTCCTTCAGAAGAGCTGCAAGAATCAAGTCTCTGTTGACACTGGTGAAACACCAAGACGTTCAGTGATGGACACACATTATTTAAAAAACCAACCAAACAAAAAACACCAAACAAAACTCCACAACTGTCCGACCCCCCCAAAAGCCAGACTTTGTTGGTGGCACAGCTCAAAATGCTATTTGCAGAATCCATGGATTATTTTTTCCTGGGATGCATTACTAGCTTTCTTACCAGCCAAAGGAACCCTATCGCTGGCCAGGATGCTAATGTGCTACATGGACACAGAATTGAAAGAGTCCTGTCCTTGGCAACCTTACATGCAAGAAGAAGAGACCTCAGACAGAATGCAAAAAGAAAGACTAGAGTAATATCGATGGTATTGTATGTTAAGTGGTCGTCACAACGTCTCAGCAGATTGATTGTTGTTGAGATTTTTTTTTTTGTCCTTTCCCCTATAAAAAGAGAAAGAACCTGAATGCCTTGAGTCCTGGCGATGTTGGACATCTTGTAGCTTTCCGAGAGTAAACAAGTAACACACAAAATTTAATTTAGAGGAAAATTTGAACCATGTTTGCCAGTCTAAGTGAATTCTCCTGTGACGAAGATTCTATAGGTAGCTTTCTGTTTCATTTCATGGTATTTCTTCCACTGTGATGTTACAACCAGAAACAACACTGGGAACAATTTGGGATTGAATAGAAAAATATAGTGTCTAGACAGCAACTATGCCTGAAGTATTTTTGAGCAATACAAAACCCAAGCATTACCATCAGCTCTAATAGCTAGAAATTAATAATGACAAAGTTAATTTTAATTTTAACTGATTCAAGGTAGGTATTTAAAAAAACCCACAAAACAAAATCAATGACCTGGAATAAGAATTCTAATTTTCAAAGCTGGACAATTATTAATCATTTATATTATTCAATTAATACTGACTTTTCTAATGAATAGTGCGCTTTATGTCCCCATCTGGTATTCAAACACATAATTCATTTTTATTCTTAAGAAATAAACAGAGCTGCAAAGGGTTTTGATGCACAACTAGAAGAAGGAGAGTGAAATTAGACATGGGATTCCCTTTTGCATTTTAGAAAAATCATTCCCTTGAAAAAGATTTTTTTTTTTTTTTTAACACTCCAAGGATTTAATGTCTTGTATTCCATCTGCACACCTTTTTAAAGGAGCCTGCCAAAATTTTTATTCACAGAACATTTTCCCTGTCTTTCTGTGGTGCTAGAAGGTTGGTTAGGTTCAGACATTCAGAAAGAGGTCTTAATGCAAATATTTACACACTGAATGACCCAGACTAAAACTCAACACTTCAGCTAGTCAAAAATATCCCGACAAAACCTTTTTTTGTGTATCAAAATGGGCTGCTCTGACTCAGTAAGAGTGCCTTACAGGAACATGTCACATCAAAGTACTTGCAAGAGAATTTCAAAGCATTTGGTTCTCCTGAGGTCAAATTAAGTCAAACTGTCAGTACTTAGTAATTACCTCTATTTCATGAAAAAAAAAAGCATGCGTTGATTTTTTTTTTAAACAAATATGTATTTGAAATTTAAGAATTTCATCTTTTTAATGCCAATCATGTCTTGCCAGAACAAAAGCAATAGCTAAGGCTATTTGGATCCTGTGGGGTCAAGTATTTATCAGAATCTGTTCCTTTGTGTCCAAAACAAAGGCATGTTTTTAAAAGAGCTCATCTAAGTTTTGCAGCTCAGCTCCCACAGCCAAAGCTGCAACTAGCTTCTTGACTTTTTCATGAGTAAGCAAGAAAAATTAGGAAAAGAAGAAAACCACGAAAACACTTCATCCTGAAAGTGGCAGAAACCTTCACATTAATGAAACAGCTTCCAGCCTCAGTCCAACGCTATCATTTCAAGGGAACAACAGAAGTGGTCTTTAGGGTCTCTAAACCAAGTGGCTTCATCAAATGCTACCCTTTCCATAATAATTCCATTATATTCTATTGGTGGAGTCTCTGCACGACTGCACTGATAATGAAGTCCATAAAGGATGCAGTCTGCCTTCTGCAGAGAGTCTGGAGCAGCCACTGCCTGGCAGGGAAGGAAATCAATGACTCCAATGCAAGCACCCTGTTGGCTACAGTGTGGAGTTATCAATTTTCTTCCCAGCTAGACAGCAGCTGCTTCTGTCACTCTACCAAAAAAAAAAAAAAAGGGAAAATGAAAAAACGAAAAAAGAGAAAAAAAGAAGCAAAAAAGGAAACAAAAAACCATCCTCCATACAGCAGCTAGCCACAAAATCATAAATCAGGCTAGAAACATTTATATGGAGGAAACTCATATTCATGTCAAACTGAAGATCTAGATTCTTTTGACAAGATTTCAATTTTTACCCAGTACAATTTCCGGATCTTCAACCTTAAATGCTAGGGCACATGTGCAACTTTATATATGGACCTAATTCTGAAAGCAGATCACCTCAGCTGCTGTGGATAGTTCAATAAGCTCTACAGATACAGAAGGCTCTCCCAGTAGGTCACTGCCTGGCCCACCGTCTTCAACAAAATATATTCAATTTAATATCGGTAAAATGAGTCATCTATTCACAGCCTGATTTTACCTTTTTTTTTTAAAAAAAAAAAAAAGGAAATTATATCTGTAACTAGGCAATGAGCAAATAGAAAATTCATAATCACAGCTTCAGCTCCCCCAAAACATGCTGCTTGTGCTTCTATCTAGTATGCTAGATTTTAGCATTGAGCCAGACTGTGACCTGGTTAAAAAAAATCACTGAAATGAATGGTACTGTGCAACGTTTTTAACTGTGGTTGCTCCAAGGCCTCACTCCGTATACATTCTGACTGTTCATCTTAAAGAAGGGTAGAGAGACACGGGCAGATCAAGATTTTCTCTAAATAAATTAATTGTTCTAAGTATCCCAATATAGTTAAATTGGGACAGCACTTTTCAGAACAAGCATGGTTTTACAGTATGAGAATGTTCTTTGATGTGTTTTCCTTTATAAAAAAGACCATAATACTCTATCGAATTAAAGCACCATTACAATGAGAAAAATTATGAAATAAACACAAACTCATCCCTTAAAACCTCACAGACATCCCTTAAAACCTACCTCGTTTTCCCATAGTTACTTTAAAAAGTAATTTGCAGAGCAACGAATGCAATTCATGAATCCCGATCACAAATTAAGTTTTAAACTTATTGTATATGATGGTAACCACCCATGCGTGTGCATTTATCCTACGGTAAATGAGTTCTAGATGGCATCTTTCTTGGACAGGAAAGTAACATAGTGCTTATTATAGATCAGGATGATAGCGTGGACAAACAGACGACCTGTATTAAATACACACCTTGGTTACCTTGTGGACAGTGGCTTGCTTGCCTGCCCATATACTCAACTCACCGTCCTGGCAAATTCATAGCATTAACACTGTCAGGTCTTGTGTATTAAATTGTTTGTGCTTTTCGATTTGTTAGACTTTTAAATTAATAAAACTGTTTTCCCCTTCAATGGTACACAATGGATAATGAGAACAATCATCTTGAATCTCTGAAATATTCTAGGACACTCAATAAACTTGATACAGTGCATGCAAGCCCATAATTTGCAGGGGAAAAGTAGCAGATATTTCATATTTAACCACTGCAAGTGTCAACTCTGTGTACATGCATCACTGAAAGACTAAGTGAAGAAGAAAAAATAAGAAACTACTAAATATATTTATTTCAAACAAAGAGAACACTAAGCATTCACATAGACAGCACTAGCTTAATATAATATTTAATTTAAAGCTTGGGCTGCTATACTGGCATTACCAAAGTTATTTTCCACCACAGAATATGACTCTATGGCTTTTATTTTAGTACTCTGCCATTAACCAATTCTCTATGTCAGTTCTGAACAGAGCCAAGTGGAAACTTGAACACAAACACTAAGGCAGTCCATGCAAATTCTCATCGTCTTTATCGTCTCTCACCTTTCTAGGACTCCTACCAAATTAAACTTGCCATTTTTACTTGTACCTAGGTAAAGGTCTATGTGGGCTTACTACCTTCTGAGCCCCTCTGCCTGCATGCCTGCATTTTGGGTGGCAAGAAGCTTACTGCAGGAGCTAACAGGGTTAAGCATTCTTCCACAAGAAGTTTTGACTTTCAAATGGAAGCCTTCAGGATCAAGACAAATCCGTCATTCTAATGCACAGAACTAAGCTGTTGAAACCAAAGGAAATGAATCCATACAGTGGATCATTAGCCATGTGTAGAGCATTGCTCCCAGAATTAATAGATGCTATGTCATGCCTTGGGACTACTTTCAACCCGTTCCCAGTCAGCTGGAAAAGGACAGAGGGAAATTTCTATTCTATTTTTTCCCTGCTCTCTCTTTCTTCCTTCCTGCCTCCTTTTAAAATCCACACTGCTGAGAACTTCTCCACAGAGTAATTCATAATCTAACTCCATTAAAATAAGTGCTGCTGCTAAGCATAAACCCAAAGATGAATTAGTAAAACAGTAGAATAATACTAACAATGAGGAGCTGTGAGCAATTTCCATGCATGGGACTGTCTTGAATGGAATGTCTGTCTACCCCCTTGAGATCAGCACTCCAAAGCACCACAACATCTGCATAAGAAAACAACAAGAAAAATCTGATTTTACTGCTCAAATGTTGTCGAACTTTAGTGCTTCTTCTGGTTTCACACTGATCCTGAAAGCAAGGAGTGCTGCTTACTCCTAATCATACAGCAATAATAAAATCTGCGTAGAACTATACATCCACTAATTAACAATTAACATATACTTCCTTTTACCTAAAGGTTTCAAAGTACTTTCTGAGCCTTGGGATAAATTCCAGAGACCCATTAAACAAACAGCTCCTTTTAGATTGCAAAACACTGTCATAATCTGGCTATACAAGAGGAAAAAGTCAAACCCATGAAACATTCACTTGTGTAAAGCAACAGGCCTCACAACTCACTCAACTTTAACCCCAGGCTCCAGTCCCACGGCATTCAGGGAAACAGTTATCTCTACTTTTTCAGTGTCTCACTTTTTCCGCTCTAACACAGTCGAGGGCTGTGTAGCTTTAAACACATTTTGTCAGCACAAAGCAATGAATAACAGTATGTTCCCTGTGATGTTTGCAAGGCTTTTTGAGCAGTGTTCTTAGTTATTCAACCTGTCTTTCCAGTTATGAACATTTTCAAGTGTTCTTAAATGAGCAGATCTGGTTTGGCCTCTATTTCAGTAGAGAAGATTGAATATTTTCAAACATCTTCATTGCAATGGTCTTCAAGATTGTATATACCAGAGAGCAGATGTTTAATGTTAGAGTGCCCATGAATAAAACTGGGCAAAATGGAAGAAAGGGAGAAGGATGTTGACAACGTAGGCTTTTGACTGTACTTACAGGGAAAAAAAAACCACCCCAAAGGTCTGCTTCCTAAAAATGTTGCTTTTTGTCCTCAAAGTTGCATATCTCAAAAAATTAATGTTTTTAGCTCTAAGCAGTGCTGCATTGCTCTAATGCAGCTGTAGTTTAAATTTGTCAGTCCCTCACAGACCAGGGACTGACAGCTGCTCTGATGAACCCCTTCCTATGATGTATGTATGAACTGAGGGATTGCTGTCAATTGAAAGCGCCCAAACTAATTTCAGATCATTATATGTACCCCATATATGTACCCCAAGAAAATATTTTAAATTGCTATAACCAATTTAAAAAGCCACCATTAGATAGCACACCACGAAAATGATCTATGTTACATGGACTAAAGTTTGGAATAATTACTGATTACAGCTGAAAGGTATTCACCGTCCGTATGATTTCAATAATTATTTCTACTGAATGAATCTGTTGAACTGTTACTTCTAGTGATGCCAAGTTTCCTTTTTGCTGTGTTACAGCCAATGGAAATACAGCTTTTATATATATGCATATATATATACGAACAAACTCAGGAGTAAGTACAGAGAATGAGTAATTTTGTTTTTGAAATCATGTAAGTGAAGTGAAGCCAGTGCACTGTGAGACAGAACTGCGGCATACAAAGTACTTCACTTGATATGAGATTTACAGTTTGCAGTGAAATTAAAGCTATTAACATTAATCTTTTAGCTACTTGATAAGCCAAGAAAGATGACAATAATAACCTTAACTCTAATACAGCTCAGTAGATCTCAAGGCACTTTTTGAACTGTTCCCAAATGTAGGGGAAAACATACTCTTTCACAGAGTCATCAAGTGGACTACCCGCACAAGAATGAACCCAGCTCCACCGCCTTCCACTCTAGTGCCCATTCACCAGCCTGTACTGGTGCTGTCCTCCTTATAATTGTCATTTTATCCCGCATACACGACTTCAACAGACTGAGCTGCTTGTTTGACTTCTGGAGAAAAGGCTTACAGTACGCTTGCAGGCACTGTAAGCTGCACATACAGGTAGGGATATCAAGAGTTTATGGTCACTTAAATACAGGCTGTCTCATCTTTGCAGCCATAAAGTACAGATACAAATAATGTTCTGATCTAAGTAAGCTGTATGTTTCCTCACTCGTTGTGCTATTACTTAATTCTTAATTCTTTTACTCTTCTATAGAAGTACTTCACTGCTAAAGACATTTCAATGCTAGATTACACTGGCTATCTGTAACTAGTGCAATTTTACAGGTAGCCAAGTAGACACTTTCTATCCCAGATCATACTATTCCACTTGTTTCTCCAAATAAATCCAGTAAACATTAAAAGTACAGTTGTATATTCTAGGGAAATAATTCTTGGCACATGAAAATATGTGAGCTGTCAAAAGATTTCCAATTTGTTCACTGTTATAACAAAAGCATTCCCCTGAACTGGAATTGAAATGGTGCAAGACCCTGCTTTCCTATAATTTGAAATGAAGGGAAGAACTCATCAACACGTCTGCTCAAGAAACAGCACATCTTCGATCCCCACTGGTAACTTATGCAGATTTAACTCCTAAAGTATGCAAACATTTATTTACAAGTGTATTATCTTAGGTACTCAGATGCCAACAATAGCCATAATGTCAGTACCACTAAATTGAAAGTGAACTGATTTTCAGAGATGCTGGGAACAGACACCTTTAAAAATAAAGAAATAAATAAAAAGAACAAGCTGTTGGAAGGGCAATGGATGCAAATTCAAGATCTCCTGATTTTATTCCAAGCTTTTGCCAGTGACTTAATGAACAGTCACAGACAAGCCACTTCATGTTGTTTCTCAATATATTAATTAGGAATAACGACACTCATCTCACATACAGTTCCACAGCTGAAAGGTGCTATGTGGCAAAGATTTCATTTTTATTTAGTTTAAAAAAAACCCAACACCTGGAGATACAAACAATTTGCCAGAATTCTCCACATCAAAACAAACAGCAACTCCCAAAGAATGCCAAAAGCAATAACAAGTTTTCTGTACACTGAGTGGCACTGTGCATATCAAAATTCATTTTCCATGAAGAGCTACATATTTAGGGCTATGCTCTACTAAATCAGAAGGAAAAAGCTTCAGAAAATTTAGTAGTAAAAGTTTTTCCATGCCTAGCTATCCAATTTAAAAGAATATATTCTATACAAAATACAGACTTTCAAGTTGCCAACACTCAAAATTCTTGCTGAAGGCAATTTGCTTTCCATGTTACTACGAGATGCAAAAGGAGGAGTCTCAGAAGCCCAAGCCATTAAAACACTCTTGTACTGCAGCAGAGAACACAACAGTTGATCCTTGTCCACAAACGCTCAAGTTTTCATCTTACAAACCAATTAGCACGTCATAGCATTTATTCTCATGTAGATGAGATTCACTATGGTGCTCCTACTCATCAGTGTGTTTATACAGGCCTTAATTTAGTATTCCACTCCAAAGGTTGGAAGAAGGAAGGGTTGTGCTTCAGTTCTATACAATAGATGACAGGTACAGAAAAAGACAGCTTAACTTTTTACAGCGAACACACAACAATCTGAAACTGTTTTTGTATTTTGCATTTGATTGTATGTTTTAAAGACAAAGCAAAAATGATTTAATCATTGTCATAGTTTTGTTTAATTTTGTGTATTCCATTCTTGAATACTGTATCTGTTGTAAATTAAGATAAGGAATATAACAGCTACAGTTTAATTTGCTCAGGATAAAGAAAACTGCAGAGCCTTCATTTAAAAATCACATCTTTCATTGAACAACATTGCCGATTTTTTAGCAATCAAAACTTTCATCAAGTATATATTGTGTCAAAACTATGTTCTGAAAGCTTAAGCTTTGTTCTAACTAAAGACCATACTATTATTTTCATCAGTTCCAAAAGAACCAGTCGGGATGATGTAACATTTCAGCTAAGGAAGGAAAATCTTCTTAGAGGTACCAAACTATGCTGTAAGCTTCAAAACTTTTTCAAGACAACAAAGCAGCAAAAGAACTCTGTCCTGTATCCAGAAAAATAAGCTTAAACGTTTTGCACATTCATTAGTAATTCACTAAATTTTGAGATGACTGCTCACCTTTGACAGATGAAGAAAAGCTGGAGCAGAGAGTTCAAAGCCTTTGTGTAAAATCTCACCACTGCCTGGCAGAGCCTGCAACACAAACAGAGGTTCCTCTACTCTAAACACTAAACCAGATTCTGCCCTGCATTAAGTGATGTTAGCTTTGCTAAAAACTGAGAGGAATTGCCCCTGCTCAGTTTGTTAATTCAAGCCCACTGACAACATAGATGGCTGTTGTTTTCAGTAACCAATTCTATTAACAGCTGTAATAGCTACCAGATCACAGGTGGCTTTAATATCAGAAAGGCTTGACTATCACTAAAACACACGACATATTGCAGGTGTGTAAAGTTATATGGAAACATAAAAGATAAAATGAATATGTTATTAAAATGTCTCACAGACATAATGTAAAAAGTCATAGTTTAATCTTAAAAGTCATCATCTTTGATAATTTTAAGAACTCTTTAACATACCTCTCTTGAAACAATATAATTATATATAATTATACCTGCAATCTGGAATTTTTGGCAGAGAGCACTATCAACCTCTGGAATTCACTGCTGCAGTGAATAGCATGGTTATGTATTTTCTAGACATTTGAATAAATGAAGAAGAGTTACTAGACAGAAAGGAAATAAATTAACTTATTTGATACTAGATTTGATCACTAAAATGATCTGGGTTTGCAGGTGATTCATAACTGTAGCAGATCTTTTCTTGTAGGAAGTATATTCTGTACTGAAATCAACAGTTTATCTAGTGCCATCCAACTGTGCCATACCATACCCATCTGTTGTGGCAAAAGGTGTTTCAGAGGACTCATTTGCTAGTCCAAGCCTGTGTTCAGTCTTCTGTACTACAGTCACTTACAGGTGTTCAGTCTTTACATTATACCACTAGAACAATCCTGCAGAAATTACCTTATTCAGTGGGAATTAATCAAATTACAGCAAGGCCCACCTACTCCCTCTTGCTGATGCAAACACTGCTACTAAACTAAAAAATAAAAGGTGCCAAAGAAGCAAAACTACCCAGTGAAGGAGCCTTTTCATTGCTTATGTATAATTGGATCCAGTAAAAGAATCAAACAACAGGATCTGATCCTCTGTTGCAAGGAAATGGAAAACCTGAAATTGAAAAAAACACCCCAATATCCACTCCTCTGACTCTGGAGTTCATTTAACAGATATAATAATGTGGGTCTTGTGGCAACAAAACTAATTGGAAGCAAATATTTGTAAAATGCATAGAGGCCGGTTAATGATTTTGTAATGGGTTGACATAAAAAGTGGCATCTGCCACATACTGTCTTGGTGATAACAGGACGCTGGTTAGTACCTGCTGTCTTGATGCTGCAGTGACACACCTTTTCAGTATGCAGAGCCTGTAGTTCTCATTGGTTTTTGGTTCATTGCTGTTGTCGCTTTCTTTAAGTGAGAGAAAGCAGAAATCTTTCTTCAGCCATATTTCTTAGCCTTAAATCTTTTAGTGAGTTAGAATGAGCTGCTCTCTTGATTAAACACAGGACTCTCTTTTACTCCATCATTTTCAGTATTATCACCAAGAAGAAACACATAAAAGTCTCACTGTAAATGAGCAAAGTTAATGAAAAAGAGCCATGTGAGGCTTGTAAACCATCTCACTGTCTCAGATCTCACTATAACCTGCAGTCCTTGCACACCACCTTACTTAGAGGAAAAAGTGGTGCAATGTAAATGAATCTGTAAATTATCTATGTCTAATGCAGGTAATTGGGAATGGTCAGGATGAAGAAAGCATCTTAGCTGGAATGATCTCCAGGAAAAACAGAAAAGGTATTGAGGGGAGGAATTTGTGCCTGAAATTTAAATTTTCAAGGCTCAATTCTTATTGCAGCCTGGCCTGATGCAAAGCTGACTGATACCAGCAGATAGAGGTTGTCTGATTTCGGTGGGTTTTGGATCAGACTCCTACACCAAAATGCATTTTATCCAGCGTACATTACGGAGATCTATGCTTTCTCATAACTGAATATTCATTAAAAGAACAAACAGACACAAAAAGAAGAATATAATGAAAGAGTACATGACAACAATAAATCATCATTGATTTTGCTAAGCCCTCTTGAACCTGTTTACATGGTAGCAAGCAAGCCTAAAATGAAGGCACTCACAGACTGCAGCACAGTATGCAAACTACCACAAAAGACTTGGCAAACCAAGTGCAGTACCTGGCTAAGCTAATTATTCTCCCCTTTCAGATTATTCAAAGAAGATTTATTAATTGTAGGGAAAAAAACCCTACTATGTCCTTCCATATTTCTTTTTATTAATTTTTAATTCATTCTCTCTTAATTATTAGGACCTACTCTACAATGTCCTGGACCAATGCTAATAATTAAAGTACAGGTATTTGTTCTAAATTAAATCTGACCTCAGCTCTTGGGGATGTGTGCTTTTTTTTCCTCTTTTGAATAAGGAAAATTGAGGAGACGCATTTGTTTATGACATCAACACAATAGCTGGTTCTTAACAAGACAAATATTATACCAAGTTAATTTGAAGGTAGTATACATAATGCAGCCTATCAATTTTGTATGACATATGGGATTGTGCCTGCATAATAATAACTTAAAAACAACATTGTGTTGCCAGTGACAATTACTGTACTGTAAACCATTTTAGTGGGGCACACATTAATTTAATTCATTACAGCAGGCAGGTTGGCATGCACAGAGAAAAATCACTGCAAAATGATGAATGCTTTACATTTTACCACATAAATACCTACTTCAGGACTACAAACGCCTACCATGACAGAAGCACCTTCTGGCATTATTCCAGTTTATTAAGTCAGCCCCACTGCAAGAAAAAAAAAGTATCTGCAAACATACATTACAATCATTGTCAACTCCATTTTACTCTGCCCCTCGTATGGATGCAACAGCAGGGAAAGCATCCAGGAGCTTTCGTCTAAAAATTGTGAAGAGTACTATGAAATATAAACTTAGAAGCACTTCTCTCCTTTTCTCCTCCAGCCAAGAAGTTACGTGTAAACAAGCCCTGAAAATTCATGACTCAAGAAACATTTCACGTGCTCTTGTGGGCAGCATGCTCAGTTGGGGATCTCAAAAGAATTGAATTCATTTTAGTTTGGTAGATATACGCTTTAATCCCATCAAATGGTTGTGTCAATTCTCCCAGTGATGCTAATACAATAATGGAGAATTCCATTCATTTTAGTGGAGCTAAAGCCTGTACTAGAATATATATATATGGATCTGTAATACTGCTTGTTCTTCAAGGTTAGATCCTGCAAGACTGCCCAGCCATTCCACTGGTGATCCTGAAAAGCACTGAGAATGCATACTTAATTTATATAGGGAGTTTCAGGGGCACATATATACAGAATACAAACATAGCATGACTGTGTTTTCCTGCACTAATTTAATCCAACTAGCATGCATGAGAACAGAATATGTACAGTTCTGAGGGCCAATATGCTGATATCACCAAGGGTTTCTCAAGAATGAACACACAATTTACATTTCTGGTCTTAGCAGTGGACAACTGAGCATACTATCTTGCTGATGGTAAATAAGAAACCATCAAAATTAGTTTGTTCATTTAACAATTCTACTCTTGAACTTCTTTTCTTATTCCTATCTCCATGTGAAATTGTCTTACACAAGAAGGGACTGTATGACTTCCAAACTATTTTTCAAATATAGTATGGAGACATTTCACAGTGTAAGGGCCCTTGCTTAGTGTTTCAAAGCAATGGGATATCTGAAAAAAAAAAACCCCAAGTCATAGGGTCTTAATGCAAAACACCTTGGGGCGGGGGGAAATCTGATTATCCACTGTTAAAAATCAGTTGTAAATGCAGAGAAACTTTCTACATGCTCTATACAAGCTACTGTCTTTCTCGTCCTTTCTATCAACTATTTTAAGCCATTTTATCTGTGCTGGCGTCAGTTGTTGCTAACCATAGTAATCTCCTTTTACATAAAAATAAAAAGGCTTCATGAAATTATGTAAAGTCAGCCAAGAATAGAAATGAATATAAATACCAAGGAATATATCGGCTGTTAACATTCAAGACAAGACGTAATCTTTGGGAAGCAACAACTTTTAGATGTCTTTAGTAGGCATTCACCCATTTGTATAAGAACTACAACGTCTTGAACTGATCTATTTAGACAGACTTGGGGATGGGATTTCAAGAGAGGCTAGTGCAGCTGCAACAGCTTTCTAGAGGATATGGCCAGTAGTATCGCAATCAGGACCTTAGCTTAACCACGTAGACTGAAATCTCTCATTTTTGGCACTGTAGCAAAACTGAGACCTGGTCTTTCTGTTTGTTTGATAGGGAGGAAAGGGTAATTTATTTAAGAGAGTTTCAGGTTTTACCTATTTTCATGCTTTTTAAAGATAGCACTTTCTCTCTCCTTTTTTTTTTTTTTTTTTTTTTTTTGCAGGGGGCAGGGGGTGTTTGTTTTTTAATTCTCTTCTCTCTATCATCATAATTTCACTTTTTCATAGAATGAACAGCCTGAAGCAGAAACTGAAGATGACTGTCGTCCTGACCCTAATCACACAGAAGCCTGATTGCACAGAAAAGCTGTGCAGAAATTAGCTAGAGCTTCTAGTTCTAATGAACCAGGTTAAACAGAGAGAGTGTTTACATGTAGGAGAACCAAGCTTACTCCAATTACTGCCACTGCCTTAATGCGAGATACCCAGGGCTGCCAGTTCTCTTTTGGTTGCAATTCCCAGAGGTTTAATTTACATCCTTGTGATACCTTTTCTCATAGCTGCTGCTGCACATGATTAGCAGCTTTCAAAGAAAATTTAAGGGAAAGCAGTCAGAAATTTTAGGTGATTTGACTCTATAATGCTTGGGAGTTGATAGATTTCACCTCAGCATTCTGGGACATTCTAGAAGACTGAAAAGGTAACTTTTCATGTTCCTCTGAAATTGCCCATATTTCTGCTCATCTTTTACAATGTTTTGCAACTTTTCTGTAAGAAAAGCTTACACAAAAAGGATGCCACAACTGACATATCCTTCCACAACCCTCAAAGACTTCAAAAACCAAGCAGTGAATAACTGTATCTGACAAATGGTTTGCTTTAAGGGAAAGGAATGATTATCACTAATACTAGATCATGTGAACAGGGCACATGAATGACTTCCTACAACGCATTATAACGAAACTTGCAATGAAATTGTTCACAATACTTTTTTTCCTCTCTGAATTCTGTGCTTCAGAGTACGTAAACTTCTCTATAGCTTCCATTATAATAATTCTTAGCATGCAGAGGTCACACCACTATTCTCAATGCACTGCTTTTTCTGTGACAAAAGATCTCAAATATTTGCCATTACAGAGCAAGGTATAAACCAGAAAAGGAGAAAAGCAACACAGCAGATTAAGCAAAATACAGTTAAGTGCTTCTTTGAACAGAATGTCCATAAGCACTTTCTTGAATGATGGCCTTAGCTCAGAATCTCGTTAAATCAGACGAAACTGCTGAAAGGGCTTGGTGGCTTTAGCTCCTGAAAGTCATTGTAAAAAACATTTTAGGCACTTAGGAGCCTATGTCTTGTCAATTTATGGCGATAATCACTGAGTCATATCTGCAAGTCGACTGAGCCTTGGCACCACTCTGTAGCAACAGGTTCCTGCCCTCACCAGAAAGATACCTGAGTGTGGTGTGTCTCCTCAGCCACCAACGCTCGTGAATTAAAACATTCAGGTACAACACACTGATCTCCAGCCACATTAATATGCGACATAGCAAGCTGACAGCTGATGAGCTGATGTTCAGGCACTCCTTCCACAGGGAAGATAAGAGGGCTGCCTGACTGCTGGGGATCACTTCTGCTACTGCAGATTGGAAACCAGAGCCTTTTAAATATAAGTCAGGCTTTAAAGGCACTTAGAGCTACACTTGGTGTAACACCAGCTGGATCAGTACCATGCTGAGCCTGAGCCTCTTGGGTGTAGGGCTCTATCAGTGTCATAATATTGGTCCCAGACCTATGCCAGGTACCTTCCCTTGGTACTGCCCTATGTTGCACAGCTGACAAACTCTTCAGGCACCTCTCAGGATGCATTATTGTATTGAGCTGCACTGAACAATACAGACTGCTAGAAAAACATAAGCAGGTCTGTAAGCAGTTAATCTACATTAGAAATTAATGTTATACCTATCTTGTTTAGCCCTACATACTTGAGTGTTTACAAACTTGGCTATAAGTCACAACTGAAAATATTACCTTCCCCCCCAACCCTTTCTGCCCATTAGATCAAATCAGAAATTCAGAATATTGAATATAAAAAATAACATTGTAAATGTCAATATTAACCTAGTATCTAACACCTGTGTATAGTATTATTCTGACACTCAAACACAGAGGAGAATAAAATTTAGAATAGATTTCAAGTCACCATGATTAAGAAAGTTGTGACAGTACCTTCTTTGAACATGAAAAGCCAAAGTAAGACACACTCCATTTTTAATTCATTCCACTAGTTACAAACAATACAGATGCTTCAGAACAGTGAATTACATTCCCTCTCACACTCTGAGCACAGCAATAAGAATGAACAATGAGATGTGACTATGATGGAAAGCCAGCCTTTACATCTAAATTTCAACCGAGTAGTCTTTCTGCATATCCTCCCTCACTTATACCATTGCAAACTGCAAGTACTACAATGCTATCTGTAAAGTAATTAATCATCTTCTCTCAGTCTCTCATCTACCAAACTATTATGAAAAATTCTTGTGCATCCTGTTTCTGTAGTAAGATACTACTCCTGAATTATCTGCACATTGAGCATTAATGATGAGATGCCTTGTCCCTCTGTAGGATAAGATTCCTCCAAGTTTAAAGCTCCTAATGATTTCCTTTGTGAAGTAAATCTGTATGCCTGATAAAAGTACTCCTCCGTCCCCAACAGACTGCATCTGTATCATCGTGTGCAATACAGATGACATATCTGTGTTTGCAGAAAAGTGGGGTTATACCCTTATGCTTTGTAGTCCTGTAGCCACACAAGAGAGGGTTAAAAACTGCAAACAGCAGCAAGGCTTCCCCCTTCCCATGTATAGCCCTACTTGCTGAAGTAAATATACTTCCTTAGTACCAATACTGTAAATATTAAAGGCACTGCCATTTTCCTACTGACAAAAAGCAGCAGGTGGATCCACCCATCAACTGATCCAGCATTTAAACTGGGGAAGCTAATACCCTGCAGAGTTAGTTTCATGTTGCAGACTGAGGCAAGGAACACCCAGAAGAAAACTTGGCTCAGAAAGAAGTGTTCCGAGAGAGCTCTCTCATCTTACCAAAAGTAGCACTAGATGTGCAAAATCACATGACTCCAGGAGCTGACCTACGCCACAGTATTAGCGATAAGCATGCGTTACTCATCTTACCCATCGGCAAGAAGATATTCTTGGAGGCAGGCTGGATCCTTGGGAGCCATTATCTACCTCACGGAGCAGCAATGCTCTTTGGCTGACTTGGTACCTCCTCTTCCTTCCTTCTTGTTTTTGATCCACAGCCAGGGATCAAGCCTTGCAAAAGAGAAACTCAGCTATTGTAGTTTCCAATTACTCTCCCCTCCCCTTTTCATATCATCCTGGCTAATTACTGTGAGCGGACAAAACAAATGCTGTTTTGCCAGATGAAACAACATGGTAATCAGCAACAGTGTGCCAAACAGATATATCTCAATTAAAAAAAAAAAAAAAAAAAAACACCAAAAAACCCCAACCAATTAGAACACCACCATTGAGATGAATATCTGTTTTGCCATGTCTGGAGTTGATTCATGGTCCTTCAGTGATTTTACCAGGAAACTGAGATAAATATATCTGAAATTTGCACGTGTCTATATTATACATTTAAATCAGTGGGGCTTCCAAGTCTTTTATTAAGAAAGCACAGATAATGACTGAAAGAAAATGCTAATTTTATTTGGTGTCTCTCTCTCCATTCAACTTCACTGACCAGGCAGACAAATTAAGAAAGATAGTGTGCTTACCCAGAAGCCATTTGTTAGACATCTTCAAAAATCGATGCTTGACACAATTGAGTATCTTTTTGCAATAGAATTTTATTTGTCATGTTAGGCTAGAAGCGTCAGTTAATAATTCACTCCACAGTTCCATAAACCTCCATTGCTATCTTTCACACAACCTTGCAGTGTCACAGGCTGTTGTTAAGAGTAGCTTAAAATAGTCTGTTATCAGTCCTGACCCTCACTGTTATAACTCAAACAGATGCACTATCTGTGATCATTCTGACAAGGAAACAAAATAAACAAACCAGTAACTTTGAAAAGGACACATACACACTGAATACATACACATATAATGGCTACCCGCTCAAGAGCTCACACTGTAAGCAATAGAAAGGTCAAAACAGCAACACAGAACTCCTGTCCCAAGCTTATTATGAATGGGGGATGGGGCAGAGTCACTCAGTTCTGATTCAGATTTGGATTTTCTGTTTTCCTAAGTTCTTGGATGGTTGCACATATGCATCTGATTTGAATGATAGAGTTCAGAACAGTCAAGCTGCAGGTCAAGGTAGCTGGAGTTCCAGCTAATATAATACTAATTAGTATGATTTCAGTATACAGGTAAATACTCAAAGTAGCTAGGCTTAGTGATCTATGATGTTCCCTACAGAAATCTCAAAAACACAGAATAAAAATATTAAGTAGGCAAACTAGTTCAGAAATGGCACCTCCTTTGAGTCAAACACACCGTTCTTAATTCTGCAGTGTCAAGAGACTTCTCATCTTCAGTCACAAACACATCATATCTGATTTAGTTCAGCTTCCTGATTTTCAAGCTTATGAAAGAGTGCGTCAGCTCTAAGCGTCAGCCTGAACTTCATTGTGCTATAAATGCTACAACTTATACATACCCTAAATCTTCAGCCCAACAAATAATATGTTTTGGCCAGTAACAGAAAAACACACACATAGAGGCAGAATTCTTTCTCTCAGCCATGACGTAGTTGCAGGGCTATACACATGCCCCAGGCCCTTCACATACAAGCTAAATCCAGTTACTTCTCTCCTGCTGTATGTTCCTTCCTTCCGATGTGAAGTTAGACTATAGCATGTAAGCACTTCACCTGCAAGCATCTCAGAGAAATGCTCTTTGACTCCCCAATGGACAGCTTAGGCTCTTATCCAATAAACAACTCCCAGCAGATCAGTTCCTACTACAGTTATTTATTGCCTTAAGTCTTTGCAAGAAGGTTGGCCTAAGGGTCAACTGATCCCAACAAGAGAGGGGTCACTCTGTTGACCCTGGAGGTGAAGGAAACTCCAGAGCACAGGGACTTGCCATGAAAGTTTCTGGATGAAATTTCACTTCTCCAAGTCTGTTGTTGTTGTTGTATGTGTTCAGTTCAGTTTGTTTCTGCAGTAGTGATAGACCCTGCAATTGCTACTTGTTTTGACAGCATGGCAAACTCTCCATAGACTCCCGTTATATCTCTTCCACTTAGCACATCTCGATAATGTAATGTTGTCTCCACAGGCTTGTGCATTCAATGGGCAAGCAATTGCAGAAGCAATTCCATGTGCTACTCTAGGAAATGGGGAGTTATTGGTATAGGGAATCAGAACAGAAATAACTGTGGGGCAATGCACAGCAGTCATTTATAAATGGAGAAGGTAGGATGCTGCTAATGCAATTTAACTTTTAACACAATAGGAGTTCCTCAAATACCGACTTTGATGGATTCTATACAAGTATGTGAATACACCTGTAGATTTGACTGCATGACACCAGCAAGGAGGCTATTTTGGTGCTACGTTGTTTACAGTCTAAAGAAACAAAACCTGGCAGAGTGAAGAAACACTGAGGAAACAGACAAGCTAACCCAAATTCATTATCTCACTATTGTACTCTTCCCTTAAAATGCAGGATACGCAGACAGATGGGAGTTAGGAGCAAAATCCATATGCTTTCTTTAAAAAGTCTCACAGAAAACTCTCTGAACTGTGTTTGTGGAATTAATCAGATGAGTGGCAAACATTACAGATTTGTAATGTGCATAAGCAGTGTTGCTATGGCTAACACTGAATTGTTCCATTACAAACTCTGATGTTATGGGTTTAATATTCCTAGCTGTGAAAAAAACACTTTGGGCTAAATGCATTTGGAATCGTACTGAAAAAGTACCTACCTAGTTTCAAACTTCGTGGCACTAACACAGAATATAATTACTACTGAGCTAAAAATCGATAGGGCAAGGAACAGGGGAAAATGCATTCCTGATCTATGCAAAAATTAAACTAAACACCTATTCATTTCCATTAGTTTATAAGAATATCATTAAAAATTCTAAACACTATGAACAATTGGCAGGCAGCACAAACAAGCCTGGACAGAGAATTAATTATAATTGTCAGCAACAATTCAAAAAAAGATGTATCTCTAGTTTTAAAACTTTGCAAATTTGTGAATAACCAGATATTTTCAAAGAAGGGAATGTTAATGGCATAATTCTGAGAACGACTAGCAAACAGATGTTACTACGATTAAGACAGAAATTGAAAAAGAAAATAGGTTGGGAATTTTTCTCCCATGTAATTGAGATGTTATTACTCAAGGGCATCTAAAAAAAATATTTCTCTAGTTCCAGTGTAAGCTCTTAGGGATAAGTTAATGGTGGGTGAACTATGGAAGGTGTCTGGTCCCACACTTAGCAATATAAATGCCTGCATGTTCTACACTACTTAAGCCCCAGGACAGCTATGGCTCCCCATTTTTTATTTTTAAAGGGTAAAGGGAATCAACTCCAGTAGCTTATTTTTACATACATCTTTATCTGCTGTAAACTATCTACCTGGGTCTGGAATAGCAGTATCACAGCAGTTGCTTGTTACTGTTGACTCATTTTGTCTTCCATTGCCTAAAGCAGGTTGCAGCCAGAGGTGTTTCTGAAGTGGAAATAACACACAGTTTCTGTGCTTAGGAAATTATCAAAAAATGAAACGATGGAGAAAAATACTACCAATCTGTTAACAGACTATATTTAATCTTCACATATTATAATAAAATCTTTATTACAGAAAACACCTTTTATCTTAGCAATCAACAATTCTTTATATTGATCACTGCAGTGATTCATAAATGAGCACTATCACAGGAGAACAGTAGCTGTAATTTTATGGTGCTGCCTATTGGAAGAGAGTTTAGCAAAACTCTGATCTTCCACTGCAAACACAGCACCGTTTATAGAACTCGTATGACAAATAAAACACTTTGTAAAGAATATACAGAAAAGCTTTGTGCTAAACTCCTCTCATTATATAAAAGCTTTTAATGTATTACCAGTTTTAAACAAATCTGCTGAGGAGATATTGTCTCTGCATAACAGTAATGGATTTAGATTACACCATCATCAGGAATCTCTGGTTTTGTGATTGAGCACAGGCTAAAGGCTTAATGCTTGAAAACAACGTTGGCCTCACTGATTTATGAGGCCTGAACATAATTAAGCATCCTCCCACTTACTGTGAAACTCATGACTTACAATGCACGTAGTATACTCCTCAGTACTTCTTTGTCTTATATACATACATATCTATATAACCCATTACATGTGTGTGTGTACATTACAATGAAAATCTAAACTGAAAGGATAGCAAGCAAATATGTAGTTGCTCATATCACACATTTGAGTACTTGGATACAAGAGGACTCTCCATTTTCTTAGTTGTTAACTAGCTGCTAATAGTAGCATTAAAATAATATTACAGTAGTGTCCCTAGGATCTGCTAGGCTAAAAAGATTCCTCATAGGACATGCTATCTGGTTATATAAAAGCGTTTCAAATGTTAGCGAAGAGCCTGATATGATACGATAGCATAATCTGAGAGGAAAAATTAAGTTCAAAGCTAAAAAACCCCAATCTTTGCTCCTCATTCAAGCAGAGTTAGAGCGCTCTTTGCATGGTGCCATATGGACATAAGTTTGAGGCTATCCTACCAAAGAGGGATTTTAAAAAATGAGAGAGAATGAGTAAGACCAGACATTTGCCTGTACAGTATACAATTAAATGAATAGTGAAGAACAGGTGTGGCATGCTAGTTAAATTGCTTTGTTGGTTAAACTTAATTAATGTCATTATTCCTGGCTGCCTAGTATATCAGATTTGTAATTAAGCAAATACTCTCCCCTGATTAAAAAAAAGTTATTGTAGCTAAAGGTTTGAAATAAAGATAACTAGAGTTGACAACAACATCATCAGGTGGTTCTAAGCGTGTACTTCAACTCTGAGTAGACATTATTCCTAGTATCCCAGTCCATAACTGGGCCATGCTTTCCCCAAAAGAATATTTATCTATCAAATGTTGCAATTTAGAGTCCTAGTTTAAAACTGCATGCCTTGTAACATGCAAAGGTTAAAATTTCCCTCCCTTTACCGGGGAAGGGTTTGTATCCATCTTTTCCTTCAAGCATCATCAGATTTAGCCTGAAGACTAGAGTTTAGCAGAGTGTACTGCAGCACATAATATTTTTATTTATACTATATTATAATATTTTAAAAAGTAACAAGGTCAAAACGAGCAGAAACCGTTTTAATATTCATCCCTTTTATGCTGGAGTAGTTTGATCACCTTAAGGGGATTCAAAATAAAGGTCTGAAAGCCATATGGGACAACACCAACATTAATCTAGTTTGCCCTCTATGCCCTCCTCACTCCCTCCCCCTGTCTGCCCACTGGATGCACTTGATTTGTCGTGATCACAAATGACTCAGAGCTGAGGTCAAACAACGTGCAGAATGTAACTGTTTCACGCACTTAACGTTCCGGTGGATTACCCCAAATGGTGAGATTAGAGCAGTGCAGGCAGCTGGAAACCTCACCCCCCTCCTCTCCCCCTGCTGCCATCCACTGTGTGGGAGGAGGGAAGATCGGTCCAGAAATACTGGTACACATCAGCATGCTTTTTTTTTGGGGGGTGGTGGTGGTCCCAATTTGGCTGTGTTTAAACTTTAGCCTGCGGTCTTATCTCTTTTTGAAGAGACACGAAATAACTGACTGGATGCTCGGGTGTAAGTCGTCAGAACTGGCTTGAAAAAGATCTCTGGGCTCCATCTAGGGTTAATGAGTGAAATACTTCAGTTAGAGAGGAGACTAAACTGGATTATCTAAACGTTCCTTCTGGCTTTAAAAAAAAAATATATATATAGAAATCTGTGAGAGACAGCTGATTATATGGCTCAGTATCCTAAGCCTGAACACCAGGCTACTGAAGAAACAATTGCAAAACACCAGTTTATGAAAGAAAAAAATGAAATACAACAGTATGTAGAAGGTTTCTAATTATTTATTTTTACCACTGCCACAAAAATTCTGTCCTTAGGCATGCTATACATTCCCGCTTGCTCTCTATCGCATGAACACTTGCATGGCAGCAAAATTAAGTCCCACAGATTTAGGTAAGAGCAGAATCCACTTTGCGTCCAGCCTGGCGCAGTCCCTTTCATTTCTATGACGGGCAATATCAGATTCTATTGAATTTTAGCTCATTTTTCTTTAAAAAAATCCTTTATGCATATCTGTGTAGTATTTCAAGTTTTTAGGAAGCCAGAGTTTTACTATTGCCCTCTGTTGTTTCTGTGCTACGTGGAATGAGTACAAAATGCTGGCAAACCAGCAAAGGAGCATGCATTTTACATCCCTGTTGCACAGGGGTAGGCAGCCACATGAAGTACAAGAAAACCCCAGGACAACACGTAGGAAAACCCACTGAAGTCCCTAGATCTCCACAGAAAACAGATGACAGTATACAGCGTCATCTGTCCAGTAAGATAAGACACTGTGGTAACACATATCTGACACAGATGCAAGTACTTACCAGCAAGAATTCTAGCACTGAGGGAGACAGGAAAGAGAGTAATTCCACTGAACAAAGATACAGACTTCGTTATAGAATTTCCTTATTAGCTTTGAAAAACTACTGTGTATTAAAAAGACCACAGAATGCATTTCATTTTCTCAGTCCTGCAAAGAAACCAACTGATACTCTGCCATTTGTTCATTTACAGCAAATATTAACACGGAACACAATTTTCTGCCTGACACAATCATTTTAATTTCTACCAAGATGAATGTTTTGAACAGCAAAGAATAATTAAATCATTTTCTATTCCAAAAGAAGCCTCACGGTCTCATTGTGTGTTTTCACCATTTTGTAAATCATCTAATGATTTTCTGCTAGTTTAAATATTACCTCCCCGTACCAAACTGATTAGCTAACGTGAAATATACATGGCAGAGGGACTTCCAGGAGGCACCAAGTTCCTAAATCATCCAAAGATTTTCCGCTACTGTGAATGTTACTCGCCCTATGAAACAGGTTAGGATAATCCATAATGAGCAGGGCCAAATTCCTGTCTCTGATGTTTCTTTTTCATTTCAAAATAACTAATCTGCTACAAAAAGAGAAATTTCACCTTGAAGCTCAAACTTTCAAATTAACTCTTCAGTCACCACAAAGAAAAATACCTCTCAGTTTGCTCAAGATACTGTCTCTTGAAAACAAAAGCTACCAATCAGCTATAGTATACATTTGATTAGAATATACAGAAAAGTCTATCTCTAGACATAAACTGATATTCTAAAATATAATTCAAATCTGATACACAAGGGTCATAAAACAGTGAAGAGTTGTCATTCTCAGTTTTTAAAATGGTTTAGGTGAGCAATGAGTAGCTATTTTCTTTGTAAAGAACATGGTCTATATTTCACTTCAAGTGCAATGTGTGGGAATAATTTTACCTAAGCGATTTACAGATCAGGCCTCTTATTCGTTTTGCTCAAAAACAAGGGAGTAACAGGTTTACCTCAAACACAAAAAAGCTGACAGAAAAGCATTTGATGCTTTGTGCATTATGTGAACCTGTAAAAAGTTGGATCCTTTAAGTGGATAGGGATATGTGCCACCACTGAAACCTAAAAATGCCTAGTGACAAAGCCATCTCAAGCCTCCCCAGCATTCATCTAGAAGTTCTGACTGAGAGACTTTCAAGAAATGTTGAGCACATTTTCATTTAAAATGAAGCTAAACTGTTCATCCCCAGGAATATTAGAAAAATCTACTCGTTTTTTTCCCCACCTTTGAAAATATTGCCCTCACTGAGTAATTCTGATCTCTCTCTTGGCTACTTTGCAGCCGTGAAACACCAGCTAGATGACCAGTTTTTTACAGTTCTCAATAACATTAGAGAACCAGGCTATCAGAAGGAATTCTTTTTATTCTGTTGGATCTTAGAAGCAAGTTAAGTTGGGCTATTTCCCAGGCATCTGTGCAGCAAACACATTCCAGATCATGAGGCCTGCTTGCTGTTAATGTAATTCTGGAATGGGCTCAGACTGTTAACAGATAGGGGATGATAGTTAGGCTTGTGGACACAAGAAACAGTGTTTTACTGGAAACAACTCTGATTACAGCTAATGCATTAATACTCAGAGATGCGACTGAACAGCCCAGTTTAGTGTATCATGCCTGCCATGATGACATGAACACCACCCCATCAATAATGCATATTCATTTCTGGCAATCTCATGTTCCTAATTTCAGACTCTGATTCTGCATTTTATTCTGTACAGTCTGACCTGCGTGCCCTCACAAAGGGATAGTAAAGTTCATAGTTCTGAAGCTTCAGTGCAGAGTTTTGTACGATAGCACATTAGAGACCGTTCGTGTGATTCAGTAAAAGACAAAGCTCTCAAATTCATAGAGTAGCTAACTTGGCATCCTAATGAAGTACTGCTCTGTTTTGCAAATGTGAAAACCCGATAAACCAAATGAATTTCTCAAGGTCACAGAAGGAGTCGATAGCAATTTCAAACAGAACCCAGCTGACTGACACCTTAATGACAGATTGACCATTAATTTGCACTTTGACTCACTCACAGCAGTGCGAAGGCGGACCGAGGCTTCAAAGTCAAATGATTACATTTCAATTTCACTTTGCACTGGTAGAAACAGGGACATAGGTATGGGACAACAGCTAATCCAGTCTCTAAAGAGTAAACTACATGGAAGCTCAGCTGCTTCATGATTAGAATATATATGCCTTCTCCTTGAATCACACGTGCCTACATAGCTATCTTAGTTCTGCTGGGCTGCATCAGTTAAATAAGGGTGCTAATTCTCTTCTGCACCACACGTCAGGTGTTCAGATAACCATAGTGATCAGAGTAGCAAAAAACCAGACCAGAACAATGAACACAGTTGTCACACTGGAAGAATGGGAGTGGAGAAAGTAGATTTATACTCTGGATTCCAAATTAAGTTAATTTCTATCAGAAACTAGAGAGCAGGACCAGAGAGTCTTTCAGTATGAATTTAAGGATTTATTTTTCTTGCCATAATGAACCTGGAATTCAAGTTTGTTCAATGATAAAAATTTGACTTTTAAAAGCATGAGGCTGATATACACACACATTTAATTTTTAAACCATTGGGTTATTTGGGGGGGGGAGAGAGGGGAGTATGACAAGGTAACAATGGTTGCAAATTATATTAAAGTCCTACTGAAAAGAAAGGAGGACTTCCTTGCATTTATATGCAGCAAAACTGTAACCTTTTCTGCCCACACACCTCCAAAAGCATCATTACTCTATTCTCCTGTTAAAATGACAAAAAAATAACCCTCCACCCCAAGGGATAATGCAATTTATTAGTATTTCAGTGCTGAATGCACTTGTCAAATATTTAATCATCCAATTCTTTACATTAAAAACTGTGCAGAGGGAGTCTGCCACTGGGGAATAGTAACAATCCACAGAAGTGGGAATATTTTTGGAGGATACTTATCACGAAGAAATGGAGATATCGCTAGGAAAGATGGCACTGCTGCTATTGTATGCCAAGGAAAACATTAGAGGTGGCTGGGGAATAGAATATGTGAGAACAGCAGGGCTCATCCATGCCTTGATTTGCTAAATGCACACTTGAGAAAACTGGTTAGAAAAGATTTGCACACCATGATCTAGGTATGCCTTTGCATACAGAAGTAAGAGATTTCTTTTAAAGGGGCATGGAAGCAACAATCTGTTTGGCAATGCTGCACCCTTAAAGTCTTGTTGTGGAGATTCCAGGAAAGTCATGATCTTTGTTAAATGAGGGAGACAAAGTCGGAAGCTCAAGCTGCTCAGAGGCCTGTTGTAAAGGCTCCAGAGCTGGCAGTAAAGAAAAGGGTAAGGTGATGGAGGCTGTAACTGAAGTGACAGAACAACAGGAGAGACGGCAAAAGTCTCAGTCACACTCCTAGATTTTCCTTTGGCTCCCCATTCACAATAGCATGAGCTGACAGAATGGAACAGAATTTAAGAGAGCTGACATAACTTCTTTAACTTTGCATCATCATCTGTCTCTTCTTTCCTACGTGATTCTTCCATTACTTTTTTGTTATTGCCTCTCCTCAGCCCACCAGCTGCCTCTTTTCAGAGCTTCACCATTCCTACTTTCCCTACAACATTAACAATGTAAATCATGAGTATGCAAAAAAATCTAAGTGATAAAATAACTGCTCACTTAGGAACAATACGAAATCCTGACAGCTGACCTTTCTATTAAACTTGATCCATTTGCACTGTAAAGAATTTCAAGTCTACCTTGTATGAGGAACTTAGCTGGTTTACAGCTACAGAGGTTTATGTCTACAGACTTACTATTTATCTTATGAATAATCTGCTTGCTATTTTGCCTCACTGTGTAACAAACTACTTTGAATAATCAAAATTTTGAGTGAAGTCTTTCTTCAGTTAAAGCTAGTAAAATTTGTTTACATCAGTCATTTCATGTGAGTCTAGCTCAGCACTTATACCGTAACACCTGCACTGCTTATTTAGCAGTTACATTTCATCAGTGTCTCAGCCTCCATTTGCACATCAGGATCTATAGATATTACATGGACAGATCAGAAAGCTGAAGAACAGCTATATTCAAGATACAAGACACGAGTCCGGCGGTAAAAAACAAACCGAAGAATATATGAAAACACATACCAGCCAGTATTAGAGCTGCCCCCAGAACATGGAATTTCCCTCCCAGGGAAACTCTGCTGTTTCAAATTTAATTTTCCTCTAACAGAGGAACAAGAAAACACCTGCTACGTTTGGCAAAAAAGATCTGAACTTGTTTCAGCCCTTGTAGACAAAAGGTTTTCAATGTTTCTGAGAACAACTAACACAAAAACTAAGACCACCACCACATATTTCAGTTTTATATACATAACACCCTGATATTCACAAATCACATGTAAATCTAAGCAATTTATACTGATTCATCTGCAGCCTGCATCAAAGTAAACTATGAACAAAACTGTGTTTCTCCTAAAGGTCTTTAGGAGATTTCCACGCTGTATGGCTAATTATAAATCATGTCTTTTCTACCTGCAAAATAGCAAGTGTCAGAACTATGACACAGGTAAGGATATATCTGGAATTCATAGAAAAATACATGCATCATTTGCTTCACAGTACATGTTAAGAATTCATCACCAGCATGAGAAAATAATACTCTACACCTCATTTCATTAACTGGTATTCCAAGAAGCAACCTTAGCTCTCTATGTTCTTTCTATGATGACCTGAGAGAGGAACCACAACGGTATTTCGACAATATACTACCAATCACCTAAAGAAACTTGCTACCTTGTGTGAAAAAAACCCCTACCTCTTTACATTGAGTTGAAAGGCCATTCAGTGAGAGAGGCATCATTTCAACTGATCATATGGAAATGGGAAGCAGAGAGAACTCCACAAAAGAGAAGCCTCAAATTTGAGATTCCAGGCAGAAATGCCTCTTAGGAACACAGTGCTGCTTTCACTAGTGCTTTGATACCAAAAAGTGAGAACTAATGCTGCTTGCTTCTAATGCCCCCTTGCTGCCTTTTAGGTTAGCTACCAGGAGGCAGACTCAGTTTTTGACCACTGTCTGTTCAGAGTCACATGTGACTGAAACAAAACCTCCAGCCAACCGTGTGAGAATGTACCCTATGCTAGAATGCCTCATCGCTATGGAAAATTTATCAATTAATATCATTGAGACTTAATCCTCATTGACTAGATCTACTTCAGTTGGAATTCCAGCAACCCTTCAAACAACAGGACTATGGTACTACTGGTATCAGCAACATTCACAGCAGCCACAGCAGTGAAATTCCAGAGTAAAAAAGCTAGACAGTCACAGCACTCACAATCTTTTCAAACCATCAGTTTCTGATAGTCACATGGGTGTTAAGTTTCCTTTAATTAGATATGTATGATCCAAATCAACTTGGCTGTGACGACTCACACATTACTAAGAAGGCACATGACCCCTAAATATACCATGCCTTTTAGCAAAGGGATTGAGTCATTCTGCCCACTCCGAAGACATTCTTAGCAATGTGCACCAGGAGCATCAAGACTCAAACACTCTTTCAAAATAATCTTATTTTATCTGTTAGTTTAACAATAAGTTCTAGAGTCCCTCACTGAAAATGTAGCTCCTTGCTACCAAATGCAGTACACATGGACTGTCACATACAATTTATTTCCTTAAAAATCTGGGAGATTAAACAGCCACAGGCTTAGAATGAAAATGGACAGAAGAGGAATAAATAAAAGCAAGGTATGTAGACTACATACATAAAGTGTCCTAGGCAGTAATATGGTAATATTAATATGAAATTAACCTGAGTCATTTTGTTATGATGATTACAGTATTACTTATCAGTATATGGGGGAGGGAGGAAAGGTAATGAAAACTGGCAATAAAGTCATGGATAACACTGAGGTATTAGCTAGTGGAACTGAAGGGGAGAAGTCATACATTTCTCTTCCATATTTACTTTACTATAATCATGGTTTTGATCTCTGTTACTGACATTTACTGCACTGAAAAGGCCATTAAAACTCACCTGGCGAATTACAAGAAGCCATTCCAAGCATGACCCTCAGGTGCCCTTTGTGCAGGACTGCAGAGATGTAGAATATATGAACAACAACAACACTTGGTGATAATTAATTTCAACCTCATTTGCCTCATGTCAGCTCATCAAATCCTCCCTCAGAACAGAACTTCTTTCAGTTATGAAGAAAATGTCACTGAGGTAATATTTAGTTCAGCCATAACATACTATTAGCTGCACTTCCAGCCATGTGGATGAAAACAGTGCTTGGTGCAAGCACTCTATCACAAATCGTAAAGTAACTTAATTCATAGATCTACTGATTAGCTGACAGAAGAATCACTTCATCAAGTGATTTCATCTCCGGGAATTATGTAAGTTCCCACTGCTGTTGGGAAAGACAAGACAAGACAACAAAACTAAACCCTTGGTAGTCTCAGAATCCAACCTGGCCACTGTGAAGTCAGTGCCAGGCTGCATTAAATCCTAGATTCTCCTTTTGCCAAACTTAAATATTGGAAATGTAACTTTGATCACTTCACAGGACGTTGAAACAGGAGCCCTCTGGAGAAAGGAAATAAGTTAACCTGTTAGTAGCTGCATATTTTGAGTGTGGTACAGTGTTTTCTGGACAGTGTGTGCTAAGCCAGGAGCTTAAGGTTTTGCTGCACAAGACAGCTTAGTTTTAGAATGCAAACCACTGCTATGCTAAGTGCTCTTTGGATAGGAGGTCTTCATTTGAGACTACAGATAAAACAAATTACCTGCTGCTTGCAGCACTCAGTTGCATTTTTAATGTGCAGAAGAAGGCAGCAGTTACGTTCTAGTGACTTTTAGTTTTGTTTAGACTTACAATTCTGCCTGGCAATTGTGAATACCGATTCTTGGATTTCAAAAGTAGGTACCTTTAGCACGAGGGAGATAAGTGACACAATTACACAGCAAATCAATGATCAAAGCCCTGATTCTATTTTACAATTCTAGTCACTGGACTGCTTTAGCTCCCTCAGCAATGCTTTCAGATCAAAAGAGCCTCGCCTTGACAAAGGCCCACGTGTACAGTGATGCAATTTCTATAAATAGTGAGACGTGAACCTTAGTGGTTGGCACAGGTGACAGAATATTGACTCTTGTGGTTTTACAGTAGTTGTAACTACAGCAAGAGCTGTTACAGATATTCATACAGGCTAACAAACAGGATGGCATCTGCCTGAAGCCACTTACCATAAATCTTAGTCATTGCTCCAATACAAAAGAAAATCAGTGGCTACCATTCAGAGGGTACTAGCACAGTCCAACACAAAAATCCTGTCTCTATACTGATCCTTCAAGATGCATATGCGTGCTGTAAAATACCTGTAATTGAAAAGATCATCTACTTCAATGACCCATGACATGCTCCTACCCCCTCCCATGAACCTCTCTTTACTGAGGCAGGCAGAATACTACATTATGTAGTACTATAGAGCACATGCCATATCTAAAGCTGATGTCCCCGTGGCACATCTCATATCTATAATTAAGACACTTACCCATTTGTATTCAGAACTCACATGCTACTTTCCTAACATCAAAGCTAGCGTTACTGCAAGTATTGTGGGAAGGCAGCACTGGAATCAGATTTCTGTAGAAACCAGTTCTCTTTCTCCTGACATTTTCTATAGGACTCAAAGTTTCTACTTCATACAAGTCCCTATTTTATTGTAATATCCTGATCACTTTTTCCTTGTACTTCCACATGGCATATTTTCACATGCGTTTTGTTATCTTAATGAAAAACTGTTGTCATATGTTTAATGAATAATGAAACATAAAAATGACAATTCATTTTGTAGTGAGATTTCCCTCCCTAAATTAAACAACCTAATTACTCCCTACTCTCATTAAATAAGTCACTTTTATTAGGCTATTTTACAATATACCTAATGTAACTTGGCTCCCAACTATTCTGAACCCAATTATAAAAACCCAGTACCATCTTTATTGCATTCAGCCCATATTATGCCATTATACTCCTGGCTCCTGAGAATAGTTTTATAATACAATAGTTTGCAAGAATGGAAATCAAAATTGATATTCAAGCAGTAAGTCTGGCTCAACAATCCCAGACCTTTAACAGAGTAGTGGGTAAACTGAGCCAGAGGGTGATCCACTGGCCACCTACTTTTGACCTTTTCTAAATGGATATATTTTGCACACAGAAGTTAAGTAATTTCCTAGAAGTTAACAACAGAAAGGCAATGGCAGAACTAGAAACAAAACTTTTTGATTTCTTAGTCTCAATTTTTGCATAAATTTATTAGTCAGTGAACTAATTCAGTGCAAGGGGAGCTATACATGACAAAACAGAAGCATTCAGCCAAAAAACCCTCAGGGTCAGATTTTCTGCTGATACAAAATAGCACAATTTTACTGGCTTTCAAGTTAACCCCCAAATACATGGCCACACTTGAGAACTGTGGGCTTACAGAGATGGGTAGCTCGCCAAAGGGCTAGGTGGAACCATCACTGAAGTTGCGTTTTAGGAGTTATTACAGGAAAGAGGAGAAACATCAAGCTACAAAGTCATCCAGTGAGCCAAGACTGCAGTTACTGTCCAGGGCCTCTATTTCTCCCACTGCTTCTGACTGCAAACACTGTCACCATCACATCAAAAACATTATGCAATTTCCTTGGCTTTAGAGCTTAATGACAGGTTTTAGAATAAAGGACCATTTCCAGTGAGATTTTGAAACTTTATGCATAAAGCAGATATATCTAGATGCATTTCCAAGCTCTGGAAGCATTTGAGGGAGTAGTTTCCAAAGTTTTTATTACATGTTAAACCACAATCTCATTTCTGGGTGTTACGGGGATTTGTACATGTTAACAATACGATTCAGCAAGACATGCAGTTTTCACAAGGGGGTGGGAGAAGGCAAATGCAAACTGTCAACTCATATATATGAGGGCTAAAATCTCAATCGAGCATTTTGAAAGCTTGTCAAGAAAATTAATTACCCTCTTGATTTAAGGAGTTCATTTTTGTCCCCACAGACAAAGGCAGCATTTAACTATTAAAAGCTTATATTGGTCGACAACTGACATCCAGTTCATAACATAGCCAAAGGCAAAATATAGCATATTCAAAACAGAGATCCCCAGGCACCTAGTTCTTTACCCCTTCTGTGTATTGTTTTGACTTTTGTCAAAATTTCCCTAACAGTAAACCCTACACTTATGCAGAAAGATTTGTCAAGGAGTTCTTCGATTCATCATTTTATTTCCTCAGAGGGGTGATTTTTAACCCTAGTTTTCCGTGAAAATAGGACACTTAAAAAATTAACAAAAATCCCCACATTAGATGGAAAATGCTTAATTGGCCCCAGAACACAGACACTTCATGCCCTGGCTCAGAAGTAAGCTGTCTACCCTGCTGGCTAAACTCTAACAAAGAAGAAAATCAGGGCTTGCTTCCTTCCATGCTGTTCACTTGTGTCCATTAAGTTCACCATGCAAAGGGAGCCCAATGAGTAATATGGTCCAATGCAAGACACTGAACAGGCGGAAACACAGTGTGCAAACATGAGATGAAAGAGAGCTCCTGAAATTAAACGTTTTGGTTTTTTTTTTTTAATGAGAAAAATGGGTCACAGTCTATTTTGGAATGTAATGTTTGGTTTTTTTTTTTTCCTCCAGAAGGGAGAATTAGCCTAAGCAAACCTGGAGCCATGTGTACTCAGAGACAGAAAACAAATACGAACCACACACAAAATCTTCAAGTACATGCAAGGTAGAATAAAAAGAAAGAGAAGTCTGTTCTTCAGTCATCAACCCCCACGACACGTGGCAGCAATGAGAAAAGAGGAGAAACTGTAAAGTGTGTATATATATATATAGGACAAACTGTAAAAAATATAATTTAGCAAATGAAGATCAAAAGCACATACTAACGACAGAAATTTTCAAAACACTGAAAAAGCCTTGCCCATTTGAGATCAGAAATAATGGAAAACTCATGAGAACATCTTTTTCTAACTTCTTCTACATATGAAACCACTCTTCAGCAGCACTGTCCAGCCATAACTGAATTAAGTCTCTGGATTACTTTATGAAGTAGGTAAGAATTATCACCTATGTTTTAAGTACATAGAAAGGCTTCTCAGCGTCACCAAATGAGTCAGTAGTGAAGTGAGGCCATCACACAGCTTACTGTATCCCATAAATCATACCAGGATGAATAAATGTGTCCAACTTTATACCCGTTCAAGTAAAGGGAAGGTTGCCAATATCATTAAGGAAAAGTAGCCCACTAATACTCTTTTCCTTTTCAGATCTTTTAAACTCCTAATCTAACAAGCCAATCATCACTATTCGTTCTGCCTTATCTGCATGAGTCTGACTTCCAGTACAGGACAGAATTCTTTCACTACAGACAAGTCAATATCAGATTCCCTGGTGTAATTCCTCTCAAGCCCTTAACACTGTAAAAGTCATCAAGTGATGACTTTATTTTGATATGCAAACAAGGCACATTGTATTAGAAACAACAACAGAAAAATCACCCAGCACGGTCTTACAAGAGATATGATTAGCAGATGTGCCAAAAAATGTCACATAATCATGTGAATGTTCTTTTAGGAGTGCTGAGCTAGTAGACCTTCAGATATTTAACTCTTCGCCTTCATGATATTTTTACTGAATAATAGAAGGAGAGTATCAGCAGTTGTTCTTTGAGCTGACTGACAAGTGCAGTACAAAATTTCTTCTAATTTCTTAGTGCTTCATAATCTCTATGTGGTTAGATGCACAGAAAACCATTCAAGGTTTAGGGGATTTATGCTTGATATCTTCCCCGTTCCCCACGTGATTAATGCTGGTTTACACTCCATTAAAAAATTAGGCTGTAAAACTGCCCTAATACAGATGATATGGTCTTCAGTTGTGCAAAAGAGTAAGCGAAATACCCAGCTAATTTTATTACCAAGATTGATTTCTTGTCACCATATTAACTTTACACATGTAAATGACTACATATTTGGGTTTACCCTGTCAGCCAAGCAGAAGCAGAAATGTAAGCATCTGGAGGCAGCCTACTAAACAACAAGGGGAGAAAAATAACACAAATTGAGGGCTGTGGCAGGAGAGGGGAGGCACAGAAGAGGGTGGCAGGGGATGTCACCAAACATGACCTGGTTTAAAAACAACAACAAAAAAACCCGCAACATACGCACAAAGTAAAAAACCCAGAAGCCCCTGAACATTCAAACGATATAACTCCAGTAAAGTACTAGAGGCTAGGTTTTTAAAAGAATTCAGCACCCAGCACTAGAGCTAGCAATGTTAGGTGACTGCTAGTTTCTGGAGTTCCTTTCTGACCTCATCAAAGGTGTGAATTATTTGAAACTCTGGCCCCAATTTTTTTTTTTTTTTTCAATCCTACATTTTCATTTCAGTCATGCTCATGATTTCCTTCCCAACCTTCCCTCTCCCCACAAACTGACATGGGCCAACACTACAATAAACATACTGAGGGCAGGCAATTACCAACTTGCCAAAATAAAACTCTCAGATACCTTATGTGCTGCAGGGACGCTGCAGCACAAAATAGAATGAATCATGTGTGTCCACTGAAATTAAACCAAATGCAATACAGCCTAAGTAGAGCCATTCATCACTCAGAGGGCCAAAGGGACTGTCATATTGTACGATACACTGCTAGCATTCTGAAGAGAACATTTTCTCTTTGTAACTCGGGATGGATAGGGAGACTGTAATGCAGTGGTTACAGCAACAAGAGAGGGTGCAGCCGTCACTTGACTTAACCTACAGAAATAGTTCAAACGTATTTTTGGGATTATTTATACATAAATGTGAGCAATTTTGCAGAGTTTAGCAAATGACCACATACATCACAACAGCAGTTATAAGATGATCAAGGTACCTTTTGGCAACGCACCAACACAAATGAACATTCCTGACAAAGAGATTTTTTCAAGCTAATGACTAGACTGAAGAAGACAGAAAACATGAATATTGTTGAAGCAGCAGTAGTCTGCACGATTAACTGTCAGCTCCAAGCACTGTCCAAATGCCATTTTAGACTTTTTTGCAGACAGCCTGCTGAAAGGAGTTTTGAAAGAGCAATCAGGGTTATTTTGCAAATTACCATGTAAAATCTGCAAGCACATGGGGAGAAGGCATAAAAGTGCTCGTAAATTTAACATAAAGAAACAAACACAATTATCCAAGACAGATCCACTTGAATTGCTACAATACTTCTAAAATACGTAACATGAGCTTAATCACTTCAAGTCCAGTGCAGTTGGATAATGAATACCTCCTGCAATGTGCTGAGCACCCTCATCACTTCATGATAGCAACACGAATTGTTCCTAACAGCTGCCAATTTACAATGTTGGTAGTAGGTAAGAGCTACCTGCTTCCAATTCTGTCCATACTAATTGATTTATTGGAAGCACACTTTCTCAACCTGTCCCCAGCCAGACTCAAGCTATTCTGCTCACTGGTCTGTGCAAACACTACCATGATAGCCATCTTTTCTGGGTACAGTAAATCACAAATAGATATGAACACCAAAACAACTGTCCTCGTTACAAATTCTTCCTCAACAATCTTAAACACAGTGAAATCACTCTTCCAGCTACTCTCCTTAGGGGGATACTTTTATAGGATCTGAAACTGGGATCTGTTACATGATGGTTCTCACCTGAATGTATGAAATATAGAAGATTTACCGCAATGACACTAGCAAGGGCTGATGCTCTGCACAGTGCAGTTGTCTGGACACACAGCTGAAAAGCAAAGCCTATCAGAGAAGGGAACTTTTTGGCCCTCATCAATATTGTACCTAAGCACCTGATATCGGCATTCGTTACTCCCTTAACACCTTTACAACAATAAAGTCTTATTAACAGTTTACAAAGAGAGAAATAGGAGAAGATGAAATCATTTGAGCAAGCAAAATCCAGCCTGGGCTGGGAATACAATTGATATCTACTGTGTCCCAGTTTTGTGCTCTGCCCACTGGGTCAAACATCAAATATAGTGAGGTGATCTAAATCCTGTGGGTTTCAGTCCTCTTACAGCTTTGTTTGTAATGAGTCACCCCATTATTGACATCTGTAAAGGGCCATAGGGGGGAAACACACACAACAAACCCAAACAACCTAAACCACAACCTTAGCAAGCTCAGCAGGATGTTCTACTAATCTTAATTCTCTTTTCAATTTCTCTTGAAGGAAAGGAAGCCACATAATGTCTCTGACTTTAAAATGTACATAAATAGCCTGAATAATTGATGAGTTTTGCACTTTATAACTGTTCTGCACTGAAAGATGGGAAAACACAAGAAGAGCAGAGAGTAGAAACCTTCTACAGTTTTTGGTCCTCCTCCCCACGCCACCCTGATGACAGAGATAATCAAACAAATCCATAATCTTCAGTAAACCAATTCAATAAACCCCAGCAGAAAAGAGTATTTGTGAACACTAACCTCACCAAAAGTGGAAAAAAACCAAAGCACAACTACTAGGACAGCCAGGCACTACAGCTGCACATACTCTGCCAGTGTAAAGACTTCACTTGCTAAGCGACTACAGCGTCAGACAATTCGAAAATGCCAGACGTACCTACTGCTGCGTTACACTTGCCTTAGACATGTGCCACCATTAATCCTTAATGTCAAAATACTAGCTACTAATGAATAGGAAAGGACACAACTTCTTCAACTACAAGAAGCCTTAAAACCTGAGAAACATTCTTTTGCAGAAAGAGAGCAGTAAATCTCTGGATAATTAAGAACTGTGAATATTTAGCCCACACAAGAGCAATGAATTAGAAACAGATAGCCGTGAAGACCAAGCATCCTTCAATTTGTAAAGAGCTTACCCAATTTTTAACAACATTTTTTTCATTATACCATTTTCCCCTCTTCCCCCCACCCCTCACAGAAATATTATTGTTGGAGGATGTCATCAGTGCTGTTTCAGATCTGTCAGATATAATCTTCTAATCTGCCAACTTTTCACAAGGAAGAGATGAGCTCATGTACTGACTGACAAGATGTGCTGAAAAGTCTGGGCTTTCTCGAAGCCTGTTAAAAGTTTAAGTTCCCCCATTGTGTGAATACTGTCAAACTTGGCCCTGCAATTTTCATAATGACAGCTGCTGTCAGTTTAAAAGGGTAAATTATTCAGTTCAACTGGGAATGCTGACAGTAACTGTAAAAAGGGCCTTAGCAGTGGAGAAAGGAAAAAGGTTCCAGGTATCTAAGAAAAGATGTAGTAAATTCACTAAGACACCTTAGAAATAGTCAACTTGAGCTATTTTCTAGTCTCCTTCCAAAAATCTGGGAAGCTATTTACTTTGGCAAGAAAAGAACAACATAAAATCAAACCACATCAGGAATAAAGTTTAAGAGACCTACAGCCAGGTTTACAAAGATATTTTGATGTCTGTAATTACACATCTTTACACCATTTACAAGGGTACCAAGCCATTTAAAGTGTCCAACTCCTGTGTACTTTCAATGGGAGAGATGAAGTTATCTAATGTATTTTTTAAAGTAATTTAAAAAGCTCCATTAGGTGCCTATCTGCATTTTTTGAAACCTGTTTCCACTATTTCCTATTATGAAGGGGACTTACCATATATACTTTGCAATCTCTTCTCCTCTGCCCTACAGCAAAGCTAGAGATCCACCTTTGCAAAACACATTTTGAGATTAATCCATTTTGGAGATGGACAGAGAGAAAGAAATTTCAATTTCATTATTCTACTTCTTTGAATGAAAATGAGGAAAACAAACAGAAAAACATGACTTCTCAGCACTGCAATGTGCATCATTTATGCTTTGCGAACGCCTACTATTCCCATTCAAGATTTTCCATCTGCTCTTTCCACAAGTTGTGCAGGTATGAAGGTTGACAAGCAGAGAACTTACTCTCCACTATCTACAATTGTATCTCCAGCTTCCTTCTGGAATAGGTGAACATGAAGCAGGTATCAACAACTACTTTCTGCTCTTATTGGGAGACACAGAAGTACTCTAAGTCTGAAGCTTGCTAGGACATTTCAAATGCAAAATGTCTGTTGTAATAGATACAGAGTGCTTGCCATGTGCTGTTAATATATTTCTGGTTCCTAGCAGTCAAAAAAGATATATATAAACCAAGGAGAATGTGGCTCTTTGAAAAAATGGGGTTCGTTTAAACTGAAATGCATTGCGTCAGTCTGGAATAAGATAAAATAATATCATTACCATACACCAGCCTGAATAAAGCACTACCTAAATCCATTACAACTTGCACCATCTATTCTCAATTACAACAGACACTGTAATACTTGTACATGAGCTATCAGAAACATTAAATTAACTATGAAGTGATACAATCTCCCTCAGTAATCGTAGTCATCATCTTTCTACTCTCTAAAGAAACAAATCTTGCTGGCTGTAATTGCATGAGAGTTCAGAGCATCTCTGCTCACCTGTGTTCCTTCTAATTCCATGCTCCGTTATCCATGTCTCAGCAGACTCGCCTACCTATTTGGAAATAGGATTTCAGCTTCTATAAGAACATAAATTCTATGCTCTGCACATACTTGCAGAAGTAGGCACTCGTTACTTGTTTCCTAAGGACACGAGAGACTAATCAATGCTTCAGTTCTTGGGGCTAAGGGGAGGTTGAACACTTACAGACTTACGTGGGTTCATCTTCATCTCTCCGTCATACAGCCATATTTTAAAACTTGATTGCTGCAACTGTAGACAGATTCAGAGTTACGTGGATTCAACTACAAAAGAAATGCATCACCCTGTCTATGAAAGCAAAACGGTTAATGAATACCCTAAAGTTGTCTGTAGCCTTTTTCTACTGCCTAGGTCAAATGAGCGCTCACTCTCTAGAGAGATTTGTTACAAGCCGTTAGCCATTCCCTTAAGATATCTTCAGCACATTTTCCTTCTGAAACTAGAACTCTCATAAATCTCCTAAAAATGAATCTGAGTTCGGAAAACTTCCAGAGCAGGCTTGAATTTAAGTTTTGTTTCTCCCTATAGCTAGTACTGAATAGGGTCATAATTTACTGAGAATATCAGCCAGCCCACAGCACACTGTCCAGCACAGTCTGTAGCTCAGAATTCTCAATCACTTCCTTCACATTCTTACCAAACACTGAAATCAGTTCCTCTCAGTACCTAATAGTGCCATTAATGTTAAATAGATGATGATGCTGGTGAGATTTTACATGGGTCCCAGAGTCACTTTTAAGATTGACGCTTATAAAGTTGTGTTTAATCTACAGCATAATTTTTAGCAAGTAAATCATGTCTTCTCTTTATCTCTTGATAACGTGCCTTCTTAATAGTTACTTGACACTTATATTTAAACTTACCACAAACTCATGTATACAAACATGCCTTTGCTACATGAGGCAACAAGGCCAACCAGTCTCTAAACACCAAAGTAGAAAATAAAGCTTCTGCCATTAACCAGCTGTCTTAATGAAGCTCAAAGGCTGCATCCCTGCCGCAAACAGCAATTGTGTTCACTATATCTGAATGAAGGTAACAGTGTTGTGAAGAAACAAATAAGACAGTTTGTACAAATTCATCAGGATCCGAGGGCATTTAAGAAACTCTCTCAACAATGAAATCAGTGACATCATGCCCTCACTGCCCTCACTCTATGAGCCAGCTCGGACAGCCAGTACCTGTGATGCAACCAGGCTTCAGTAGACCACAGCAACAGGTTTTCTAACTGAAGCATCTCTATGTGATAGCTTAGGTCAAACGCAGCTCTGCTAAGGAGAGGGGGTGGGGAAAAAAGATAATGACAATTCAAAATTCATCATCTCCTAGGGAACAGATTAAAAATGTTACAAGCAGGAAACTCTTTCCCCAAATGTGGGAGAAGCCTCTACCAGATCACAGGCTAGTAAGCCTAAGTTTTCAGACTCCTACTTGTTATGCAAAACTGCCCTAAAAAAGAGACCTCAAAGACCCATATGACCAAAAAATCTTGCATGATTTTTATCTCCCAAAGACTTTTCCAGCTGTTGCACTTGTAATTAACACCAGAACAACCTTTTGCCATAGTTCTTTTCATTTCTAGTTCTAGGGGAAAAAATGATGGGGGAAGCGGAAGGTTCTCTGGACAATTGAGAACAACAAAAACAAACAAACCCCCTCCAAATTATTCCCAGTTCTTACTCTTGCCAGTGGTTCAATGGCTTTAAATTTTATTCAGATGATTAGTCAGTTTCCACTGTCAAAAAAATTAAGAGATTGATCTTTGACTAGGATTAGAATAAGGCTTTTAGTATTTTTTCTAAGCACAGTGCACATTTTTAGTGAAAAGTTTCCCCTTCTGGACCCAGCTGTTGTATCATTAGGAACAATTCTGTTCCTTTTCTTCTTTCACAATCCTTCAGTCACTCCTCTTATGGATGATAAGATGACAGTGCTATGTATATAGCAGTTGCTTGTGTAGCGATGTTAAGAAAGTATCTAAGATAAATACAGTTCTATGTATGTAGTATTGTTGCTGAAAATAAGGAGGAGGAGCTGATCTTACAGGACCAGCTAGCTCTCCATGAACCATCAGTGACCTACAAATCACAATTTAGGAAGCTCTGTGTTGCAGAGTACAAAAAATGGTGATGCTTGTATTTTGTACATAATGATACCAATAACCTGGGGCTGTTGCACAGCAGATCCTTCTATATTGCAAACAGAGCTGGAGAATGCTAATATCACCTATGATGGATGCATTCTAAATAAAGCCAGGCTTACCGGATCTTTCAAGAAAGCATTATTGCTACTAATCATTTTACAGCATCGTTACACATCAGAACAAACAATATAGGGCAGGGAAAACCAAATAAAAAACCCTCTGTACACATGCCAGTACTTCAGATGATTGAAAGACTGATGGAAGTTGAAAACCTCCTCACTGAGAAAACTAGAAGGAAATAATACAAATGCTAGTTTTGCAAAATAATTCCCCTTCTTCCCCCTGCTAGTTGTGTTTTATAGCAGATTTCAAAAGGTCCCTGCCCTTGGCCTCAGTTCTCTTCTCCAGTATTCCTAATCTACTGTTTTCAGAACAAGAGTAGATCTGATCTCCACTGAGCATCTAATTCCTTCCTGGTGCTCCATTAACAAGACAATGCAGACCTATTACAAGGATACAAAACTTAAGTGAAGGAACATCACAGTAGGCTTGGAGGACCAGTGATAAGCATCGTATCTTTTCATTCACAAGGCCTTCTTTTAATTTTCCCCAAACACAGATTTGGCTCCTCTACTATATCTTTGTATATTTATATCTGACTAAGAAAGATCAGCTTGGCCTCAGTACTGCTTTTTCCGTTTTGCAACATTCTCTCTACAGTGAGGTCATCGAGACCATCAGGTTCCAAATATAGCCTCCTAGAGTCCTACACCCCACGCTAGAGTACATTATCTACTCCAGTATAGATTTGATGCTTCATCTCTTGATTTTACTTTGGTATCATTTCCTTTATTGCTTTTAAGCACCATAACAAAGTATCTGGCATTTCATTCTCCATAATTTCAGTATTTCATAGCAAGTAACTTCATTTAAATGCAATTTTTACAGTGTCTTCAGCATAATTTTATTTTTATTTCTATCCAACCAGAAGTATAAAACAAACAGTATTATTTTCATGTGACACCCAGTGCCTGATACAGAGACATGCCAAGCATTAAAAGCTCCAGGATAAGCGTAGCTGGCTCAGAATCTTGACAAAAATTTCACATCCTACCAGTCAGATCACAGGAGAAAATGTAGTGATCCACATTTAAAATCTGACAGACTATAAGAGTGGACTTAGGCAAATAATTTATCTGTTTTCCCCCCTCAATTTCCTAGCTGTCCAAGTTTATTTTATTAGCATCTAAGTATCTGAAAACCAGGGATGCTGAGCAGTGTAAATCTATTTACCACTGAATGCTTACAGGAGTGTTTACTTTCAGCTGAAAAACAAGGAAAAAAAGATGATGTTATACCTACATCATTTCAGAATTCATTCTTTTTGTATTGCAAGCAATGGACAAATTCACCTTACAGTAAGCCAACTTGTTAATCTGGACCTCATCTCCCTTCATGTAACAACAGCCTCTAACTCACCATGTGGTCACCTCCTGGAAATAGAGACCTACAGATAGAGTCTGTAGCAGAAACCACCTGACAGGAGCTGAAAAACTATTAAAGAAGAATTTAATTTTCTTTGTTCAAAAACATAATTATTGTTGCCACGGGCTATTTATAACATAGTATTTATAGTATTTACAGTATTTACTGTACTGATAACTATAGCGTGGAAACATAAGTTTAGAGTCCTTAGAATGAGCGGAAAACACCAGGAAACAGATTTTTTTTTTTAATCAATAAAGTTGCAATAACTGAATGTATACCAAATGCACAGCCATGTGTCACATTCCAACTTCTCTCTCAAAAAGTTTTTGACTAATATTGCCTAAGTATTTGCCTTATTGACTAATAAGAGACAGGAGACTCTGGCACTACTACCACAAATGACTCCACCACCTGAGCACACAGTGTCTTGCCAGATGTTTTGCTGTGTGCACGAGGATACCGCTGAATGGACACACAGAAAATTGTGGCATAGAGGAATATACTCAGCAAGCTGCCACCCAGTAGAATTCCACAGTGAGTCTTTCCTACTGACTTCAATCTTACAGAGTAAGATTCACTGCCATGTACAGGTCAATACAAGACTAAAACTTTGTGGTTTTAAACATGCCTCATATGATCCTGAAATACTATGTTTTTTCCCAAATGGATGAAATCCAACTTTCCTAAGCACTTACTGTAGTTAAAAATTCTGGTTAGGCCAAAAATCTAGCTGATTTACTGCACAGCAATCTTTATACAGAGATAGGAAAGGACATGGCCTGAAGGCAACGCTCTCCTCACACCTCACTGGTAAATATAAATACATTACAAAAAACAGTTCCATTTGGTTCCATCCAAAAGATCCATTTACCTTTGTTGTAAGCATCTGCATGAAGCCTCTTGTTTCTAGCTCAGAATTTCTCAGCACTGTATTTTGTATTTTTCTTAATTCTGTACTTCCAGAAGGAGGAAGGAATTCCCTGTTTGCTCTCACTGGGTCTGTGTTTTCTTTTCTTTCAATTCCACTGAATAACGGTTGCACAAAGAGAAGAAAGCAAGTAAGAACAGAAGGATCAGAATCTGGATTCTTGAGTTCCATCCCTGACCATCACCTGCACATTACCTGAGCTAAAGATTTCATTTAGAGCAAGATTTGTAAAATACCATACAGTTTTGACTTCCATCTGCTCTAATTCAATTCACTGAGAATGGTAATTGTCAACTACAGTCAGAGGAGAGCGAGATCAACAAAGTGGGATTTTGGAAGTCCCATATTCAATATATACCCCATCATGCCTTGCCATCTCATGGAGGTGTTGAGAACATTTGATTAAACCTGATACAACTCTGAGGTCCCAGATGTGAAAGGCAATAGATTGAGGCAAAAATTTATTAATTAAAGGCCTTCTATTCAGACAGCTTTCAAAAATTTGTCCTCAAAAGAGGACAACAAACAAGAAGTTGCAAAAAAGCATTTTTGTAGCAAATTTTATCTGTTAACTACTAGAAAGTTCTTTGCTTGTACTAGCTTTTTCCATTTTTTTCTGAAGTATAATTGACTATTAGATTCTTACATCAACACAGATAAACTTTGTGAAGGATCTATGGACAATCAAAAAATGAACAAATTAACAAGGGTAAATTTTCAAATGCAGTGGTGAAAGTACAGATACATTTTCAATAGAACTATATTTTTAACAGCAAGTAGTCTGGTCTGAGTTTGATGTCAGTGGTCCAGTACAATGCAGCATGCTGTAAGAGTGAGTTCTACACCGTCAGAGCTGTGGGAAATACCAAAGTTTAAGAACACCTTTTTCACCCCTCTCACTTTGTGTAATTTGTGTAGATCATACAGGGGAGGAAGCAGCCAGTCTCCTGAGTAGGGAACAAATACGCTGAGAGACCTTAACTTCCTCAAACAAAGACTATATGCTTTCCTTTGGGTCAGTAAGCAAGTTAATGGCAACTAACCTTGAAAGACCTATGACTGCAATCTTGATGAGGTCTCTAGTAGAGTGACAGACCTATGATCATCTCATAAGGTGAGTGATAAGCAAAGGCTATCAAAAAGGCACATGTGAAATTCATACATTATGTTGGAAGCATCCTAGTTTTACAGCAGCCCTAGTTTTACAACAGGACACAGAAATCTCTAGCAAAAACCAGGTTCACAGGCCCTTTACAGACACAAGGTAACAGAAAGATGTTTCCATTCAGCTGCAGCACTTGAATTCCACTCCGGACTAGTGGGTGCATGCGGGGTTATCTCAGAACAGGAAGAAGTGCATAAACAAGTCCTGCATGCCTGAATGGAAAACAGATCTTAAGTGATACGACTTCATCCACTAAAATTACACACAATGCTTAATGTATCACCATTCCTCTACTATTGTTCTCTTGAGGATGGAAATATTCATTGAAACTTACCCTGCAGCATCTGAGTGCTGAAATCCCAGTGAAGTCATTGGGTAGCAATGAGCAACCACAGGATTGGCAACGGTTTGTTAGCATTTGTGTTTCCCTTGAAACATGAAGGCTGTTATATGCATGTCAAAAAGGGTTATATGGAAGCACTGATACCAAAAGCAAAGTTTCAAAGCCATACATTGATTTAAAATGTCTCTATCTGAGATACCAAACTTTAAAGACTTCAATATTTCCAAAGACTGAACCTTTCCCAAACAGAGGCTTATAGATGTTTTTAATTTGCAAGACAGGATGACAAAGCTGCACAGTGAAAGACTAGCTAGAGCCAGTTTTGAGATAAGTCCTAGTGGGAAACACTCTCTGGCAGAGAGGGAAAAAATGGAAGAAAAAAACCCCAAAACCAGAAAAAAAACCAGAAAAATAAACAGAAGGGAAAAAAACCACCAAACCCACCAGCAATAATCTCCACCTTATTAACCAAAAGGAAACAATGACATGGATTATCATACCAGCACTACTGAATCAGTACCTCTAATTCTTCATGAGGCCCTGTATAATTTTGTGAGGGAGATTCAGGAGCTGCCCACACTGACTAGCAGGGGAACCAGAAGTGTTTCTACTTTTGGGCAATACAAGGACATTTGCAAAACAGTAGATTGAATTCTTGGTAAACAGCTATCCTTTTGTATTTCGCTGAAAGAAATGGAATAGAAATGGCTTGCCTAACAGCATTTACCAGCAAGAAAAATACTGCAGTTCATACTCTGTCATGGTATTACAAAAGCAGTTAATTTGCAGTGTTGAATAAATTTGTGCAGGTGCACAAGGTTTTGCAAACTATCTGCTGAAGCACTTTTACGGTCTGTCACAGTGATAAGTACTGTAGAAAGTAAATAAATATTTAGAAAGAAGCTAGATAAGACAGACAGACCTTAGATCAACTGCTGAAGTTGCAGAAAGCCTGTGGCTACTGTGCAATTCCTAAATCAGCAGGATAGGATACAGGGCTTAACTATTATTTAGTCATACGCATAGGCACACACACTCCTCCTCCACTCTCCATTCCTGCCAATGTACTCCTTTTTGATGGCCCTAGGCATCATACAGAAGCAGCAGGCTCCTGTTGTGCACTACAGCTTTGGTCTTATTGCATCCCTAGATCTAAATCCTTCATACACTGACTTTTAGAAAAAAATGCACAATGCTTTGGAGAGGCAGACACTTTTGTGCAAAGGCAATTCTTGCCCTACTGAGGGCTGAAAATTCCTAACACAAATGCAATGCTGCACACTTACCTTTTTATATACAAATGAATCAAAGCCTGATATATACTAAAGGACAATCCAAGGCGTGGGTTTTTTTGTTGTTGTTTTGTTGTTGTTTTGTTGTTGTTGTTGTTGTTGTTTTTGGTGTGGTTGTTGTTTGTTTTTTTTTTTAACAAAGTGCAGTGTTCCCCAAAATTGTTTCCACTTATTCTTTAGACAGCTTAAAAGCATACATGTAAAATGCATTTAGGATACATATGCACACACTGGAAGCCTTGTTAGCATCCTCCTTTATTTGGTGAGAACAAAGCAAGTATGATTTAAGCTGCAACTTCAATAAAAAGAAAAAAAAGAAAAAAAAGAAATGTTATTAGAGTTAGCGGGATAAAACCCTCTGCAAGGGCTTGACAGCTCAGAGCAATAATGTATGTTGGCTCAGAGTAATGGAAATAATTAAAGGGGGAAAACATTAGAAGGCAATACTGCTGTAAGTAAAACTGAGTGGATGCATCAGTAAGCTACTGTATATGTCAAAAAGCTCATTGAGACCTAGGTCTGAGCTTGTGGAGGTGATATAATGAGCAAAGTGAAATATATTCAAAGTAATTTAAGAATCGTTAGCCCAGTGTAAAGGTCTGTACTACATTAAGCATCATTATCAAGGCCAGCAGCCTGAAAAAAACAATATGTGACTGATGCTGAAAGCAATTGGAATATCAGTCAGCAAGGCCAGGCACACCTGTGGGGTCACAGAAAGGGATGAAGGAGCAACAGTCTCAGCTTGTGTTACCACACTCTGTGTGAAGAGATGCCGAGGCACGTTGAGTGCCACTGAAAGTGCAGTAAAAGGATTAGGAAGACTGAAATAAAAGGGAAAAGGCAAGCAGAATGCCCTCCTCTGCTCCTCTTCTCATTCTTCCTCCTCTCGAATCTCTGTTGATCACTGAGATATTACAGACTAAGAGATAGTATTCCTAAACTAAGACACTGATAAATGTGGAGGAAGGCAGTGTGAAACAACACTCTCCTTTTCCTGAAGACAGGGAACAGCTGAACGTCTCACTTGCATGCACACAAAGTTGGGTAGGTATGCAGCCCCTAGCGACTCTTGGTGAGAATCTGCTGTTGTTATCATCATGTTATACAGGAGTCTTCTCTAAACCGACAGTGCCTAAGCCAAAGTAGTGCAGAAACTACCATTTGAACAACTATTTCTTCATTACTATGAAGCAGCCACGGATGATGTACATGATTTTCAACTCTTCGTTTTGTGGATCTCCTACTAATTAGCCTAGAGTTTCTAGAGGATATCTGCAATAAAGCACATCTTGTTTGTTTTTGGTGATGCAAGAGGGGACAAGGTTGCACTGCCTTGTATTTCCCTCACAATTCATCATGCACACAGGGTGTGTACTACCAAGGCACTGAAGGCTGCAATCAGATGAATGAAGTACACAACTGCCCAAGATTGAAGGATGTCTCATCCTGGTTCTTGTTGCTCAGCCTAACTAGAACAACTCTACTCTGGGAAGCGAATCAGTGAAATCAATGCCCACTCGCATGCCAAACGGAACTAGCTTTTCAACTTTTCCCAACACCAAGGCAGCACAACACATACTGATCAGACACCGCCAGATCTCTTCTGGAGTGTGACACCTCTTCCAGACTAGTTTATTATTTAAAACATTGAACCTTCATGCTTGAAAAGCATATAGCCTTTGGGATATCATCAAAACAACAGTAATAATAAAAACTTGGAAAAGAAAGAGGAAAAGTGAAGAAGATTAAATTTATCAAGTAATGTTGGATGTTTGACAAAAGTTTCTGACTAAAGAACCAATATTAAGTGATTTTTTTTTTTCATTGAAAGATTGAACAGAGTAAGTTGAAGTGACACTTAGGAGTGGGAATGAATTGTTATTCAATACAATGTGACACAGAGAACACCAAGGGTTGCTGTTTTACTCAGTTACTGTGATTAATAATGTTGTCCACAAAGATTGAAACTTAATTAACATTTTTAAATTGTGCTTTGACATTTTTAGCTCTTCCTATAAAAGCACTTGTGCAGCTGTGTCATTAAAACAGAGAAGCTTCACAGCTTTAACTGTTTGAACCACTCACCCACTGGAGGCTGATTGTTGTTTTAGACTTCTGCCAACAGAAAAACACTTTGAACTCAGATATAACTTTCTGAACATTAGCAACATACATTGGCATTTAAAGAACTTGCTACAAGCTACTGAGGTAATTCAATGACCAGTATTGGACCGTCTTTCTGGAACAGGATTAAATCACACAAAAAATGTGGTATTAACTTTGGTAAATGAGTTTTGTTCAAGTAATATCTTTCAGCGCCAGAGTACAGTTAGTTTGACTTCAGTGGATTGATAACAGACATATCTTTTGGTGAAAAGAAAAAGGAATTGAAGCTTCTCCAAGAACTTTTTGTGTGTCACTCTCATTACATTTCAAAAGTAAGCTTCCCAATTAAAGCAGAAGTACCAAAGAAGATGGAGGAATGGGACATAAATGTTTATTCTCCTTATGAAAGGGCAGGCCCTGCAATCAGTTCTCGTTCTCCTCCCTGCAGTCACTAATGCCCAATTCAATGCACAGACTCTTGCAGGCAGGAGCCTTACGAACAATCCCATGGGACATGGAGAAATGTACAACTGAGTGCACTTTTTTCTTGCTGACTCATGAGCTCCCAAGTACCACCCAAGACATAACTCTTTGACCTAAGTTATGCACCTGCAGCAGAACTTTTTGTGGATTTCTGTAGAAATTGTCTGTGGCTGCTGCAGTATGAAACTCAGAACTATATTTAACATTGACTTTGGGGTGCTGAAGACAGTTCCTCATGCATTCCCAGTCTCCCAGCAGTTTACCCTCTTTTACAAGTTTACCCCTTGACAGTTTCACAGGTTTTGATCCAAGGACGGTCGGTACTTCTCTTTGGTAATTTCCTTTCTTTGAGTATTAAAAAATAGAACAGAAAGACATACATGCTGGAAGAGAAGGAAATTTAACTGAAGACAGAATAATGATTCTGTTAAAACAGTAAAGGAAAAGATATAACAGCTTTGTGTTATATATCGAAAAGTAGGTGAAAGAAAGAAAAGGCTGTGAGGAAAAATACTTTTTCCAAATTCTGGTGGAAATTTATAGTCCCTTAAAGTCTCTTATATGCAACAGAAATTGTGTCTCATCTCCTTTAGAGTGGGAACTCAATGGAATTTAATAGAATTCACTCTACTGGGCAAAGGAATTTTAAATAGCTGGAGTCATATATACTGCAACAGGTACACAGTGCAATGTGTACATGCACCAACTAAGACATGCTACAGTAAAAAACTGTCATTTGTTTTACTGAATATTTAACAGCTTCATTTAGAAAGCAGAGCTATTTTACCTTTTATATGTGCACTAGGTGTCAATATACAATCACATATCAATCTATTCAAATCAAACCTAAACCAGAGCCTCTTATATAAATACACAATGCAATTAGAAGGAAATGGTCATCTCAATATTGCCACACTAATGAGAACTGCCTCTATGAAATGACTATATTCGTTTAATTAAAAAGCCCATTATGAATCCCATTTAAAATGCTGTTCATTGAACTCTTTCATATAAATCTAATTTGCTTTTGTAGAATGTTAGGAGTATTATGTTTATTTGTACAAAGAGGTTCTGAAGAACAAAGTCTTAGGAAAATACAGTCAGCCCCTCATGAAAGGGTTTTAAAGGAGCTAGCTATGAATATGAATATAGAAAGATTATTTTCTAAAATACTCGTGACTCAGATTCATTAATAGTATGGATGTAGTAGTTTCCAACCAGTTGCTTTTCCAGAGTACCTGTTCCACTCCTGATGCAGGGACAGCTCAACTGCATGTGCAGCAGCTGCTGAATCACCACAAACTTCAGTCAGACTGTTTTAGAAGCAGCTGTGCCATCCTGTAGTGGAAGGATGAAGCTCAGAGGGATTAACTGCAAACCACTACAACAGTTCCCCAGTGCAAGCCACCCCTGATTGTTAGTAAATTCATATGGGCAGAGAGGCATTTATCATACCAAGTTATCTGCATACAAACCAGAAATAACAAAAAATGCATCAGGACAGAATTAAGGATGGATATGACAGGAAGCGGCATTTTTCAACAGCTGTGTACACTAGTTTTGGTCTTCACTGAAAAAATAGTAGGAGTTGAAGCTGAAAGATGCTAAAGAATATGAACTATTGCTCTGTGAAAACTTGTGGGGAAATCACTGTGATTTTTTTTTTTTTTTACAGTAAGTTAAAAAGCTAGTATCAGCCAGATTCACAACTTTTGCTTTGAAAAGGCACTGCAGAGGTAAGCAGTTGTTTGGTTTTTATCTCCCTTACTTCAGAGGCATAAGTAACAGGGAATAAGACCACCTTCAATATGCAGAATCACTACTTTAACAGATGAGCAAGTTCCAGAAAGGGAACCCCAGTATAGTGGTATCTGTAAGATATTTGACCCTGCTAAAAGAAAGGACATCTTCAGCTCAGCACCATACCCAAGCTGAACTAGCTTTAAGAAATACCCTGCAACACATAGACTTACCTGGCATCTCAAAGACTACAGCATAAGCCTTTGCACTTCACTGCTTTGCTTAGTATAGGCACATCCCTGTGTACTGAATGATAAATAACCTCCATCTCCTTCACCCACCAGGCCCCCATTACCACTAGTTGAGCAGCAATGGCAAAGGTGGTGGGGAGAATTGAATCTGACATGCACATCTGATCTATTTAGCTTTTCAGGGCTTTGGGATCAAATGTTGCCTATGCGATATATTTCTAAATATGCTGGGTCTCTAGTTTCAGATAATATCTCTAAGTTCAACAGGAACATGGAAAAGTTATGGCCAACATGTTAAAGAGGTACTCAATTCCAGGGCTGAACTGTAGCTTCAAACATTAAACTTAGGTCCAGACATCACAACACTTGAATTATTTATGTGATTGCTAATGTTAAGACCTAGCATTTAAAACAAATGCCTTATGCCCTCGTCTTTGGCACACACACTTACTGCTAATGAAGGCATGTAATGCCAATGACCTCCATTCCAGATTTCGGCTGCACTTAAAATTTAGTACACTGGAGACTGAAAATCATGGGCTGCCTGTATTTACATCCCATGCAATCCTCTTGAAATTAATAGAGCTTTGTAGCATACATAGCAGGCAATTTGGCCCAGAGTAAGCAGAAGGCACACTTTCAGCTTTTAGTGCCGATTATGGCATATTTTGTTAAGCTGTCAAGCATCTCTGGTAAATGCAGGCTAAAAGAGTGACAAGCCAGCAGTGCTGCCCTTTAGTACTTCACATTCTGCAGCATTATTAGTTTCCACAGCCCCTCAGAAAACAGGATTTTAGGAGAGCCTCATTAGTCATAATGTCTATTTCTTGTCAATGCAATTATGTTCTACCAGATGTTGCTAAGTGTTTTGGATGGTCTTCTCTAACCTACAAGTCTGTATTGTTGGCCATCACCGCACCAGCTCAGGATCTTCTTGTGTATCACATAAGTATCAATGAGGTTAATGTGAGGTCTCATGGATCTTTCTGTTTGGGCACTGCTACTGAACAATATTTGGCACTCTCCTGAAAGTAAAAAAAGACACAGAGAATACAAAATAGTGATATAAAGGGTCATTCTGAATGGAAGCCTTTGTCAGAGGGAGAACCATTTGACCATCATTAGCAAATGCTGCCAGAGTCTAGATATCTCCAGTTTCTTCTGGAAGCTCATTTTCTGAACTCTTGAATAAGACTATTTTGTTCTCTTTCATATGTTAAAAATGAAAGCCTAGGAACAATAATGTAATTGTTTTCTTAAAAAAATCAAGAGCTTCATTTTAATCTCATGCAGTTTTCACATTACCAACATTATATGCTGAATATCTTTGCTACCTGTCTGTGGTGCTAATTTAATCTAGACAAGCATGAGTGGGAAAATCTCAGACTACAATTCAGTAAGTAGCACCAGGTCTTAGTTTTCTTCAAGTCTCCAACACCCAAGTGATCAAAAGATGCAAATCATCTCCCTACTTGGGTAGTATACTATATTTGACCTGCCTAACTGTTACTACTCTGTAATGAAGGGAACACAGAGTCATTAAATAAAGCTTTTCTCCCTGCTTTGCTATACAGGCAGAATGAAAACTTCCTGCCTGAGGAACAGAACACGGACAAGAACAGACCTACTGAATCAAGCCAAAAGCCAATGCAGTCAATATCCTTTCTCTGTTAGAAGAATTACATGCTATCATGGTGCATAAGAACGTGGTAAGCATACTCTCTCTTCTTGCACCAATGTGACTTTCTGATCCAGAGCCATTACTGGTGTGCTCAGTTAGAATCCAGTCCCACATCAGAGACTTGCTACACAGGAGCCCTTGCAGTTCTGCAATAACAAGTGTGTAGCACCCATAGGCATCCTTCTACAAGTTAACAGAATAGGCAGAGAAGAAAGAGGAAAAAAGACCTATTTTTAACCAACTGTTAAAAGGTTATATTCTTACCAATAGCAAGCCTGAGCAGACAGGCTTCAACAGGACTCTTTCCATTCATTCGTTGTGTCTGGGTAACTGGGAGAAAGTTAAACTGGGCAACAAGTTAAAAATATGAAAGGACTTTTTTTGCACTTTAGGTTATCATTAAAACCGCACAATTCCTGTAGCCCCGAGAGCTCAATTTAGGTAGCCTCTCTCTGTTATTCTGTGGTGAATGCTTATGGAAGACAAAGCATTAAATTTTGCCACATCTCCTAATGACTTTCAGAGGACTCCGAGTGCTGAGACTACCTATCTGCACTTGGTAATCTTTCTTTGTGGACCTGTTTGCATTAGGATAAAAAACAAGTAGTTGAAAAGTGTAACAAGTGTTTTAAGGGAACTACTCAGAGACAAAGAAGTGTTGTATTCACAGCCACACTTATGAGCAGCTTCTGACAATAATTTGATTCCAAGATCAACCTTCATTCAGGCAGTTGTCAGTATCAACACAAAATGGTCTCTACACTCCACTCAGCATGGCTTGGACTTCAAGTGTTTCTGAAAAAGGTAAAAACTGAGAATTATTTAACAAAGCTAGACGGTAGACAGCTTTCCACAACGGCTATTTGCCTAGAAACTGCAATCCATCTGCGAGCAGTACACAAATACAAATAGAAACGAAAGATAATACTGACCGTGATTTTTTTTTTCTTTCAGCTCTTATAACAACAAGGCATTAGTCAAACACGGATGGGACACAACCATCTTTTTCTCTGTCTGTACACTAATAACATCACTGGTGATTGCATGCAAACATTTCGAAATGAGCTTGAAGCCTCAAGTTTGATGCTGAATGACTTCTTCTGACTTAGGGATTGTTTTCAAGGAGGTTCAAAGCCTGGAATTTAAAAAGTCAATCAGGAGTTTCGACATGATGCTAATAAGTCAAAATTAAGGTGTGTCAATAGGTTTTGACAGAAAAGTCATTATCTGCATTATATAAAACACATAATTTCATATGACTATTCCTTAGCATATCATTAAAATACATTGACATTTCAATTTAAATCACTGTGAATATTGCTGTGACTATCCTTTAAACTACTACTCATCTTAATAGGGAGCATACAGAAAAAGAGAAGGCAATGAGCTGTTAGAGAACTGTATCTGTCATATGCAATACCTTCTATCCAAGGATCACATAGCTCCCAGAAAATCTGGGGAAGGATTTGCTTCCATAACAACGAAACAAGGGACTTCCCAGTCAGAGTCCACTGCCTGGGATGAGGGATGGCAGCGGCCCACCAGCAGTGCCACAGCTTCTCCGCTATAAATGTACATCCCTCAACTACTCCTGGAGGGAGGGCCTCCCATAAGCTCATCTATGGACATTTCAGCATTTTCCCTGTATACATCTTAAATTCATTCTTGATTGGTTCATGCCCATTTACTGTCCTGCCAGCACGGGACTTGCACCTTGCTCTGCATGAACACATCAGCAGGGTGACCCTTCCCCCTCGTCCCGCTGGCCCTTTGAGACCTTTCACGACAGCCAGGGCTGGGTCTTACACGTTTTAGACAGCCCGTGTGCACACTTTCAAACAGCGCACTGACAGAGCAGCGGGGCATCCCCATCATGGCAGGACCTGCCCCAAGCTGCTGTGGTGATGGCAAGGGCTTGGGCTGGAGGGTCCCCGAGGTCCGTGCACCCCAGGTTAACAGGCAAGGGCAATATCCCCGTGACAGACTACCAGAGAGCAAGCTTCCTACCTCAGGTCACGGATACCCCAACGAGTTGATCTGTGAAGTAACTGGGAGAGAAATTCTTCCTCTCTGAAGAAGTGAGACCCTCTCTCATCCATTACTCCACACATCAAAAAAAAAAACCCAAACCCCTCAAACCCCAAACCTCAAACTTGACACCGGCTCCTGGATTATGTTAAAGCTCCTCCATTTCTGGACAGAAAACTACTGCGCCTGACCTCTGGCAGTCAGGGCCTGTGTGGCACTGCCAGAAACAGCCGCCAAGTCTAGTAATTTGCAAACTTCATGTCTGCAGCTGGTAAACGTTGGTTATTCCTGCTCAGAACAGCTGAACAGCAGGAGCAGTTATACTACAGGATCTGTCACCTTAATCAACCCAAGAACAGGACAATTTATTTTCAATGGAACATTAATTTCAGACAAGCTAAAGCGAAACCTTTTAGCAGCTTAATGCAAAAAGGGGGGGAAAATTGTGGATGTCCCACTAAACTCAAGCAGTTAAGGATGAAAGGTAAAATAATAGCTATCATGGGAAGTAGTGGAGATGAAATTCATCCTACCTGTATGAGAATAATTAGGAAGATACAGAATGCATAATCGGGGGGGGGGGGGGAAGTATCAGGGCTTGTCTTGTACATGGAATTAAATCTAGGTCCTATAGATAACAATATGTACTCTTGCTAGGGTTCAGGTTCTGTGTATATAAACACACACACTTACAGATATCAATTTAAAGTGAAGGTCAGAGATTTACAGTGGCAAAGAGACGTATATGCACATGCACATGACAGGAGCTTTGTCATAGCTAGACTGGAGAATGGGCTGCATGCATTTTAAGCCATTTTCTCTCCTGTAAACATGCCCTAGAATATACGGACTATTATACAAAATACTCTTTCAGACAAGGTTTTCAGAGAATTTAAGGGATTTTCTTGGCCAACTCCCACTAAAGTTAAATAGGAGATAGGGATTATTCCTTAGGACTGTCTTGAAAATCTTAATCATAGATGTCTATTAAGTGTCTCATATCATGAATCCCTTTATCAGAATGCAGTTGACAAAGCAGTATATGGAAGAGGTTCTTCACTACAAAATGGCAGAATAACATCTATAAGGTGATATTATGTTTACAGAATCCAATATAATTTTACAAGTTTTTTCATTATTGTTACAACTTTTGTCATGATGTATAATTTTCAGTTACTATCATATTGACTATTAGATCATGACAGTTCAGTTTTAGTTAAGATATATCAATACTACTTTTTTGTATGCAATATTCCAAACATACTGAGTAAATACTTGTTTTGTGTACTCACCTAAAGCAATGTGGAGTCCCCAGAAGAAATGAATAGCACATACGTTACTGCTGTGTCACCAAATAGGATTCTGTTACCATAATTATACAAAAATTACTTAGACAGTATAAAACGCTGACAGACAAATGCAAGGAGTAGGTCCTACTCCTAAGTGCTGATACAGCTTCAGATATTGTAAAGTTAATAAAGATTTCTACAGGAAGTCAATCACTAAATAACCAAGGGGGTGGAGGGGAGGAGTTTTAAAGCTCTGAAGCTGCTTTGAAGCCATGTTGAACTCAAATAAAAGTTTCATAATCAAAAATGGACACAATGTTTTTGAAAAGATGAAAACATTCCATTTTGACATTTTTCAACACAAAATTATTTCATCTCAGAAATATCAAAATGGTTTGGGGGTTGGGTCTTCTTGGTTTGCCTTTTCGGTTTCTTTGGAGACTGGGCTGTCAAAAGTTAAAAACAAGTGCTGTGCAGTCAATCACAAAATCCATGGAACAGTATATTGAAAACTAGGATTTGTTCACTGCAATACTCATAAAATTCCTTCTCTTATTATACTTGCTCAGCAGCAAGAATGGGTCAAGCAATGGGCACCACTGCCCCTCTGATGTACATACACAGAGACGATCAAGTAAAGCAATCAGTGACTGTCCCCATCATCTAGGGGGAACCTAACAAACAGCACTTATTACCTCTCTTAACAGTTCCTATCTCAAGGGAAGCCCACTGTCACATCAAGCTGTATGTGCTGTTTCAGCAGACCAGTCCAACGTCCATTTCACATGGAATTTCAAGAAGAAAAGCCTCTCATTCTAAGGTGAATACAGAAGGCTTTGTGAGTGTCTGTGTCAGGGAGTCAGAGTATGTGGTCTTAGCACGCTACTCCCCCTCCTCAATCAGGTAAGTCCTTTAAAAAAAGAAACACTTTTTCTTTTCTCTTTTCCCTCTTCTCTTTTCTACTTACGACTACTTAGAAGTCCCTATGAGTCATCTGTACTCCCTTCACTGATAACAACCACAGAGGACAGCAGGTAACAACTTACAAAACTATTTCTAATCAGTTGTCTTACTTGGCATCACCTACCTCTAGTCACTGGTACTACAAGAACAAAAATACAGCTCTAGATAATTTGCAGACTGACAGTAAAGATGGCATAACGGAAAGCATATGGAAGATTTGCACTTGTTGGCCCTTGGTTCGTTGGTGCTGAGTGACCTTGTCTATGCTGACTTGGAAAAGAAGAAAATCTGCTACTGATATGAACCAGGCCATGCTCCCCTCCTTCTGAAATAAGAGAACTGAGATTCATGCTGTAGGGAAGAAGTATTTATCCTGTGGGTGAGATGGTACGCAGCCAGCACATGCTGTGCTCTGTGTCTGGAGGTGCTAGTTTGTCTTCAGGGGACAGGCAGACAAATTTAGAGCAACCCCTAAGCAGCCCTTGAAGCACAAAGCTAGCATAGAGGTTATTCCAGGCATTTCCTAAGAGCAGATCTGCTCTCTGTTCTCTCCCTTACATACAAAAGACTGAAAGAACAATATAATTATACTTATGAATCAGCAACACTTACTTCTTGAAAATATGATAGACTAATGAAAGTAGCTCTTTTCTGTGTAATTTCTATACTTAATGCAGGTTTATATTTAACATTGAGACACTAGAATTGATATTAAAGAATGCTGCTTTACCCTTCCTGTCTATAGCCATTACAGTATCCACTAGATAATACAAACAGCTTTCACTTAGCAGGCAAAGGAGGAGAAATGACAAGGTCTGGCATTATATTAATGTCTTGGAAGGCACACTATTATTTTGTTCAAATATGCTTTTGGAAAATTGTTATCAGACTCTGAGGATATGGCTCAAACCCCCATCATTCTCTGGAAAAAAATAAAAGCCTCATATGGACATCTGTCATGGAGTCCTCCTAGACTGAAATGTTCTATTATTTAAATCTTGCAATATTTCATGTTTACATAAGGAACAAAATTTCTTTATTCTGTAACTTTCACAGATTTTGTCAGTTCTTTATTCTGTCAATTCAGGGATTGACAGACACTGGTGGTATAAATCTCATGTCAAGGACATGAAATGCAGACATGTAAGAAGTGGACAGCTGGAAAGAGCCGGAGCTTACATGAGTGGTCCCACTGCAAAGAGCCAGAGCTTACATGAGTGGTCCCACTGCAAACAGTAACATCAACATGAGTTGGGCACAGAGAAATGTAAAGAATGATCTGGGGCTTGAGAAACACAATTCTAACTTTCTTGTGCAGCTGTAGACAGTTACTCCCCTGCCCCCGGATTCCTGGAGCTTAATGCCAGAAGTAACTGTTGCATCCACTTAATCTGATGATGTATTTATTATAAACTAATATAAACAGAAACTAATCCTGAACAGGTAAAACCAGAAGCCAATGAAGAGTTAAATCAAAAATCCCCAGCTCCTGGGAAAAATACATACCATTTTTTCCTGAGCTTTCCTAAAAATAAAGCAAAAGGCAAGACTGAAAATGTACCAAGTCTAAGCCTACATAAATCAAACTGTTGTTAAGAGAATACATACAAGGTCTAAGTGTACAGCCTGTTAATAAATCCATCCCTGACCATATAAAAGGTGTTGTTCAAAAACAACATTTTATGATACTCCAGAACACAAATGTTTCTTTCTAACAACACATCAGCAGACTATACCCTCAACCCATGATCCTGACAATAACCATCTCATTATCAGCCTTTTCCTTATGGCTCATTAACTTTTTTAAAAGGGGGGAAACAAATGGAGAAAACACTTCAGATGCATCAGTGGGGTCTGATGTGTATTACAGTAAACAACGGTTCCTTCTGTTCAGTGTCTCTGGTTTGTCCTTCATACTCCAATCTCTGCATTATTCCTATCTTATGGTAGGGTTTCAGACTCATAAAACAAGATACAAGCAATAAAGTGTGATTCGACTAAGCCAAATTCCTTTTTAAAAGAAACATCTCTCTCAAGTGAATTTTGTGTTGAAACAAAGGGCTAACAGTATTAAAAATGGGGTATGAGAATAGGAAAGAAATTTGCATTTGCAAAAGTGAGAACAATGCACCCCTGACTTGTGTGCACTTTTACTGAGGTTAGCTCCTTCAGGATGCCTTTAAAATACCTGTCTTGCTTCTCCTGAGATAACTCCAGAACAAAACTCTTAGGAAACATTTTCAAAAGGTTTCAAACGCTTAAGTCCACTTCCATTAACTAAATAGTATTCTACCCATTTACTTCCATAGGAATGAAGCTAATACAACAGCAGAGCTTTTGGAAATTTCAGCCTGAATAGCCAGACTTTCAGAAGAAGTTGTTATGACTGGGTGCACTTCCCAGTGGAAATGTCAGAATGGCTGTGGCTCAGCATGTGTCCTACAACTACAGTCCCTACCTACCACAGACACAGGAGCTACTCTTAACTCCTGACTGATGGAGATGATCAAGGATTCAGCCTCTTGGGAGAACATGGGGCTGATGCTGGTGAGTTACTAGTGCTTCTTATATTATTCTTCAACCCAAACGAGTGAAAAAGTTTGTTCATATACACTTCAGACAAGTACTAGAAAATGCATACATTTATATAAACAATTGAAATAATGTGCTTTGCCTTCTGAAACTGTGTCACCCTGGACCTCAAAGCACGGCATTACTTAGAGGCATTACTAAATCAAGCCTCCCTAACAATGATCTTCACTAATGCATCTGGGATTTCTAAAATTGAGGCTAGCACAAGAAGTGCAGAGCTGCTGAGTGGGGAGGGGAAAAAAAAAAAAAAAAAAAAGTCAGCCACCTTAGTGTGTCCTGGCTACTCCACAGCAAAACAGTATAATCCCTAAGGTTTCAAATGATGAAACTATTTCCTCTGTTCCCAGAATCTAGCTTGGTGAAATGTATCTTCTGGGTGGACAGTACAAGATACATTAATGGACAACCAGTGAGATGCTATTCTTGTGCTACATGTATACAGAGGCTCAAATGTGATCTGAATGACTCCCTAGTGTTTGAATTTATATGCAACTTGGGGACACTGGATATTGTGTGTTGCTACACAGAGCTAAAACATTGCAATCTCTGTTTATAAATCTTTGAGAAAAATGCATTTTCCTGAGCTGCAGCTATGGCAACAAGCAACCCAATATTGAGCTGGGTTGCATAGTGTAATATACAAAGGATTTTTTTTTTTCTTAACTTCTGAAATAATTTATTGGAAAATCTGGGGCAATTAGACTGCTGTCCATGTATTTATTCAATATGGATGGGTTTCATATTCTGCAATGTTGTTTAGTAAAAACTGAAGATTTTTTCTCTTTGTTTCTCAGAGCTGTTTTGTTTTATTTAAAAACAAAACAAACAAACAAAAGCCCCAACTGTCACACCTCAAATGTCAAATTCTGAACTTTTGTGAGAATCTGTGATTTCACAATTGGCCCTAAAGGTTTCAGCTCTTCCAGAAATGAGACACCTGATATCATTCTGTACTTTGGGGCTATCTATTACCATTACATTGTTTTTTGACTGCGGGACACCTTTGTAACATGGATGCAGCCATTCCTGAATTACAGCAAAGATGAGGATAAAGATCTAGGTCTTAAGCCTGTCTCTTTAATAAATACAGCTCTAAAATATGCCTACTTTTTTTCCTAAGTATTTGAAATATTCAACTTCTGGCACCAATATGTTTCAATTAACAGCATCCTTGGTATCACCTGCTTACACATTCTTAGGATGTTGTCATCTGAAGTTGTCACTTTACAGGGGAAAACAGTCATTGTTGTGCTACTTTTAAGAGACAAATTAAAGCAACCTCCACAAATTATTAGTATATTGTTATTTGACCAAGGGAGTGACACTCTGTGTTCATAGGCAATACATGGCTAAAATCAGTCATCAAATCAGTATGTGACTCTGTACCTCAATTTCCCCTTTTGTAAAATGAGGATAACAGTACTGGTCTCCTTTGTAAAATACCTTGAGATCTGTCAAAAAAGGTTAGGTATTATTGGCAATATCCAATTTGAACATGAAATCCCTAAGTGTGTCTCCTGCAGTCCCAGGCAGTGATAAAGTAATTGAGAAACAGCCCGCATACAAATTACCAAATGATGGACTCCGAATGCTTGTATTTTCTTTTATTTATTCCTAACACTGCTGCAAAAAGTGCAACCTTTCCTTACTGTTTCTGATGTCAAGTACTTACATTCGCCTTTACCCTGTGTTTACCCAGAATGTTATTTTCACAGCTGCTGAGAACATCATTATCAAAGAAACAGCCAGTCTAAATTATTAAGAAAATGGAACAATTGATGTTTCTATAATACACAGTATTCCCCATCTGAGCCTTGAAATCAATTATGGAAAACATTAGGCTCCTCTGTCTTCCCTTGGACCAATTTCAAGATCCAGTATTTTATCATCATTTGTTCCAACATTATAATTGTCCATTGACTTTGATTAAGCTCTTTTTAGCCTAAGCTCTTGAGCATGAAGACTCTTTCTTGCCTCTGAATGCATAAAGCAGCTTGCCTTGTAGGGGTTCCACCCCCTTCCCCATACTCTTTATTTTTTCTTGCAGCTGAATTGGTTATTTTCAAAGTATCTTCTGCAAACTCCTTTCCCATAAACCCCTTTTTCCCTTTTATTCTCAGTCTTTACAAACAGAGGTAGGTGCTATTCTTCCTTCGGTTTCATTTCCTGGCTACAAAGTCCTCAGAGTTGGAAGCACATCAAAACAAGGAGATGCTCAGCTGCTGGACACCTGCTTTTTGAGTTTCAGGCAGGATTCCACATTCCTTGAACCAAATTACCATAATGATTGAAATTCTCTGCAAAGTTATCACTTCTCTGAAATTCTGGGGCATTCAACTTTGGTGCAAATTCAATATTTTAAATGCAAAGCACCCAAAATGCCAACTCATCACTAACAGCCCCAAGCACTCATTCCACCTGGATGTCAAGACAAAAGCAGTCTGAGCTGAAAAACAGGTTCCAAAACTCTGAGATCACCCATGAAAATTATGGTCTATCTTGGTTTCTGCAAAGTGCTAGATAAAAATGACATTCTTATGGCATAGGGACATTATGTTTTTAAAGCGTCTTACCTTACAAAAATAAAAATACTGTAACATTACTAAATGTTGCTGAATTTCCCCAATTTCACTGTTTCAATGACAAGATGAAGAGAGACGAAATCATCAGGGATCAGGCAGGAAGAAGTCCTTTGTTTAGCTGTTAATAGCTGATAAGAGGAGGTTGGCAAATACTGAACACTGAGAAACTAACCCTGTAGTTTGGGTCACAACAACCCCATGCAATCCTACAGGCTTGGGGAGGAGTGACTGGAGAGCTGCCTGGCTGAAAAGGACCTGGGGGTGATGGTTGACAGCCGCCTAAACATGAGCCAGCAGTGTGCTCAGGTGGCCAAGAGGGCCAATGGCATCCTGGCTTCTATCAGGAATGGTGTGGCCAGCAGGACCAGGGAGGTGATAGTGCCCCTGTACTCGGCACTGGTGAGGCCGCACCTTGAATCCTGTGTTCAGTTTTGGGCCCCTCACCACAAGAAGGACATCAAGGTACTAGAGCGTGTCCAAAGAAGGGCAACGAAGCTGGTGAAGGGTCTAGAGAACAATCTTACGAGGAGCGGCTGAGGGAGCTGGGGTTGTTTAGTTTGGAGAAGAGGAGGCTCAGGGGAGACCTTATTGCTCTCTACAACTGCCTGAAAGGAGGCTGGAGTGAGGTGGGAGTCAGTCACTTCTCCGAAGTAACAAGCGACAGGACAAGACGAAGTGGCCTCAAGTTGTGCCAGGGGAGGTTTAGGTTAGATATGAAGAAAAATTTCTTCACTGAGAGGGTTATCAAGCACTGGCACAGGCTGCCCAGAGAAGTGACTGTGTCCCCATCCCTGGAGGTATTTAAAAGCCGGGTAGATGTGGTGCTTAGGGACATGGTTTAGTGGCAGACTTGGCAGTGCTAGGTTAATGGTCGGACTCGATGATCTTAAGGGTCTTTTCCAACCTGAACAATGCTATGATTCTGCACTCTGACATCATAATGCATCAAGTAGGGCCTCTCCTGACCATCTTCTTTGATCTCTGTCCCTAATGGAAGTGCATCACCTCTGTCCATCTCCACTGACTCTATCTTTCATTTTTACTTCTCTGTCTGGAAACCTGTAGATTAGAGCAATCAAAGGTAAAAGTAGTACCCTTTTTTTTAATAAAGAACACAACACAGATAAACTTTCTGAGCCTTGACAGGACCCTCAGGGTTTTGCTGTTCCATTGCAGGCACTTGCCCCGCAAATCGTTTCTTTTGGCCTGAATGAATACAGAGAATCAAAAAAGGTGCCTGTTTCCAGCATCTGTTTGACCTATCTGCCTCATTTGGCAAGGTATTTAAGCATATACCTTACTCTAAGCAAACCCTTTGGGGACTATTTGTGCACACTAAGTAACTTACTCAGCGACCATCACTCTTACCACAGTGTAATTTTCCATTCCACACAAATTAAGTCTATAAAGCTTCAGTTGGACAACTGAATTTCACCACAGAGTGGCAAAGGAACAAAAGAGGGAAGGAAAGGGAAGATTAAGAGGATTTGTCAGGTCTGCAGGCCTCACGGGAAAGGTTTAGATTAGAGCCCCAAACTGGACTCACGTGGTGCTGACACAAAACTGCTGGAGTTGGGAATGAATATTGTTTAGTTTCCTTAAAAAATGGTCCTTTTGCTGGCTGCTGCTGAGAATAAATTCTAGCCACTTGGATCAGGGTTGGGTTAAAATCATTATAACTCAAGCAGAAAGTCCATTATGCGTTCAGACATTTGGCCTACTCTTTTTTCTTTTCTTTTTCCTTTCTTAATACTCCTGCACATCAGATGATTGTATTGACTCATCCTCTTACAAAAATAAACATTCTTGGATGTTGAGAACATATTTGAAATCAATGTCTTCCTTGACTCACTGCTGCAAATATCCAGATCTTTGGGCTCATTTGGGGTCCATGCTAAACTGAAAGGCAAGACTCTTATTAGAGACAAATTGGCTCCATAAGTAATACAGATCCCTGAGATGCTGTAAGGTCCTGCAGAGGGAACTTCTTTTGCAAATGCCAGTCAAAGGACTGAACAAGAAAGGTTAGTATTGGGCTATTTCATCAGTAATCCACACGCTAGCTTGCTGACAAAGTAGAGAGGATGTGAAATGGCATGAGCAGAAACAGTGAATGGGTTTATCTGAGAAAGGTATATGTGGAATGTACATCTCGAGTTCCCTCTCTCTCTTTACACCTGTTTGGAGACCCACACAACATAGGCCAAAAGTAGATACACACAACTGCAGTCGCAGATCCTTCACAATTTGGCTCACCTGTTTCAGATAGTTAAGCTGGTTAAACTTGGCTCTCACTGACTGGAGAGCAGATTCCTGTGTAAAACATGACGTTATACATCCTCTCCCTTATTCATTGCCTTCTACCTTGTGCTTGAATGCTTGGCCCACACAGGAGGGATCAGTAGGATCCTGGAATATGTAGGAAAAAGCATGTACTGAATGGAGGAGAATTATATGGCAGTGATATCCAGTTTGGTACTGCAGTTTGCAGAGGATTTTGGAAAATTGGAAAAGTACAGCAAGACAGACAAAAATGACTGGTAGGCTTGAGAAAACGTTCTTCAGCAAGAGACCTTAAGACCTCAATCTATTTATCCCATTAAAAAAGAAGAGTGACTAGCTTATCATGTATCATACCTTTTGAGAAAGCAAATAGAAAGTAACAAAGAGACTTTTAAAATTGAGTGTAGAAAGATATCAAAAGAAACAGTAGCTAGACATGAAATGCCAGACTCATACAAACTAGAAGTCAGGATTTATTCAGTTATTTGTACAGCAAAGGTGTTTAACCACCGGAACAAACTGCCAAGGGAAGTGGAGGCACCTCTGTCTTTTGGAGTGTTCAAATCAAGACTGAATGACTGCCTGGGCAGTATGCATTAATCGAACATAAGTTATTGGGTTCAATAACCCCAGGTGAAATGTACAGCCTGCATATTCAGGAAGCAGGACTAGATGTTCTAATGGTCCCTTCCGGCCTTAGAATGAATTAAGTGAGTGCACAGTGTTAATCATTTTAACAATATATTGTGCTTTCCTCTCCCTTTCCTTTGTGCATTTTAATGAACAATTCCAAATATGGTTTAGCTGCCCCAGCCTCTGAATACAGGCTTCATACTGAAGAAAGCTCAATTATGATACAATTGACGAAATATAGGTGTACATGACTAAGGATATTTCTATATTGTAAGAAGTACTGTTAGCTTTTGTAATGGTTTCCCTCAGTAATTCTCAGAGTACCTTGACTCTGCAATACATTTGGTAGCACATATTTTAAAACTGCAGCCCAAGGAAATTTTATATTATTGGGATACAAATGCTGCTTATATAGACATACATGTATATATAACATGTATGTTTAGAATGCACCTGTCTTTCCCACACAGCCAAGAACTGTATTCTCTGCAATGATTCTGTCTGAACAGTACCTTGGATTACATTACTGGATCGCAACCAGGAAGATTACTTTCACTGTGAATCGAGATAACAAGGCTTCCTACCCTCCTTTCCCTGTGCACGTACGTGCACATGCTGAGAAAACTATAATTTCCTTACAAACTAAAAATATCCCTTCCTATAACACCCGAACAAACTCCTCTTTAAAAGATATTTTGCTGCCCTGATAGGAATCAGTACATTCACTTCAAAGACTATTAATGTGGAAAGCAACGTTTGAAATACATGCCATATTGAGGCATTTTTTCCCTTTGTTTTAAATGAGAATCTCTTTCATTTCTTAAAAAAAATCTCACTGGGAGTTGCAGATTCCTAGGGACAGTATTGTCACTTGTGTTCTGTACAGTTTTTAGCATATGATGTACAGACTTTTAAAGTCTGAGCTGACTTCATGAGAAGAGAAAATAATGTCTTAGAGAAAGTAAAAAGCAGATGCAGAATCTCTTTCACACCTTGAAGGTGTCAAAGGGCATCTACCTGCTCCTGTGTAGCAAAATATCAGCTGTTTAAAAGTATCCGTCAGCTTTCAAAGTCAGTGAAATAAGAGCAGAAATGAGAATGGGAAAACACAGGTCTAAACTGAGGGTCATGCTAGTAAATGAGAATTTAAGCCTTTATATTAAAAAAAAAACAAAAACAAAAACAAACAAACCAAACCAAAACCAAGTAACAAACAGACATTTTCTAGGTCATGTGGATAAGCAAAATGGTATACTCTAAAAACTTATTATCTTTAAAATACTGTCCTTCTCATGCCTATCTTACGATCCTTTCTTCAGTCATCATCTGATTTTTCTCCACTTGGACTTGTTCTGTGTCATACAGCATCTTGCACAAGGGTCAGCAACAGCCACAGTAAATCCCAGTAACAGAGATCCTACAAGATATAATTTCTATTTACTTCAATGAGAGTTGGAAGGCATTGAGTACCCTGTGAAAAGAATTCATATCTCTTTAGGGGGGGTCTAATGAGCTGTGTATGATTTACAACATAGAATGTACTACCACATCAGCTTTTCAGCAGGTACCATTGCAGCTACACTGGAGAACAAAAACAATTCAACCTAGCTAGCTTGCTATCTCTATATACTTCTATTGAAGATATATGTTGGAAAAGGAAAAAAAAAATCCTTTCTTGACCTTTTTCTTCTGGGTACTGTACATGTTACAAAACTGAATCTAACACATGCTCAGAAGGTGGCAGGTAGGAATCAAGACTGGAAGAATTAGATTGTTAATAGCTGCAAAAAATAGCTACACTTCTAACCATGGCAAACCAGCGCTGTTGACAGAGTGATGGAAAGCTGACAATACCTTGCCAAGCAGGCTGAGGCTATCATAACCGAGTAGATGATTAGTTTTAAAACTTTTAATGGATCTCTGTCCACTGCAGTCTGATGGAGTGAACAGTGACGATACCCCAGGGAAATGTGAAACTATTTTATATCTCATTTGCAGGAATGAACACCCAGGAGGTACTTTCTTTTGACAGAATACATAAGACCTACCTGAATGCATTGCATTAGCTTTCTGTGCTGCTCCATACAGCAGATGCTAATATTTTTTTATCCTGGACTGGCCTCATTAAGCTGCCTAGCACAGGAAGGGAAAATAAACCTAACAGAAATTTTTAGTTCTGTTTTCTGTGTTTTGTGTGCAAAACACATTGGCTGTGTAGGGGGGAAGCATTAGCAAATAGTAAGAAATAACAAGCTGGGTTTAAGATAAGGGGCAAAGCAGGAGAGCTAAAAATGAGCTTACCTAGAAATGCATTGGGAATGGAGAAAAATATAGCCTGACTTAGTAATGACAGCATAAAAAAGCCCATTTTGTCCCACTATAGGAAAGGGTTAATGTCTGTCTTAGACACATAGGGTGTATGGTTTGTAGGTAAGTCGGCTGAGAGAACAGTAGCTTATTGTTAGTTGCTTGCTGGATGACAGCACTTCTTTAGCTCAAGTACCAGATGCCTGGCCAACAATATTATACCTACAGGCAGGCCCTCCAGCTGAAGAAATAAAAACCACAGAACATAAGATACCATGACAGAAGAACTAGAGAGGCTACAGAGTGCAGGCTGAGCAGAGCCAAACTACAAGTAATCAATCAAGTCGGACATAGCTGGAACATTGTCCTTTGTTATTCAGTTGCTTGTTCTCAGATCAGACTTACAGATGGTTCTTATTTCTTTAGGACTCTTGTAGGCTCTCACAGAGTTATTATGTGACCTACCTCTAAGGCAATCAAGAAAGTGGCTCAGGTCCCTAAATCAGTCACTTTTCTGCTGAAGCTCATAGTATCTGCATCTTTGCTCCATTCCTGTCACAGCACGGGCTGAATATTAACAGGGCACAAGCCATGCAGGTTGTGTCTAACAGTAAGCTAAAACTTATCTTCACTTCAGTGTCTACAAACCATTCAACAATTGGCCATGTAGGCAGTGAACTGTTAATTCTGCTTTTTAGCCAAGCTCTGCTGGTTCTGTTGTTACCTCCTCATGTGTTTCATCTGCTTGCAGCAATCTATCTGGTAAGCAGACGGTTAGTTCTCTAGGGAAGTGGCTATATGTTTGTTACAAAGCAAGGGCAAAGCCAGGCACACCGGGGCCCAGATTCTTGACTGGGGCTATAATGAAAATTTTATATTTGCTTTAACCCAAAATGAACCTACTTTGCATAGCTAATGAGCTTCTCAAAGCAATCCCAGAGATTTCATAACAACATGTTCCCACAAAGAAAGATTCTTCACTGTACAGTATCTTCAGAGCATTGCACATAAATATTTTAGCAAACAAGATTAAAATTCCAGAATGCACTTTCTCAGCCCAAGGGTATAATGCTCACCTAAATAACAAAAATTATAAAAACAGTCAGAAATGTAAAAGTTTCATTAGTTTGCAAAGTGAGTGTCAAGTCACAATTATTCCAAGGAAAATGTAATATTGCAAAAATTACCAGAGCCATCCTTTTTATTAACATTACTTGATAAAATGTGAGCAGGATCATGTTAAAACTATTACATTAATATTCCTCAGAGAGTTGTACTATAATTTTAGCTTCTCTTTCTCACTCTCACTCGTTTTGCCCTGTGAGTCAACATAGGAGGATGGTTGGCAATCAGCTCCTGCAATTATCTTTCTCCCTAGATTTGAATTGTTAACCGTAGCTTCCACTAATAGAACTGCAAATGAATAGTATCCTTTTCACTTGTATTTACTGGATGAACATTATGCTCAATGACTCTTGTGCTCAAGGCACAATGCTAACCAGAGGGCAAAAAGGACAAGTTTTATTTCTATTAGCTTGCATAATGGTTGCAGTGGAAATAAAGACAGGAGCAAAGACCAAAGGGCCAGACTAGTACATCCAAGGTGACTGGATAGCTCAGAAAGGCTATAAATGGATGATAAGGATTTCCCCATTTGGGGAATTCTTAGACATATACAGGATGACATTCTATTCTACTAATGACCGTGTATCCAGGGAATTCCTGGTGAGTCTCTGGCTCCTCTGAGCCAGATTCAATAGAGACTCCTGATTTCTCATTGATTCCATTTCCAGGTTACAAGCATAAAAACTGGTGAATCTGGGCCCTTTGCATATAAGTCCTTTTGGAAAATGGAATTTATGCTCCAAATTTGATTTTGAGAATTTTTACTTGGTGAAATTTCTCCATGAACATACATGGTAGCTCTCTGCTGGGGGGACTTCAATTAAATGATCTCATGATCTTTCTAATCTGCCTAAATGCTCACTTCAGAAGCATAGAAGAATGGAAAGGACTATGAAAAAGCACCTCCATACTCTTTCTTGGACACTCCAGGGACAACATAAAGACAGTTACGTATATACAGCAAAAGACATGTTGACATAAAGTGTGTATTATATACCTTCTTTGCCAGTTTGCCAATAGATGCTTTTAATAACTAGACCTGCTTTTTTAGCTTACAGAGTACACGCCTTTGAATTCAAACTGTGCCAAGTACTGTTCTGCCCTACTGCATGTGGTCATTTTTCTAGGTAGCAAAATGGGACATGTCAGAGTCCTGAGAATGTCCTTGAGTATAAAAGCATATACAAAGACTGGCCTGATAAACTTCAAGACAACACTTCACAACACTTGAGTAACAATGTGAACATTCTGCAAAGAATGAAAAAAGTCCACCAAAACAACTTGACAACAATTAGCTTTTTCTGCCTGCCAAGTACACAGCTGGTCTACTGGACTGCAAGCCACAAGTCCATCGATACAGATGCCCTTGGAGCTGCTTACACGGATCAAGAAATCCCAGTCAGAAATGAACACTTGGTGTTTCATGCCCATATTTTGTTATGTATGACAGCAGTAATTACATGATCATATGGTTGTGGGATGGTTCTGTTCATTGAATCATACAGGTAAATTCTTGTTAGCAATGCTCTTTGCCAGCATTTGGAATTCTTGCACAATCCAAGACAAACGCTGCAGGGAAGCTATTCTAGGCTCACAAAAAAAGAAACTGGCTTTCAAACTAGAGATAGTTACAGTAAAAAGAATAAGGGGAAGGAGAACATCAGGATGTGTTTGATGATGGCACATTGCTTTCAGAACTCAGGTAATTACCTAGCTCTGTAAAATGTTCCCCAGAGAGAGGATTTGAGCCAATGGTACTATAAATCTCTGTGGATCTATAAATTGTGCAGCCTATTAAAGTTCTATACCACAGCCCAGAGTTGCCCATCCCTTGTCATTGGCTGCTGGCAGACGGGTTGTGAGATGACAGAAATTAAAGAATATGTTAATACTGTTTTAAAGCTTGGCTCTCACATTATTAACACTGCTCCTGAAGAAAAAATAAAACACAGATATTATACAGTATGTGAAACTTTGATCTTAGACCTAGAAATTTCAGGTGTTACATATTTCAGCATTTTTCTAAATGAAGAGCACTGTTTGAAAATGTCCTTGTGCAGCTATGTGTTCCTTCATGGCTAAGGTGCTCCAAGGCCAAACAACTGCACTATGTGGTTATCTGATCACCCAGGGGGGAAAAAAGTCTACTCGATCTGATCGACTTTCGCTGCTTTTCAAAAAATGTACTCCTTCTAATGTCTGGTGCTTTTTATATTGCTTGTACATCATTATTCCTTTTCCTAAAAAAAACCTGTTCCTTCCTGTGTTTCCTAAATTTAAGCAAATCAAATCTAAAAGCAAAATGCTTTTCATTTTCATCAAAACTTTCAGCAGAGGAAAATAATTTCCTTTTTCCCACCTCCTTTCATTTTCTGATAGGCTCTAATCAACATCCCACATACTAAACTCTTTTGAAAATCCAAAGTGGAATTATGTGATTCAAAATACTCAAGTCCCATTTGCTTGCAGTAGTCTTTATCCAGAAGATACTCTTCTCTTTGGAAAATCTGGCGCATAATGGCTAAAAATGGTCTTCCCTTTCTGCTGTTTGGCTCTTTAATACTCTCCGGTCTTTCTATCCTTCTGCCTGCTCCCTTTCAAGACTCCACAAAATTACATCTATTTTCTACTATTCTCCCCTAACTCTTCTAGCTCCCTACACTAGGACGCACATGGACTTTTGTATTCATAAAAAGGAACCAACACTTCCCAGATCTGCTCATTACTCTTTAAAATGAACTAGCAGTTCTTCTAGCACTGACTGTTGGTTGTGAATGCAACGCCTCTTTGACCTCTATAGTACAGATCCAAGCCACAGGAGCCAAATACTAACCTTCTGAATCAGTGCCAAAATTGGCAGTGGCTTCGATCAAAACAGAAATAAGACACACCAGTTCCCGTTGGGAATTTCTGCCATGACTTGAACTGAATGATTTGTACTGAAACCTAAAAAAGTATAGCATAAAATCAAGGGGTACATCTTTATCATTCACTTGTAATAAATTAGCCCCCTTCAAAAGGATGCACAGCAGAAATGATGGTATCCTTCAGTATTTAGCTAGTCACAGTGGCCACGTTTGTCAAATCACATACAAGAAAACTGGCTGATACAATTTAGTCTAGAAAAATTATATGCATTGGATCACATGATTCCCATCCATAAAGCATTATAAACAGCAGAATTTGCTGTTCATTCAACCAAAAAGCAATTATATAAGCAGAGCAATGGGGAAGCAACTTCACAGCTTCAACAGGATGAAGAACAGATCAAACCATGAGAAAAGGAGGTCAGGACTTACGTTTTGAGGTCATTTAGTTTAAAGCTGGTTTTGTTATAGGGATTTTTGTTTTGTTTTAAGCAGAAAGTTTGCAGAATCTACAATACTCACCACTGCTCAGAAGCCAGAAAATACATGGATGTGTTAGACTTAGGCTAGAGAAAATGTTAAGTTAAATTATATTAGCAAAGAAAGGACATCTGCATAGTCTGAATGGTCTTAAAAATCTTTCTGCTAAAGTATGTACTTGTAGTCTTTGGCACTTCCTTATGCAGAAGATGACAGGGTAATCACAAGAACGTTTGACTGTCAGGAAGCAACACGTTAAGTTCTACAATCATAAAAAGCATGGCAAGGCAGAATATAATCACTGCTAGAAATATCTGGACATCAGATTCTGTACTGAAACTGAACTACTGAAATAATTCAATCTTCCATGCCAGATCATATACTATGTCTAAAAAAATTATTTTTTCTACATAGGAGCAATGGCTTGGGTTTACCAACCTAATGATACTGACAAAATTATACTGGTAAGAAATTTAACTTCGAGTAAACTTCCTTTTCATATGATACTTCACAGTAAAGATGTCAAAATACAAAATGGTAGGCCCAGTTTTAAAAGTAGTCAGTTCCTGTTTCCATATCTAAACAAAGCGATAAAATGTAATCACAGTGTTTGTTTTTTCTACAAGTGGTTGAATGCTGAGTAGTTTTTAAATTCTGATTGCTTATTTACAAGGCAAATTTTCAAAGTATCTTAATGCTCTCTGAAAATCTGACCACTGTTACAATGTCTGGCTTAGCAGCTCATGGTAAAGCTCAGCTCTTTCAAACTCCCTGTGTGTATTTGCTACCTAGAAACTTAGGCATAAATACTTTTGAATATTTCTACCAACACATCTGCATGGAAGTTCCTGAGTTTCTTCTCAAAATAAGATGGACTCAGCGTAAAGAAATAAAGATGACTGTCATACAAATAATATTCTCTTTTCTATAGCTGTATATACTTAATATGCTTTTGTCTATTTAATATGTGCTTCAAAAAGTCTTCATAATTGAGGAACACCTAGAAACTCTATTACTAAAAGCTCCATCTACTGGTTATGAATGAGTACTAAACTCAGAAACATCAATGTCCGTCTTGCCAGCAGTTCATTAATGATATCAGAACATGATTTGATTCTTGTTCCCTTACTTCAGATTTTCCTCAATGTGGCCCCAGGCTCCTGCAAGCTACTCTCAGTGGTAAAACATCCTGAATGTAGTTTGTAAATCCTCAAGGGAAAACTTGAGTGAGTTGTAAATTTCATATACACACATGCCTTCTGACAACATTAAAAAAGATGAGGAAATTTTAAAGACTGTAAAATTACTCTTATAGCTGTTTCTCTAACAGGTTTCAAACATGCACACAATATAAACTCCTGTTTAAATTCCAAACTACAGAGACAGCCATCCAAGGGCATAGATGGCTTTATACCACCAGTGACACAGGAACGCATCAGATGTAAAACCAATGTCTTACCTAAGTTTCAAATAACTTAGAATTTTGAAGCAGAACACTTAAATTCAGTGTTGAATACTTTGCTCATTATTCACTACTCAGGTTTCTTACTGCCTTTTCATCATGGTAATTATTGTCTTGCTTTGCTTATTTTCTGTATATTAGTTAGCCACTAAATGTATTAATGTACTAGAGCATTCATAGGGTGAAAATCGGGGGGTGGGGAGAGACATAGGTACAGCTCAAGGAGGGAAAAGTGTTTTGTGGTGAGACTACTGAAATAAAAGGTTTTTCTTCCAGAAATAATTTGATTTAATAAATTACAGCACTTCTGTCGTGACTGTAAAAACACACCCCAACTCCCCTGTTTTACACTTTGCTCATAACGACTGGTTTTCGGCAGTGACCTCATGTGGGCATTCAGGCTAAAAATTGGAGTGTTCTGTGGAATGACAGTTAAGGAATATTCTCAAGACTCTGATTTTTCTTACACTGCTTTGTGAACCATTTTGACGCTCACTGAAAACTTCCACAGCTTAATGGCTTCAGCTTAGGCCTAGAGAATACATGAACCACACACTTGTGCCACACATTGTAGAAGTCACCTCTACAGATCAATCACTACAGTCACTACAGGCCTCAATTGTTGTCTCTTCGAAGCCACCTTGGAGGACACTTCAGAACCTTGTTCAACCTCTCGCTTTGACTGATGGAACATACTCAGTATTTTGTGTTTCTTCAGCACCTTTCTCTGCAATAGTTCCGTGCATTTTACTAGCAGTAATTAAACTGTCACTCCCATTCTGACTTCTATTTACACTTATTTTAAAGATGCAGCTACTGAGACATGAACACACCAGATTATTTATTCAAGGTCACACAAGGAGCCAGGGACCAAGTCAAAAACTAAAAATCCTGCCTGATCAATCCACACACTTCTTATTAGTCAACACTCTTTCTTTTACAACACTTTTCTGCTGGCTTTCAAAGTTCCATTACCACACCTCTTAACCATTTTTCTGTTTCCCAGTGAGTTTCATAAGGCTGTCATGTATCCCTAGAATGATTAACACTGTTAAAACTTCAATGCAAAAATCAGCAAAGGAATATAATACCAGAAGCCAATGAGGCATCCTGAAAATCATCTGCATTTTAAGGAATAATTAATAAAGAATGGCATTATTCATTTACAGTGTTGGGAAATCAAAGCTCTGTGTACAACTGCTGGAGAGAGCTGTCAGATGTATCATTACGCAGAAGCCACATAAATCAGATATTACTATTTACTTGTTCTTGTAATACAAGGAGGAAAAGGAACATTCATTGAAACAAATACAAACTGTAGAAAATATCATTTTCATTTATTATTTATAAATAATACTAATATCTAAAGAGCAAAAGCCCATGTATCATGAGAGCTACTGTGCAAATTTTTAGTGAAGAAGAATTTTATCGCCAGAGAGTTTGTAATCTAAAAAGAATCAGATGAACACATTCGTGAAGGGCTTTTTCCAGGCACATATGGCAGATCAGCAGCAGAGCTGGGTACAGAGTTCCCACTTTTCCTATACTATCCACTATATTTCCTCAGTGCTTGTTTTTTTTATTTTTAAGTCCTGAAAGCATACATATGTTGTTTGACCAGCATAAAACACAACAGGTTTCCAAAATCTATTTAGAACCACTGGATGTTCCTGCCATACAAATAACAAATAATAAGCATATTAAAATTAAATTTTGAAAGGTTGTACTTACCACTTCTCAGGGTGCAGTGAGGATCAGCCTTTATTGTGAAAGGGGTGATAAAAATTGAAAGAAGCAAAAAGTGGGTAAGCTCAGTGCTCGGTAGCAGCAAAGTTAAAACACTAGTGAACTAAGTTTTAAATCTATACTTATGTTATTACAAGTGCTGATCTGAATACATGTGAGTGATCTTTTTACAAGGCTGTAGCCATTATCAATTTGAATGAACAAAAGAGAGGCAGTTTATAAGAAGTTGATAATGGCTGCAATGCTGAAGTTCTCATTAATTATTTTCCTGGATTCTTTTTACCATTCTAAAACTTCTCTGTCTCAAAATCTTCTCCCTCCCTCCCCTCCAGATGGCTAAAATCAAGTCTGTTTTCTCTCAGGCAGCATAAATAGTCTTATAGAACCTGTAGGAGATAATCTGTGGTTTGGTAGAGAAACAAAAAGGGCTGACATTGAGGCCACAGTTCAATGATACAGCAAATCTAGCTTTAGGGCTTCTAGAAGCAGATGAAAACCGCAGTGGCCACATGATGCAAAGCAATGATTTGGTAGCAACTCAGTCTTGTGAGTGTAATTCGATTACAAAAAAACCCTGATGTTTTAACCATACCAGTCTTACAGACTTTATGCTAGATCGGATACTGTTTGTCCTTCCTATCCATGCCGCTCCAAATTTAGGCCAGATTGGATACTGCCTGACCTTCCACAGCCAGAAGTGTACATCAACTGACAAGGCAGGAATACATTAATTATCTTTTTTTCTAGCTTGAAAGAAATGTGATCCTCTACCCACATCTGATCAAGATGAAATTGGTACTACTGGTAGTGCACGGATGAAGTATAAACGACTGCAAAACGACTGACCTTGTAGACCTAAAAAGTTGAAGAAACCCTCTAATTTACTCGACTCATTCATGCATTACCCTAGACTAGATAAAGAAAGTATTCAAAGTAGTATTATTATAACACAATAGTGGTCATGATCTTGATAAAGCTGCACTCTAGTGTTTTAGAACATTTATCTGTTACTCTACAACTAGTCCAGATTTTCTTGATTCTACAATTTGTTTCTTTAAAAAACTTTTTGTTGTGACTTCTCATGTCTATTGAAGCATGGAAAAAAAAATTTACGGTTTGAAGATGATCAAAGTTGCCCACCAAGACTACAAATTCTCACAGGCTGTATTGTACATGAATACTTATGAGCACGTTTACTGAAGCTCTAAGGCAAGCATAATCAGAAATGTCTTCCTGAATCAGGGCCAAAGACTATGAGCCCAGTTCTTTGTTCTCCTTTTTACAGCAGGGAGAGATGCCCTTGTTTCTCATTAGCTGAGTTGGATTTAAGTGTTCACAAGAATGAGAGGCAAACTTTGTTTGCGCAAACTTTGTTTGTGCAAACTCAGAGTTTAGAGTTCTAAGCAATGTAAAAGATCACTCCATTTCTTGATCCAGTGCGTATGTTACAGTGAAACAGTAATTTTAAGATGCAACTTTACATCATGAAACAGGTAACTGTACAGTTAACAATCATATGAACTGGACATGCAAGATACCTGTTAAAGAGACTGTGCTGGAAAACAGGAGGGCACACTCAAGTTGGAGTGCTGTGAACCTAACTGACACATCACTTCCATTTTCTCTGTCGTGGCCCAAAAGCCAAAATGTACCCAATTTTCAAGCCTAGCTCCAGCCCCACAACCCAAAAAGTATATTATGTAGGGGTTGTTTATGTCCAACATGGATGATTGAGATCTATTATTCATTACAAAAATAAAGAAAAAAAAATATACTCACTTTTTAAAAATTAAAGAGCCTCTGACAAAACAATTCAGAAATTGATTCTTAGGAGATGCAAGAAGGTGCATCTTCCACCGAATTCTTTTCTAGTTTATGTCAGAACTTGAAAGTCTGTCTGGCTGCATGGATTGCAGAATTTCAAAGCTTCATAAATACCCATGTCTGAGAAACAAGAGAAATAAAGGAAAGAAGAAGAAAGTCTTTCAGACACTAAAATCACCTGCTGATCTATACACTTTAGAGCTCCCCACCAGCACCTGGCAATGCACTGGGCTAGCCATTCAATGGTAAATTACCTCTTTCCAGCATAACAAATATATCATACATACCGAGAAAGTTAAGGTTTCCTTTTCAATGTTAAAACTTACTAATCTAATTTTTATTTATCTTGCTCTTTTAGTAAGTAGAGGTAAATACTAAAGACCTTGTGATATTTACATCAGGAATTTTGTTAGAAGTGGAATTATAACTTCTTTCTGTACGTCTTTTCAGGAAGAAGGGTGCAAGCAGATGACTGAAGCACTAGCTTCTAACTCAGAAAATAAACAATAATAACGAAATTTTTACAATTCAATCAGTCTGTCTATCTCCAAGTGCTGTACAAAGGAACTCTGTAACGTTATCACCATTTACAAATGGGGAAATTGAGACACCGTAATAAGCTGATCATGCTCACTCATTGTACTGATGAGCTAAAGACAGAAAACAAGTTTCACAAGTCTTAGTGTAGCTCTCCGTTGTGTTCTATTCCTGGTCCAGTCAGACACACATCCTCAGAGCAAATCAAGCTACTTTCTGTGTAAAATGTGTTATTATTTTCCTATCATCTATAAGGTGCTCAAACACTACAATTTTGAATGTTATATAGATATTTACATTTCATACCAGCTCTGTCTGGCTGCAATTTTCCACAACTGTATCACCTGTGCAAAAAATGTATATATCTAGCATGGAAACATCAGTCAGAAAATAATGAAAATTACTTTCCAGCCTCCCTGAGCTACAATATTCCAGTCAGGAGCTAATATGAGTTGCCTGCGGAAGCCATATGCTACAAGTTATTAAAGTCCTACAAAATGCAAAAACCTTGCTACATTTTTAGCACTGTCTACTGACACCTCACATATTGCAGCCATGTCTGTAACAATAATCAGAGGTATGGCTTCAGAAAATTGTTTTTCTGTTATGCATTATGCTGCAGCCCCTAGATCTGGCTTGACTTGAACAACTAAAACACCGTTGATAAGTAATTGTTTATTTGAGTGTCATCATCCTCACTCAAGACAGAGACTTAATTTTGCTTCCCAAATTAGTATTTTTACTGTTTTTATGAAAGTTTCTTCCCTTGAGCTGACTGTTTCTCTAGTAGCTCTGTATTTTGGCAAAGACATCTCTTCTAGCTCAAGTGTTAAACCAAAATCCTGATCAAAGTGGACTTTCTTGTCCAGATTCTTTCTGCAGTTTCATCTTGAAGTGTCTCATGCTGGTTTTCTGTTCTGTTAAAGAGCTACGGCTTCCTTCCAGAAGGAGGTACAATTCAGTATTGGCTATGGAAGTCTATCCTGAAGTCCCATAATATGACCACTGATATTGTGTTGTTTTTTCTGGGTTAATATAGACATCACTGGTTATTACATTAGTCAATGCTATACCCCACAGAGCCGAAACATTAATTTCACCCCTGTTTCTCAGGATGACCATCTGCAATAGGATTCCCTATATCATATTCTATTAAAATCCCACCACAGGGAAGCACCCAGTTACATACTTCAGCAAAAAGCCCATTGACTTCTACTGACCTTCAGTATATGCTTAAAATTTAGCATAACCTTAGATAGTGTTTTGAAGAGGAAGACTTCCCTTAGCTGATACCTACAAACCCAAGATTACCAAAAGAAATCTTTGTATTTCATACAACTTCACAAAACTTTATGTGTGAAAAGCACTTTGAACTCTGTAGAAGACGACTCCTATGAGTATTATTATATTCATGTTGCCTTGGAGAAGTGATTATATGACACTAATACCTTGCAAAGAATCTTCACCCCCCCACACCCCGAAGAGCTTTCTTCCTCTCTCTGCTAGCAGAAACTACACACTTAAAACATTTCATTTTTACACTAATAACATTTCTCTACTATGGCTTGAAAATAAAATCCCAATCTGTTTAGCACTTTGAATTTCAGTCCTCCCATCATTCTTCTAGTTCTAATTTGTGAAGAGGAAAAGAAAAAAATTACATAGAGTCACCTTGAGAACATATTTGAAATATAGGAGAGTGCAAATTAAAATGATGATGAGAGGCTAAGGTGCTGTGAATGTGTCATATTTTTAGTGACGTCCATTGAATCAATCAGCAATCAAGGAAGATTAAATTATTGCTGGGTAAAATATCTTTGTTCTGTTTATCTTTCCAAAGGTTGGACCTGGTGTTCTTTTGATACTGTGCTTAACCTTCCCTTGAGATTTGTACCTGCTTGAAGCTATTTGCTTAGGCCTCATCATAGAGGTTTGAATAATAATTAGAATTTCATGATGGAGAACCATGTTGTTGGCTAGATTTATAGCATGCCAGATGGCTAGGAGATGCCAGATAGATTCCAATATTTGACTGCAATGAAGAGTAAATTTAAGATTTCCCTCAATGACCTAACATGGAGAGAGATTACTGTGGTAATTACTGTATGATCTCTGTCACCCCTACAACATTTTGTAAAACCACTGGAAATGCAATTAGTTTTCTGCATGACCCACCTTATTTACAATGTGCACTGTTGTGTTAAATTATTTGGCAAAGGACAGTGATTTCCAATGCAATGGCAGTTCCAGGTGTTTGCATTTAACAGAGATATAACAAGATATGGTAGGCACGGAGCACAGGTTCTAACTTAGAAAGTCCACTTAAGTGGCTTGGATGAGTAAGGTCAGGACAACTTCTGTTCTCCTTGCATACAGTCAAACAATTGCCCTAAACAGCTGCTCCTTTCAAGGCTGACAGTGCAACCCGAGCTCATAATCATATTACATTATGTTGACATGTTCTTGCATTTATCAAACTTGTAATCTTATTAAAACAATAAACTGCTTTAATAAGACCTATACCTATGGTTCAGGCTTCTAGGGAAGGAGCAGATGGTCCTGTGAATCATTCTGTTGTATGCTCATTTATGATGATGGGGGATGGGGTTGCAAGACCCCACTGCTCCTTTCCACTCTATGTTCCTGTGTTCACCAGCACATACCACCTGCTAAACAAGACTTTTTGGGAAGCTTCTGTCAATAACAGTATCATTACTGCAACAATATCAGGAAGGGAGAGAAAGAAAGGGAAAGCATTTTACAGAAGGCCACATACTATGTTAGATTTTTCTATCACTGCAGTAAAACTTACCTTAAGGCTACCTGAGCACTAGGTTTTGTAAAATACCTTGCAGTTCTGAGACAGTGTGCCCAGTCCACAGGTCGCCAGACTGAGATTTCAAAGGTCTGTTCTCTTTAGTGCTAATCATCTTTGTGATTTGGAAAATTCACCTCTCCCCCTCTTTGCTGCTGTTCCCACTGGAAGTTTGTTTTCATTACTAAGGTATGTAAGCTTCTTGCTACACGGAATACCATTTACTGCAGGCTTGTAGAGTCCACAACAATAAACACCCTTTGAAGTACTGCAATATAAACAATAGGTAATAGATACTGTTTGTATTTTCATTGATAAAAACATGCAAGTTAAGTCCTCATTTCAACTGTTATGTCAGTATCCTCATTTCAGTTCACAAATGTTTGCTTTATCCAACTGATTCAAATATAAAACATCTTGAAGCAATAGAAACCACATATAACATATTAATTAGACATTCAAAAGTAATTAATTTGTTAAGAAAACAGATATCTAGTGAATACTTTATCTACTCTGCTCTCAGGTTGCCAATTCAGTAGTTTTCAGCCAGAATTGTCAGTGTCCTCCTACAAGATAAAATATTCTCAACTCCAAATTGGTGCCATTTTTTTCTCTTCCAGGACAATTTCTACTTCTATGTGACAAAGGAAAAGGAAGTCAGGATGAACATGGATCTCCACAGAAACACCTTTATATTGAGGTAGAGAAAACATTTTTCCTTATATGTGCATGAACACAGGCACAACCCCATTCACATGGTAATCTTTAAGCTGCCCCATGTGGGACGACATTAGCTGGAGTGATACAATCACAAACTGTGAACCAGAAAATAGGTTCTAATTTTGCATCTCAAATCAGCTCTTTGCTAGTTGAGCTTTCTCATTTCACCAATCTATACAATGCAGATATCTTAATAGAAACCTATTTCATGGCTGCAGAGGTTGCTATTCTGTTGCAACATCAGTGAACACGGTATTGCTTTTAGCAAAACACTAAGTCATAGGTTCTCTCATTAAAATACTTTCAAGATGAAAAAGTACTTTCATTACTAAGTATCAAGGTATCTTTTAAAGTAACAACAAAACCGGAATCTGCACTTTAAAAGAGCAAATTAACAAAGGGCTATGAAAATTATAAAGTTGTTGTGAAAGTGATGAACACTGCAGGATGCATATAAAATACTCAAGATTGCTGAAAATATTCTATGGCACTTTCCTTTTCAGTGTGAGTTGGCTGATTTATAATACCACATTATGTCAACAGACAAAAATCTAGAGGGTATTGGTTTTTGTTTGTAATAAAATCTAATGAAGCAAAGGGCAAGTTTTTCTGGAATGCTTCCCCTGCCCTGACAGCTCCCAAAACAAATGAATGTAAGACATGATTTTCAAAACCTAGAAAGCACCAGTGAAGTTACGGACCATTCCATCAAGCTGCTATGTATATAGAAAAGATCAGTCCATAGCAATTTATTTCCTCTAGTGGGAACTATGGTAAGATCTATTGCATTTGCCCCACCAGAGCAATGTGAAGGCCTCAGCTAATTACTCAGTGCGGCACCTTAAATTCTCTAAACAATATGTTAATGAATCATATCAGAGGAGTTGAACGATTCTTCTCTTTCCAAGTCTGTCATTCTCTATTTGGGTAAAAATCAGTTGTATCCTTCACTGTGTCCCAGGTCACTGTAATCATCTTCTGCACTACCAGCCTCAGAACATGGGGACACTGAGAACATAGTGGGGTCCCCCAACTGTAACACCTCCTCCCCCTCCCTTGTGGGGAAAAGCGATGAGAAAATCCTCCATGATTTGTTTCCACATACATCTGAGATAGCCATTTGTTTATCCTTAGCTTGTTCCTCTGTAAATGTGCTTGTTCATACTCATCCTGGATGAGCATGGTAACCAGACAGAATAATTTGAGTCAAGTAGGTATTTGTGCAAAGATACACAAAGTATGTGCATTATTAGCTTTTCAGGCCAGGGCCATCTCTTTGATCTCTGTTTGTACAGCTTCTACCACAGTGGGCTTATGATCAGATGCTACCTTTGAGTGCCACCATAATAATAATAATAACAACAACAACAACAACAACAACAACAATATACCAGTGCCTTTCCAAACAGTAAGCCAGGAGTTGCTGTACAAAGACAGTGTTTTTGATCAGCAACAGCCTATTTCTTCCATGTTTTCAATCTCCAATGGACCTTTCTAATTTACTTATATAGCCTCCATTACCATGGTAACTGAATATGTCACAGTCTTCACTGTACTCATCCTCACAACACAATTGCAAGATATGGAAGCACGGCAATTCTGTGGGTAGATTCTCAGATTACTGGTTTACACTCCAAATCCTGTCACTATGTATTCACCACTATTGCCCTCTATGCTAACTAGACTAAAACCAGTGTGCATATGGCTCCTACAAATAGATTTTTCCCATTTGCTCTGAAGTCAGTAACTGGGGTAAATACCCAGAGACCCCAGCAAGCTCATCCAATCTAGACCAAAGTCTAGCAGGAGAATCCTCTCTTAAAACTGCAATCCGTAACTACCTGGGTGGAAGATGAATGCATGTATGACTACCTGCATTCCAGTCATATCTTAATTTGCTGTGCAGAAATACCCACAGCAATGTGAAATTAGCTTTCATTTTCTCTTCCCAGCCAATACACCTATCTGCCCTGTGTCACAATGTGTCTCAAGACGTTCTAACTCTGAGGCACAATAGCGTGCATTTATGCCAAGCCAGCCATTCCAGCTTAACTCTGAGCTGTGACAAGAATAGTAAATGACTAATGAACCCTTCTCCAAAACACTGTCTTATTAAGAGTGCGTCCTCATTAAAAGGGGCAAATTTACCATAAACAATTGCATCCTTTATGCACAGACCTCAACAGCAGCTGAGCATAACATACAACATTTACCCCCTGCTACCCAGTAGACAGTAACACTGAATGCTCTGGAATTTTAACTAAACATACTATGTGGGCAGCTCTCCACCCAGTACAGCCAAAGCTTCAGGGAGGAGATCCAAATACAACAGGCTTTGTTTATCCTTCATTTGGTATATGTAGCATATTGTCCCAAACATCTATTCTGACATATATGAACCCCTCTGCATTATACAGTCAGGATACTCGGGTACTTTTAGAAATCCCATCAGGCAAGTGCGCTGAATGTTTTAGCACGTTCAATACCATTAAGCAATCAGGCTTCCAAATACATTTTTAAGGTAAATCTTAGGCATTGAAGTCCCCTGAACTGACCCAACAAAGAGTCCTTTTCTCTTCTGTATGAACTTATAGCATGCTCTACAAAAGGAGTCTGACATGCAAGTCAATGCAATCAAGATTATCACAATACTAACACTACTTTGAGAGGCAGTTGCCTTTTGGGAGAAATTGATTTACTGTATATGAATATAACAAGGCTTTCAATTATATTCAATCTTTAAAGAAAAATTAGACTTAAGAGTCAAGCTTATACAAATTATTAAAAGATGGACAAGTATATAACCTAGTTCCAAACCCCCCTTAAATGGAGACTCTTAAATTAATGCTCTATCCACATGATGGCCCTTTTACAAACCACAGTAATATAAAGGGGCTTTTCTATAAGCAAGAATTGGGTTCAAAGATTTTTCATCCCAGTTATGCACATATCTGCAAATAACTCATTTGCTGGACAATGAGTATATAATGAGAATATTACAAACCAGATGATTGGAGGGAACCTTGATCTGCTGAAAAGCCACGGAAGTTTCAAAGGCTAATCTGCAGCATAATATTTTAAATCAAACTAATAACAGTCAGCTCTGCACAGAGAATGTGTATAGAAGACAATCTTATAATTATCAATTGTAGAATTAACGTGCAGCATTTGTTTGTGTGGTTAAGAATCAATCTGGCTGTTGGCCCTCTGGAGAGGGGACCTGATGACCTCACTCTCCTATCTCTAGGCTTTTGCCTTTCAAAAATCAGCTCTGTAGACACCATCTCCTGTAGATTTCTGGATTTTTTTGGCCGTAATCTTAGTGACACTTGGTTATGCTCTATTTCCGTAAGCTCTAACAGTACCACAAACATTTTGTTAATTTAATCTCCTACAAGTCCACATAGAGAACTTCTTGTGGGCACACAGTGGCTTTCATTTGGTCATACAGTTAGGTTTCCTTTTACAATCACCATGGGGTATGGTGCAGCTGAGGACATGGCCATAAACTGACAAACACTCCCAGGTATTTAGTTTCAACAAAGACCATGTGCTTCAAATGCATCTCACCATTGCATCCCCATCAGACCTTCTAGTTATAGGGTCAACGGGGAGTCCCAGCATCAGTTCTAGCACAGCCGGGTGAACATGCCCTTGCACGACATTGTACTGAATGGGCCATCTCTGCTCCCCACGAGCTTTGAAACTGTCAGTGTGGTATAGACTGGTTTTGGGAAAGCAGGCAACATGAAGCTGGAACTGAGAAATACATTTTTCCTACTAAAGAGCACACACAATTAAAAACGTCTCGCATACTGACAAAGTCCTAATGCCCTTGGGAGACTTGTAATGAAAGGCGTTGCTATTTATGCATACATACACATATATACATCCTTCCACATACATGCCTATGGGCAGAGAGTTAGGATATAGGAATATGTGGAAAAGAGCACACAGACCTCGAAGTTAATTTTGCATCTTCTTTCCTAAATAATTGATGCAAATTCAGGAGCCATTCCCTCACTATTTTTTTGTTTGTTTGATTTGGTTTTTTACCTTCCCAGATACAAAAAAGTCAATTAATATAAATCTTAAAAGCTTTTAATTAAAAATCATAAATCACGCAAACATTTCACTCTAGCTGCCTGTATATACATCTCCCTCTGCAAATACAGGTTTTTCTTCTTACACTTCTATTGATCTGGAAGACAGAGAAGAGGCAAATCATGTTCCACCTTTAATTGGTTCTACTAAGCATCCCTTTATTGCTTTTACATAGCAAGCAGTGGCACCTCCTTTGCAAACGTAACACTATGCTTCTGGCTAGATCTCTACTTGTCTTCTAAGCCAAGTGTTTGGAGAGAGTTACGCTAACTGGCTATGTCCTTTTAGGCTTATGACAGATAGCTACCTCTGGTTGGTCTGACCAAAACATTTGCCTATTATCCTATTTACCCTTGCTTTCTCTTCATAGTTCTCCCTCTCCAGCTTCATTTTCCAGTTGGCATGATTGTACCCAGTGCTGTTACGTTAGGTGCCTAAGCAAGGAGAGCTTCTTGCTCGCCCCTGAAGCCCTCACAGCAGTAGGTCACAGTTTTGGTGTCCACATTCCCCTGAGGCTCAGCATCTTCCCAGCAACTCATGAAAACACTGAGCCATGGGAGCAAACAGCAGAGTTACGATTTTCCCGTTTGCACAGGTCACCACCTTAAGGCCTCAGATATGGACATTTCCTAGAGCACTTAAGGGCCTCTGTTTTCAAGGATCTTAAATACAGAATCCCCCTTCCCAAGAATGTTTAACCCTTTAACTCCCCTATGGCCTCATCAGGGCCTGATACTACTGATACACACGTGCTTAACTTCAAGCATACAGTACCAGTAATGTTGACTTATAAGCATGTGCCTCAGCACAGGTAAAACGACCATCTCACATCACTACTTAAACTTGTGTCCTTGTTTTCTCCAAACACCTTTAGCTTAAAAACAAACAAACAAACAAAAAAATCACCACCAAAAAATCCAACAATTTTCATCAAGATCTCACAAAATTTGGTGGTAGTGAAAGGAGTTCACTAAAAAATAAAAAACAACTACCTTTGCTTTGCACTAGAAAAATACATCAGGATTTGTTTGGGTTTGTTTTTTTTCCCCCCCTTTGCTTTACAAAGCTTTTTTTTTTTTTTTTTTTAGGATTAGGGATGTAAATGCAGGGTGGGGAAAAAGGGTAGGCATCAGAAAAATCTCATTTTCTCATAATTTTTCTGGGAGAAAATAAAAAAAAAAGCATTTCCTGACTGGCTGCAATTCCAAATCCTGACAAGCAGGGACTCTCTTCATGTGTGTACAGGATATACTTCCAGGAGTTCTCATTCTCTGGCTGGAGACTTAAAGTGTCTAACTAATAGCAACAACAATAGATGAATGAGAAAATTTAACACTCAAAGCAGCCTGAAATAATACAGCATCTGTTGAGGTGGATTAGCACCAGTATAACAGCTGCCAACAGGTAAGTAAAACTAAGAGACATACTCAGTATAATCCCAATTTCCTTGCAACGATCCATCCAGAAATGAAAAAAATACTTTAAGAAAAAAAAAATTAACATGAGAAAAGCTTGCAGAAATCAATTGTGCCGCCTGATCTGACGTTCATTAGGAGACCCTTGGACAAGAAAGTTCTGTGGTCTTTTGATTTGTTCATGGACATAATGTTATATAAAAATAACTCCATTTATTCTTTTTCTTCCCTACTTTTTCTTTTACTTTAAATGTACATCTTCAGATGCTACAGCTCAAAGCTGGTTCATTTCCAGCTTCCCCTATATGTACATTATCTGGTTTCTTTTTCTGCAGTTGCCATAAAAAATATGTGACTCAGAAAAAATAAAAATGGATATATATTATATCACCCTACAGTACAAAATAATTATAGCATTCCCTACTGAGTGATGGGCTCAGATAAAAGCCTCACAGCCTGTATATTTAATCACATACATTTGTATTAGCTTTCAAACAACAGGTGCCGCTGTGTCCAACTTCAACACTCCAAGTAACTCTGCACCCACACTGCCATGCCTTCTCATGGCCTGGAAGGATACTGCTGATTTGTACCATCAGAGAGGGATATAAGCATTAAAAGCTTAACGATGGAGCTCATTTAACTACTGAAGTCAATGAGGCTACTCACATGAGTAAATGCTCACTAGTACCAGTAAAATGTCTATAATTTGGTCCCTAAATAGTTATTGCTTTTGTTTTTCACACACAAAGAGAAAGAAATAGATGCAGGCCAACAACTTATAAAGGGGCCTCCACTCTCCAGCCTTCATTATTTCATCACAAAACCTGCCATGCTGTAAGCCAAGACTTAGAGGCTAGGAGCATCCCAAATTCCAGTAAAAGCTGATGGACCTGCAGCATCCTGGCAGATCCAGAAACTACACAAATTGCAGATTTCCTTTTTCTGAGTCACCCGTTCTAGCTGCTGGATAAAATGAGCCCGCTTGTATGGGCCAAACAGTCTTCAGTCTAATTTATCACAAATCACAGTGCATAGCACTTTTTAAGAAGGGGAGAGATTCCAAGACTTCCATCCTCTTTTTGCTCCCTCATTTCATTCTTTATCATTCAACATAACAGCATTGTGTTCCCCAGCAGGAGAGCAAGCTAGCCTTGTGAGCTTGCAGGCAACTGATATGAGACACATGGGCCATAGTACGGCCATAAGCTCATGCAGAGGCTCTGGCACCAGGTATGCTTTATTTTTAGGGCTGAAAAGAGAATGGCTGGAACTTTAACCTCTTTAAAGCAGTCCAGCTTTTTTGGACCTTCTCCCACTTGTCATAATCATATTCATTCTGCATATGCCTGAGCAATGAATTTTCAGAGAGACGAATAAAACAGATTTTTATGCAAGTTTTATGCATATCTGAATTTTCTCCCCCAAAAAGCCTTCATTCTTCTTCTCCTGAAAGCTCTGCCAAACTTAGGTGCTATTTCTGGTTAGCAATTAGCAAAAGAATCAGTCCCAAAAATACTGCCGTTACCAAGCAGCAGGGTTTAGGAAAGAGGGGAAAAAAAGAAAGGAAAAAAATAAAAAAAGGAACACATGCTATAGCCCACTGGCATATGATATTCTTTTAGAGTATGAACAGGATTTCACATTGCATGCTGTGCTTTAATTTGAGAATCCACTGTGCTCTTTTTCCTCTGCACCACAATTACACCTTATTGTGTCCTCAGATCTGTCTGATTTCCCGATCCCTGGCACATCTAGCTAATTGACCACCTGCATCTGCTGTCATCTGACATGTGGGGCAACGAAATGTCTCTTTTCTTAAAGTTCAGCTGTCGCTATGCTTGTGCTCTGTCTGCTGCAAAGTAACCCACACACTGCCCTTGATGAGATGGGTGGGAATTTTTTTCAGGCTTCAAGTCGTAAGGACAACACATCACTGTCAGACAGAGTCTGCAGTAGCAGGTCTCAAGCACTTCATGGTGAGAATCATTATTATTATCCCCACTTTACAAGTGGGGAAATGGATATCTGAAGAAATATAATTACTTGCTCAAGGTCAGTGGACAAGTGGCAGAGGCAGATATGAAACCTAGGATTCTTGAATTCCAGTCATACATTCATCAGGACTTCCTGATGATGCAACATCAAAAAAGATGATACACAGTGCACATCCTCAAGTCGCTACTGATTGCATTTACCATTGATTCCAGGAAACATCGCATCTGTCATAACTGTCAATAAAGCTATACCCTACTTCCTTGGAGAACCAGGCTTTGCCTCTGGGAGTTATAGTGGAGAGAAAAAAAAAGGTAATATGTGCAAGATGCATTATGTCAGAAACAACAGAGAAATTCAGAAGCGCTTTCTCGCACTGACAACTTTGTGTAATTCTTCTTTGTTAGCTTATACCAGAAGTAAATTGCTCTCCAGTCTAATTCTGGCAAACAGGAATGGAAATGGAGCCCAAGAACTGTCTAGTTCATGCCTCAGTCATGCCAGAGAGAGAGCACAGATAGATGGCTCTACCTACTTCTTCACATCATTCATTAGCACAGAGAACAGGTATTCACAGGTGCCCTTTTTCTATGCATAGGGTTAAACAGGCTTACAAGCTGGGGTGCATTCTCCCTCAAGTTATTTAGCTGCAAGCCGTAGGAAGCACTCCCTGTTGGGTGCAGTTCTACGTTTTAGACCACAAATCTATAGGGAAAAAAACCCTGCTGCCTTGGTAAAGATTCTGCCGAATTGTGCTGCATGTAAGACCAATTCAGACTTGTTTCCCTACTGGAATAATGTGCACACAGGAAACATCAGGACATGGGAGGAAAGAAAAGTCCATCCGTGAATGAACTCTAGAGACAACTGTCTGAGAAACTATTAACAAGGTTTAGCAAGGCTGCCTCTCCCCACAGACCAGAAGACAGAGTCCTGATTTGCGGCATGCGTCTTCTGTTGACAAGTAAAGCATGTAGTGGAACAGAGGGCTCCTGCCTCTATTTAGCAGGGGGCATAAACAGGCTGTTAGAACACTTTGTGATTAATGGGTCTTTCCTAGCCATTTCTGATAGCAGGTAGCAGGACTTGTCGTTGGAGAACTGATCAGTGTAAAAAGTATGGTCATGCTCCACTAACTAGCAGTCATGTAATTCACTAAGTAAGTTCTGTATGTGAGATTCAGCTACCAGCTGCAGCAAATTGGGCCTGACTTCTTTTGATACTGAACATAAGCAAACTGGCTTTAGTTGATGTCTCAGGTTTTTATCACTTGGCCATGTTTTGCTTCAGATATAACTCACAGAGCCTTAAGCCAGTGCCTACAGCAGCACAGGGAGATCATAGTGACAGTTAGGCAAATACCCTACTTTACCACATTCATAAATATTCTGGTGAGCCTGTTTGCTTCTTTCAACACCCAAAAACTTTTCAAATTAGTCTTTGGCTTCTATGACAGTGACCTACTTTTAATATTACAAACTGGGACTAAAGCCTTGCACAGCATTCTGCATTCATACAGGATCTTACAGCATCAAGACACCCCAGTAAGAAATTAAAAGCAACCACTACCAGCCCCTCCATAGTATCTTCCCATTTGGGTATCTCCTATTTTCACAGATGTTAATTGATTGCACTTTACAGTACCTGTTTAAATTACATAGCTGAAAAAGGAAGATAAATAGATAAACAAAGGATATAAATCGACTTCTCTTGAGTAAACACACACAGTGACAGACACCACGTAATACCAGACCAACTCCATAAGAAAATCACCACAGACATCCTAATATAGAGAGACACGTAGAATCCACTCCTAGCACCTTAAGGGGAAAAACTAAGGGCAGAAGGAAGTGGGGGACATGAATCCTGCCTCAGACCATTGGTCTAAGCAGTCAACCGTGCTGCCAAAGGAAAGGCATTCACTATTGGAAGATGCATCCTCATCATCTCAGCATGCCCAATGTTGTCAATATTTGCAAAACATTTCATGAGTAGCCATTTGGAATAAGCTACAGGTAGAAAGTGGTACAGGTGTACACTGTACACTGTCAAGGATGTGCTCTTGAAAAGTGCAACAATTAGCAGTCAGATACCTAAGTAATTTTTTTCTGCAGGAGTTAATTACTTGAGAATGGATGCACACAGGAACATAAATACCTGGGGATGGTACATACGACATGGAGGAGGAAATGGCAAAAGTAAGTTCATCAGAATTGTCGACTGCCAACTGAACATCCAAGAAAAACAGGAGAGGTGGAGAAGATGCTGGTTTTTCAAAATTGGCTTGTGGACAGCTGGAGATGCTGGTTACTTCTTAAAATGAAAATCAAGAGATGACTGCTTACTGACCTGAGATTTTGATCAGCAGATCTCTCCATAAGATCAAATCTTGGAATGCCCTAGTGATCTTGCCCAACTATTCTCAGACAGATCTGAGTACCCAGCAAATCTTTCAGTGCAAATGTTCTTGCTGCCACTTGCCTTGCTGTCATCATCTACCTCAAATGCATGCTGCTTACCAAGGTCAATCAAATCAATCAAGGGTGAAGGATGGAAAAACAGGATAATGACAGTTATCCGAGCAAGGTATTAAATGATCAATGATTAAACCCTGAGACAAAGAAATGATGGATAGTGGGGTGTTACTGAACCTGCAAAACTAATGATAGGGGAAAAACTCTAATATGGAATGATGGAATATGATAAAGAATAAATAATCCTGCATAGAACCAGGAAGAGGAAGGTGCATGTGAGGAGGCAACAAAGAGAATTTCCTCAGATCAGGCTGTAAGTTTACTTGGACAACTTTGAAAAGTGAGCCAGTGATCTGAGCAGGAAACTAGTCTTAGCCTATTATTACATACAAAAAGAGACATACTACTGACTGCAGGAACTTAGGTGATGTCAAAGGTGATGGATAACCAATAATCCCCATTTGGTGACTATCTGGATGCTTTTCAACATCTGAGAATCCTGCTGTTGCTACATGGTGCACTTGACTGCCTCAGAGTATATGGTTTATGTTGCAGCCACAGCTAGAAAAACATTGGACAAAAGATTTGTTTTCGTTTTATATGTAAGTGCAAAAGTGAGATGAAATATCTAAGAAAAATGCTCCCAGGACAAATAGCATCTCTTCTAAAGATATTCTTTGAGAAATGTTTGAGGTTAAGTACTTCGTTTTGCTGTTACCAGGTTGGGAGCATAGAGTGTTTTCAGCATACAAATTAATTCAGAAAAAATAAGACTATCCCTTCATATTTGCACGGTGCTCACATCAGTTGGAAACTCAACACTACTGTAATCTAAATTAAGAGCTATATCAATTAATATTTCAGCTGCTGAAAACCATATGCTGCTAATCTTGTCCTATTGCTTGTGTTCTCTAAGTTTCATAGGTCGGAATTTAACCATAATTTCCGTGACTAATAACTGATTTAGTATCACACCTAATAACATATTTCAACTTTAAGGAACTCAAGATAGCTTCCAAAGAGCTGTACAAGCAAAGAATACTCATAGGTCTCCAAAATTCCGCAGAAGCTGGTATGCAAAGATCTGCCCAGAGTTCCCTGCAGAGTCCAGATGCCTGGCTGCTGGATCCACCAGAAAAGATCCCTGCCAGTCTTAGACTTAAGTTTTTTCCAGAGAACTAAACCACTTCAGATCCTCCTCACGTCTTCAGCAGTTCATCCAGAGGAATTACTCTAAAACTTGAAAGCACAGCATAAATGAGAGCTACAAAGTATTTTTCAACACCATTAACTAGAATTAGCCCAGTCAAGCCACTGCACATTGACTGCATATATTTTTCATACATAAAAAGCAGAGGGTAGGTAGAAGTAATGCTTGGGATATGCCATGCAGTATAATTTTAGTTGTTTTGATGTAGAAGGAAAAAAATAGAATTAATTCAAAGGATGATATTTTAGGCTGCGTTGCTGTGCATGAATCCAAGTGCAGCAAGTTGTTCCTCTAAAAATAAGTCTATGCAGAAGAAATTAAAAGAACAAAAAAGAAAGGTTGGAGGTGTGATGAAATGACTAATGGTTCTATAATAAGTGAGCAGCTTACTGCTTAGCTTCATTGTACATTTGGCTGTTATTTTTGTTAGCGGATTTTATGTGACCAGCATTGCAGTTGATAAGCCAATGTTGATTATTCATTTGTGTCTCAAGAACCTTGTTTTGTTTTAGATATTTTAATTACTACATTTTTATTACCAGAATTATGATGAGTACAAATTATCATTGTATTACCACATACACATCAAATAGTCTTGACCCAGAGCCCATGCAAACTAATGAATACAATCAACAGAACTTGAGACTGGATATGACTCCAGTCCCTGCTGAGCGAGTTTAAACAACCCAAGGTGCATGCATCAGGAGTGTGTTACTCCAGGCTCTTCATCTCCAGAGAACAGTTCAGCAATTGCTAAAAATCTGTATTTCCACTAGAGGTGTGGATCTCTCTTCTAATGATAGAACATATTGACAGAAGTGATATTAAGATGCCTCACTTAAATGCCTAGCATTACCTGGAGTGAATTGTTGCCCAAAAAAATCCAAGAGAGGACTGACTTCAAGCTCTTGGATCATTACTTCAAGGTCTTGGATCAGATCCTTAAAAGTGTGCACTGAATACAACAAACAATATAAGAACACAGGAACACTGAAGCGGTACAGGTATAAATCACAAAAGATAACGTAGTTAGCAAGAGCACTATTTCAGATTTCCAGTCCGTAGATCTGTTCACTTACGTCTCTTCACTGACTTTCCAAGAAGTTCACAACAAGTTTTCCATTAAGGTTTCAAAATACAGTCATTTTCCAGTAGCCTTTGGAATTAAGTTAGCAATTGTCCTTCTTTCAGACCAGCCACATTGATGCTGATGCACCTGAAGATATTGTCATGCCATAGATGTACGAAGATGTAAGGAGACAAACTTAGCCATGGTGTAAACACAGAAACCCAGTGGGTTGATTTCTGTTGTATTCATCCTTTATCTTCACATGCTTATCCCAAGGGTGGAATCTGTCTTAACAACCAAACCCCATGTATATAAAATTAGGCTCTTTACTGGATAACTAATTGGCTACTCAGGAAACTGATAACATCAGTGTTTGTACCAGATCTGGTTGGTCTAACTTGGAACAGTGATAATCTAGTTTTCAGAAGTTCTGGTTTTCTCAGCTTTGAAATTATCTGGGACAGCTTCTTGACAACCTGAAGAACCGTATTTTTATATATTCAACATGCAAAAGTGGCCTTTGGTCCCTATTTAAATACCTGCATAAAATGGTTAGATTTTGAAAAGAGCTCCAAAAAGTACTGACCCCCTTAAAAAAAAAAAAAAAAAGAAAGAAAAAATCCAGTCATTTCCTTAAGTGCAATAAGCAGAAACAACATTTTCATTTTATTGTATGGTAAGGGGGGAAAAAAAAAAATCAAAGAATGGTCTCTGCCATCTTGACAGGAAAATGGCCAGATTTGTGATAGTTACTAATTTCCCCAGAGGAATTCATGTACAACATGGTGGAACTGGCCCGCAGAACACGTTTGCCTTAGTACTGATGAACGTTATACAGAAGCAGTTTTAGAATCGAGAGAGGGAGTCCTCAGTGCTTTGCAAGGATCAAGTCTTCATAACCAATTAGTCTCAGTGCGAATTAATATGAATATAGAGTACAGAGTAAGGCATTGTGTGACACAGTTTTGGCAGCTCTTAGGATTCAGTGGAATTGTAATGCCGATATTTTCACTGGTTTACAGCAGAACTTTTTAAAAAAAAATCTGCTGCAAGGTTGGCATGCACCACTTACCCTGCAGAAATTAAATAATAGATCCAACTGACACAGGTCTTACTGAACAGTGGCATGCTACATATAGCAATCCAAATCAGACTTCATCTATTTCTGCAGAAGCGAGCAGTCAAAGTGAAATAAAGAACAGAGGGAAGCCAAGGTACTCGTTAGTGTGTTGAAGGACTGTGTTGCAGGAGAAGCAAAAACACAGAGGGAGGGACAACACAATGGGAAAGTGCTGCCTCTGGGAATTAAGAGAGTCATTCCTCTGTGGGTCATCGCTTGTGAATTGGAAAGAGATTGAACAGAACAGAAAACTGTTGCCTTTCAACATCTGATTTGAAGTCAGCTTGGGAAGGAAATGGGAGAAGGGCTATCTCGCCCATTCTTACTAAATAAGTAGCCACCTCAGGATTAGTACTAATTGGCACTCTCAACAACGAGGCTGGTAGCAGATAAAAGCTCTGCTCTCAAGGCTGAAAGCTACTTGGTCTGAAATGCAGGACTGGCTACTGTTCCCAGGACCATCAATTGAGCCTCCTGGCCAAGAACTAAAAGCAAACAAACAATATCATACCTGAAACATTCAAACAACACAAAATAAGCCAGTGCTTAGGCACTTACCTTGGCTGTAAATTTTCTGTCAATCTAAGCCTCCTGTCTGCTCATATTAAATAAAAGGTAAATGCCCAAAACCAGTTTAAATACTGGCTTTGGTTCAAAATGGCTTGGTCTGTCTTGAATAGTGAACAAAATCCAATCCTGTGATTTTCTCTGAGATATATTTTGCTTAAAATTTTAGTGAGAATCTCATGTTATGGTTGAAAAATAGCAATAAATAAGATAACAGGAATACCAGGATCTATAAGTCTAACCTGTGCAGTACCTGCTTTCTGGCTGCAGCCAGGACTGGATCGTTCGGTGGAGGAAACACAGACAACTTCAATAAAGAACAGCAAAACTAGCTCCTCATTATTTTTATCATTCATCAACTTCAGTGTGAGGCTTTTTGCCTGGTTTAACAGTGTACAGGATATACCAGTAGGCAGTGAGCAGAGCCGCAGCAGCACAGCTACCTGAAATGTTTGACACATTATCTGTCTGCCAGCAAGCATGAAACACCTATTAAAGAGTGCTAGTACCTTGAAGGACAGAGATAGTTTTACTCTTATTTTAAACTACCTCATTATTTTAAGGCGAGCCTTTTATATGGAGAAGCATTACACAGACGACATTAGTTTGCAAGGGACTCAATTACAAATCAAGCCTAGAAAGTAAGGATTAGAGGTTAAAACCGGCAAACTAGAATTGTACATACTTCCAAATCAGAGCAAGTGTGTAGTAAAGAGACCATGTGACTATCAAACCAGGACTCCTGGGTTCTCTTCACAATACTTGGAAATTGTGTACAATTTAATAGCACAGAAAAGAATGGGGGTCACAACATCTTCCCTCCCCAGCCACCTCTGGCCCTAGAAGGTTGTGTGGACCCACCAAACAAAGGTACATGACTGTGGGCAAGGCTGGAGCTTAGCGGATTCATCACTGGGACACAGGAGACAACACTCACTAGTTCTTAGGCCAAACTTCTTGGTTGAATGAAGCACCCACTTGTGGTCAGAACACAACCCTGGGAGACAGGATTCTTGGGCTATTTCTGGTTTCAAGATGGACTAATGTAACATTAAAGCAGACTGATTAGAAGTCAGAATTTCTGAGGGAAGCAAATTATTTCAGTTGTCATAATATGTTCAGTCAGCTGAATTATTTGTGGTACTGTGATGGAAACTAGAATTTCTAGCAAAGGGGTCTTTTGGGGACTGATGTTAACAGAATGCCTGTAAACAGGTTTTGTACTTTGTTCAATAGGAGACCCTGTGCTTGCATGTAGAGACAAAACTGCTATATAGAGGAAAGGAAAAGGATGGTTTGGGGCTTGATGAAATGCAGCAGGCCCGCCACAAATCAATCAGTATGACTCTCTTCATTTATGTTCCTCACTTCTTAACCTGTAAAATGGGCATAATAATGGACTTTTTTGACTTGCCCCTGTTGGTTTTAAGTTCTGTGGGAGAGGATCTGTCTTCTACTCCCTGAATCCTACTCACACATTCTCAGTTGGATACTATTCCAAAACAAGTAAAGTCATGTTACTACTCAGCTTTGTTCTGCAACCCGAAGTAAAGACAACATGTTCACTTCAGTAGCATTTTTTACCTACTGTGGTATCCAAATTAAGCCTTTTCTTTACAACACCATTGTCATAAACAACTAAAACTGCAAAAATGTACTTATTTTATTCCACACACAATACTGCACAATTATTGTCAAAAGCTCTTTGATTTACTGGCAGAGAAGAGGAAGATTGTGCTCAGTCCCTGCCAAATGCTTTTTTTTTTTAGTATCTGGCTTGCCCACCTACCCTTTAGCACAATTTGTTCTAGAAAGTTTAATGCTACTGCAGTTTCAAAGGGGATGGGAAGTATTTCAGGCTTTTCTCTTTCATGAGCAAAGTCAGCATTGTGCAAAGATTGATAGAAGATTGGTTCAGTTTGGCTTGCAATTATCAGATCATGAGAAAGCAGCCACAAGTGTTTATGGGGAGGATGAGAACTAAGCAAAACCTATGTCATGGTTAAGATGGTTATTGAATGGCTCATTCTGGTGACCTTGCAGTTTGGAGCTCATGCATTTACATGAGTGTTCTTTTACACTTACTTTTTGTCTTCATCTGGGAGCCGTTTAGAATTAAATTTACAGTCATTGCACCTCAGTGTTTACTTCTATTTACACCATGAAAAATACTACTTACCCAGCTCACAGAGGAGCAGGGAGCTTAAGAGTTAATCAAACAAAACAATTTCTACTTCCTCCAGAGGAACTCTGCTCTGAGAGGCTGGCACAAGGTCAGGAAGAACTGCAGTCCTTACAAGGAGAATATAGGCAGATCTTCTGCCTCACTCTGAGAAGAGAGACAAGACAAGCTCAGAATCACGACTACTGCAAAAAAAGAGAGGAGGAAAAGCTGTGTTCTGGGACACAATGCTTTTGAGAGCTCCCCCCCTTTGGACAGTCTGTCCCGGTCACTTAAAGTACTTATTTTTTTATAATATTTTTTAAAAATATTACTACTATTATTATTTTCAAATCCTTGGATGAAAAGTGTCAAACCAGAGGTGATGTTAAAATATTTCACAAGAGGCAGTTGATGGGGGTGATCATTACTGTTTTTATTTTAGTAGGTCCTTGCTGTGCCATACATGTCAGATGAGTTTGCAGTCTGAGCAGGTGTAGAGTTTGGTACTGGGGCTGGTGAAACTTTCTTAACCCTCAAATTACTTCCTTATAACTAAGCTGTTAAATGCTGCGTCATTGCCAACACAAGGAGAACCTTCCAGAAGGGCAAGCTGTGAGCACCAGCAAAGACACCACAGGAATTTGAACAAATCAGAATTGTATATCCAGTCCTATAAGCTATGAGGTCTGGGGTCAAGACCCGACAAAGTCTCCATGAGAGGCAGTGGGAGTGCACAAGAGCTAAGAGCTGCCACCCCAGGGCCCCATGCCCAGACCGCGCACTGCACAGCTGGAACTGCCACGATGACCCACCCGACTTTCTTCTGGACCCCGCTGCCTCCCCCGTGAGACCGGGGGTTGTGGTCAAAGCTATTGCACTGGCTTGCCCAGCTTCTCTCCAGGATTGCACCATCTCTTCCACTGAACGAGGGCGTTGTGTCTCTCGTTAACATTAAATACACCTGTGATTAAAAATGCTTTGGTATCAGCCCATTTCATGTCCACATTGTCAATTCAGTCTCAAACCACAACAGGAAAGGTAAAAAGAGTGAAGAGAACCAAGGCAGAAAGAGGTCAGGTGGAAAATGGAACTGAAACTTAGGCCAAGGTTGTACTTCTCCAAACCACAGCTGACAAACTGGATCTAACACAAAGCACATGTGGCCTATTGTGAAGTAGGTTGGAAACTGGTATGGGTTAAAATTTACTGGCTATTATTCTTTTATCATACATCATGACCTTCCAGACTTCAGCTCTTGTTATTTAGTTTATGTCCTTCAACATTAGACTCAGCATCCCTACCAAAAATCATGACTTCTTTGAATAATAATTTTAGTCCTGAATATCCTCATTAATCACATACATGTCTTTTGAAAATACATTATTTTTACACTTTGTTGCTCTCCTAATTTCAAAGCCATCTCACAGTCATGAGTTCCAAAGAATGACTTTATGTTACATAACATGAAAAAAAATACACTGAAAAGCTTTGTTTTAAATGCTTCTTGTCAGCTTCTCAAAAGGTTCCATTATTCTTTGGGCTTTTAAGTGAAATTCAAGTACTACACAATGCTTTACCTGCCCTCCTTGATGAGCAGAGGTTTGCCCTTAATTCAGAGCATCACAAATTATATGTCAGATGAAGAACTGATGTACATTTTGATGTAAGACCTAACATGTTATAATTTTTAAAGCAAATTAGATCATGCAAAACCCTTATATAGCCTATCGGGATTTTATACCCTTTCTATGTTATTTTATAAATTATTTATCATAATTAACATATGGTATTTGTTAAATATTGCACAGGCCAAAAGCAGGATCTTTTCATGTGCAGTAGGCCTAAGTGACAGATAAAGGTACAGCATAACCTCATATTTTATTTATGCTTAAATAGGAATGAATTTGTGTGCTGAACTGTAAACGATCAAATTAGGTAATTTCAGATACACCTCTGAACTCAAGTCACATACAATAGCTTCCATTTTTTTTCAGAAGCAATGGCTGATCTTTACCTAGAGACATTTTTCTACTCCTCGCCTTCTGATTTTTGTGTACAATATCCAACCTGGCAGTTCCATGCAGATGATAACAGATCATTTACAGCCTTCCCTGAAGTGACTAATGGATTCAACCCGTTCAGCACAGATAGAACTGAAAATAAACTGGATCAATGGAGTAGAAAGAATGGAGCTCTATAATCAGATAATTTGACCTCAGGCATAATGGAGAGTCTACCTCCCTTTTAAACCAGACTAAACTTTGGTCACAATGCATCCAAGAAGTGAGCTGAGCAAAAGGACACAGATAGTTTATTTAAAGAATTTAATGGGAAAAAAAAACCTCTTTGATCAAAGATTTTTAAGAATCCAAAAAGATTTATGCACTTGGATTCTATGATCATTCATGGGGAATTATGTCCTCCACTTCTCTAGCTGCCTCTGAAAAATTAGCAGTATTGCAAGCAATTCCTTGATAGCTCAGACTTTCACTATGCCACACCAAAAGCAGTAGAAAGAACCTTCAGATTTCAAGTTCTTCTTATATACAGCTCACTTAGCCACATGTCAAATGCAAGGAAATCTGTCTTAAGTGCAATTCCCTGCATATGCAGTCTAACAACTTCTATTTCTCCCAACAGAAAGTAGCATTGTGCACATAACCTATGTACACACACACCTTAAAAGCCAGCTCACATAAAAGTACCATTACTGTAATTTTACATATAACTCCTAAATGCAAATAATTGGTCCAGTGCATTCTGTCCTATGAAGGCAACCATCCCCATTAATCTCACTGGGTATTTTGCCTGAGAAAGACCTCTGGATACCACTGTTAGTGAAATCTATAACAAAGTTTCTGCCACAAGAAATGCCCTCAATGTCCTTTCACTTTAAGAGGCAAACTTAAAATGAAGCTGGTTTTGGTTCCCGCTCCCTCCCTTCAAACTCCAAAATGTTTATATGGGGTTTCTTTAAAAATTAGTATTTTGCCAAAGGCTACATCACTCCAGCTGGAATTTGAAGCTAGAAAGATGAAAATAACAGGTGAAGCGCTCTGAAGATATTTCTGTTTGGGGTCAAAAGCAGGTGAGAGCAGAAATCCTACAAGAAAACTCACTCTAAGGTTTTTCAGCCTGGTGCGGTTGACCTGAACAGCTGCTAAATTCCAAAGTTTTAACTCTCAACGCCTAGCATGAACTTGATGCAACGAGACTACCAAGAGCTGTCTTCAGTCAGACATGCAATCCTGCATCTGGAACCTGGTATTTCATAGCCAGTCATACATCAAGAATATACAGCACTTGAAAAGGAAAACTAAAGCAAAGCCAGTGATAATGCAGTACTGTACTACTAATTTTTCAAAAGACCAGGTTACAGAGCAGATCAGATCGAAAGCCTGGACTTACACATGAGGCTGACACCACAGCAGTGCTGATGCAAGCTACTCCTTCTCCCTGACTTCCCAGACACTTGTCCCACCTCCGTGTTGCCCCTCTCATTGTGCTGGCACAGACGATTGTGCAGCTGCATGGTGAACTGGATCAGGGAACTGGTCCGACTCAACAATTTTCTACTTATTTTTCAGAAATAAGTACAATTGTGATCAAATAGGAAATCATGAGCTCATCAGGAACATCTGAGAATGGATAGAAACATTATTTCTAAAAAATATTTAGAGAGTAGACATGGTGGTTAGGGACATGGTTCAGTGGTGGACTTGGCAGTGTTAGCTTAACAGTTGGACTTCATGATCTTAAGGGTCTTTTCCAACCTTAATGATTCTATGATTCTATTTTCCTTTCAAATAAAAGCAACTTATCTGCCCTTAAAAAAATGTAATAGCTGACATTGAAAAATACTAACCCAAACATAGCCTGTGAAATTATCTTTTTCACTGTATGTATCATTTTACACAACAGTACTTAGATTGCGCCAGATTCAAACAAGGACCAAACAGCAATATTCCAATTTAGACAAGAGTGTCCCATAAATGCAAATTAGACAACATCTACCTCGAAGCATTTTAAAATTTATGTCTCTATAAATTGTATTTTCATACATGCATTACATTATATTTCAAATAGGAAGGAGGATGAAACTTTTCTTTTTTTTTCCCCTCTGCATTTGAGCCCAGAACTGACTTAATTCCAGTGAAATCTGCACAGTTTTGCTGTAATTGTACTTTTTGGGGTTTCATGATTTTCCCTAGAGTACTGACCACTGCAATGCCAGTGTTCACCCTGTTGTGATACTGACAGTGTAGACAGCTTATGGGTAGATCTTGGAATTTATTAATCTGATCAGATTTACCAGTGAAGGCAATGAAGAGACCCTAATAAAAATGATCTGTTTGACTACTGAAGTCAACAGATGCGACCTCAATGCAATGCCAATGTATGATTTGCTACCATGTACTAGCTTGGGACCCATTTCACTTCTGGGAATGGCCTGATGCTATTTAAGCTGTCCTGTTCAACTGATGTCAAACTTATCTTTTATTTCGATTCTCTTTTCTTTTTCCATATAAAAAGTAAATTGCATTAATTTGGTTTTAATTAGTTTGAGGTTGATAAATCTAAGCTTTCAACTCTAACATCTGTGGAACCAGAGTGTTTATAACAGAGCTTTTAAATTCATTATGAGGATAATATAAATCAAGTTTATACCTGCTATGAACCAAAACTCATCTCATTTCTGCTTAACCAATTTAATTCAAAAGTCATGGTGGCAATATCACTTTCAAAGAAAATTGTAGCCATTTTTTTTTGCTCAGCCTGGAGTCTGGATGTTCAAAACATGCAATGAACCTGCGTGTCCACATTTTTTCTACTCTTTACAAGTGAGGCCTATACAAAAGGTTAATGTCGCTTCAAAAAAACCAAACTCTTATTCCACCTCATAACATAGTCTACTCTAGGTCTAACTTTTACAAATATGGAGAAAATTCTGAGAATATGAATAGAGAGTCCTCTAAATGCACAAAACTTGAAAGCAAATGGTGGCAACTTCAGATTCAGGACTGCATGCTTCTGAGTTCTGTCAATTTAAACTATCTTTGGGATTTTATGGAATACATTTAAACATATGAACTCTGAATTTTGGCATTAATCATACTTGTCTTCAGTCTTTTCCATGACTGACATGGATTATACATACTATGCTCCTGCCTACAGTTCAGACTGGCTGTAATACTTCCATTCCACATTCAGAGTCTCCAGATTAGAGACAGTTTCAGGTCTGCTTCTGCATTTCCCATTCATTTCACTTAACAGTGCTGTATTCATTGTAACTTAAAACATTCATCTAAAACATGATGTTCTTTAGAGATTACATCAGTGTTTGTAAAAGATGCAAGTCAAAATACTCCCTATAGTAAATTAATGGATAACTTATGTAACAGTTAAGGACGGTGCTTCTATTAAGCAACATCTCTAATCTGGAATGAATGTGCTGATTTAAACATACTTGTTGACAATGCGCAATGAAGTTCCCTAGAATATGGCTCTCTCATAAGATCCAAGGGTCATTGTTACTGGTAAAATTCTAATTAATCACTAGATTTGCACAGTGAATAAACAAACTTTGAAAAAGGAACATGACATAGACAAATTACTTTTATTTTGGGTAAAAAAAGTCAAGATTTTACTTTGGTTAGGAGCCTAACTTCCATTGATATTTAGTGGCGCTTAACCTCTGAAAACAATTGGGTTTTTTTAAAATGTAACTCATTACCACTGAAAATATTTCCTGGATACACAATCTACATTTCTCTTAGCTGAGTCCAGTGCCATTAATTTCAGTTATGCTCTACTCAGAATACGATCTATCTGTGATATTCGGATGTGGCTGACATATTTCCATCTAAGTCATTATCAGCTGAAGAACTCTGTAAATGCATGACATATGTCCCCCCATCACGTCCGAGTCCTCCTTTCCTAAAGCTGGATTTGTCGGGATTGAGCTAGAACCAATCAGGGGCCGAGCGGGATGGGAAGAGCAGCCTCATTCTGCGCAGTGTGACTGACTGCACTGCTTCTCAATCGTACCAGTGGGCCACTGCCCTGAAAAGAACATTTGAGAACGTGAGATTATATATATTAAAATCGCTGCTATTAAAAAAAATGCAGTACACAATGTTTTTCACAAGAAAGACTCTTTTCAACCATGATTAATTTGTAAAACAGCTGTGTTCTGCCTGTGTATTGTATCTGACCTAATTATGTTAATGTGCGTGGAATAGATTTGATTCAAGTGGCACAAACCATGGCACTGTTAATCATGTACAGTAGTGTGAATAAACAGATGAACATGTTCTGGCTATGGGCCACCTGGTACTAATGAAATATCTGTGCTCTAACCACACATCACCACTCACTTATGGATCTTTAATCAAAACATTTGACCTCACCTCAGATTACTTATGAACATTCAAACACAGTTTGTTTAATAGTTTTTTTGTTCACATAAGGATGATCAGAATGCAACAGTCCCCCTGTGGGCTGCAGTACCAGAGGAGAAAAAAAATGCACTGAATTTGTTTGACACCTGTCACCCTCACAAGTTTGGTAAATTTACCTGTTAATTCTATGTTAACTGATGCCGTTATTCACTGAGGACTGTTTAGATGAATTGGGATGTTTTTCCCCTTAACATCTTTAGAAACAGTCATTAGAAGAAGGTACTAAGATAATGGCCCAATTTTTAAATACTATCTTTAATAGTCCCAAACACTATTAACTAGCAAACAAATCTAACCCCTCATCCCACAGAGCAGTGGATATCGCTGATACAAAATTGAGCCTAAATTTCTTGATTCTAAGTAGAATTCTCTGGGCAATTATTTTTTTCTTTATGGGATTTGGTTTTTCATAATTATTCTCTGTTCCAGTATTGGAAGAGCAACTGCAAAATTTCATGAATTAAAAAAAAAAATCTTTAAGCTGTAAATGGTGAGCTCATTTTTTAAAATAAAAACATTAATGTAAAATAATAAACATCCTTTCAACTAGAAAAATATTTTATTATTAAGTGCAGATTAAAAATAGGATTTTTGTTTCTTTGTTTTGATTGCCTGATTAGTGGTGTATTATTTAAATACAGTATTTTGTAACAGAAAGCACTGCTTATGACAAATTTCTTTCCTGACAAAAAACAAATTGCCTGTTTAGTTTTTCTCAACCTTTTTCAGTTTCACTACAATTTTCAAATTTGGGAGATGTCCCCCAGAATTAGGCACAGCAACACTATCTAGTTCTTTTGAGCTGTTACACAGGATCGAGCAGAAATAGACACCCAGGAGATGAAAGATACGCTTTTCAATAACTGTGCCTGTGAGCAGGAAAGTTGTGAAGGATGCAGAAGGTAAATGGCTGTTATATTGGGTGACACTGAGGTTTCTGTGAGAAAAGGTGTTCAGTTTGAATCAGCTTATTCAGACATCTGCACACCCACCATACTAGGCCTACGGTTTTGCAAAAGAGTTAATGACTGCTATTAATCACCAATCTGGTTAAAGTATATTGGTAAATGAAGCCGCTGATTAAATCATGGATTGATTAAATACCCTTTGGTCATGTGAGAGCTAAAATACTGGAAGCCAGTACCCAAAGCACTGTAAAGATGGCAAAGGCTAATCAGAAGCTAGGCTACATGAATGGGATTTCCTGAGGGACTAATAGCAAATGTAAGGTATTGACTCCAAGAAGCTAAATGAGCATTATGCCTGCTAGGGTGAAGTGCATGAATGTGTGCAGGAGGGAAGCAAAGACTTGCTGAAAATGCAGCCTTTGAAGTGGTGAGCATCAAAACTGACTCTTGTTCGTCTATTTTCTAAAAAACAGTATTACAGAGTTGCACTGGTAAACCGTACTTTGTCTAATCAATTTCTCTTTCACCTCAAAGTCCTGAACTTTTCAGACTGTGATATTACATGGTTCTGTGTCCAGTTTGGTCTATGAGACTGCAGCTCACTAATACAAAGCATGCAGTAGCAGCCATGCCTTCAAGTATCTGTGCCACGCTCACAATTACCTCCAGCCATGGTACCTGCTACATGCCAAGACACTATTGCGCCAGCACTGCTTATGGGCAAGTCATTAACCAGATCAATAAACTGATCCAGCTTAAAAAGTGCCTCTCTTTCTTAAAAAAAAAAAAACACAAAAAAAGACAAAAAAAGGCATCTTGCCCATATTACTGATCAGCGATACGGCTTCCCATTAATAAGTGATGCACAAGTCCTAATCTCTTTAACTATTATGAAGGCTACTATCCTTCAAAACAGCTTTTTCTTTCCTTCTCACATATATACACAAACCAATAAAAACAAACCCACCCTTTCTTCCAATATCAAGACATTGCACATCAAGTTTCATCTCATCGCTAATGTTTCCTGCCACGTTATACTCCTGAAAACAGGGTTGAGAACAGAATGCCAACAGACTTAGTTACAATGGCAAACTTCCCCATCTTAGTGGGTCCTCTCCTTTCCTTCCCCCACAATACATGCTCAGTAACACCTCAATGAGATGGCATTATGCAAAAGAGCTCTCACTGCAAAGCATTTTATTACTCTTTGCCTGATTATGCTAATTCTAACTCTATGAAGCCACTTTCTCTCTCTCTTCTCTTCCCTACTCCCCTCACTTCTCTGTGCTGCTAGCAAACGGCTTTTATTGAAATGGGGAACATGAACGCAGTTATGAAACAGAACAAATTGAATAGAACAGTTGGGATCACTTTTCTTTCACAAGACATTGCATATGTTGCAGTAACAGGGCTATAGAAAATGGCAGCTCTACCTTATGCACTGTTTTTATTTTTCAATTATTAACGTTATATGCAAAGGAATACTGTGACTGCCGTGTTAAGGGGCCAGATTTTCAAGAAGTCCAAAAGCCTAGGGCCATGTGCCACTGTGCCCATCACTGGTGCACAGGCAGGCCTAGACCTGGCATTGCTGACCTGACTCCAGAGAAGTGTGTAGGACCATAACTTGAATTAAGGGCTCTTATTCTAAAAACAGAGAAGCCATGTCTGTGCACACAGGTAACTGGAAAGTTTCTAGTTCTGGAAGCCCAATGGTATATATGCATAGGTTCATTCAAGGTTTTTATTTGACTCATTATAGTGTTGATAAACCTGACGTCAATAAAGGCCTGAATCCCAAAGGCAGGGATGCTCGTATGCTTCATATGAGACTGGAGGTGACAAAGTCTTGTCCTTTATACCCTGAGGCCAATCACCCAACAGAAATCCGTATGAGAAAAAACCTCAGAGCTGTTCCACTCATACAAATGCTACAGGCAACACACTACCCCCAGAAAAAAACCTAAAGTTTTTTAGTAAAAGAAAAAATTACAGAAGGGGCAAAAGATATCAAGGATCCTTGTGAGAGCAGCAGATTTGCTGATGAGTAATGACATGCTCCAGCCCCACCCCACACTACAAAGGAGGGTAGAATATCCCTGGCAACGGACCCACAAGGAAATATTCCTCCTTGACTCTAAATATAACTGGCTTAATCCTAAGCCAGTACATGTTTGGTACAACGTGTACCAAACAGGCACCTGATAAATTTTATCCTAAATTCAATTTATGGCCCTTGCTGATCACAAGTACTTCAGAGTAAGGAAATCAAGCTCGCTGCAGAAGCTGTCACACATCAAGGAAGGGGAGGGGGAATGGTATTTTCTTCCTGGTGTCTGCAGGCAACCAACAAAAACCCCAAAGGATGGCATTAATACAACACAAACATGGTGCAAAGAGACAGAAACCTAGTTCCCTGACAAAGTATCTTGTAATACCAATGCATTAGGTATCTAAGGGCTTATATCAGAAGCTTAATTATTTCTCTCCAGGAATTCTCCTGTTCTGGAAAAAAACCTGTTATAAAATTATAAATCTTAAAAAAAACCTCAGGATTCCGTTGTAGAACTGTTCTTTTCCAGTTTGTTCTACAACTTCACTCCCTGGAGATCTCCTACAAGCCATCCTGACTTCTAGCCCAAGTAGAAGGGAAAAAGCAAATGGTAAAATCTGGTTCTAAAGTGCCAAGACAAGACTGGCGCTGGAGATGAGGGAGAAACAAAGATCCTCCCTAACTCTCTTAACAAGAGCCACTCAAAGTCTGCTCTTAGTTGACTGCGTTCCCCTCAAAGGTCCCTGTTCCATTAACGGCTGTATCACTGACAAGCTGGCTTGGTTCCACTAATGGCTTTATCACAAACACCAAGGCAGTTGTGCAAAACATTTATAGGAGACATGTTTGCCCTTGTCTCTGTGGGGAATACATAACTCCTTTGGGAGCATCTTGGCTAGGTAAATTTGGTACAGATCAACAGATTGCATCATCCTTATTAAATGCCTCCAATTTTTATGCTTAACACTGAGCAAACTCCTCGTCAGGAAAGGGATTTCTCCATTTCTTATACCATCTGTCCCTATTCTTCACACAGTGAAACCAAGTATTCTCAGTGTTTCCATTTATTTGTGAAGAGTATTTTTCTCATATTGTCTTCTAACTCCTGTAGGCTTTCAAGTCATGACTGCAAAATTAATGATAAACAGCCAGCACCTAAGTAAATATTCACCTCCATGAGACACTTCCATATTAGCAAGTCCAATGTCATTCCATATTAGGCCTTTATTAACAGCTGCATTTTGTGGTCACTGCCTGGTAAGTCGATCAAGCTGGATGCCCAGTACTCCACTAATTGTGAAGCTAACAAATTTATCACCCTACTTTTAAAAGGCACTACTGTTTAATCTATGCATGAAAATTATAAATACATACCTTTTAAAAAAATAAAATAAGTCTTAGTATTGAAAATAGTGACAAGAAAAAATGGATGAGCGGAAAACGCTTTCTTTTATGAATGGTGTGTGAATTCATTGTTCAGCAGCTCTGCTTGTACTGCAACAGCCCAACTACTTGCAAAAAACACACATTTTGATCTTGGGATTTCTGCTAAAGAGATTCTCAACAGCTCAAAGACAACAATGTAGAGAATGACAAGAGCTTGTAAGACAAGAGTAGATGTGGTCAGGGATAAGAATGAGTATCTGGAAAAGTCTGGATTGCTTTTTTTCCTGAGGACTGAATATCAGGAGTCTGTATATACCCCCTTACACATATACTTTCCAGGGTTAGAAATAAAACTAAACCATGGTATTGATCAGAAAAGGACTGATGTCTAACAGTATCACTTGCTGCTTCAGAGACCAGAAACTTCTTCACTCTTTCTACTTGTAACCCTCAAATTCTCTGTATGCAAGGTTTTCTTATGGCCAACAGTGACACTTTAGCCATTCTTTTGTCACCTGCCTAGTTCCTCTACTCAGTCTTGAAAATGTGAACTTCTGACTTGTGGGGTGGGGATGGGAGAAGTCCTTCACAGTCAGAATACCCAACAGCTAATTCCCAACACCATAAAGAGTACATCATCAGTGTACAATGAGCTCAACAAAATTTTCAAAGGACTTAAACATTTTTAGGACTTTTGAAGCCAACCTCCACATGTTACTGTAATAGGAAGAACACGAGGTCACACATGCATACAGCATTAGTAGTCCCAATATACAGACAACCCCCCCTAGGCACCCCCCAGCTTCTGGTATTAGGTTTACTTGTACTTTATTGCTGACCCACTAGATGTCTCTGAGTGCTGTCTCAGAGCTGGAAGGCATTCTCTGAATCACCACATTTCATTTTCCATTCCAAAATTTTCTTTACTAACTTGTTTACCAACTGCTCTAGAAAGAGAACGATCCTCTGCAAACCAGAACTCAAGCTGTGGCAATGTCTTTTTGTCCGTGGCTTTGGCTTAATTACTTCCTCTTGCTAAACTGGATCACCCATGGTTTATCTCAATTATTAATTAAGGATGGCTTAAAATCTGAATCTATACTGTACGGCCAAGACTTCCTTCTACTTTGATACATGTTGATAATTTCTTTGATCCTCCAGTACATCAGCACCATGGGATACCAGTTTTGCAAATCTTTCTAGAGAACACATCTGAACATCAGATCTTTTTCTTCCTACGAGACAGAAGTCAGCTATAGTTGGAATAGAAACTTGCTTTTCTGCTATTCAGATTCATTTCTCTGGGGGTGAAGAGGAAAAGGTATTTCTGAAAGCTCATTTAATACACTTAGTGTTTTGAAAGTACCTAAAGACCCCATGGAAAAAATAATTTCTTTGCAATCCTAGCAATGTTAAATATCACTATATAAATCACTTTTATAACAGTGATGCCTCTTTCTGAACACCCGGTGACACAAAAGAGGCAGTCTATTGCAAAAAAATCCAAGTTACATTAAACCTAATGAAGATTCAGGACCAATACCCCAAATTTCCAGTGTTTTGCAATAATGTTTGATATTCCTAATTAACTGTGATAAATCCCCTCTAACAGTCTCTTCCCATTTCCAAAGTCTGCCTGAGTCAGAACATATGGAAAACCCAGCCCATGTAACTGGAGGATGGTACTTAACAGATTTTTTCAAACACTTGTCTGAGGGTTGTCTTTTTTCCTGTCACTACTATAACAGAACGGTAAGTAGAAAAAGCTAAAAACACTGGTAATGATTACAGTGTTTCCAATGCCATCCTGAGGCATGAAACGGTACATCTGCATTTTCTGGAATGCATCTTGCCCATTATATCAGATTTATAGATGGTCCCTTTCTGTTCCTATTTCTTAAAGAGAAAAAGGATTCTACTCGTTCTTTAAAGGAATTTACAATTCATATTATTTTAAACAGCTATCCTCCCCCAGCCTTGGAAAAGTAACTAAATCCAAAGAGAGTCTGAATTTATACATGCAAGCTTTCAAACACCTTTTGCCTTTTCCTTCATTTAATTCATAGAGTCATAGAATCATGGAATCGTTTAGGTTGGAAAAGACCTTTAAGATCATCAGGTCCAACCGTTAACACAGCACTGCCAAGCTCACCAGTAAACCATGTCCCTAAGCACCACATCTGCCCATCTTTTAAATACCTCCAGGGATGGAGACTCAACCACTTCCCTGGGCAGCCTGTGCCAGGGCCTGACTACCCTTTCAGTGAAGAAGTTTTTCCTAATATCCAACCTAAACTTACCCTGGTGCAACTTGAGGCCGTTTCCTCTTGTCCTATCATTTATTACTTGGTAGAAGAGGCCGACCCCCATCTGGCTATGGCCTCCTTTCAGGTAATTGTAGAGAGTGATGAGGTCTCCCCTCAGCCTCCTCTTCTCCAAACTAAACAACCCCAGCTCCCTCAGCTGCCCCTCAGAGGACTTGTGCTCCAGACCCTCCACCAACTTTGTTGCCCTTCTCTGGACATGCTGCAGCACCTCAATGTCCTTCTTGTAGTGAGGGGCCCAAAACTGAACACAGGATTTGAGGTTCGGCCTCACCAGTGCTGAGTACAGGGGGACGATCACTTCCCTAAATTCCATTCTACTTGCCTGCTTGTAAAGACTATGCACTGTACTTTTATGGTCTCCATCAACTAAGAGTCTTGCAATATTAACGGCACCCATTTTTGGACCATTATGTGTTGATCTTTCTATTTTAAACATAAAGCACTGAGGCACAGGGTATCTGTGCAAGGTTCTCAGAGGCATAAAGAATTCAGAGAGTTGAATGAAAGTTGACCACAACTGCCTTGGTCTGTTTCTTTCTCTGGCTTACATATGAATGATATGGTTGGTTTCAGGTTGGTTTGTTTGTTTGTTTGGGTTTTTTTTGCTTTGTTTGTTTGTTTGTTAAAGGTGACTAGTATAATGCAAGTCTAGCTTAGGACCAAACTACCTGTAACACTAAGCTGGTTACAAAAATGGCACACAGAAAACCCTGACATGGAAAAGAAATGCGACCACAAAGAACATAAAGGAATCCTCATCAATCATAGCTGCATATATCCACCAAATACATGCTGAAGACATTTTTTAATGAGCAACTAAAAGAATTAAAATATCTGAGACACCTAAATCCTACAGTCTCTCTCACCAAATACTCAAGGATTTTGGCCTCTGCACTTCAGTGTAAGATAATGCATTGGCTGCAGTCACTTCTGCCATAGAACAGCAGCAGTTGAGATAATATCTTATTTATTCATGTTATTCATTGCCCTTAGACTTTGAGCTCTGTTTTAGAGCTGTGAAAACAGGACGTTAATCATTATCTTTCTGACAGAACACAAATTTCACACTTTTTTTTTTTCTCTGTATAAAGGACTTCACATCAAGCAAGGGAAAACAAAGAGTGTGTCCTGCACTAGTTGAGTTTAAGTGGCTTTGACTAAAAGGTGGCCTTTATGGACAGAGCAATGACAGGGCCCTGGAGTCAATTCTTGCACCACAGAGACCTGTAAGAGGGATGATAAACTGTGGCCAATGAGCAGGAACAAAAGACAGGAGAAGTTTTTCCAAGCAGGAACTAGGCCCTTACTGCTAAAAAAATTTTGTAGTGTAGCCCCATGTTCTTGTTAAATCAAAATAAATCACTTCAGACCAAGTTTCGAACTGTGTTCAGTTTTCAACACGGATTAAAGACAAATCTGAGTCAAAAGCTAGTCTTAATTATAATTAAAAGAAACTGGTACATACATAAATAATGAATCTACTGTAAAGGACGAACACTCCTATTTCACCGACTACCTGGCTACAGTTGCTGCTCAGCAGCAGAGCATTATCATTCTTGTAAGGACCAATTACCAGCTCCCCCAATTCCCACTCAAATAACTTTAAAAATCTTGCTTGAGCACTCTCTGTATGCTCAAGTCCCCTCATTTTTGCTGTTGGTAAGTGATTTCAGGGCATGGGTTGTTTTTACGTTCTGTGATTCAATCTACGGTAGAACCCTGAAATGCTAATATAACGCAAGCAATTATTTCACTGCAACCCCCGCCCCCCAATAAATGATACCCAGCCCAGGTTTCAGTAAAATAAATATCTATCTTTGTTGCTGTCATACATATTATTCTACTATGTTCTACTTTAGATAGATGCTTTTGTGTTGTTTTGTACTCTGATTTTGTAAGTGTTCGTCCTTTTAGTGATATCTTCCTGATAACAGAATGACAGAACAAAAAAGAGTATGCAATGAAGTTAATAGAATATGAGCTATAAGACATACAGGTAGGTGCAAAAATTATGGTTTAACCAGTATCTACAGTCAGCAATGAAAACTATATACGCAAAGCATTTCAGTAGGTAACCATGTTAACTCGCTTCCCTAGCTTCTGAAATGCAACTTGTTTATCATTTTAAGAGCGTAAGAGTTTTCTCATTCATACGCCTGGGACACTACATGCAAATGATGATTTATATTCAGAAAAGATGAGTTGCTATAACACTGAAGTGCCAGTGTAAGGGCAGCTACTAGGGAAATAAAAGAAAGTTTTGCATCTCTTCATCAAAGGAGGCAAATACAGCTAAAAACATCCAACAGGTATTTGCTCCAGCTTCAAAATAAGCAAGAGCTCTCTCTGAGGCAAGGATAGGCAGGTAATCGATTCCCTTCCACATAACTTCCTTTCACAGAATTCCCTACTGGGCTATTACTGTTCCTCTACTCACTTCAAATGGAATATTGGTTCCGTTAAAACCAACAACAGAACTTCTTGGACGCATGATTTCATTTTTGTCTTCTACATACCCAGGAAACACAGGTAGATAATACTTTCAAAGGAAAAGAAGCTTCTCTTCTGTATCCTGACATAAAAGCAGGAAGAAAGTATGATAAAGGAGGTAAACAACCATCACTGAAAGCAATACGTACACTAAAAAGCAAAATCTCTGCTACAGCATAATGAGAGACAGCAGGGAAGGCGAGGTATCTAGGTACTCATTAGCACAACCTCATTGTCAGCTTAACCTGTACAAGGGTCTAACTTTTCTCTAACAAGGCTAGGATTATTGCAGTCATCAATCTAGTGAAATCAGTTGCTTCATGTCAGCAAATATCAAGGCAAAAATACATGAATGAATCAGTGGCCAAACACAAACGTATGTGCACATACACACATCCAAAAGTGCTAAGATAACAGAATGAGCAACACTTATTCCAGTAGACTCCCAAAATAACATACTACATCTAGGACAGAGGTGATATCACAGAATCACAAAATTGTTTGCGTTGGAAGGGTCATCTTGAGATCACCCAGACCAACCCCGCAGCTCAAGCAGGGTCAACCAGAGTATCTACAAGGAAAATATCTGTTCCATTATATCCAGGAAATAATTATCCAGAATTAAGACCATCACAACCAATTTGAGCAACACAAGTATTTAGTCTCACTCCTGCCCCTCTTTCTGCACAAGCGAAATAAATAGATCTTGCAGTGTATTCCAATTCTTAATAAACTACCTGCCTCAGATGAAAACAGAATGGATTCTAACAATAATTGTGTCTCTCAGAAAATGTGCTCTTGCCAGCAGCTCCCTCCTATTTACATCAGGAGGGTTCAAGCTTGAGTTCCTCTATTGATTGCAACTGTGGGAGAGAGGTGATCTCTCAGCCAAATTTCAAGCCATTCAAGACTTTAGAGGTCAAAATCAACACCTTAAGTTTAAGTGGAAATAAGGCAATAATTTCTGATCTCAGAAGATCAATGCTCTATGACACCATCATGATATGGCACATAATAGGCAGGACTACATGCCGTCTTCACTAGGTGAAATACTAGTGAATAGAGCCAACGGAGAAGCACAGAGCTAATGCAAGAATGAGCACAGCACCAGCCAGAGCCTCGTAAAACTTCCAAGTCAAATTCACAGTTAGTGTGAATAGCCATGAGTCTGTTAAGGTAAATCCAGCTATATGAAATTACCCTATCTACACGAATCATTCTTGTTTTTTACTAATTTAAGGGAGTACTTATTTTGAACATATCTCAGTGTCCTTTAACAATATTTACAGAAGGGAAAGACTTAGTATAAAATACAGTTTCAGGTTCTGAAATTCAAGAGGAATCAATCTCACCAGATATAATAGTGTTAAACCTCTACAGTTTCAAATAGAATGAAACTCCTGCTTTGCTTCCTGTCTCTCCCCATCACAGTATTCAACTTATATCAGTAAAGCTTCAAACTCTATCCCCTGAAGCACCAGCTAAAATTAAAATCTATTGTAATTATGGCTGATTGAAAAATAGAATTTTTGCTGCATAGAGAATTCAGATTGTTTTCGCATTTGTTATTGATCCAAACCAAAGAAACAAAACATTCAATAGAATGAGAAGTTCAGCAAAGATCTATTGAAAAATGCCAGAAGTATTTCAGTTCAAGTCAGTCCCTTATAGAGTTTGTAGTTCAGGAAACCCTGCACCTCTGCTTTTTCTGATGTTCCTGTTCTGCAGCTGGACTGTATCCCAACCATGACTATGGTCACCCTACCGACCCCCAGAAGTCCCGGTAGACTCTGACAAATTACATGCTTGACAGGCAGAAGGTCTCAAGAAGTCTGTGGCTCATTTTGAAATGAAACATTTTATTCATACTTCAGAACCCCCAAAACTTGCATTTCCCTCGGAGGAAAAAAAATTTTTTTTTATAAGATGTAGTTCACCTGAACTTTTTTCCCCAGTCCTTGTTCTTATACTTTGTAAAATGGATTCTCTATTCTATTCGTAGCCAATGACGTTAGGATGAAACCACAGCACAGATACTGGCAGAAATGTGAGCACCATTGAACATTGTGCTTATTCTAAATGCATCCCAATTACACAAAGACATGGGCTAAATAACTTTGTGCTCATGCACTGTGAGGCTTCAGTGCTTAACAACCCTCAAAATTTCTCATTTCTGTGTGGCAGGGTGGATTAGGGCTCCCATACTGGGCTGCAATGCATGGTGCTCTTCCAAGGCAGATTTTTCTCACACCATCTTCTTGGACTTGCTTTTTCTTTCCTACTTGTCACTGTATGTTTTTATGCACTTGCATTTCATTATCCAAGCCTCTCTGAGGGGGAAGGGGAACAAAACAGCTTTAAAAATGCTGTTTATGGGATGGAAGGAGGATCTGTACGAACTGACCTTTCATCTGGAACAGAGATCCTGATTCAGCTGTCCATTCAAACACAGGGCAGCAAGGCTACTATGTGTTACAGTTAATAGGTACATGCGAGTCTTGCTTAATTATTAACCCTTGACTGCCTTATCTGCCAGTAAACTGCAGATAAACAAAATTTAAAAGTGCTAAAAATTCTTGATGATTATAATGAAAGGACTTGTATGCCAAAGTCACATAAACTCTTCTGAACATCTTGTCATAGTATCCTGAAAATGTGCATACTCCTCCAATTAAGACTTCCTTATAAATACTCCTTATGCCCAAAGGTGCCATCTAATTTACATATTTATGAGCCTAATAAGAAAACTGAAAAGACACAACTCTGATGCTTGTGTTTGACTTTTCGCTGGTGAAGTGAATAAGCTTTCTCTGAGTACACAAGCTGGTGAGTTTTGCTGCACCTGGCCATCACAGAAAAAAGGCCATGCAGGCCAATGTTCACTGCTATCTTGGCCACTTTTGGTACTCTGGGCAGCTTCCAACATCCACTGTTAGCAATCTGGTGATAAAAACTGCTGTACAAACTGATTCTAGGGAACTGAAGTGTCCCCCTCTCTCTAATTCTTCCATCAATTCCATGGTGTAAAAGAGCCAGAGGGAAGAAAAAAATCCACAAGACTATTTAGGGACAGCAAGTTACAGACTAATTGGAAAAGCAAGACAAAACCCAGTATAGGTTTCTCCCTAGCAGTGACTCAATGATTTTGAACTATTACAAAATTAGGTTATGAAAGTCAATTAAATCTGCAGTCTTGAAGCTTGGATTCCAGGTGCTTGGCACCTAGTATATAGAATACAGTTTTCTTTTTTTTTTTTTTTTGTAAATGCTCAGCACAGAATTTGTAAGCCTGTCCTTAAGAAATCCCCCAATCATAATCTGCAATAAGATAACAAAGCAAATAAAGGAATCTTATTTTCACAGCTCCCTGGTAACACTGAACCTTCCACAAATGATAGCTTGGTACCAAAAAACAGAGCTATGCCTTAATTTTTATGACAATGACTCTATTAGCTTGAAACGATTTAAGATATCTTTGCTGAGTTCCATCCCTTAATTAATATGACCTTTCAGTGCTGCTGTTCAGCTACATTTCCCCTTGGCCAGCACGGACCACTTTTATGAACTTTTGATCCACTAAGGTCTTTAGGATAGTTGAAGAAAGCAAAACACATCAAATGAAAGTTTAAACACCCAAAGAAGAGAGACTTGATTAAATATGCCCTTCAAAGCACAGAAGACCATTTAAGCTATATCTTCCTTTGCCTTATGCAGTAGGAATTTCTTGTACATTTCTTCAGCTTACTTAATGAAATCTATTTGTTGACATGCAAGAAAATAAGGTGATTGTATTCTCTCAACTATGCTGAATTTTGAGCCAGATGTTCAAGTAGCTTGACCCAATATATGAAATGGAACAATAACATCAATAGCACTGTGCTCTTAGGAGAAAGAATACACTCTTCCCTTGTACCAAAGCATTCTCTTAGAAAAAATGATGTACCTGTTAAAAGGAACATAAAATTACAGATCTTCCTTCTACTGTATTATGTTTTTAAAGATTCTTTATTGCATGAGTGCCTTGAAAAGAACTAAGGCAGATTTAAATCACTGAACAAGATTAGGACTTCCCTTTGTGCCACTCACACAGTAAGAATTTTTCTGTTTCCAAGTAACTTGTAAGCTAAATAATCAAAACAAGGCAGGGAAAGAAAATCAGGACAGAATAGTTAGTCTGGATTTTGTTATTGCTAGCTTTATTTTTTTAACATTAAGGAGTTAGATAATTAGAAGCGAACTAGACTCAAAGGACTCCCTAAATCCAGGAATTGCAGGCATCCCAAATTTTAGTCTATTTTAGAGATATTATTACCTTAATATTTGAGTGGGACAGGATAGAAAAACATGCACAAGTATGATCACCTTTGCCCCCTTTTTCCATGAAATTCAGAGTGTTACCACAAATTTTCATCAAAAGCACAAGTTTTTATCCAATCCTCATTAGTATCCATGACAGATGCATATAATAGTGAATTTCCATATGTATAATAAAAATAAGCATAATTACTCTCATCTCATAGCCAGGGAAATTAAAAAACATCCATTTCTTTAATTTAACTTTGTCAGAATAAGCCCTTTCTAATATTCCCATGATCATTTCAGGACTACTTCTGTAAGTGGAAGAAACAAAGCATGGCTATGCGTTACTAATTAGAAGGCCCTTGGATTTGATAGCTACAACAACCATTAAGGAGTACAAAACTAAGATAAAGCAAATTTAGGTTTAGACAAGTCTATATAGTCTATGCAAAAGCTAGAAACAGGTCTCAGATCTTCTCGAATATCCTATTCCCTAGGAAATTTGGCAACAGGCTATAAATTGTGCTTAATCCTAAAAATATTTATCAGTTGACCAATCATCTGTTAGTTTTTGGTTGTCAAGGAAACAGGCATTTATGAACATCTTTTTCAGACACACCATGCAAAAACAACTGTAACTGAAATGCAGGAGAGCAGCCAGCCAGACCTTTTCTTCATCTGCCTCACTTACATTTCAGGGCAGAGCAGTGACACAACAACTTTCATTACTACCCAGGGCAGCATCTGTCCAGGTACCACTCAGGTTTTTCAGGGAATTTCCCTCTATAGAGCCCACTCCCCTCACAATGATATACGATTTTTAGCTGGGGCTTCTAGTACATCAACTCTTGTTCCCTAAAGACATGTGAGTGGATGCCTGTATCTGAGCACTCATTCATTGTAGCCAAATCCTACACTTTGACCACTAAACAGCAAGTTTTCCACCCACAACCCTCAGAGAAATTGCTGACAGCCAAAAGATGCCCTGGCTTCTAATTATGAGATTCCAGATGTCATTCCTTTAACTTGGGAAAGGAAACTACCTAGGCACAGAGACTTCTGACCCATCGTCACTTAACAGAGCAGTTTACTTCTTGACAAGATTCATGCATGAGAGCTACTTTGAGGATTAATTAATGCCTTTTTCTTTGAAATTCTTTGAAGATCAGACAGCTAACTATGCCTGTATGGAGTGAACACGAATTTTGCAATCAGATCAGACACATTTATTTCTGAGGCATGTATGCCCTTCCTTTTATTTTCTCAATAAAATCTTTTTATACTTTTTTTAATGAAACACCATTAAAATCAGTCAGTGTCAAACTACGAGGAACAATTCTGGAAAGTACGTTCCAAGCAGATATTTATAAATTCACTGCATTTGACAAGAAAGTGGCATTTGCTGATACTTACTGCAAAGAACGCAAAAAACTACCTAGTTGCTGTGGTTACCCTAACGATGCTATGCCCACCATAATAATCCCTGGAGCGTTCACAGACTAACATTCTGCATTTGGACCATATTTGTATTTTCACCTCCTCTTCTTTAAAATAGAGTAGAAAAAATGACAAGAGGAAGAAATGAGAGACTTCCTTGCAGATCTATTACCCTTAGCCTTCTGTTCATCTGCATTCAACACAGAAAATTAAAGTGGTAATTTTTAGTGTATGGCTTTGAACAGCAGACCAAAATCAGAGCAACTGTTAACAAAAAGTGTGAATATGGCAGACAGGAGAGGAGGTCCCATAAGAAATACATATATAGTGGCATTTTCCATAAAAGGACAACCTTGCTTGACATAAAAGAACTACCATGGTATTTAAGAGCCAGGGCTTTTCAGCTCCATTGTACAAAAGCAGATAGATCAGCTGAGGTCACAAGAATCTCCACAGCAAGAAGATGAGAAGCAATTTAGCAAACAAGAAAGTAATCTTTTTCCTCATGATCTGAGACTGCCTTAAACATGAAGAATGAAATTTTACAGCTGTGCATATTTTTAAAACATTACCTATAACATTTTTAGTTATTCTTGCTCATTTGTCTTTAAAAGCAAGGAAATCTCAACGTGTGGACATCTCATGACAATGATTTCCACAGATTTCTTTCAGTGGAAAAAAAAGTATTTTTTTTCTGATATGGTTTTTTTTTTAGTTTCCTATCTTTCAGTTTCACTATCTTCTAATTTTTGAGTAATTTTTGAGACAGAAGAGAAGCTCCAAATAACTATCCTCCAAATCAGTCATTATTGAGAATACTTTAATCATGCTTCATGTTAGTCATTTCTTTTCTAATATTAAACACTTCCAATCTCACTCATGCTCCGAAAAATGCTGGGAAAGCAACAACAATTAAATAGCAAATATGAATACAGAGACATTTCCAAAAGAAGTACTGACAAATTATACTTCACTCCTGGTATATATGTGTGTGTGTGTCACTGCATACTACTAAATGGTAAGGCTTCTCAAGGAAGCACTTCAAAAATTGGTAAGCAGAACTGCTTTGGGACGTCCAGGCACATTGCCACATCGGCTATTTGCAAACAGCTTGTAAAACCAGAGGCAAGCCATCTCAACACATAATAGCAACTTAGGGCCTGGAAAACACAGGGGCCCTATCTGAATAGTTCCCTCTGTTCAAAAAGCAATGTGCCTTCAGAGTGAATGCCGCCATCTTCATGCCTCATAACACCCCCATGTCAAGACAGTAAACATTGACCTATTTTAGAGATAAGAAAACTGAGATTCTGGGGACTTAAGCAGCTACTGTGCCACTGTGGTAAATTGTTATGACCTAATTAAGAGAAAAGGCATTATCTAAGGGAATGGATTTCAAGAAACCTGCATTTAATTCCAATACAATCACACAGAATGGATTTACTCAACACGTTCCATGATCGTGGGCCAATCATTTATCCCTTCCCTCTGTATCCATTTCCGTTCCCATTTTGTTCCTTCTCTTCACACCAATTCACATTCAGGTCAATGTGTATAAATGTACAGCACCTTGCACAATGAGGTCTTACACTCCGCTGGGCCTGGAGGTGTTGTTACAATATAAATAATAGTCACAAAACAGCATCAAATGACTCAAGGAATTGATTACATAGAATGTAAAGGATACTTTTTACTATCATTATGGCAAAGGTGAGATCAACTACAACCACAACACCTGGGAATATTTTGCAAACAAATTCACAACAGTAAAGGGAAAAAAGCAAAATTTTCTGGATAATTTATTCACAACGAATAATTCCTCCTGCTCTAATAGTAATACATAATTACATACCATGATGGAGTATTATGTATTAGTTGGGGGTACTAATTAGTTAATGTTTGTACAGCTTCTTGAAGATGTAATATGCTTAAGCATTATTATTAACTAAGTGGAGCATTCAGTTTTAAATTATTTTTACCATAACTCAGAGCAATAGCACCTACACTCTTTCAAAGAGCTGTGATCAGTTGAACATGGTATCTACTGATCCTTTGTCATGAAGTAAAATTCACAGCACAAATTAGCTACTAGGAGGAAGTATTAGCAGCTCCCTTGTTGCTGAGCAGATTAAAAGTGAGATGATTTATTGCCATTTTAAAGGATCCTTCTTTGAAATAGAGGCGTGACTTTATCTGACACACAAGACGGCATCAGCTAAAGCTTATCAGGTAAGATCAGATGGAGTCTTGATTTGACAGAATACCAGAAGCTTCCACAGGCTCCAGAGTGTTACAGCAGATGCTTGGTACCTCTGATAACCAGGCTACTAAAGTAATGAAGCCATACAGGTGCTTTACATTGGTATTACTTAGATTAGAAAAGTCAAAAGCCACTAGATATATCTGTACTTGCCCAGGCCTGATCAACTTACTGCTCAATTACTGCAGAAAGGAGGGGGGAAAAAAAAAAACCAACAAACCCCTATTTGATATTAAAAGCTTTAATATCTGCTTCTGGGACTTGGAAAGAAAGAACTCTGAGGAACTGTAGCATTACCGTTAAGAAGGGCTTTTAATTTAATAAAATCTCCACTATACAGAAGACCAGTGTAACTTATCCATAAACATCACAGGTTAGTATGCTCCGAACAACCATGCCAGATAGTGCATTGCTTTTACTTTTCTGCCAGTTAGAGACAAGAAGTAAAGCTAGTGCAAATTTTCAATGTCAGAGTAGCCCGCTATCATTTGGAAGACAGTATATTGGTATTTATAGCTGCCAAACTCAGTCCAAAGGACACTAATGCAAGCAAACATACCTGCATTTTTTATGCTAAAAGAATGGAGGATTATTTTTCATGAGGAGTTTCATCAAAAATCATCTAGGTTCCTTTCAAAACTTTCAACATTTGTATTCTTTAATAGTTCTAGGCCCTAGGTAAATGATCCATGAAAGATAATATAATGCACATCCATTTTATGCAAGATCCACAGAAAATGCGTGTCAGTTTTCATCTGCAAAGGCCAAGCACATCGGCTTTTGCCTCTGGAACTTCTCCAGGAGCATCCCACACTAAGAATCTCTGGACTGAGGAGTCTGGATCTCACAAGTGCCTTTGCCACATGTGAGTAACTACACATGGCTCACGGAAATGTTTAATAAAGACAGTTGTTACATTTAGCTTGTTTGTTAAAACTATCTAGAGCGGTTTCATAAAGGGTTTTGGCCTCCATTTATGAAGTCAGAGAGGAGATTCATTACACAACTTGCAATCACATTCAGTTCCTGACAGTCTATTTGTGTACATACATTACTCTTGACAGATGCTAAAATGAATGTCTCCTAAATCAAGTGCAGTGTGAAAATGAAAATCAAATATTTTATGTTTAGATGAGTCATTGCTATTAATCTCCTGTATCTCAATTCTTCTGGGAGTCTAACTCCACAATCTTACCCCAGTGTATTTTTTTTTAATTGTATGTGAAACTACCATAATTAAGTGGTGGATTGTGCTATTTCACATCTCCCTTTGTGAGTCCAAGTTTAGATACCAACATGCAAACACATGCAAGTTTGGTCCAGCTGACAGGTAATGGATGCATTAGCACTCTCAGTGTGGAGCTGTTCAGTTTAAGCTATGCAAAGAATGAGTAATGGCTAAGGAGCTCTTGCTTGAAGAATGAGATGAGTTGGCACATTTTCAAGGCCAAATTAAGAATTTAGGAAATTGTGCTTGCATATGTTTGCAGCAAACGCATTCATTTTTCCTCTGGATTTTTCATCAATACATTATAGCCGTTGATGCAGCTTCTATTAATTCAACAGCATCACAGCCACTATATACTTAATTCAATGGTGTAGCACCTGTGGCTGAGCTAAAATTCATTGATGAGCATAAAACATCATTTTAATGATTCGAGTTACATCACATTCTCACGAGGACATAATTATCAGCACACTCTTGCATCTCCAACTCAATAGGCTCTTCCATATCTAACTTTGTTTCTTCCCCTCCCCCAGCCCCTCAGTCAGGAGACTGGACATTGTGGACACAGAAACAAGTTTTTTTTTCTAGTTATTCTTGATTACTGGCTTGTACTGGAGGTAGGGTGCCCCTTGGTCACCTTTACTTTCGTTAGGTTACCCAGTACACTAACATACTCTGTACACATTCTGTTTTTATCGTAAGCTTGCCCTTCGGACAATTAAGGATACTTTGCAGTGTGGCAACTTATTCAAGACCCCTAAACAAGCTTAACCAACTAGCACAAATCCCAGATTATCTCCAGAAAGGAATATAACCATGTTAACATGGCATTGTTGCCAGGCTAACTATCCTTGCTTCTCAGCAACACTAGCTGATCCAGTTTGAGAGCAACGAGACCATTATTACACTGCTTCCCATTCTGAAGGTAGCTCGCTCAGTGCTAGCTTGGGAAACTGCAAAGCAGAAGTACCCACAGATGTCCTTGGGAGAGCTGTGTTGGAAATATTAACCTCAGACCAGAGTATGCTCTGAGCCAGGGCCAGAAGCCATAAAATAAATGGCCACTGCAATGACCACTTTCAGACTGCCGCACTGTGCTCTAGGATCAAAGCTGTCCCAAGAATTGTTAGCCAGTACGCTGCAAAGTAGGTATGGAAAATCCGAGTCAAGCATAGGATCTGTGCAGATATCTGTGTATGCCAAGAGCCTGGATCAATAGCTCTGTGCTCAAATACCCCTGTTCATTTTAGATACTAGGCCATAAGCCACCAGTATTAACTCTGGAGTCAAAATTACTCCTTTATCTTGAACAATTCCTTTACCTTACTTAGGTCCTTTTGTGAGCAGACTCCACTTTGTCAAATTTGGGCAGACAGACAGCACAGCCTAGTACACTGCCTGCATACAAATGCATTTATAAATTCATACGTACTTGGCCATATCGGCATTACAATCTATTGTAATCTCTTTCATCAGGTTCCATCATTTAAGTGGGTAGCACACAACCTTGCATTCCCTCAAGACAATCCCTGCCTTTGGAAGAAAGCCAGTACTACCACTCCGGCTGGGCAATTGATATGGTGAGTGTGTAGAGATCACACAGAAATTGTGTGGAAGAGCAGAGACCTGAACTGAGCAGACCCCAAAAGTCCTAAACTATTCTGCTGAAAACTTATCCTCCTTCTTCTCTACATGCATATAGCAAGGTTAAGATCTGTAATCTCTATCAGAGATATAACACAAAATTAATTAGCTCTTTAATTACTTACAATTTTAGGAGAAAAATCACTACAGAATCCTGCACAAGCATACAAATTTCATTCTGCAAGGAGTCAGATCAGGTGATACCTACTGTGAGCCACAGTTGCGTGCTTCCTAAATTAAATATGAAAAATCCAGAGCATCTGTAGGTTTCTTACATAGGCTTTGTGACAATATCTCTGGACACTTAAGCCAGAAGCACCCATCTTCAAAAACAATCAAGAACATGGGCCTCAGACATTAACAGTGACAACGTTGAAGGTAATTCTAAAGTAAAAAGCAGACAGTGCAAACCAAGATGATGAATAAGAAAAAAAGATAGAGCACAGCTGGGAGAATCTTTGCTCTTCTAAAAATGGTGATGAAGGCTGTATGATAATACTGTTAGCACTGTGCTAAGCAATTCCTCCTTACTGAAATGAAAGGCTGTATGACATGGCATCCAATCAAATGATGTTTCTGATCTTTATTTGTCATTTTTATTAGCAAACTTTGTTAAAATGCAGAAATATATTGATATATAAGCAATTCTACTAATAATGATTCACACTCAAGGAAGTCTAAAGAGATACCATTTGGAAACCATGACAAAAGGCCATTATTGTTTATAAGCGAGTGCTACTTCCCTGTCAGTTACAGTGGCAGCAAAAAGAACGGATCATTACTTCAAGATGAGACAACAGTTTCTGAAATACAAACGTTGGGAGAATACAGTGCACATAAACATCTGTGAGATGAGCATAGTCATAGCATAAATGCAGAAAGAAGTTCCAACCGTAGAAGTCCAAAGAAAAGATTTCTTTAGGAAGTTATGGTCACAGCTGTGAATTTCTAAGGAACTCCACACAGCAATACCAGAGGGTTTTGTTATCTGGCCACTTTTACTGATTCTGTACCTTTTTTTTTTTTTTTTCATTCTCTGATTAAAATGGTCTCACAACAAATCAGTATCCTTGAATTTAGTCTCTGTTCCAATTTTCCTCCCCAAAAGTACTGTAATTCTTTGACTTTCAGTCCTATAAGAGCATTTCATTTGAAAACTGAGATGCTTCAATCACTGCAGGAATACACCAATTTTGAGGTTGCCCTGTACCACTTTCTTGCAGTGGTTTCATCTGTCAAATTGGTTAAAAATAACATCGAGGTCATGCAAATAATTGGTTAAATATATGTATGCAGATGCTATAACAACCATATGCAGTCAACACTGATACTCTCTTGATGATTCAGCTGACGTAAATAACTTTAAGACTTTGCAGGAGCTGGGTGTAATTCTAGCACATAAAGTACAGTAAGGTCAATAAAACATACACACATGATTGTCTTTAAGTGTATTGCTTTTCTTTCTTCAAGAAATTTTTCATTGAAGCTTTAATAGTGCAGTCATCCATATAGAAATAACTGATTTTTTTTTTTTTTAAATCCTTGGTTAAAACTTGATGCCCTCTAGCCAAGAATTAAGTGCAGCATGTCACTTCTGATAGTATCTATTAGTATTACGAATACTTTTGTGGTTTCCTAGTAGCACTTGTTCACACTTGGCTAAATCAATAAGCAATTTCCCCATACGTGTGTAATATACAGTAGCTGTGACAGGAACCAGATGGCTTATTCTTTCTTCAATTGAGTTTAGTATTTTACAAAAATAATAATAATAAGAATAAACAGAATGAATTTTATATATAGACAAAAAATACTCTTTGCTTAATTCCTCTTGTGCTACCTACCGCAGCAATAATAAAACCAATAGTAACACCAGCATAACAAGGTAGTGGAGAATTAGAGACTTCGCAGGCACTGTCATTGCACTACACACTGCAAACACAGACCAGCACAAGACCAACAGACATGCAGTACCTGCTCTAAAAGCCAAACCTTCTATGCAAAGCATTCTGATGGGTAGAGATTAAGGCCTTGGTACTGGCCAGTGCAGGGTGTGGGGGCACACTGGCTATCTTAACTGCAGTGTAAAGTCTAATTCTTAATATTCTGAAAGGATAAAATTCCTGCAAAGGCTAATGCAAGACCACACACAACTGAAATCACAAATGTCCATACTTATGTTTCCCTTGCACACAAGGCAGCTTACTTCAGTTCAACCCTCTGCCGACTGTGGCTGACTCAGTATGTAATAGGGAGAAATACATTTATTTAGTCTGTATACAAAGTGAAACAAAACCCACATGGAACTCAGAAAACAACTGGCAGACTGGTAGACTAAGTTTTTGCTCTCTCTTGCTCATGTAGCACATCCAAGGACCAGGAACAACTCAAACTTAGGGCCCAAGCCCTGGAAGCTCCAGTGTTTCAAGCAAGTCTGAAAGCATTCTGAAAACCACATTCAACTTCCTACTATGTATGCACTGTAACTCCTAAAACACTCAAGGGAACATTTGTGTTAATTATTTAAAATCTACATAAACTCCAGTTTTATTTTTAGATTATCTTTAAATCTTTTTATTAAGCATTAAAGAAAATGAGATTTGTTCAATTAAAAGATATTGGCCATTACTTAGAAGAAGAAAGGCCAAAGCCCATCACACAATTAAAAAAAAAAAAAGAAAAAGAAAAAAACAGCTCAGGCCCATAAAAGTCATGGGAGGACAGAAAAAAAGACAGGAATATTGATAAGGAAGTCTTTTTAAGTGTCTCTTCTTTTCTCCTTAATTTTCCTTTAAACAACTTTGATAGCCCCCTTGTTCAACAGCTTGTTAGTTTGGTTTCCCTTGTGCCTTTTTCTAATCCTGTTCAGGCAGTCCCAGCATACAAGAGTGCTAAATGATTCCTATTTCTTAGTTACATGTTTCTAGAAAGCATCCCATGAAACCACAGTGAGCACTGGAGAGATAAATGTTTGCAAATGACATTTTCATATGGTTATGTGCTGCCTGCTTTTCTAAATGGCAGCAAAAGCTAAAGACTAATGTGAAAAGGGCAAATTTATTATTATTTTTATTGCAATAGCCTTTAGAGGCCCCAGTGGAGACCCAAGTTCACAGACTTAGGAACAGAAAGTTATGCACAGCCCCGTCACAAAGAAGTTTACCATCCAAACTGACAAAAGGCAAAAGGGAAAATTCAACTACAAGGAAGGAAGCAACTTGTTTAGACATGAACAGGGGTGTGAGAATTGGACCCAGATCCCGTGGCTCCCAAGGCAGTGCTCTCTAAATGCTGCTTCCCAATTTTATATTTTTCCTCTTTAAGTAAAAATGGAAAAACTGACAACTCTTGCTGTTGGAGATAATCCAGAAAGCTCATATTTTCTCTTAGATTTGAAAGAAGAGGTGAGACCTCAGTGAGGGGAGTACAGACAGACTTTGGAACATAATTTTCTCTCAACTTTCTTGATGACATAAGGGGTATTTATGAGAAAGCAGCTATCATCTGTTTGTATACATTGAAATATCAACAGCTTGGGACAGGCTGTATTATTTTGTTTATTCATTTGCATGTAATTTAGTAGAGATTGAAATAAACTGCATACACGGTTGGGATGTGCATTACTGAAGCAGATGGATTCTTTGTGTGTGGGAATTTAGTGTTCCAGATTGTCAGCTCTAGAGACAGGAGTCCTCTCTGTAGCCACCAGACAGGTACAACAGCTGTGCCATCCCCTCCACAGAGCGTTTCAAACCTGAGGTGTAGCAATAATTGACTCTCTAATTCCTGGTATGTCTGTCAAAGCTGCTAAAGTGCTGCTTCTGCACTGGACTATTTCTCCAAGTATTTTTTTTTTTTGTCACTGTGATCCCATGGATCAGGAACCCAGAGTTCTGGGTGCAACACAAATGCAAAAAACTGTTTCCATTCATCCTTTAAGAAACTACCTGAGAATTAGTAAGTGCTTTCCACATGGGCCAGAACACTACGGAGCATTGAGTCTGTAGTTAATATAGCTGGATTTAAACTGACAAATTGGAGGTAAGATCTGATACAAACTGCCTAGCGGCAGAGTCTCCTGTCTTTCAGATTACATTCTTAGAGATGTACTCAGCACCTACCCTTCCCCGCATGTTTAGCCAGTCCAGTGCACTGTGCTGCCATACCACCCAAAGTAGCCAGGGTGTGGTAGAGATGCTCCAGCTGGGCTAAACAACCCTGTTGATAAACGGTTTTATCAACCCATACCACATCCTGTGCATTACACACACAGTTGTGCCTGCAAACCCATCTTAAGCGAGGAGTGGATTACCCTGACACACACTCCAATTATGAAAGGGACTGAGTGTTTTCCACCAGGCTCTGCGTTCTCTCAAATCCTACTGTTTTTACTAGAAAGCAGTGATGACTCAATATATTGCAGGAGGTCAGCAACAATTAAAACTGATACCATCCCTCTCTGCCTGATACTTTGTTACTGTTAAGCTGTTTTGCTGTTCTGAGATGCCTGTTTCATAAATTGATCATACAATGCTCAGCACCACACAAACAGTGTGGCCAAAATGGGTCAGCACACACTACTACTCCCCCTACCAGAATTATAAAGAGGAAAGAGGTTTTCAAGGTCTTTCTGTAAGTTTGGAATGGAGGAATGGCACATCCCAATTTCCATTTCTAGGCTTCGTTTCCATAAATACTTCTGGTGTCCCATTTCTGCTATTGCACATATAGGTAAAGCTACAATTTTGTGATGAGCCTATTCTAAAGCAGTTCAAATGAAGGGGAAGACTATGTCTCTCCTGAATAGCTCATTCCTCAGATCTTGGGAGTATGCAGATAATCTCCTAATTAGCATGTTTCACTTGCCACCATGGTGTCCTGATTAAGAGGATTCTCCTGCACACCCTGCTGCACGGGTACCTGAAGGAATGGCTGAGCAGGAGAGACCTGGCTTTACACCAAAGGCAATGGTCAGTGAAGCCCTGGGCACATTCGTGTGTATTAATTAAAGGGAGTCAGGGGTGGTCTGAAGCCTATATGCTCCAAACACTCCCAGACATTATCTCAACTGTCTGCTAAATGGATCCCTCACGACAAAGGCATAAACTGTACTGTTAGGATAATGAATATGAATGGAGTGCTAAACTGAGCTGTGGTAAATCCGAATTTCTCAAATGCTTCTGAAGGAAGACAGCAATACTTCTCAGTGTGGCTCTGTAAATGGCCTGGAAGAGGTTATATCCCAGAGAAAAAAGTTATTTTCTGGTAAATTTTGTACAATATGAGTTCTCAAATGGGAATCAGACTAGACATACCGGGCATCTGGATGGCTTAAAGAGAAAACTTAGTTTAAAGCTGGTAAGTCCTGATCCTGTTGTCTATCTACATGGTTAAAAGCCATTACACAGTATTTTGGCTCCAATAGGATTCTGTACATGAGAAAGGAGATTATGAAAATCAAATTTATAGGCCAAAGATCTGGTTAATAGCACAAAAGGAAAACGTTGTAGAAAGACACAGCAAGTTTATAGCCTAGTCACTAGACTAAGAAATGAAAATGGAGAGATACTCTGCAGACAGGGGACCTGTCTTTGGCTACAAGGCACATATTACATCTCATTGCATGGTAGGTCTCTAGTTGGGAACAGGGGGATGAACCCACCTGTTGCCACAACAATGCTTTGTAAGTGGTGTATAAGCTGAGCAGGAACTTTAACAGTGAACGGAGGGAGAAAATAGCAGTGAGAATGAACAGTCCTTTTCATTGTATCCTGGTGATGTGGGAAGGCATTTGAGCCCCGAGCACACTGTTCTTGAGCCCAGATATGAGGTCACACTAACACAGCAATATTTTTAATTGGTCTAGAACTGCCCCGTGTCATGCTAGCTTGGAGCACATGGAGTGAGCTCAGCTTTGTCTCCACTTGCACTTAGAGACCTGCACTTAATAAAATTGAGGGACAATTTGATTACAATTTGTAAGTTTTTTACAGGCTGTTTAGAGAGCCAGTTCACTGTAGCAGAGACAGTCTAAAAGTGTATACAGCATCTGGAATAGGGGGGTCAAACTCGGCAGAGCATCTACGATGCTACACTACAATAAATATAAATTACTGCTGTGAAAAGAAAAAATGGGAGGAAAATCATGATCAAACTTTTCATGGATAAAGTGATTTTTTGTCAGAAAATTTAAGACAGCCTTGTAAAACATGAGGAGGGAAATATCACTTCAAACTGCCTTTAAAAAAGATAAAAATGGACAGCAATAGAGCAGCAACAGCCTTTTTTAAGGATCCTTACTGTAAAGAAATCTGGCAAGTTCAAGGACCTTCTCTGAAGAAATCAGCTGAGGCTCAAAGGTAGGTAAAAAGACATGCCAAATAAAAAAGGGGGGAAGGGAGGAAAGAAATGCTTCAGATGACAAAACATCAAATGGATGAAGAAGTAGAGGAAAAAAAAAAAATCAGAACTGACTCATTGGAAGGGAGACAGGTGGCAAGCAAAGCTCCTAACAGCTCTCTGTTTGATATTCATGCTGTTGTCTGATTCAAAGATGATGATGAAATAGTCCCAAGCAAATGCTTTTAAAAGGAAACAAAGCAAACCTTGCATCCACATAATTAGCAACCAACACAAGGAGAGAGGAAAAATATTTAAGTGCCTACCTGAAAGAAAAAGAATATTGCAGCGCTCCGAAACAAAGCCACAGCCTGATGCACAGGGAAAACTAGCCATAAACACTGACTTTCAATGAGATCACAACATATAAATATTGATTCAGTAAACATAAGCAGAGAGAAAAGCTGATTTTTTCTTTTCCTGTTTTTGAAAGGTCTGTAAAGACTCTGGAATTCAAAGAACAAATTGTGCATGTTATCTGTAAGTACGATATCCATACATAACTGACACATACAATACCATGCACTTTGCTCTTCTAGCAACACAGCTACTCACAAGCAGGGCATTTTTGGCAATAACCACTTCACTTGAATCATTTCTGTCACTGAAGAAAACGCCACATAGTGTTTCTTCTATTTTGGAGAGGAATGATGGTCTTGTAGGCGCACTGGTTTTGTGGTTTCAAGTTTTAATGTTTCCAGATCTTTCCTAACTGTAGAGAAATCAACTCTCATTGCAAGATGTGCATTTTCCACGCAATTCTGTCTTGTTCTGATTTATGCAGTATACTGGAGCTTGATCATGGGTGTATGGAAAGCATAATACGAAACATGTAGGCAAACATTTTCAGAAGTCACCTATATCTTCCTTGTACTTCTGTATGTTTTGCATTAGCGTGAGTCTTTGGACAGCCTGAATTCTCATTCCCATCTGTCTCCCTGTGGATAACTTGGAACCTTTGCTGTAAACAAAGTCCCTTTGGGATGGAGGTGCCCCAAAACGTTGTAACTTAATAAGCTATAGAAAGACATGCCTGTTTCCATGCTAAGGGGTGAAGTAGTGAGCCTTTTGATTACAAGTTAGTTCAAATCACACAAGTGCAGTGTTTAAAAAGTCCTGAATGACTCAGAATATCCAAAGTGAGACCTCTAGACTTTTCAGCTGACTTTTTTAGCTGACAAATGAGACCTCTAGACTGATAGCTGACTTTTTAAAATGCAGTCTTCCAGACTGGGAACTGGCCAACTGATGGGTCCCAAGTCTCTACTTTTAATCTCAGCATCAAATATGAACAATTATAAATTATATTTTGTTCACTGACTGTTTCAACCTAGTTTCCCTGAATCAGTGAACTGCTGTTTCTGGGGTTTTTGTTTGCTTTATGACTACAGCTCATTTGAGTATGTCTCAGATCTGGCATGCATTTGTAAATAGCTTACCAAGAATTAATAAATAATTAATGCATGCTGTAAGAAATTATCAGAACTCGCATGTGACCTCTTATTTATGTGCTTATCCTGTTTTAAAATTCATCAATTATTAACTAGCACTTTTTAAACCTCTAACAAAATGCACACATAGCGATGAATTAATTACTATATTAAGTTTGAAATATGGCTAAACCATATCCTGACTTACTGGCCCACCCAGTGGAGATTCAAAATAACAACCAACAGAGGTGAGCTGTAAAAACAATATATATATATTAAAAAAAAAAAACCTAAAGGGAAAAGATTAGTTTGGGTTTTTTCAGTTGAAACATATTTTCTTTGGTTTTATTACTTTTTTTTTTTTAGAGCCTTTGTTGGCAAAGAGGCCTTGATGTAACTGAACAGGAATTTAGCAGCGTAATTTCAAGTATGTCAGTGAAAGAACATATTCATGTGCTAATTTAACTTCACGTCCTTGATAATAAGCACACAATAAAACTTAAACATTACTGCTATTATGCTACTAAGAAACATGGTTTAGAGGCTGGAGAACCAGGCAGGAAACCCACTGATTTCAGTTCTTAAATGGAACACACTTTAAAACCGGTCTTCAGGTCACTTATTCCCTCCGTTCCTCAGGTCTCTGCAATAGGAATAAACCATTTGTGCACATCACATTAAAAGCTTTTCGAAAATATCAACAAATTTTCCTATCACAACATTCCACAAGAGCATTAGTTTTGGAAATAAAAGCTAGTAACAGAACGAAAATAATTTTGAGAAGCCAGGTTGTATGTTCTGAACATATAAAGCTGGCCCAGATATTTGCTACATCTACATTTACACTCCCACAAATACCTGTATGCAAACCAGCATGCTTTGCACATAACATGCATGACCTTCCTACAAAACAGCCAGGTTTGTAAAATGTTTGCCTAGAAGCTCAAAGGACAAAACCCAAATGTATGCAAATAGGCCATCATACGTCAGTGTCCTGGTTTCAGCTGGCATAGAGTTAATTTTCTTAGTAGCTGGTAGAGCGCTGTATTTTGGATTTAGGATGAGAACAATGTTGATAACACATTGATGTTTTGGTTCTTGCTGAGTAGAGTTTACTCTAGGAAAGGACTTTTCAGTTTCCCATGCTCTGCCAGGTGCACAAGAAGCTAGGAGGTAGCAGATCCAGGAGAGTTGACACAGACTGGCCAAAGGGCTATTCCATACCATATGATGTCATGCCCAGTATATAAACTGGGGGAAGAAGAAGGAAGGGGGGGACGTTCAGCGTGATGGCGTTTGTCTTCCCAAGTAACCATTACATATGATGGAGCCCTGCTTTCCTGTGGATGGCTGAACACCTGCCTGCCGATGGGAAGCAGTGAATGAATTCCTTGTTTTGCTTTGTTTGCCTGCACGGCTTTTGCTTTACCTATTAAACTGTCTTTATCTCGACCCATGAGTTTTCTCACTTTTACCCTTCTGATTCTCTCCCCTATCCCACCAGGGGGGAGTGAGTGAGCGGCTGTGTGGTGCTTAGTTGCTGGCTGGGGTTAAACCACAACAATTAGTCATTTTTGCAGGTGACAAAAATTTGCACCTAAGCCATGAATTACTATCACTACAAGGTATTAAGAAATGTATATTAAATAGTTTAAGAAATGTGAATCATTTTGACAATTCACATTGTCAAGAAATGTGAGAATTTTATTACTATAGTCAAGTAGAACCATTAAGAAGCTTCTACAGAATCTTGCTACTGAAAATTTTGTAGGTAGAACCAAGAAAACAAATGAAAAAATCTCTACTTGAACAGAGACAAGAGTCTAATTTTACTATATATTTACTAGCTGGCCCACAACACTACTCAAATCTCTGAATGTTGCTGGAAGTCTCTCCAGTCCTCTCCACTTACTGCCTGCTTACAGTCTTCCCTATGTTTTCAGTTCATTTTTGTATGGCTGTGTTCATTTTTAATACTCTGACATGGAGAGTCTGTGCTCAGTGTGACCCTGCGGTCAGTACAGTCATCTTCTCCAAGTACAGATTTTACCTCCTTACTTCCTTTGGTTATGCTTCTTTCTCACAAGTAATCATTTGTGCTGTATCCCAACACTGCCAGTCCCTGGACAATATTATTTCTTGAATTACGAGGTAATATAGCTGTGCGTGTAACCCAGTGGCACTCTCTTCAATGCTTCCTATGGACTTGTAGAAATTTCAGTGAACATCACTGGGTTTTTTTCCTCTTGTTCATCCACCTCTGAAGGAAGTTCTACTGTGCCCATCACCTGAATGTTTGATTGCTGGAATGATATTTGAAGGCCAGAGCAACGCTTGTGAAGTCACTAGGACATATTCATTCTTAAGAAGATACTTTATGTGCAAAATAATAAACCTCAATGCCAGATTTGTTACCTTGATGACTGCTTGTCTTAAAGAATTGCCTTTATTGCATTCCTGATCTTGAATTAGACATTCAGAATAGTCATATATTTAAGGCACACATCAACGTTCTCTTCTGCTGCTTTTTCTCAAGACATGCACATATGCTCACACACATCGGTATATATAATGTAAAATATCTCCCGCTGTTAACACCCTGCTTTAACCACAGTGTTAAGATTTATCAGCGATGCTTTCAAACCTTGGGTCTGTGCCTTTACTAATCAAGACACCAGAAGAGCTCTGCCTGCTTGAGAAACGTGCTTTAATATAGGAAGGAGCGTGATTTGACCAAGCCTGCTTTTAACATCCATCTTTCTTCCCTTCCCTTTACTCTCTAACTGTTGGCCTGCTGTCTGCCGAGGCGCTGCCGCAGTTGTGGCAGGGGCTGTGCAGGGACTGCAGAGGGCACGGCTCAGCAGGGGGAAGAGAACTTGCACACAGCGGCACGGACTACAGACAGAACTGCCAGCCTGACACACGCCCAACTCAGGAAAGGTGGGAGAAGAAAACTGTGCTTGTGCATCAATAAAGACAAGAACATTAAAAAAAAAAAGAAAAAAAAGAACTGTTGGCAGGGGGCAAGGAGGATCTGAAGAAAAAGAGAAATCCAAGCCGAAATTCAGTAACAGGAAACTAATGTACCTCAAATAATAACCTTGCTCCTAACAGTAAAAGTAATGCCATTAAATGAGTAGGAAATAGTGCAACTCCAGCTTATAAATGAAGATATTGCTATTTTATACTCACATACGTATATGGGAATGAATGAAAGAAAAGCCTCTATTTCCTTTGAGCTGAATTCAGTTGTATGCTGCTAGTTTTGATTAATATTCAATCGTTACTTAAGACAGTGAACATGAAATAGTTAAATCATTCACAGGCATATATTATTTTTTTTGAAATGGCAGGCAAGATTAAAACTGTTCTGTGAATTCCCCTGCTGAAGGAAGGGAGTTAACACTTGCTAGGAACTAAGAGAAATCATTTCCATTTTTTCACCTGACACATTTTCAAAGGGAATAATATTTTTTCATTTCAGGTCCTGGTATTTCTGCTTAGCGATGATCTAACATGCTGTTATATCTAAAACTAAAAGATAGATGGTAAGCCCTTTCAGATAAGGATTTATTTTATAGTAACGTTCTATGTCTATAAGATACCTCACAAAGTAGGACCTTGACCATGAACAGGAATTCTAACTACTGCTGTAATGAAAAGAGGTAGAAAGAAGTCAGCATATTTCACCCCTACCTTTAGCAGCCCTGACTAAAATTGTCACTGATTTTTTTAAAGTGAAAAAAACATTTTCTATTCAGAAATTAAAGCATCAATAAGAAACATCCATTCATGAAAAAACTTTAGAGATAAGTGCTTAAAAAAAAAAAAAAAAAGAAAATTCTTCGCTTAAGGATATGGCTGGCTGGTTCTTTTTTTTTCCCCCTGAAAACAAATACATTCAATTTTGCAGGTTCAAGTTTTAATGACGATATCAAAACCCCAAGATATTTCTGGAGAAAGATGTTCACAAAAACTGTTTTTGTTGTCTTGCAATAATTTCCTCCAAGCTCTACTGTCCATGTTATGACCTGCAACTAAACTCATGATAAAAATTTAAGAAAATAAAACTTGAAATGCAATTCTCAACTTTTATTCAGATCTGCAAGCACCTAGGAAGAAAACATAAGCCTTATGCATCTAACTTTAGAGATGGAGAAAGATAAGCACAGGAAACCTGAATTTGTATGCCCCAAATTAAGCAGCAGTCCAGTGACAAAGACTGAACAAAACTCAGTATGTGCAAATCCAGGGTCTTAATTGTTGTATAAAGAAAAAGAAGACTAACATCCTCTTCCCGTGCAATGCTTTGGTAGTGAAGGAGACTGTAGGAAATTTTACGCTCACTATTTAACTGCTGACCTCTGCTCCATCCCTTGACCTTGTGCAGTGTGCAACATTGCAGCGTTCCACAGCCCCTTCCACCCCACTTGCTCCCCTTTCCCCAGTCTCACTTCAGCCCCTCGACTGCATTCTGTTGTCACAGGACCCAATTACTTGATTATGATTTCCATGGTCAGTAGACTTGCACTATAGGGATCCATTTTAATTGTAGGTTTCCCAGCAAACAGGTCTGTGCTCAAAAACTGTGCACACTCCACACAACTGACCTAAATGAGTGGGTGATCTATAGGTGAGATACCTAGCATAATGTTGCCACAATATGCCTACCGGCTCTACGCTTGCTGACGAAGGAAGGTCATGAACTGTATCAATGGCATCTGCTTCCAGAAGATGGCAACTGCCACTTTCCCCTCAAACTGCCATTTCTTTAAATGATAAGACATTATGATCAATTGTCAGAAACACTGTGGGAGTTGCACACAAGGGAAAAAAAAAATACGGAAAGCACCTAAAATTAAGCCACTAAGTATAATATATCCACTCAGATGCATACAATTGCAAGGATATGTATGTAAATATCTGATGCATCATGTAAATTCTTTATCTGTAGCTCTTCAAAACTGGAGGAACGGTTAGCAAATAAAGTAACCAGAAATCCTATGGAGATTATAGCAACTGTAAACAATAAGACAGGTTAAAAGACACCGAGGTAAGCTGGGTGCTAGATCTTACTTCCCAAACCAATACAGGAAGATATCACTGAGAAGCATCACACAATACTTAAGATATAATTTAGGCAATGCTGAGAGCTAGGTAGAAGGTGGAAAGATACGTGCTTTAAGGAGTGAACAGTGTGATGAATTGAGACAGGGAGAAATATCTGGGCACAGAAGCACTTCAGAAGTACTACAAGATGGTTTTAAATGGAGCTTGATCCTGCATGGCATTTCAGTTATTCTTGACTGCTGAAGTAACTGATAGCTGAGCTAGCTCCAGTAAGTGTTTTGTAAATTGCCACGCTCTTGTGACATCAACTTTGAATCCATCTTCAGCAGTTTATCATGCCAAATTAATGGAAGAAATAAAACTGGTACAATTCCTGGACTCATCAATGATTTTTAATTAATTACCTATAACCGGAACATTTGTTAATTCTGCAGAACAAGACAGACTTCGTATCACTGATAAATGACTTCATTTTTTCTTCATCTCAATTACCAAAATCCTGTATTTACACAAGCTCTTGAATATACCTATTCTAGAACAATACCTATCCTTCAAGAGCCTGTTCTCTTATGGGTACCTAGCTAACTGAAGAAGTCATTAGCAATCATATCACCATTGTAGCAGTTCATTAAAAACAAAACAATAAAAATCCATGTAGCTGAGGCCAACAACCCACCAGATGTAGAGGGTGAAAGACCCTGTTCTTCAGGCTGTTTTAAAGCAAGCAAGCTAAAAAGGCCCTGTAGAGTTGGACAGCAGATACATAACAAATTATTAAATTGCACTGAATAATAAAGGAAACACAAGTTTCAGAATTCACACCAATCTTGAAATATAGTAACATAATATTGAGCTTTGTGTACAAACAGTGACCGTTGCATACACAAGTCTTTTTGTGACTTCGAAGTTAATGCAAACTTATATTATGCTGCTCTAGCAATGTGCCTTAAATGGTATTTTGTAGTATGATAAACTGCTAGCGTTTTTAATGCCATTACCTTGAGATTGTTATCATTGTTCCCTTGACATAAATGTGGAACTTGTCACAGACTTCAGTCTATCTCATAAGAGGTCTCCATTTTTCTCCTCTAGGTCTAAGGATGTAGGAACAGTGAGTCCCTGCATGAAAGACCAGTGGAGAACTCCAACACAGAGCAAGGCAGGACCATGAGTTAGAGATCAGCAGCTGGAGACCTAGTCAAAAACAGGGTAAAAGGAACAGAAGAGATGTGCTGAAAATCGCTTACTTCAGCAGTTTGGATAAATATATATTTTCCTGTAATGATTCAATTAAAATGTAATTTTCTTGAAAGCTAGGAGTGGGGCTATTTCAGCATGCAAGCCTCCACATGACCTTCTGTGGTTTTGTTTGTAACCACTCTTCACTGAGCTGGATAACACACGCAGATATCCTCAGCCACATATTAAATATCAGATATGTCGTCCTCTCAGATTAGCTTAATGTCATTGTGGAGAAAGGAATGATTTTAACAGCTGGACAAGCTATTTTTCACTGTGAAGGTTATTAACCTTTGGAACAAATTATCAGAGAAGTGGAGCTTTCTCTCTAAGTCCTCAAGAGACTCTCTAGAGGCACTTCTTAGTCAAAATAAACTATTGGTTTTATAAAGAGTGTAACTTTGGAAAGTTTTGTGGCCCTCGATATACAAGAAGGCAAAGCAGATGGCTAACTTCCTCTTCTCCACTTAAAATTTTTTATGTGTATCAGGGTAAAACATGCCCCCCTCCAATCTTCATTAGACATGAGAGGTAGCAAAATACAAAATACCTTTTACTTATAACCTATGTGGAAATCTCACTGAAGTGATGTTAATCCTAGTCCCTTGTCTATTACAGAAGAACAAAGAAGTCTGGACCTTGTTCTCAAAAGCTACTATAATAAATGTTTGGGAGCTAATCATAAATAGGAAAAGGTTAATCAGTTCCTCAGATTGTCAAAGCCTCATGCACACTGGGCCTCAATATATTCAACAAAGAAAAGGCAGCAAAGAAAATACCCATAGATTTTGTGTTCCAATAAAAATTTCTAATAATTTGAAATTGCCAGTGGGTTGCTTCCTTTTTTGATTTGTACAATTTGTGTTCCAACTGCAAAAACACACGAACTGCCCTCATTTCCCCATTTCACTTTGCATGTGACATTGATGTGGCTTTTTAAGCCAGAAGCCTAACATATAATTTAGAGGCTCTGGGAAAGAAAATGATAATGCTGGGGAAAGAAATGGATCAGAAATTTACATTAAAATCATGCAATTTCACTGCGCTGCAGAAAACTACTGGGACAAGGGCGCACCTGAGTAGCTATAAGTAAGTCTCTGTTGCATCTGAGTATAGTATAGACATTTTAAAAGAACTAAATAGGCATGTGCTAATACCACACCAAGACAAAGCAGACTACTTCAGACTGGCTTTTATGCTAGGAACAAAACAGACACAGTAGGAGTCCCTTAAGGCTCCAGACAATACTTTTTTCTTTCATGTTAAAGTAGTAGCTAAAGCCCCAACCCAGTTCTGTTAGCCACCATGTAGGAAGAGAGTGAAAGGCAATCCTCCCCAGCTGACCCTCGGTGTGAGCAGAGAGGAGGGCAAAGACTACAAGAAGACAGGAGAAATTTTCAAAGATTTAAGGATTAATTTCAATGCTCAAATTCTAAGGAAAGTCAATGTGACCTTTCTTTCATTTTTTCTTTGGACAGTCTGACAGTTTGCAATGAAACCACCTCTCCCAGCTCACACAACAAATTAACAGCAGAGATTAGCACAGTTCCTAAATCTTGTGGCCTCCAGCCATAGCTGCCTGGTGGATCACCTTGCTTTCCAAATTCACAAGGAGGAAGGACATCTTCCAGTCTTGGAAAGAAAGGCTGAGCTTCCTGCATAGAAGCTCTCTCCTATATATTCTTGAATCTCATTTAACTCTGAATTATGCCAGTCATCATGACACATCTCTATACTCAAAGAGTTCAAGTAAGAAAGTGGTATGGTTTCTTTGGATAATTGGAAGAGTAAGGAGGATCCAGAGTAGCAGACTAAGATCTAGCCTTAGGTTCTTCCACAAATTAGAGCTGTAAACAGCATGCAGACCTACATTAAAGGGGAGCAATGCATAATGCCTAATGGGATTATGCATAATGCAAGCCTGAGGATGTTCCCACTAACATCATTTCTACCTCATTCTCACACACATGGGACAGAGCTGCTCTGAAGCTAGGGAAGATCAAAAGTCGAGTAGAGAGCTTTGTACGAATTCTTGGTCAACTTCAGTTTTTTCAGCATTTTTTCCTTCTCAGTACTAAGAATGAGAAGAACTGTAATCAGAATTTGTTTCCAAACAATGTGTAATCTTATTAAGTTGTTCTGCCTTTTGCCAGTTACAGCACAGCAATTATACACCTTCCCAGGTAAAGGCCTACCACATGGGAGCAACAGAGGAAAACTATGTTAAGAACAGAGGCTTCTATTTCCACAAAATCTTGGATGAGACATGACACTATAGATGGAAATAAAATTATTACTAAAATGTATTAGTCTTAGGATGTGTTTTGTGTATTGCGATGTATGTTTGTGTGTGTGTGTACACACAAACACTGAACATCTGCCCTGACCTTCAGTACTCCTTAATACACATTCTGTTAAATTAAATGGATAATGATGACCCAGAAAAATCATTTCTCTCATCTTCACATAATGTGAGAAGTACATGGTAATTAACTAGCCTTTAAGAATGACACTGTCGATTATGTCAGGAAAATCAAGTAATAGCAGAGAAATGGGGTCTGAATGGGAAGGATGGTGTCAGATGTACAGTTTAAACAATAACTGTTTTGCCTGTCATTCATACCAAATTATTGCAGGAGGGGGGAAAGAAAAACTATTTATAACCTGTCAGTCTCAAGAAACCACAATTATGATGATTTAATTAACACATGGAGAGGCTTCAGGCAATCACATCGTTCTAAATTTAAGAAGTAGCACATTTCAGGCCCAAGATGATTTAGAACATTAACAAATGCTAGTTGAACCAGGGCAAGAATTTGATGGCTTTGTTGGTTCCTTTTAAAGCATCCATCATGGCACAAAGATAATCCAAATGGATGTGTTAGTGAAAGATGAGAACAATGAAGAATCATCTGGGGTTTCAGAGGCCATCACACAGAAGGAGAAGCTGATTTTTAATGAGAACTGAGTTTGAAAATGAGAAAAAACACACAACTCAAGTCTATTCGTCAAAGACACTCTATGCATTGGAAGAGTCTGGAAAAAAATTGAGTTAGGGTGTATGAGCGTGCAAGGCACTAAGAGTGAGACTGACCTTCCAATGGAAGCTTGTACTCAGTGCCAAATAGGTCTGTCCTTGGCCTGATGCCCAGGAGTGAGTTTTAACCTGTGCACAGTGCAATCACAGAACATGGGATGGCCTTTTCACTGCACAAGACTGACAGTTGGAGCCATCCAATAAACAGAATAGTGTCAAAAGTGTCTTAAAACCTGGATTGCAGTACTTACTGGTCAACTCATCTCCTGCAAGTAAATCGCTCTGCATGTCTCCATTTCCTCTTCCCATGCCCTACTTTAGATTACCTGCTGTGTCCTAGTCTCCCAGGCATAAAATGATTCCTTCAATATTTTCATATAGTGATTAAACTTTGGAGTTGTCAGCTGCTACCCAAACACAAATAGTCATAGTAATAATACTACCATTACATTGAGCTTACCTTTTTCACTTTCCATTGCCTGCTTCTTAATTGGATTAAAATACAAGTAACATACAGGAAAAGCCTACTTCTTCTGTACAAGAAAAAAAATCTTGACCAGAGTTTACAAAGAAAAAAAATACTGAACCTCCTTCTTTAAAACTAGTTCTTTCATTGTCTGTCAAAAATTGGAGACGGAGATTGCTTTTTCTACAATGTGTATTTATATCAGTATGGAGTTGGAAGCATTGCGCATACACCCAATGCTGAATGTATCAAAAGATCTTTGTACACTACATAATTACTAAGCTGTGCCTGTTGCGATGAAGGACATCCCACATTCCCACAATACATTTAATACAAAGTGACTTAACAACCATCTAATTTTTCTCCTGATGTAACTTCATTTTGCAGCTGAAATGTTCAAACAGAAAAGACTACGTACTTTTATATGACAAAAGAACTAACAAAATTCAGTATCAAATCAAGGACAGTCTTCCCCATTTAGGTCTTCACATAAAGAAAACACATACCCATACAAGCACACAACATCAATGGTCCACCTTTGATCATATACAAACTGATCAGGCTAGTTTTCCCCATAGGCTAAAATCAGAAATATTATTTTTTCTTTTTATTGTTGTGTATTTCAGAGGAAACTGAATAGTACAGTGACAGTAAAAGAAAAGAAAAAAAAAATGGAACCTTCATAGCAAAGAGCTGTTGCATAAGGTCATGATCTACATTATAGAGGAAGTAAAAATTAGGATAATGTTACTTATCTGATGAGTTTTGAGAACTTCAGATAAAAAGTATTATGCAAAAAAAGTCCTTGCTTTTTTGTCACACAAAGGATAGAAAACAAAGAAGAGAAGTTCAAGCATCCTTGCAAAGTCCTGTCATTTTCTGTAGGAAGTTGTCCACCAACAGAGACACAGCCCTGGACCACAAAGCTTTTAGGAAAGACTCTCTGGCTTGCTAGCATCCATGAGCTTCTCATATTCTAGACAATTATATTGAAATGTATCTAAAGAACCACAAAAATAATTTTAAAAATGGTTTGCACATATCAGTCTATACTTGAACTAAGAAACAACGGTGGAGATTTTGCTGTAGCCAGACTATACCCCAGATGGTGAGAGATTACAGATGATCAGCATTTTCTGGCCTTTCTTGCCTTCCCCATTCTTGCAGGTGGAACAGCTCCCATTCAAGTGTCCATGACAACCGTATGACTGATATATCTACCAGGAAGAACTTTCTATTTCCTTGTGACTTAAAAAGGCAAAGACAAAACAAATTCATTAGGCCAAGAAGCCAATTTTTCCATAAAGCAAGACCCTCTCAACCATCCCTTCACTGCATACTCTGGTTTCTAACAAGGCTGGAATTTTGCAGCTAGGAACAGAGAGGGCAACTCCCAGGAACTCCCTCAGAATTGATTCAGTCATCTTTTTTTTTTGTGTAGATGGAGAGATCTACAGGCAATCTAAGCTTATTTGGCTGCACAACAGGCAGATGTGATAAAAGCTGATTAGTGTCAGAAATGTTTTCTGCTGCAGCCCATCTGTGTTCAGTCCTAAAATACCTGGCTTGCAGTGACCAAATACCAGGATGTTAGTAGCGCTATAAACGCAAATCACACAGGAATTTTTCATGTCAAAATGTTTACAACATGGATAGCATGATAGAGGGCTGAATGCTTCTGTACACCACGTAGCTCCTGCTAGAAAATCATGCAATCTTCTGAACATAACAGGTAGACCATCTCAATGGAAGTAACACACCTGCACAGCTGAGACCCGAACTGTAGTCCCAAAGGCTTTGAAACGTATAGGTCTCTTCTACCAGGAGCAGATTGTCTGCCAAAAGGAGTTCGTGTCTAGGAGCATCACTGTCAAGAAGCAGAGTAAACCAGCACATACACAGCTCTGGTTATTTCCAGCACCCAGACCAGCTCAGATAGCTCTGTGCTGTAACAGCCTGTGTCATTTAGGTAACAGTCTCAACATCAGGAATCAGGGCAGCTGTATCATTCTGGAAAAAAGTTTGAGGAACATTTCTGGTAGCAGGATACTTACTAATAAGATTGTTTGCCCCTTTTAGAGTGTGTGGGATTTTTTTGTGTGTGTGTTTAAAAGAAAAAAAAAAGCAAAACAAATGAATAGGTTTGACGGATTTCTTCACTATATTTGTTAGCGTTCTCCCTCCTGGCATAAGCTACATATGCACTAAAATTGATTTTTTTCTCCTCCTTAAAATACTGGCAGCACATCACAGAGTTTAAGCAAAAGCAGAAGAAGGGGTGAGAGAAAGGAAAAGATAGATGGGGACGGCAAACTGCATCTGTCACAATTCCAGCAACGCAGGAATCGTTCATAACACCTGAGCAACGATTATAATAAGAATACAAGTATTTTCTTCTCTTGTACAAAGCTTTTACAATGCAGCATGCTCTCCATTTGAGCAGTCCTCACTGTGCATAACTCAAACCATGAAGTTTCTAGAAAGTGCCAAAATTAGGGGAAGTAGAAAAAGAGGTGATGAGAAGTCAGGGAGGATGATAGTCAATCAGTTACCCTCCCGATTGGACATCGTGTTTAAGACTATGAATCCTCAGTGCAATTTCAGAGTTCTGTCAGTTAACTGTCAGCCTCTGGATGAGACCCAGTGGAATAAACATAATGCCTGAAATGTGGTTAGGAAAGTTCCCAAGCCTAAATGAAAATCTGGGAGCTGTGGGTGCAGCTTCTTCCTTTGCCACTGATATCTGCATTATCTCAGAGCAAATCACTTTTAAGGTGTATTGCAAGAACAAATTTCAGACAACCTAATCTCTCACCCAGGCACCTGCATAAGGACTGAGTAAGACTTTCAGAAGCATTCAGCATCCTTCTGCAGCTCCTTTTTCAAATTTACAACCAGTGTCTCAATTGCTGCTGATGCACAGCTGGATGAGTGCTTCCGGAAATACAGCCAGTCATTTTGGTAATAATCTTTGGGAAATTTCACACTTTCCAAGTGCTAAGCCCAGGAAAATTTGCCCCTGTACATTTATTGCTACATAACTAGCACTTCTATAGCACAAGTTTCTGTATATTGACATTATACTTGCAATAACAAGTATGCAATGCTAATGAAGCCTCTGAATGGTAACAAACAAAAATTTCTACCTTTAGTCCTAAAGCTGAAGACATTTCTAAAATTTATCTTCTCCTCAAACCTCTCACTGGCCCTGTGCCTAAAAGATTTCACCTCTGAGCCACTTCTGACGTATTTCTTCCAGATATACTGCACTGAGGAAAAGCGCTATCAGCTTAGCCTTTGCTTACTCTCCCAATACAAACATAGAGCTTATGACAAGAGTTTCGTTAGATTGATTCACCCTTCAGTTTACAACTCAGGCAAGAATTTAAGGTCCATCCATAACCACAAAGATGTGGAGAAAGAGAGGCAGAGGAGGAGCCATAGGACAGAAGGATATGAGAAAGCTAAATTAACAATGCTCATCCAACAGTGTTCCAAATCAGAGACGCTGGAAAGACAACCACACCACTTTGGCCCTAAAATGATGACAGTAGGCTATTTAATTAACAATTACTGCTTCCCATACTCCTCACTCATCACCTCCCATATTCTTCTCTCTGTAATGCACCACTGGTGGAATCACCTTCCTTTTGCATTCCCTTAAGCTGTAATGAACTTACACCTCTTCCCTGAAGTTCTTGCTAAGTACTCCTTATGAAAACATAAGGCTGATAACCAAAGGAAATATGATCACCTGTTCTTAAAACAAAACAAAACAAAAAAAGAAAAATGCTGCCAAATCATTGAGTGATTTTGCTCATGAGGTCGCAATACCCCATAAGCTCATGCTTAGGCCCTGGGCAGCCCTTCCAAAGTTGAGTTACAGAACCAGGAACACCCTTGCAGAACTGGAACCTTGGACTAAACAGTGTCTGGGCCATGGAGATTATTTTGTTTCTTCCTTTTTGCACCTTATTCACAACAACACAGTAATGATGTTTAATAAATAAATAATAAACAACAGTGGCATGTCAACATTTCCTTTTAGATTAGGCTCAAAAGGAGGAGGTCAACAGCAGCCCACCAAGTCTGCATATGTTGCATTCCTTTATCAATCTATTTCTTCCCACTGGCAAGAGGGGAGGAAGCAGAATTCAAAGTGAACATAATTTTGTGTGACTGATTTAGCATGTATGAATACAAGTGACAACTGCCCTGGTTTTCACTCCAATGGAAAACACGGGAGCATCACAGCAGAGATGTACTGGCATGTCAACAGGTGGGCTTGTTTGTCAAGCGCTGGGGTATGATTAGACATTGAGAAGTGGAAGTGTAAAAAGTAACCTCACAGGGTCTGTGTCAATCGTCTCTCAAAGGGCTTCATGTCAACCGTGCTCAGTTAACACAGAAAGATGTTCACTTGTTTGGTTGGTTGTTGTTTGTTTTGTAACTGCCAGCCTGAGAAACAGGAGATGAGTAACCTTCCAGTAGAAAGAAGGAAATATTTTTGTAGCAATGTTCCTTCTCGCCATATACCTTCATAGTGTGCTATATGCAGATATTTTGTGTGTGATACGTATGAAATACATAATATTATAGCTTGGTTTATGAAATTGCTTTTTATGGCTCCCAGATCTTCAGCAAATGTACAAATAAATATCAAAGAGAGAGGGAATAAGATGCACATGCACAAAGCAAAGCAAATAGCAATATGAGATAGCAGCAGTCTGCTAACTGGATGGTAAGAGCCAAAATCATAAGCATCCAGTTATTTTAGAAACCCTTGCCAATAGACTAAATAGAATACCATAGGCCAGGTGTCAGTGATTATAATCCCACTGATGCCAAGAGGGTTGCTCCCATTTACAGCAAGCCTGACTTTGGCTCTCTCTCTGTAGTACAAGAAATAATTCATAAAGCATGGACTTGAAAAAGCAGCCATACAAACCATACCTGCAACTCCCCTCCTTGCAGTATAATTACACAATACAGGGCAGCTCTCGTATGCCTGCGTTGTGTTGTTATATGCTAGAAATCTCACTGAACTTAAAACAAAAACACCACCCCTGCTCACGTGCATAGCTGCTGTGAAAAAAAGAACCTGCATAAATACCTAAGCATGTTATTTCAAGGCCAGTTCTGCCATGGAAAACAAGTGGTTTATGGAAGAGATGAGCTGGATACTTCTAAAAACAAAATAATCACTGTGAATGTAATAGGCATGCTTACACGACCTTAGGCCACGCTCAGAAACCATTCATTATCACCCAACTACCAGCAACAGAGTATGCTCAGGCATCTTTCCCAGGTTAAAATGGAACTAAGCCATTATTTCTTTCCTGAAAGCCACACAATTTTTGGACACGTTAGCTGCTTACAGGCACATGTTGGGGTAGACATGTAAAAGCAGACAATAATTTGAAAAATGTTACTAAAAAAATTAAAATCAGTAAACTCATAAGCAATGAATTCTGAAAGGCTGCCTGCCTTCATTTTGATAACCAGACACTCTTCTCCCCTCTAAGTGGTCCTTTTTTGGGAGAAACCTCAGTCTGAGCACAGTGAATGAGCGAGTCAGACTGACAGGAGGATGGGCCCCAGCTACATCTCACTTGTACAAAAGAATAGTTTTCCCACAAGTATGTACATCTGAGTAAATTAGTAAATAATGAGATGTTCCATTTTCTTTTTTTTCCCCAAACATAAAAGCTTTCCACTGCTGAAGACACTATAAGGATGTTTTTTTCTTACCATTTTTAAGTACTGTACAGTGTGTATCTATCCTTTTACAAGTGGAACCTTGTAGCTATGGAGATGAAGAACGTTAAATCCAAGCTGAAGACGTATTTCAGTGGGGGCTTATGGTTGCTACATCTGCCTTCAGTGATCTGCTGTTTTCTCTCTCCTGAAGTCTTCTGTACTAATAGCCAATGCATACTAAATTGCAACACAAATACAGAGTGTACTTTCTACCAGCCACAGCCTGGGACAGCACTATCATGTTCAGTACAATCTTACTGATTTACACCATAACCAAGAATCTCACAGACAACATGATAAACAGCTTGAGGTCTGCAAAGTTGTGCACGACCTTAACCTGAACAGAGTACCAGAATAAAATTGTTCTGGTACTATGATAACACCTGGAAACCAGGTGAACTGGGGTCCCCTTGTGTTTAATGCTGTGTGTAACAATCGACATCAACATGAAGAAATTATGCCACATTGACCTTCTGTTACTAGACCTGGTAGGACTCTTACACTTTTTATTTAGCTGCCATAATCCAAATGATCTGAATTTCAGTCTCCCAAAGAACATCACATATACCCTGTCTTCTGTGCACTACAATCATGATCGAAATTCCGTAACAGATTATGGTTTCATTACATGGACTTTCAGTTATGGGATGCAGATTGAGCTGTCTTCCATATCATCTTGGTGTAAATTAAACAGCATTTTATTCAAGCTAATGAAACCTCAGCGGTGTTAAACTTGAGCATGAAGAGGAGACAGCCTTTCAGGTCAAATTAATGCTCCTTGTGACAGCCAGTGAAAATTCAAAATAACTTTGTTAGCATCTACTTTCTACTTGTGCTGCTAACAGGGAAAAAAAAAAAAAACCGACAAAAAAACCACCTTCATTCAAGTGATACTGGTAGAAATGCCAAGGGTATGACAGGTGGCTTTCTTTTTTGAAGACAATACTGCTCCAGAGAAAGCAACCCCAAACATACATTTTTGGTTTTTTTTTTTTCCCCGTAGCTCCATGATCCAAAAACAGCTAGGGATTTCAGGTGCCGAATATGAAACATCTTAGATGCCCTATTGTCAGAAAATGAAAACATCCACTTTTAAAAAATCAGGATCCTAGAACTGCAGCCTGCTCAACACTGCTCATCTTTAACACACTTTTCATACTACCTGGCTGTCAAAGACATTGGTCAAAATCTACCATAGTCAAACCCAATTTGCATAAATTGATATGAATATATTTCAACAGGCACATTAAGCACTCTCAGGTAGGATGTCCACAACCAAGGAAGCAAAATCAACCATGGTCCCCTAATACCACATCACGTGCAGGATTAAGTAACAAGTGCTGAAATGTAATTGCACAAATCCTCCTTACCAGGTATAAATAAGCAATAGCATTCACAAGGAAAAACATTTCTTACATACACATTAATAGAGTCATTGACAATACAGCAATGGAAAAATTCAATTCAGCCAAAGCTGAACAACAGACAAAAGAAGCACTGAGAGCTTTTCCTATTTGTATTTCCCATGTTGCTGAGTCAAAATCATAACATGGCCTGAAACTATTAACTTGTCTCTCAAGCTAAGCCTTTGGTGATCACTAAATAAACCCACCCCAAGAATCCCCCTCTGCCTACCTGGATATTTGCAAATGTACTGTTTGACTTGGGGTCTTTACAAGGCTCAAGTTCAGAAGAACTAGTAAGGGAGCTTGTATGTTCCTGCTTCTCCAGGAAAACAAGTGCGTGCCTAACTAAGGTTGTGCTGTGGTCCTGTTGTCCCCTGGTTTACTTGTGAACCAGACAGAAAATGCAGAAAATCTTTGGCATTATCTTTAAATAGGCCATAAACCCCTCAAGATTTGATATGGGGTCTGGAGTAAAGAGGTTTCTATATTTATTTCTAAAACAGAAAAGGTTCTTAAACTCCCCTATTTCTACCAATACGTTAAAAATGGGACTGTAGCCACTGTCTTGTAGCCACTACTAATAAAATGGGTGCAAATAGTAGGAGAGTAACACTCCAGATGCCTTTATCATAGTTGTTTACTTCAACTTAATCTACTTTTTTAATACGTCTGAATTATTCAAAATAATTACCATCACTTCCCTGACTGTTATTATTTAATGAGATAACCTTTCATACTGAGCAAACCCAAAAGCAAAAAAAATCTCATTAATCTTTCTAGTGTTTAGAGACACCTCAAGAGCTTCAAACATTTACCTCTCCTTCCCAGCAGCTGAAATGGTTTTAGGAGGATCATGGTTCATACCTCACATTCCCTGGAGCCAGAGATGGTATACGTGCAGGGCCCAGATCCATTAACGGATACATCCATGGTCTCAGAGTTTGTTGGCTTGTAGTCCACGTAATACTCCTGTAAAGGGGAGTTCATTTGCCTTTCAGACTCTCGGGCCTTTTTCCTGCGCCTCTTCATGAGAGAGTGCTGCTGGAGCTGTTTCATGCTGGCTGGATAGCGCTTCCATGACACGTAGATAACTAACAAAATCATGGCCACGGAAAGAAAGAGGGCCACGCTCCCAGCGATAATTTTGTGAAAGGAAACGTGCTCATACTCTGGTTCCACTCCAGGTGTTGGGAGGTCTGCAGAAGGGCTTGGCATAACAGATGTTGGCTGATTGCTTTCAAGTTTGGAAATGGTAGGTTTAGGAATAAAGACAGGTCTCTGGGGGGTTTTGGGTGCCTGGTATGATCTTTCAGTAACCACCACCTGGATTTCAGCGCAGATATTATATGTTTCCACAGCATCGCTCACTTTTTCACCCTGGATATGTTTAGGGCCTGCACATATCATAGTGCTTTCCTTATTTCCCTTGAAATTATTAAGCCAAGTAAACAGAGGGCAAATGCTTCGAGTACATTCCCACATATTTCCGGACAGAGTGATGGAGATGAGTGAGATCCATGTATTGATGGTCTCCTGAGAGATGTTGGTGAGTTTGTTGGAATCCAGGTTCAGCTTTTGCAGGTTGGGGAGGCACTGGAAGGTCCCAGGCTCTACCCCTGTAATGTCATTTCCTGATAAATCCAAGTTGTGCAAGGAACTCCAAGTCCATGTTAACCCTTGGCTAATAGACCGGATCCTATTCCACTGCAAATAAATTGAGCGAAGGTTGAAGAGGCGTGGAAAGTGGGCAAAATTGATCTTAGAAAACTGGTTGTGCTCCAAGTGGAGCTCTGTCAACTTCAAAAGGCCAGCAAAAGCATTACGGGATAAGCTCCGCAGGCGGTTGTAGCCCAAATCCAGGAAGTCAAGGTTTCGGCAGTCTTGGAAAACTCGGATCGGCACAGTTTTCAGAGAGTTAGACCGCAAATGCAAGATCAAGAGTTTACGAAGGCCTTTGAACTGCTCAGACTGCAACACCTGCAACTTGTTGTAAGAGAGGTCCAGATTGCGGAGGTTAGGGACTGGGTGAAATGTTTTGTTGTGCAGATGGGTAATTTTGTTGGAGCTTAGAATTAATTCCTTCAGCCTGCGGATCCCCTGAAATGCATCCTCATCCACAGAGCTGATGTAATTATGGTCAAGATAAAGCCATATGAGCTGATTCAGGCCCGCAAACTGATTTGATTTAAGCTTCTGAATGCTGTTGTAGCGTAACGATAAGCCTTGAGACCCTCCAGAAATATTCTGAGGGATGTCTCTGAATGCATGAGACTCGCAGTACACAATCTTGCCATCACATCTGCAGTTCTTGGGGCAAGCTCGCTGAGCCCCCGCAAGCATAACAAACAGCACCATAGGAAGTAGCACTAACACCACACTCATGCCTCTCAGCTGCTTAATTAAATGGAAACCTACAATATTAAAAAGAAAACAAATGTGCATTGTAAAGCTATTAAAATAAATCGCCAACAGATTACTAACGTCAATGGGGTTTCTAATAAAGCATTAGTGAAGCAGTGGATTTTGAAGGCAACCTGTTTGCCTCCTGTCTTTCACTTTTTGTTGTGTAAATGCTTGTCCTTTGAGTTTCTGCCTTGCCATCTCTCCTACCCGCACCATCACCAGTACTACTCTTGTTATTCAATTACTTTTGTGTGATTTATGATCCCTTAGAAGGGCCAAGAGCCTGTTCTCTATTCGCTTTTCTCCTGTACATCATCTCTCAATGTAGCTGGTATATCCTTATCACTAGATGCTGAGGTTTTCACAATAAACATATTTGTCAAGTCACTGTGCTGAATGCTCCATAGTGCTGGAGAGGAAATGAGCCAAAGCTTCTGGTATTTACGTGCTGCTAAACGTGTTCTGTAATAAAAACAATTGCAAGTCCAATTCCTCCAAATATTACTGCAAGAAGTGAGAAATCTACTTATCATAAAGTTTGATCCATCTTTAAAATGTGTATTCATTGTAAAATTGAAACAATAAGTAAAGGCTTTACTTTTTGCACTGAGTGATTTGTTTTTAACAGTAGGTTTATTCATTATTTTTATATACCTAAAATATACAAATAGATGCACAGAAACAAAGTACAACCATATAGAGAAGTATACCATATAACGCTAGTATGGGACCTCAATCCCAAGATAATGGTAGAAGACATTATTTCTTTAAAATGAACCATAGTCTTAACATACATTAATTTAAAGTTATCTACATGTAGCTGTCAATACCGAAGCATTTATTATTTTGTATATACATTATATACTCTATGAAAATATACACATGAATACTTTATATATAAACACTGCCTTAGGAGCAGCAACACACAGAAAGTTTAAAGGGGTATATTTCTATTTCAACTCCCCTCTCTCTTCCACAGCAATACCGATTTTAAGATTGTGCATTTGAGATGTCAAATTTATCATATAGTAGCAATGCTGTTACATGAAGACAGTCACATTTTCCACATTCTTTGAATAATTATGAAAGGGGGTGGAGGGGTTGTCAGAAAATCCAACATACATATGCACACTTTCCTTAGCCTGTAATAATTTTAGGACTGGTGCCTCTGTTCACAGTTGTAATCTTGCTAAGAATTAAAATGCATTCTTCCAACCGGGAATATTTTAAGGACTGGTAACTCCTTGATAAATAACTACTTTATTATTTGTCACACACACAAAACCAACCCTGTGCTGCAGTTATTTAGTCCAATTTTAAACCAAGGGGCAATCTGCAAAATAATTCCTAATCTAAAATGCCCCTGACTACATGTCTCTGCCTTTCACTTTAGTGGTTAGAGTTTTAATTTAAATCCTCATCTTTTGCTACTGCCTATGTGCCAGCAGCAGCCAGCTAGAAATATGTTCTGGCTGTTACAGACTTGGGGACTGGGGGGAAGGAGGGAGGGAAATAAACCTGTCACACTTGAAAAAATAAGACTGGCAAATGACTGCTGGAAATCTAGCAGCAATATTAGGGGTATCTTTTCAAAGACCAAACAAGCCTTTTCAAAACCACCTATACAACAAAATCACCCCCTCCCCTTTGCTTCCCACATACTGCAAAGTGTTAACAGTCCTTTCTGACAGCCTGAATAATACCACTACAGGCTCATCGAATATGAATATAAACCCAGAAGAAATTTTGTGTGAGCGTGCCTCATGCATACATGTACTTATCTATACATGTGCAGGTGTGTGGGTGGGTTGTACAGACAGCGAATGTACACTCTACAGTCCTTAACTCAGTGCAGGCATTTACAGATTAATTACATATAAAACCACTGCAGGAGGAAAGGTATGTATGTGCATGGGGGGGGGGAATACACGATCTAAAAATACAATAGCAAGTACAGTGAGTCACCTGGCAAAGGAATGTACTGCTGCTGCTTAGACTGTTTCCCCCTCTTGAACAGCTAATAATCCAACTGAAAAATATACCATACAGCTGCAGCTGTGCTAACAAACAAACAAGAAAAGTTCACTTACCCATCCTTTTGTCATCAACAACGTCCTCCTTTTCCTTTCTCCAGCTGTTTTCTTCTCTCTCTTTCCTTTTTTGCTTTCCCTTTGCCTCTGCCTCTCTCTCAAAAACTGGTCTCTTTTCTTTAAACCATCAGAATCTTCATGTCACAGCACGGTTGCCACTCACATCACCGCCATCCAGCGTGCATGCCAGTAACCCACACAAAGTTCCCTAGAGAGGACAAGCAAGAATTTTGGGGATGAGGAAGGGAAAGGATAGGGAAAGGGTTGGGGGTGGGGAAGACAGGACGAAGGATGGGGGGGAGTGTGGGGGGGTAGGGAGGGACTCTAAGCTCTGAGAGCCATTGTGTAAGTCATCAGAGAACCATCAGCATTTAAGTGGCAATCAGCAAGTAAAAGCTATAGCAGACCACAAAGGTAAACCAACTTCTCTGTGAGAAATTAAAAAATCTTTCCTGGTACCTAGCATTTCTCATTCTGCTGCCTTTTGCCATTCCCAGACACAGCAATCCATCCTCCAGCTTCCCAGTTCCTGAAGCAGGCAGGCCTCCTGTGCTGTGTAAGACCCCAGTTTAAAAGCTATGCAGGATAGGTTTATCCATTTAGCTGATCAGGTTTAAAGTGTTTTGTAGCTGTGCTGAGAGGCAGCTCTTGTCTAATTCAGAAGGCTTTCCAGAGAGTGATGATGCTTTGGAGCTTGTTGGTGCTAATGTTCTAGTTTGTGATACACTGAGTGCCCTCCACTGGAGAAAACAGATCACACATTAAAGGCATGAACAAGTGATCCTGTCATTGCTATGCAGACTTTCTTCCTTCAGAAAAGAAAATTAAAGACACAGTATTGCTTTGCCCACCATCACCTCCTCGGACTCCCTTTGCCTTCCTTAGATTATTACATGTTTATATGGTGGATTTTCTGGCAGCCAGTGTAAAACACTAAATAAAACACCTGTTCCCTGTGTATTTGGCAACCTGATCTTTTTCTAATCCACCTGACCTGTATATTTTTCTTGGGCAAATTCTAAACTGTTTTTATTTTCCCGTATTCACAGGGTGAGAACAGCAAAAGCAATGTTTGCAGATTAAAAGTGAAAGTCATGTTAAAGGGTCGGGGGGCAGCAGGAAACGTACAAACTAATCATCCATGCAAAAGGCATTTAATTGCATGCACCAAATCCAAATGTAAACATACTGAAAACAGCTTGTTTTTTTCTTTTTTAATCTAAGTGCTTTTTAGTCAGAAAAATACTGAATTTGGTAAATAATGCAGAACTGAAGCTGCAGAATTAGTGACTTTTTTTGTCTTCTAAACTCCTCTTCTCCCCCAGCTCTCCCCCACTCACAAGCGGTGACTTCTTGCAGCCAAGAGTGCTGGGCTGGATTTCAGCAGACTACAGCCACAGACCTTGCGGTGCGATCTAGGGTATGACACTTCTACAGTGTTTCACCTCCTGCTATTTGTCTGGCTAGTTTACTAGGGCTTGAATTAATTCTCACCCAGTTCAACAGAAAGATATCAAAGGCGTTTGGAGCAAGTGCAGTACTATACAGAGCTCCTTTAAGTTAGTTCTGGTTAGTCCTACTAACCAGAAGCAGCAGAGAATATATGCCTGCCTCAGTGGAGCCCCACACAAACACAAATGTACCATTTTTGGTTTCAAAGCAAACTCAGGCTTCTCAGAGGGCAGCACTGTACTGTACCTTAACATTTTTAACCCGGGTTCCTAAAGATTACATATTTGTGCTGTTTGTCCAGCTGCTCCCTCCTCTCCCTGTGCTACACAGACATCATGTGTTTTGAAAACAATTCTCCACCCAAATCTTGAGTTTAGGTGCCAAAATGGTGGAAGTACTTTTTATAAAATCTGTCATGAGCTAACCATTTTGTGTTACTTATTTTAAAAATTTTAAAAAAAATATTTCCTCTTATGACTAAAGAGCATCTTGCTTAGCATTTTACAGCCCGTATCTCTTGAGATTTCTGTGTACTACTACTCGTAATTCCACTACTATAACAAAAATGAAAATTGCATGAAACTCAAGGCCATGTTCTGAGCTCTTTTATTTTAGTTCCTTATTCCTGGCTCAGATAAAAAGACCATTGCTGCAATCCATTTCAAATGAAGTCACTCCTGCCCAGCACCAGTACCTCGTCCCCTTCAGGATCTCCATCAGAGCAAAAAGGTTGGGACACAGAATGGGCAAAGTAATTCAAATCCATTAAAAAAAAAATCCACAAAACAATCCATAGAAGGAAACTTTTTGTCCCCTGTATCTGTATCCAGACTGTAACATCTCAAAGCTTCTGAAAAAAAACCTGGTTTGGTTTGTCCTGTTATGAGAATTCATTGCTATCTATAGATCAGAGATTGATTTCTGTAAGAAAAATATCATAATTAATCACTATATTTTTACTCTGAATTGGCCAGCAAGACATACCTCCCTCAAACAAGATTCAGAACTTAATTATCATAAATGATGTTGAAAGTACTTTTTTCCATATCTCTATTAACTACATCTGCATTACAGTCAGTATCATTTTAGCTAACATTCATATTTATTCATGATATAATTTCCTAATAAAGGTAAAAGCTAAAGTGTGCAGTTATTAGACCTTGTATTGATAATTCTCCAGAAAGAGTCCATTTGAACCTCTGCCAGATCTGAGAGTGAACTGAGGAGAGCAATGTCTAAAGAAACTGTACCAATTTTCAGGGGATGTCTTTTCCTGGATCCTTTGATCCTACGAGAGCTGAAGCAGCATTGTCATAAGCTGTACTACTGCCATATGCTTTTATTGAGACTAAAAAACCCTGCATTCCTACAAAAACTTTTAAATAATTTTGATTTCATAAAAATCTTGTGATACTGTAATAGAAAATTTCTCAAATTCCAAACCAGAAAACTTGAGTACTTGAGCTAAAACCAAGCAAGTATTCACTCAATAGCATAAATGCCACACACTTTTTTTTTTAAATTTTCTGCATTTAAAACAAAAAAACCCCAAACAACAAACATTTGCTAAAGAGGAAGAAATGGAAAAATTTTAATCAGTCTAAATAAGTGACTCTAAAAGGTAAAAAAACATCGTAGAAGAAAGGAGGATGAAAATGTCTGTTTGTGGGTTTGTTCTTTTTCTTTAGAGTGGCAAGAGGTACAAGACCTCTGCACACAGCTGAAACCTGAAATGTTCTAAGTGCTCAGTTGATCATCATCCAACTGGCAAAGCTTCCTGCCACCTGACCAAGAGTTACCTAGATAAATTATCCATACTAATAAGTTTGTGTCATGGGATCTATAGTTTCTCTTCCTGGACAATGGCTCTGTACACGTCTAAGTTTTTGATCAATACTAACAGTTGTGATTATTTTTTTATATATATATGTCAAGCATATACATATATATATATACACACTGTCAAGTATGCTTGGAATTTTAGCCTTGAGCCTTTCAGCCAACCACTTTGTTTCCATGCACAAATACTTAAAAATTAACAACAGTAACTAATATTTACCTATTACACTGATTTTCCAAAATGTACCAACACCAGCAGCGCTCACAACATGCCTATAAGGAAGAGAAGAATGTATCTATACTTTCCTGTAGTACCAGCTGTTCAGTTACTGGAGATTTACAGCCCTGAGTAACTTCTAGTAGCATCAGTGGCAGAACTACTGCTGGAAGGAAATGAGCTAGTGCTCTGTGGCCAATTTCTTATTTTCTATCTATGGAGACCTCTAAGGTTTGCACTGCTCCTGCACAGTCTATTCAAAATACTCCTTAGTGAGAAAGACGTGAGAAGAATAAGCAACCTTAAAAGGTGCTTGGGCCTGTCCATGGTATTGCCAGATCCAAGTTTACATAGCTCATGACTCAGGCAGCAAATGGCACTTTATATTTTCCCTTGATCTAGTCAGCCATTAGGTTGCATTCGAGTTGCATTTTCAAGGCTTTACAAAATCAGTTAGACTTCTTGGATAGATTTAGAGGTTTCAGGCACAAAAAGAACAGTTACAGTCATACAGACAGAATATAAAACAGGAATCCTCTGCAAAATATTTCCACAACAGACCCATAATTTCTGCAATGATGTCCATTTCATAAAGATGAATGGTCTTTACTGGAAATCCACAAAGGATGGAAGAGCCACCCAATTCCTGTGCAAGCTGCTGCTGTGTATAACAAACTGCACTACTGAGGAGTTTTAAGAGTCAGAGCTCTTTGGAAGAGTCTATATTCAGCATGAGCCCTGCATCAGTGTCTTCCCCTGCCCACCTTCAATCTTACAGCAGTCACACATAAGCCTTTGCTCCCAATATCTCCTTTTTTATCAGGTGCTAATGTAACCTGTTGATGTGTACAATAGATCTGCCGATGTGCACCCAAAGGCACAACCCCGATACCACCTCTAACTAAAGAATTTTTGCTCTTTAGTATAATTACAGAGGTTGATAAGACTCAAAGTGTAGAATCAGATCTTCTCAGCTGTGGTGATCCCAGCTTCAGTCTCTGCATCTCATACAAGATGGCAGAAAACACTCCAGGAGAAGCTGGACTTGACACTAGCCCAAATACTGGTTTTAGATGATTTCAAGCTTTTTTTCCAAACCATTATTCTCACAGGCATATAATCTTCAGCAAGATGCATTTCCTCTTCATTTAATTAAGGTTTTATTTAATTTTTTCTCAGACATATAGTAACTATTTTTATTTATAAATTTATCTGCTTAGTGACAAATGTCTAATCTCAGCTCTAATTGCTTTTAAAGCATCTAACAGCCTTAGCAAACCCAATCCACAAATACACAGGCAGCCCAACAATACAGATATTTCATACCCTAAGATTAACTAGAACATAACTCCTCCTCAAATGCAAGCCCTGCTTTTCTATCCAAATGTCAATTCCCTAGTTTATGCCTCTAACAAATAGTTTGCAGGATCATGTATCAGAATTTGCTGGCAGCATGATATAACCAAAAGATACTTAAGATGTTTACTGCTGTCAACATTTGGGAGACTGAAATGAAAAGGTGGTTGCAGCCACAACAGTTTGACCACCCTCTATGTTAGCTGGGTGTGTAGTGCACTGTAAAAATGGAAAACAAAATGCTGACAATGTTTTTCTGGAGTAGGTAGAAGCCTGTCCTTGGCAGACAGTAGGAAACTAGAATGTGAACAATTAATAATTGGTCTGATTTCAGAAAAGCAAAGGAAATTCAATAGATGTACATGCTTACAACTTTCATTTTCAGATAAATTATCACAATGACTTATATGCTGTAAAATTTTAGCAAGAGGAAACATCCTCACTGTGTGATCATGGCACTGGAGTGCCATATCAGTGCATCTTGTGGTAAATAGTGTGGGAGTTTGCCCATATAGTAGTCCTCTACATAAATTTCATCTGAGATTACAAAAGCTGCTTTTTTTTTTTGTTGTTGTAAATTCACATCACTGTTATTTCCCAAATAACAACACACCAAGGAATTGATTGAGCAATGAGAAGGTAATCAATGAGTAGTATCACAGGTACAATATCAACTCTCATTGCAACTGTCAACAAACAAAAGAAAAGCTTGCCTACGAAAAAGGTAACACATGCACACACATGCAAACACACAGAGTAACTAAATGCAACACGAAACTGCGCTGATGAGCTCAAGATTAAACAAATTCTGCTACTTTGTTGTATTTGGCTGCAATAAAGAGGGAAACTCCTGCCCTGTGCTGTACTTAGAGCAGAATGTATATTCCCTCATGTGTGCTACAGCAAGTGGTTCCTCCGTCGACGGCATGACACACCAGCAATAAGAACGGTCCCAGAGGTTCAAGGCAGCTAGAAGGAGGATATTTAAGCCTGTTCAAATGCTGGGAAATGCAACAGAAATCCAGCAAGAACAGGTAGGACTACAAGGCTGAGCCAACAATTTTCAGTACAGAAGAGGAAGCAGTTAAACAAGAATGTAGTACTCAAGGTGATCATCTTATAATGCTACACCAGCTCTCCAGCTCCATCAGCCAGCACCCTTGCTACAAAGCAGCCCAGTTGCCAGCCCAGACTGAAGCAAAATTCCAGTCCAGGTCTGTGCCCTCAAGCTGTGCTAGCAACCCATGCCTGTGGAAAGCTCAAGCCAGGGCAGTGGGTTCTCTGCTCTAAGGAAAGGGTCAGATTAAGGCAAAATCTGCAGCAGTGGGGGATTAACCCATTAATGAAGACATATCCTAAAGCTCTATTTATTATGTTACATAGGACACAACAGCAAATTTGCTAATGTAATACTTTTTCTGGTGTCATGGTGGCTGCAGCCAAAAGGCCTTGTATGTCATTGCATTTTACGATCTACATTAGGTCAACAGTAGCTAACAGAGTAATTTTAGAATGGGTATTGTCTTTTATCAAAGATTTTGTCAATGGTCACTCTCCCCCTTTCCTCCCCTTTTGCTTTCAGAACATATGCATTTGAAATTGTTATATGGTGTATTGATCTCCCAAAAACTAGAAAATGGACTTGACTTCTATCAGTATTTCAACATATTTTTCTCTTCCTCAACAGTCATTGCAAATATTGCCTCTGTACAAGGAAAGATATATGGTCACCGTTTTGTAGGTAGAACTGTAAAGAAAAAAAAAAAAGAATCTCTTTCACCTTCTGTGCTGGGGAGTGGTCTGGGCAATCTAAAAGATCTGCTTAAGCAAATCCTTATATTCATATTTTCTAAAGGTCTTAAAAAATAAAATTAAATTCCTTTTGCCTCCAGCTATGCATACTGCTAGGAACTTCTGAAAATACCACCTCTAATGTCTTTATCTGCCTTTTTTCAGTGATAGATAAGTCTACATCAGGTAATAAGAGATGCATTTGTTCTTCAGTAAACTGTAAGAAATTAAGTTAAATAAAATACCCCTACCCCTCAACTGTATCAACTTGATTATGAGTCTACTCAGCCTTCTTTGAAAACTCCTACAGCTTCTAAAAATTCTATATTTGTTTAAAGAATTAATCTCTAAATGCAGCCAAGAAACAGCCGCTGCTTTTGAGCAGCATTTGTCAGAGCAGTCTGGGATCTTCATATGAGCACCCTGGCTCCTTATTACTTGTCTCCACAATACAGGGTGTTCCAGTTTTCAAGCTTGGGCCAAGTGTGAAAGCTTCATGCTTCCTCTTTGTGCCACCAGCACTCACCCAGTCAAATCTGTGTTATGACAAATGTACGACCAAGGTCAGATATGCAGAGTTCATCTCAAGCTGAGTGGGTGGGAGAGTGGTTTTCCCTTCCATCTCACCTGTTCCAGTGCAACAAAGATGCATATTGAATTGAAAACACAGTTGTAAAACATTAATCAGAGGGTATCTGACTCCTTTTCTTCAGGTAAGAAAGACGGTTAAAGAATTTCCAAAGGAAAACAAACAAACAAAACCCAAGCAACTCATGAACAAAAATCCTAGTTTTGAAAAACAGTTCCTACAGGGGTTGGAAAATACCCAAAACCCTAGATGCCAAGCATGAAATTTTTCAAATACTAAGAAGTTCTCCTTCATGTTAGCACATTGCTGAAAAGCGGTTACATTTTTAAACGAGCCAGGTTTTGATTTTGCAGCCATGATGTTTCTTGAAAACAATCAATAGGAAATAGTGTGCATTTTAAGTGGAAAAAAAAAGTCCCCACACCCAAAAAAAAACCCCCAAACCCCCAACTTCCTACTCTAACTTCCTATGACTGATGGCAAGCTGACTGTAGCACTGTCATTGTTCCTGTATCGCTATGACGTTTTTGGTATAAGAAGCCAGGAATAATCTCACTTGTGAAAAACAACTTTTAATCATCTCTTCCTATTTCTTCATAATGCATTGCAACACAGTTAAGCATATTTAAGATTTTTCCTACAGCTTCTTGTAGCTACAAGCCAGCTGAGTAACATTGAGCTGTTCTTAAGATTAGCCTGTTAAGATATTCAGTGGATATAGAAAACAGAGCAATATCAGCTCAAGGGAGGAACCTGTAGTTGTTAAGTTCTCATCTACTAAAGACAGCACCAAAGTATCGATCAACCACTGGGTAATACTTTCAAGCACATTTGCTAGACCACCCTTGTCAAGCAGCTGGGTTTTGGCAGACATTTCAGTGGGCATTTAAGTCAGGTTTCATTCCAGCTTTTAGAAAGTGTTTCATTAAAACAGATAGGATTTAAATAAATGAATTCATCCCAAAGGACATCTGGACATCTGTTACATACCAAAGTAAATTTCTATTTAGCTAAATCCTGAGGCTTTATCTATCAGATGGATAATCTTTGGCATTTATATTCCTTACCATTCCCACCTCCCCAGCCCTCATCATTTGGCACCTGCCAATCTTGAATATACATTCTGAAAACAACCCTGCCTATCTACAGAGAAGGGACTGGGATGGAAAGAGGCTAGTGGCCCAAATCCTTGAAGGTATCTCACCTTCTAACTCCCCTAAAGTTGGTATTTTTTAAATACAAGCAGATCCCTGAAAGGTGACCTGGACCACAGCTGGACCAGCTACTGCAGAAGGCACCAACTTATTTCAGTCTAATATATTTGTCAGAGAAGCACATGTTATATCTGAAAGTAACAAGATAAGAAACTAACTTTTGTTAGTGAAACATTTCCCCCACTTAAATTTCACTTATTAAATTCAAGATGATACCCAAGCATGTAATAATCTGCCATTTACCCACATCTCATTTCTCCTTTCCCCGGTGATTGTGTTTAAGGTCATCATTTACATTGAAAATCATCCTTGAGTTAGTTAATTGAATAAAAGTAATTCAAATCTGGCAATTGTTAATAAATGTGAAGTCCTACAATTTGGTTAATTCTTGGAACCATCAAGAGGCTAAGAAGTCACTTGTCTTTATCTCTAATGTTATTAAAGATGGAAACATCTAAGCTTTGCAATATTAGGTTGCTGCATTAATGTACAGTCATTTATGTTTCAATGTGAAAAATGAGAGTGTTGGCATTCAGGAACAGCAGCCGTGATGATTTTTAAATTGAGACAAGATTTACTAAACATGTCCCTAACTTTGTAACAGAATCCATTTTATGTCACAGAGGGAATACTTTCACACGCTTCTGGATGGTTTATCCAAGAATGTTAATCAACAGTCATTCAGATGACCACCCTTCAGAGGGTTTCTGTTTTGAACCTCGTTTGTTTGTTTTGATGGGGAGGGAGAAGGGGTCAAGAGGATGACAAGAACTTTGAAAATACAAGGTTCTAATGTTTCTACATTCACAGCTTGGATAAACACAGTCTACCATGGGATGACACTGGAGGGGGAAGGTGGGCAGGGTGTGGTAGGAAAGGAAGGAACACCTTCTTCAGACTGCAAGTTCAAAGCCTTTGAGCCATCTGCACACTCCCAACAAGACTGCTTTGCAGTTAAATTATCAGTTTCAGAATTTACTCTACTTCCATGCAGTCTTAATGAATCTATTGATTTTCTTTCTGATGACCTAATATTTTTTCCTGTTTTTTTTTTCTTTAATAAAATGAAATGATTTATTATCTGTGGAAAAAATCTCACCAAAACTCTTTATTGCAAACTGAATAAACTTTCCCTGCTTCATCTAGTTTTATTTTGCACTCTTATTTCTAAGCTTAGTCCAAAAATGAGTATCACGTATAGAAACAGTACTTCGTGAATATTTACGAAGGGTTAGTACAATGTTACTACATGTTTTAATACTCTCTTAATTGGCAGTTGCAGTTGTAAGATATGATTTATAATGACGTCTTAACCATTTTTAACATCTACAAACCATGCATGCCATCGCTATTTAGCATTTGTTAGCCCTGCATAAATTACATACAACTATAGTCCTAATATGAAATATGATCAGCTTCACTCTAAATGTGTAATTTTCATTCTACATTCTTCTTCTATGCACAATCCATGGAAAGTGCTTAGGCACAGCAAAGTGCTTTTGCATAGCAGGAAGATAGCTTACAACACTATGAATCTGAGGAAGTGTAAATTCAGAGAAACTACTCATGGACAAGATCAGAGAGGAAGTGGGAAAACTGGAAATAAGGGAAGAAGTTTCTTGATAATCTCTTTACAGTTTTCTTAATGGTAAGAAGAGACTATACAGAAACAGAACGTGTTTACTTTTTGTCTCCTCTTTTTAGTACTAAAAAAATGCCAAATTAACCAGTTTCAAGAGAAAAACAGAAAAAAAAAAAAAAAGGACTTCTTTTCCTCCACCCAACAGTGCCACAATTAACTAATTGCAATATAAACTTCCATGTTGTCCCACCAACATGCTTCATTTCAGGAAATGAGAGCTGGGAAGACTGTTTCATCTCCAATGCACAAATCAAACCTTTGGCTGAGCCAGTGAAAAGGTCAATGAGATGGCTTAGTAGTGCCAGTTGTGATCGTGGTTTTGCAACACGTGCATTTGTCCAGTAGACCCTGAAGGAGGATGACCAACTAATTTCCGTATCAAGCATCAGACTGCCACTAGCCAACCCTAGCTGGAATCAGAACAGCCTGGACTCAAACCAATGACCTCCTATGAAAGGCTGTGTCAATGTAAATCCCAAGCGCTATTGAGGCAGAGAGTTATTTAATTAAAATAACAAAAAGTAAGAGACCATTCCAGCTGGACAATTATTCAACACAGGACTGACTATGCACTTCATTAAGAGACTGTTAGAGGTACAAGCCCTGTCCATGTTATTGGGAACTGCACCTTTAGGCAAATTTCTTCCCAGCTCCAGGATTCAGGGTGAGGAGGTGCCCATTATCAGGCAGGGGCTGTCGCAATTGCCCACTCATTAAAGGGAAGCCCACTCCACATTGTGGAAGATCTTGCACAGACACCTAGGATCTCATGCTTCTCCTATAATGCTACAAGCTTTGCCCTCTTTAGTCTCAGCTACATCACTCCCCCATCAGTCACTCTTTCCAACTACTTAGCATTATCCCCAATGGAAGTTATTGACACGTCCAATTAGCCTGTTTAGCTTTCAAGTAAAGATCTTGACAAGTCGCTGCATCCCAATGAGCTTGCAAATTCTATAAGCTAGAAACGTGTATAAATTCTCCAAGCTCATCTGGCACATTTTGAATGAAACAGATGTGTCCACATTTGATGTGTACTAGGAATGTGCATACACAGATAAACAGGAGTCTTTATGTATGTAAATGGGTGTATGTATTTCATGAACTAGCTTGCACATCAAATTTTGCTTAACATGTACTTTGCACAATGCCACTGAAATGAGAAGGACTGCAGACATCTGTATAAAGTTAATTGGCATGCCTTTCAAAACATGACTTCCTTCAATGCAATTTACAGGCAAAACAATAATTAGGGGTGCACAATTTTGTGATTTCTAAGGTATCTATATTGAATTTTGAAATGTATCTGCAAATGAGTGCCAGTTAGGAACAAGAAGGAAATTGGACCCTGACTGCCTAAATTATTTTAGGAGAGTTCCCTGGAAAACTGAGCATTGCGGGTGGGCTCAGCAGCAGGCACCCGAGGACAGGGACAGACAGAGAGGGTGTGTCCATGCATGCATGCATTTCAGTTCTCCAAAGTAATCAACTCTTTCATAGTTAAGTGACAGCATGAGCCAACTCCATCCAAAATCTGCTCCTGCAGTTTCAGACCCACAAAGACTCCTAAACCTTCTGGATTTTTCTGCTATGAAGGTGTCACAATCCTGTAAAGATGACACGTGGCCTCTCTGATGACCGAGCCATCCTCTGTAAGAGGTATACTAGCACAGCTAAACTGATTTAAAAAATTATGTCCTTTGCCCATGTTTCATAACTAGTAAAAGTTTTCCAGAATACACTGGTTAATAAAGGCACACAAGAAGTGACCATCTCTCACTTCTCTGCTTATGTAGCAGTTAGCATAATGGGTCAGCATATCTTTATCTCATTAATACATTTTAACTCATGGTGAGCATTTTTGTAGGGATAACAGTCTTCAGAACAGAGATATGTGAACCAGCCAACAATAACAATTCAAATCACAGGATTAAACACTATGAACTCAGGGTGGGTTTCTAGGGAAATGAGAACATGTTTCACCATATCATCTTGAACACATGATTGCCTTACTTTTGTTAACATTCAGCTCCAGTGCAATGATTTGGTGATAAGGCCTACTTCGAGTCAATTTATCTGGGCTGTATTCACTTGCTTCCTTTTAATCTGGTCTCATTCACCAAGGCTGAAATAGATACATGACTCAGAAATCAAATGCTGCAAATAAAGCTAGCATGCATCTTTGTTTCAAGGCCTACTGAACTCAGACCTTGGGTTTTCCTTTCCCCCTCTCTCCCCACTGCTAGTAAACTATGAATAAATTAGCAATTGGAGTGTAATGGCTGGAGCAACTTCATTAATATACTGTCATCCTGTGCAGAGGTACAAGTTCTGACATTGAGGCTCTAATGTCCTGTGAATTACTGATGGAAATGTATACATCCAAGTTCTCATCTTCAACTCTTTGTATGCTAAGTGTTTAATTGTCAACAATTCACGACCACTGCCATTTGGCTGGTACATTAAAACCAGCATGCTATAAAACCCTTTCTAGATTCCTGAATGTGTTTCTACACTATTAAAGTATTGTTGATTTTAATGCAGCATTTACAATCAGCAATACTGTTCCCCTACCTGTATGCATGGTGTCATATATACAGTTAACAGAGAACTTACCAGCTAAACAAGGATGCAGAGGGAACATGGCTGTGTCCCCATCTGACAGATGAAGAGCTGAAACTTCAAAGGATTGACATGCCCAAAGTCTCACGAAATATCTGTACCAGACTTTGAACTGAACCGGCACCTTTTCAGATTCCATCCATGGCTTACCCATGACTACCCTCCTTGTAGGCCAACCAAGCTCTAAAGTTGTGACCAAACAAAAAAATCCCCACAGGATACAGTCAAGTTCCCTAGTTCTGGACTACATTAAATTCTATAAGTCAAAAGCCACACTAACCATGAGCCACAGAAAAAGGAGGTACACAGCGACAGGACAAGAGGCAATGAATGCAAGTCACGGCACAGGAAACAGCAACTAGATGGAAGGAAGGATGTTTTCATCATGGGATGGTAACACACTAGAATAGGTTGTTTATAGAGGCTGTGGAATCTCTGCCCTCAGAAATTTTCAAAACCAGACTAGACATGAGCCGAAGTAACCTGATCTAGTTGAACTACTTTGAACAGGAAGGGGCTGCACTACAGATGTCCAGACGTCCCCTCCAGCATCAATTACTCTATAAAAGGAAAATAAGCACCTGGAACTTTTAAAGTGAATTAGATACATACCTTAGTGCTTTTGTATAATTCTATCAGGCACCAGTCAGCATGTTCAACAAGTAAACAACTCTGTAAATCAGGACTGAAGTTCCTCATATGATGCTCTCACATGAAGGGATAGGTTTTCAAATGTAAAGTACCCACAACTGGAACCTGAAATGGAAAAAGAAAACACTCAGAACTCAGTAAGTTTCATTCTTCCAGAACTCTGAATGACCAGATGGGTAAATAAACAACAAATGAACTCTTCAGATATTGGCAACAGTTAATTCTCATTTAAGTGAAAGATTCCAACTGATTTTAATTTGATATTTAATTGGACCTCTATGCAAGTATATTCAAAACAGGAAGCACCGCGAAAACAGGATTTTTTTAAACAGTGTTTATTCCATCTGACATATACAACCTGGAATACCATAAGCATCAATCCTTGCTATGGTTTTCATTTGTTCTGGAATTCAAAACGGTTTTCTTAAATTTTTCCCCATGTCACCCTACTTCTTATGCTTCTCAAATCCTGTTCCTAGGAAGCTTCCAATCTACTTAGCAGATTCATGACCCAGTCCTTACGTACTGTAAGGACTTGGATTGACTATGAACTCCACTGACATTACCACCAGGTTGTTTTCTCACTAAGGTGAATAGGAGTAGGAAAATACTGGCCTCTATCTAACTATATATTGAAATTGTATGTAAGCATCAGCATAGTACATTCACACTATGGACAGTTTGTGGAACTGTGTTTAAAACAAAGACAAGAGAGAAAGGCAGTCTACTGAGGATGACTTGCAAAAGAAAGATCTATTCCTAAAAGCTTACTCCTGCTCAAGTTCTGGTGTAGATGCAGGGACCCCAGTCATAGAATCATAGAATCATTTAGGTTGGAAAAGACCTTTAAGATCATCGAGTCCAACCATAAGCCAATGAAGGCATCTATTAGCATTCTCCCACAACCACACTTCCAAGCACCAGTCGTAGTAAGAAATCTATTTCTTTTAAGCATTTGGAATCTGTGCAAAGGTAATTTCCTTTTTTATTCCTTGATTTCCGCAGGAAAGACTGAGAATGGCAGCCTGTAGCTGTTCTCCTTCTGAAAATATTAGTAGAAGCCACTGGGATCCAGCTGCCACTACTGGTCATTTTTCCTGCATCATTAACTTCCATTCTTGTACAGTGGAGTGGAATGACAGCTGAAGGTTTTGTGGTATGCGAACTTTCTGATCCTGCTCTCTCTGTACCCACTGATGTCATCGTGGCAGGTATACCTGCTGATCAAAGTTCACAAACATGCAACCTTAACATCACTAATTTTCATGTGTTCACAGCACTTGTAGGTGTCCTACTAGAAATTTTTCTGGCTATGTATGGAAGAATGGTGCTATTCATTTTTTTCCACAGACTGCAATGCAACCTAGAGGCTTCAACCCAAAGCAAAATCTCACTGAGGGTATGAAAGCATACCACGCTCCAGAGTACTTTCTCTGTACATTGCTATTTATATGATCGCTATTTAAGTATAATATTATTTGTTTGCATTGCAATGGCATTTAGAAGTCACCATCATGGATAAGCGTACCAATTCCTGTGTAGATAAATTAAAAGATAGCATTGTTCGAGGAGCTAATAATAGAAATGAAATTAAAAAAAAGCAAGAGGTGGACATAAACAGACAAACTTGTTCCTACCACAGAAAAGTAGGAAACAGAGCTGATCAGTGCAATACATAGTAGCATCAAGTAGAGTTAAAGCATTTAACCATGTAGACATTTTCCAGGAGGAGAAAAAAAGAGATAAAAGAGTTTCGGGGGGGGGGGGGGGAAAAGTGTTCATTCTTACAACAAATAACGCACAAAATCCTGTCTCAACTCAGGGATTCACCTGCAAAAATATCATTCAGCAGGTTTTGGAAATGTATCTTTCATGTTCTTCCTTATTTAACACTACTAACTAGTGGAATCTATGACCACAAGATCTCATTAATCTGCAAATCAAGATTTTTAAATTTTTTTTTTAAAGGCATTGAACTTTATTGAGATTACCAATGCCTTCAAATTAATAAGGAGCAAAACAATATCCAAGTGTTTTGAAAGGGGGCTAAATCTTCTTATGTACATCAGCCTCTTATTGATGGGTGCTAGAAGAATACTTCCTAGTGGAGAGAATTATCCTTTATCTATTATATCGTGTCCTAAAGGAATTACTACTACCAGCTGCTGAAAAAGAAGATACAGATACAATTGGACCATTTGTGTTAGTCATTGGGAAAATACTGTTTGGAATCCTTCTGGAGCATTATGCTACTGAGGTTGTAATTTCTAGCTTCAATATTCTTCCAGTAAAACTGCCCTGCCCTATCCTAAGCTAGTTAAATATAAACAAGCTTAACCTGAAGACCTTATACAACAAGCAGGTCCTAAAAGACAAAGCTTCTCTCAAATTTCCATATGAAAAACTTGTTTTGGTTGAACACTTAAAGTCGTTACGAACAGGGACATGAAAAAAAGCTGAGAGACTTTCACATGAAATGTGAAAGAAATACCAAATACCAAGTGCACCAACAGGAAAATTTTGCCTTGCCACTTCTCATTATTACAGCTATTATCAGTGAGGTTAAAGCCTTGTCCAGAGCGCACTCTCCAGAGGCTGAGCATCCTTAAAACTGATTGACATCAAGGGCACTAAGCACCTCACAAAATCAAGCCTTACTTCCTCAGAGTAGTTACCAAAGAAACCTCTTGTACAAGCACAGATTACACTTGAAATAGACAACTGAACATATTGCATAGGACAGATACTTAATGTACCAGTTTTTCAACTTAAAGATAATTTACAATGCTACAGTAATACATGGGTCCTTACTGTGAGTCCCTGAATGTTTTCAGAACAAAAATGAAAATAAAGCCTAAGACTGATTTACAGAACCACTAATCTGCGTTTCTGAATGCTGCTATCACGTATGAAATGCACTCGAAGACAACTCGGGCCAAATTCTGACTTATCTAGGAGTAAATCCAGAGCAGGTCATGACAAACCCTGCCCGCCCCCCCATCTTCAAAAAAGCAGTGGAAAAACTCACTCTGTTTAGAAATAACTCTACACATTTCACCACAGGCTTTCCAGCATTTCTCACTCTCATTGCTAAGGGCATTGGCATAAAGAAGCTCATCTACTCCTGCTGCTTATTCCCCACCTGGAGTTACAGTTCTGTGGTGTGCCATCATAACCATCTCCCCCATGGTAGCAAGTGCTTTCTGGTAAAGCCTTCTTAGAGATCTGTAACTGTACAAAACAAATAATAGGGTATGTGCTGCAAGCATCTATCTGGAGCTCACAGCAGGACTGCCTATTGATTTAACCCTACCAATTTTTCCTGTGTTAGGCAAGCTTGGGCTGGGACAGCTGCCTGGGCACAGGACCCACTTAAAACATCAGCAGCTACTGGCAGGCTTTCACTAGGTGTTAGATTTTACTACATTTGCTGTTCTGTTAGAAGGTCCATGCACAACAAAATCTTCATCAAAATCCTCTGGGACAGAACAGTGAAGCACTCTTCCAGGAGGGCAGACCCTGCATCCCTCTCCTGTTCACTTACTGTGGGCTTTATCCTTACCCATGATAAGACATCAGGGGTTCAACCCCCTTCAAGAATGAGCTTTGTATTTCCTGCAAGATAACTAGCTACAGATCAGACAGTTTGGTTTCAGGCTAATATATTTCATATCACTCTTTCAAGAAATTTATATAACATGGGCATGCATAGATCTACATTGTAGGACAGAAGACTAAAGAAGTGCAAATTACCAAAAGTAACTATTTATTCACTAAATAGTAGAAATCCAAACCATATAAAAATCTAAAGAGTACAGAAAAATGGAGATAAGGCCATTTAAAAAATCAAACATATTAGCCAGAAAAGGGAGTCAAAGTACTAGCAATGCTTGCCCCTGTTATCTACGTGGTTGTCAGAGGAAATGCTCAGTTATTCAAAAATGGTGGGTAATTGTCTGTACAATTTCATCCTCCAGGACTTAGACTGCACTAAGCCACAAAGCCTTGCTTGTAGAGAAATGTATTGTACTCGAAAAATACTATCCCCTTTAGCATTCTGCTGTGTATACTCATTTTGAGTAAAAGCAAGCAGTCACACAGTCTAAGATACTGTCACTGATGAACCCTGAAATAGCCATTTAGCAGAAACCACAAGCAAAAGCAAAAATAAAGGTAATTTATTTAATTTTGAAATTTTCCTCACTCCTTGCATAGTGCTAAATAAGCTATAAGGGTGACAATTAATTGAAGTGGATGCACATCCTGCCAACCAGGGAAAAAAACCCACCTTTTATTTGCCTCTAACCTTTCTTATTTTCATGACAATGTCTGCATTTTCTCACTTTAAAACACAAACAAGTCAATGTAAGCATGGCTGGAAGGCTGAGATGATTACAGGATAATTCGTGTTTGCAAGAGCAAACAAAATCAATTGCAATTGTTTAGGAACCAAGCACATTAAATGGTGGTGAAAAGATATTTGCTGGACTTTTATAACATGGGTTTTTTTAATCCCAACAATGATAAAGGAGAGACTGACAAAAACCCTTAGGAACTATTTTAGAAATGTACACACTATCCTATCCACAGTAGTAATGGAGGGAGTTGTCTGCATCTGCTGCAGATGAAACAAGAGCGGATTTGGACAATACTTAAAAACCAAGCACAAGGACACAATTCTTCCTGAAAAACAATATAAGAGAGAGAGAGAAAAATTGATTGGTTCAGGAAGTCAATTGAATTCTCTGTTATAACACATTAAATACAGAATTACTCAATTAACTTCAGATTAATTATGGCTTTCAGGTAAACATGATGACTGTCATCTTGGCTAACACGAGGCACTAAATCATGAGGTATTGAATCAACTGCTTCTCACCCTGACAACAAGACCATGTTAGCAATCTAAAAAGCCCAAATCATTACCTTTTCCATGTATACCAAACGTCCTCCATTGGCTGGATACACACGATTCACAATTCCTGTTCTGTCCTGTAGTTATCACTGATTTTTTTTCTAAGAGCTGTTTATTCTTAGGGAGGGGTGACTGTAAATCAAGTACACCGTTGTTCAAGTTTTAGTTACATGCCACGCCAATTTTAATTTTTGGTCTCTGCTTGAAACTAGAAGTGTGAAAAGAAAACCAGATCAAATCAGAAGCATGTAAGCCAAGGAGAGGTGGAGATCCAGGACTATTTAGCCTCAGGAAGAGAAGGTTCAGGAGAATCTTATCTATGTATCTAAGTACCTGATGGGAAGGAGTAAAGATGACAGAGCCAGACCCCTTGTGCTGCCCAGAGACAGGATAGGAGGCAATGGGTACAAACTGAAACATGGGAAATTGCATTTAAACATAAGAGAAAGCTTTTTACTGTGAGGGTGCTCAAACATTGGAAGTGGTTGCCCAGAGAGGTTGTGGAGACGCCATTTTTGGAAATATTCAGAACAGAAGAGGACACAGTCCTGGGCAACCTGCTCCAATGCTGATCGTGTTTTGCACAGGGGACTTGGACTGGTCGATCTCTAGAGACCCCTTCCAGTCACAACTGTTCTGTGATTCTCTGAGAAGGATTAAAATGGCAGCTCTGCACGTTGGCAATCCACCCATAATACAAATTATATAGATAATGAAGGAACTTCAAGGTGCCCGAGGAAGGGGAAAAGAAAAAAGTTCTCAAGTAATGTGTCTTGGTTTAATTATTTATGGTGATACTTGATGGTCTCATTACCAGGTCATACATGACCTCTGGGTAGTGTCTTCATCCTTCCAGATTAATACGTTATTGTGACACAAATAACTTTGGCAATTACTTCTTCTTTAATGCCACAGAAATGTGTAGTTTTTGCTGAGGAAAAAGGTTGATTTTAACACAAGCAAATGTCCTTTAGAAACAGATAGTATCATTATACTCAAGAGGCCAATTATTCATTCTTTATTCACTTTTTTAATCCTAGTTTCTGCTTTATAAGACTAGGGCAAGTTGTGAGGTGTTATCATTACTGAGGTCCTTCAGATAGTCTACGCAAAATGTCTAAAAGTATTTTAACATGTAAAAAATTTGTCAGACTTTTGTAAAATATGTGCATTGTCAGGAAGCACCCATTTTTAAGGTACTGATTCTTATTCTAACTTAATAAATTAATATATTTTCTTATTTATCTTCAGAACTCCTCCATAATATAGATGTACTTGCTTTTTAAGGGCAGCTAGATTATAGAACATCAGTTTCCTGGAAATTACAGTCTTCTGGGGGAAAAGAAAAAAAACAACCCAAAACTCTAATTAAGAAAAGTCAAAGTGTCATACAGATCAAACTCTGCATTATTTCAGTACAGAAACACTAAACTATGTTACATACTTAGGTAAATACCATAGGAATTAAATATCTTATCTAAGTAATGCAATGTGGGTTTGTACTTGAACCTGAAAGGAGAAAGTGGAGTGGAGGATTCCAAAATGATCTCCTGAAATGAACAAAAACAGTCTGGTTTTTTTTTTTCCTGATAAGAAGACTGTATTTTTCAGCTGAAAATTTTTCCCACAACAATTTTCAGCTAACACAACTGCTGCCCCTACCTCTCAAATCAGCAAAGGAAATTATATTCTTAGCTACATCCTCCTAATAGCAGACATGTCTCCCTAGGGTACCACATTATTTAAGCACTGGGCATATTCATCAGAGGGCTGACAAATAGGGACACTCTATGAATTATTTTCACAGATTACTTTCAGCATCTGATCATCCCATTTTGCATCTTTGATTTTCAGCCTCACAAGCAAACCGCAGTCAGTGGGTTTCACGTTCAACAGTGATGAGTTCTTTCATCCTTTGAATGTGGCAGTGCAGGGCTGTCCCACCTGTTCCTCACAGTGCTGAATTTCTAGGTGATCTTTGTCAGGCGGGGCAAACACCTGATGCATGAAGCTCGAGACCATTCCAAGAAAGCCATTCAGTGAAGGGGAGCTAGCTGCATGCTCTGGCAGCTGGCAAAATTTCTGATATATACTCAAAGGATGGAGCTAAGAGTTGGGGCTGCAGGGATATCTTTGTAGCTGGCTTCTTCCCATCTCTGTCCAAGGAGGTACTGTTCTTTAGTCAGAATTCTTGCATCTTCAGCTACCACAGATGCCTCTGAAAATCTCACTCATCGCTTTTAATGCTAGTTCCCATCCTTGCAGCTGTTTGTGAAGCTGTAGAAGCCCATCATTTGGGGTTAAATTCTCACATAGCATGAGAGTGATTCAAGATTATGCTCAGTAACAAATGCCTTGAGGAGAAAAAAAAGCAAGAATCCACTATAGGAAATTATGTGATTCATAACTATTTGAGTCAACATTCAATTGTGATTATGAATGCCCTAAAAGTGCTGACCTACACTAATCTAAAAAAATTTAAAATATCAGGAAATAAAGTATAGGAAAACACACAGCAAAAAACATCATTCAGCAGACAGTGTGGGATGAACCTGGAAATTTGGTTTCTATTTCTGGCTACATTTTGACAAGTTACCTCCCCTGTCTGTTCTCACCTTTCCTCCTACCGGGACAAGGTTTTTCTCTTGCAACTAGTTATGTATGATTTATGCTGTGCTGGCACCTAAGAGTGTAAACCAGTGATTGTGTCCAGAGAACCTCAAGAGATGTTCCGTACTCAAAACAAAGTGGCCCAAGACACCTGTGACCTTGGCTGGCCTCTGTTAATGCTGGTTTATCAATAAAGTCCTTGAATTTAAGCAAAGCAAACACAGTATCATGCTGAGAACTGTTTAACACAACTCTTCTCAACAGTGCTTGCTCAGTAAGTGTATGTTCATCAGGGAGCTAAATGTAGAATCACACAAGAATCTAGGCAAGCTCTTCCTCTGTGAACAAAATCTAATAAGTAAATAATGTTTTCTCACATTTATAAAAATTTCTATTTACCAAGGGTGAAATACTTCTGAAAAGGCTGCTGTAGTCTAATATCTAAATGGAGGCTACAGCTGCCCCAAAACTGGCAATGCATAAGGAAATATCTTCTGTTAACATGTTTATTTACCTGAGAGGCTGGGAGTGCCCCTCACAATTGTGTTGTGTTTTACTGTTTTTTAATAAAATCAAATATAAACCCTTGTCTTTATACTCATCATCTCGTCAACACACTTAAATAGCTCCTCAGGAGCTGCTTTGGTCTGTCCTATATATAGTACTATACATTCAGTAGAAATTGTTCCAAGGACTCACTTTTTTCTCTGCTTGAGGGGGGGTGGGGGGTGAGTGTTGCACTGTTTACACAGCAGGCCAAAACACATGCCAACACAGTAACTAAAATAAACCAGTTGTCAAAATCAGTTATTGTCTTGAAAAAGACTAAAATAGAGAGTGAACATTTAGAAGGAAAAAGAAAAAGACCAAGAAACAGCAAAGCTCTTTCTCCCCCAGTTAAAAAAACTGATCCCAAACACAGAACACCAGTGTTTGGGTCCCTCCTCTGCCTGACTTTCACAAGGGAAATGTGATAAGGGTGGGCTTCAAAGAACCAGTCATTTCCAGGGTTTCCTGGCTCCAAGAATCTCAATGAACACTTAAAATGACAGTATACATCTTGGATTACTGAGGATTCAGGAACAATGGGAAGTTCGACAGAGGAATAACCAGTTTGATGAGACACGAAATCCCCCTGGTTTGGAGCTTTGGAGAACTGGAACATCCACTGTGATGTGCTCTGTATTATCTCCAAATTGTACCACAACTATTATGGCAAAACTTACTTCAGCTTTTTTATTTTCTAACAGTAATGATGAAGAATCCATTTCAAACTTTCAAGTTCACAGTCTCAGATCAATCCTCCAAAACTCCAAGGCTATGCCTTCCATCCGTTCACATGCTATTCCATTAAAATGCATTGTTTCCTAAAGGATTAATAACAAGTAGAGCTCATTGAACAGCTATATCATCCTAATAGCTACAAGAGAGAGATCTGAAGAAAAATGGGTATCTGGATTCCAACTTCATCAAAGATTAGGAGTACTTGCCAAATTGAGTCCCTGCTTATTTCTGGCTTAGCTGTATTAAACAGGGATATATGCATTCTGAATGTGCTTTTTATTTGAAAAGATATGGATAAAAACATACCTAAGTTCATCTCCTTGTTGCTGCCACTCACACAAAACTTAGTCAAAAGTGACATCCTGCATAGGCACCTTTGAGTCATCTCAATAGTGAACACGTTGCAATAATCAAATCACACTGTAATTTACTATACACACATCATCTGCCTCCCTGTAGATTTCAAACTTGTAATAATGGACCACCTAAGTTCAGAGAAATCAGATGTTTGTCAAAGGGTCTTGCACATTGCTTTCATTCAGGCCTCAATTCAGCAAAGTATTTAAAATGTGCTTACCTTTAACATCTGGTTAAACCCCACTGAAGCCATTCATACATGTGCTGTACTGAAAAGGACTAGAAGTAAGCACGTTTGAAAAGTAGAAATACTAGGTATGTGTTGAACGGGTCTAGCTTTCTACAACAATGGGGGTTACTCAGTCTCCTGTTATAACCACAGACAATTCCTTATTGCACCATTACATAGAGGAAATCTGACTTTCAAAAAAAAATTACTTTCTAGAGCTCTGGGAAGTCTTCATTTGTTGGTAAGATATGAACACATAATGAGATAATACACGGCCAAGGGTCAACATTTTCCTCCCATCCTATCTAACTGCTAGTGCATTAAGTTTTCTTAGGGCATGGCTGACCCATGTGGAAAAAAAAACAGAGCAGAGATACTTGAGCCACATCAGCCACAAACTAATTCCTGCCAGAACTCAAAGCAACAGAGTCGTGTCAACACAACAGTGTGTCTAGATTAATTAGCTTTGCTGAGAGTCAGAGCTAATTAGTCCATGCACTGCCCTACTACCACTACACTGCTTTTAGACAAACCAGCCTGCTCTAACCTGCTTTATGCAATGTGGACACAAGACAGAAGACATGGCCCCTAGCAGAGATGGAAGTTAACATGTTAAGAAAATTGTATGAGGGGGTTCATGCAGTGTCCTTTTTAGTGCTAAGAGGACAATGATTGCTACATCCCAATCAGTAGGGACAAACAGGAAAAAATGTCCTTGCAATAATTAATGCAGTGGATAATAACAGCATTGATTCTAATAGGAAATATTAATTCAGCACATTTGAATTTCAGCCATTTTTAGCATACCCTCTTCTCTCACCCTCACCTCTGCCATCTCCCTCACTGTTCACACTGCTTAGCCCGGGTGTTCTTTGCAAGTCTCAGAGCTGCTTTGCTGGACAGATGAAAGGTTCATTTACATGCCTGTAGCAGCTGTAGTGGAATTAATATTGGTCTCATTATCTTAGCTTGGGATGTACAAGCCACTGGTTTTACAATGCATACTGATGCAATAAAGAGCGGGGAAGAAGGAAAAGAAAGCTGGCTATTTTCATTACAAATGATATGGCAAAGAGTTGAGGAAATCCTAGAAAGGAAAGAGTTAATCTGGAGTAATACCCTGAAAGCTAATAGCACCTAATGCAATTTATTAAAAGAAATCTGTTGAAATACGCAGTCTATGCCACAGTAGTTTTAATTAAAAGGTGGAAGAAAAGTGAAATCATTTATCCAAATCACCCCTTTTAAAGTTAGGGCCCAGTTTTGAATATCCATTTCCATACATCTACAGTATGGGTATTACCAACTCAAGACTTAAAAATTCAAGAGACTATTAAAAAAAAGATTTATCGGTTGCCACTGTTTAATGAGCTGGTAGGATCCATTTAAGTCAGCTTTTTCAAACTTTTGTCCTACAATTACATGGAAAATAATCACTGTCTTGGGGCAGGGGGATTTTAATATATATAATACATATCAAGTAGTTCGGACATTAAGAAAACTACTGAATATCATGGAACTTCTCCACAACATCAGAAATTGTTGGCACTCAACTACCAAAGGGGAGGAAAGGGAATGGGAGGTTTAAGTGGACTTCAGTAGTAAGATCATGATGCTGTACTCCTTCACAAATCATCTACTGGTATTGTATGCAGGAACATACCCTCAAACACAGGCTCCTACAGACAGAGATAAAATAATACTAGTGTTTCATTGGTGTCTATGCTTTATGCAGAGGAACACCTTGAGAAAAACACTACAAAGCGAGACACTGCTAACTTATAATGAACCTAGACTTTCCCCATTCACTACTTATGATGCTACCTTTTGAGATCATCTGGCATAAAACTACAAGGCCTGATTCACAACCTATTCAAGTCAGTCAGTCTCCTCGTTGATTTCAGTGGATCTAGACCAATCCCATCAGTATGCTGTGAAACATCTAACAAAATAGGATTTAAAGCTGAGTGCCTAATGAAGAAATGTACCAATTGTTTAATGATTGATGAGGGAAATGTCAGATGAATTATTTGCCAAATGATACTAGTCCATCTGTTACAGAATTTTGCATGTAAAGACAGAAAGAAATTAATTATATCTAGTTCATATATAGAAACAGTCTAAATTGTGAATCTCAGCTCTTTTCATAAACAAGTCCAGCATCATTATCTCCATTATACAAGTACAAAAACTGAAGCATTAGGGGAAGGGTTGTCACAAGCCCTAACTTTAGAGACATAAGGTGCCGAAATTAGGAAGTCTAACATAGCATAGGCAGTGAAAGGAATGATGGGCTACTCCAGAAGCAATTCAAAATTCACTCCTTTCACAGAGGCCATGAATTACAGAGAAAGCTTCCTACCTCCAGTTGAGGGTGCCTGAAATTAAGTGATGCGAGTGCCCCCCCAAATTACTTTCTCAAGTAATCTAGCAGGACACTGGTAGAACCAGCAAAATTCAGGTCTGTTGAGGCCCAGACCTCAGTCCCTCCACAGAGCTGAACTGCATGTTTGTCAGATACTGATTTTCCATGCAACCTCAGTTGCCTCAATTCCAAATTCTACTGGTGTGTTAGATCAAAGAGTGTTTGAATTTAATACCATTCAGATTTCGGTAACATTGGAACTGCATCACTTACTACTTTTTTCCTCAATGTACTTTTCGTCTCTAAGTTAACTATTCCCTCTGTAATCTGCTTTTAAAGAATGAAAAGCACACGTCTTTTCCACTATGTTCCCACTCAATTTTCTCCAAAAGTTTGACTCATCGTACGTATCTTCCAATCCCTTAATCTATTTGGATTTCTTAAAATAATAAAATTACTTCCAATGAAACAACACAGTCCTCAAGACGCAACATTTCATGAGATTTAGCAGGACGCACCCCTCCCAAAGAAACTCAGAATTTGTAAGACTGTTCCAACATTAGGAAAAAAGTAATAGTCTTGCAACAGGAGGAACATCACTGAATCACAGTCCGTAGTGCAATGAACTGAAAGTAACTGAAAGGCACCAAAAGGCAAAATACAAACATCTAACCTTCTTTTTAGTCTGGGAATGATGATTTTGTCCTAAGCAACATTCTGCCCTGATTTGCTCTTGACTTCAGTTAAAACAACATTTTACCTCAGACATTTCATATAAGCAGAGCTCACATCATCTCTGTGTAATGTTAGGGTTTAGAGATCTTTAGATTCTGGGGGCTTTCTCCAGTCTGTCTCCAGCCAAATATTCTCTGTTGTATTTCATAGCCATCCACATTTCTATACAAACAAAAAATCCACAGCAGTAACTTGGCCTATTATAACCTAACCACACTTGCTCCTCATTTTTAATTCATCTTTCTCCTTTGACTCCAGAAGACAATCCTTCTTTACAGCCAATGAAAAATTCATGAGATACAGAAAGGAGAGATTGAAAGCAACCCAGTAAAGAATGATTAGGCAAAACCAGGATTTAGTCTAGGACTGAGTACATCACTGGGTAGGTCTACTTCTGCTAAGTCAGGGAAGAATAAATCACTCTAAAGAAAAGATTTCAGATAGTAGATTTTCAGCTTGTGAGAGAGGGTTAGGGCAGCTTAAGTTTCATTTGTAGGGGAAACCTTGCCGATAGGAATTGCTGAGATGGATGTATTGAAACACAAGAAATCAACCTGATCACCTCTCTTTCAATGCTTCTGTCACCTCTTTTGTGGATGTTGTCTCCAAGGCCTCTAAGAAAGAAGTGCACCAGATATTCAACTCTCTCTGTGTCAGAGTGAAGACAGATTCCTAATAGGAGTAAGTAGATCGAAGACCCGGTATCTGTGAAATACCAGTTCTCTGTGAACAAATCCTAAATTATGCATATAGGGAAAAATTTCAAAGGACAAGCAAACGATCATAATGCCAAGTAAATCCAAATAGATTTACAACAGCGTTTCTGTACCAGAAGGCAGCTTCCATAGCAGTTTGTAACAGCAAATCCTGTGTCTATATGTTGAGTTTCTCTTAGTGGTCAGCAGATCCAACAGTGCACTTAATACACTGCTTACTTAGCTGCAAACAAGCTGGATTCTCTAAGCCTGCTCATATGCTTAATACTAAGAACGCTGTGGGTTTTGGTTAAGTCTATCCCAAGCATGTTTTCAAAAAATTATGCAACTAATGAACACTAAAAATTATAAAATTGTTTCCAATTATACAGGTGTGGCCAGAATGCTCTGAGTGTATTCTGAATGCATAAATGACAATGATTATCAGAGGAAATAAATCCCATATGTTGAAGATGAACTGATTTCAGAAAAATGGTGATTCAAGAATTTAAAGATTTGATCAAATGACATGAAGGAGACTGAAAAGATTCCAACTGATGTTGCTTGCCATTGGATTAAACCATGAGCAAAGATGAACTCTTAAGTACTCAAATTAAATATTAGAGGTCCTTGAGTTTCTTCTTCTACTGATAATAATGCAGTGCCTTATCTGTCAGCATATCTTTATAATGCACAGACACAAATACTAGTGTACTGCCAGTGCTGCTAAAAGGGGAAAACCACACCCATTAAGACTGAGGACATGTCAGTAAATGTCTGTAAGCACCATCTGCCACTGAGCTCTTTTCATAAATCCATCTGCTGTTAATTTTTTTCTTCCCCAGACCTGTCTGGCCAAGTCAGATACACTGAGAATCCAAAGGCTGAAAAGGTCAAGTGACAACATTTATTCTCTTTTGGTAAGGTATTTCTCTCTTTTGGAAAGCAAAGATCACCAGTTTTGAGAAGTCTGGATCGCATGTGAAAGCGATCAGGTCGGACAAGCTGAATAAAATGATAAAATATTTCTGTGCCCTTTATGAAATTAAGTGTCTGTAGTGACTTGGATCATACTGCCAGCATTGCACTGGGAAGGATTTGGTTTGGGTTTCTCTGTTGTTTCTTCTCTTGAGCCGAGAAAATGATGGGGAAAGACAACACGTAAAGAGAGGAAGAGCAGCAAGGAAGGAGGTGAGGGAGAAAAAAAAATATATACATGCTGTCTGGTACTCAAATATTAAATCCGAGAGATGTAGCACCACTGACAAAATACTGCTTTTGTCAACTCAGTTCACATCATCTAAGGAACGCGTGTAGCAATGCCAACAGAAAAAGTTTTGTTGGCATATGTTGTAGTTCTACAGGGAGAATCTGCCAACACAGTTTTGCAGAAATAATTATAAAAGCAAAGATGAGTCTTTGCTACCCTTCAGCTCCTGAATCTGAGAGCTCATATATATTATCCCTACTCCTTTCTCTATTACCTCCAAACACAATCCTGGAACAAGGAAAGAGAACTATGACAAAATAAAGGAAGTTTAGCGTTCTCGTCTGATTACTGGCTCCTTATTCCCATGCAAATTAGATTTAGCAACAATGCTCAGGAATTACATAGCAATAAAATAATCTCAAGCATCTCCCAATCTGCAGTAATAACTTAGCATCATTATAGCCATTTTCAGATGAGTAACTTGAAGCACAAGGAAATTGGGTTCCTTTCCAACACACTTGCCCACACGGTGAGGCAGTGGCATACAGAAGAACAGTACTCTCAAATCAGAATGACATCCAATAAATAATTAATAACATTCCCTGTTATTGCTTGTTTCCCACCCCCCCAAGTCTATTTAAATATATTCAAGACAGAGACTGGAAGAGAGGAATGACAGTTGTGAAATGCTCCTGCATCAGTTAGCAAGGTGGGACATACCCTCTTCATTAAAAAGTCTGCTCACTTCAAGCCATCAGCAAAACTTTTGCAACCCAGCATCCACCACACCGGCCTTCTTCAAACCAGGCCAACAGTACCTGTGTTGGAGGGATACTGCGGCATCCCACCAAGGCAGTAAGAACAGAGTGCCTGCTGCATAGCACCTACTTACAATGCTCAAGTCTCCTTGTCATAGCAAAGAATCCCCAAGGATGTGCCCGAGTTCTGCATTGGTTGAATCTGCCAGCTACAATGTACTTCAGCAAAACTGACTGTGGAAGTTGGTTGTCTGCACAGGTAAAATAGGGTTCTAAAAAACTTAGGTTACATAGGAGAGGATAATTTCAAATTAAGGGAACATGGCCTGATTTTAATTATGTGATTAAATTATTCACAAACAACAACTTATATTTTGAAATAAATTCTGGCACTGCATTTAACAGTGTGTAGCCCTCAAAACCTAACAAGATATGATGATTCCTCCACTTTTATACAGTTTTTATCAGAAATCATACAAATTTACGTATCCGTACAATGAATTTCAGCAGTTACGAGCTTCGGATGTGGTGCTAAGTGTAAGACTAGAAAAGTGGTGTACTGCATGTAATCCCTGTTTAATTTTCATAGTGTGGCATAGAGAACAGACTAGTACAGCTCTTTTGTTTATGAACTAATCCTGTTGCTGATAATAGGATTAGCATCAAGAACAGATGCAGAGTAATTCATGGTGCATTTCTTCCAGGTACAAAACTATGCAGAAGGGTTATTCTAACAGTAACAGAAAAGGTAATTTAATGCCTGTATTTATCTCAAGCACAATGAAAACATGCAACCTTCCAGTGTGCATTCTAGTCTTAGTACATTTACAGCAGACAGAATGCTAGCATGGGGACAAAGTAGATGCAGTCATTGTCACACTACAATGACAGAAGGAGAAGACTAAAGTGTTCCATAAGAAATGCTGCTTTTGTAAAAAAGGAAGTACTTTGCTAAGGTATTTTTGGACTGGCATACTGTAGATAGTAATACCTTTGCTAGTGACTACCTTCAGACTGCTTAAAAACCACCACATCTTGAAATGACATTTCCATTAAAGCAGATTTAACTATAATACCTATGTCACTCAGTTGCAGTCTGGTCTCTAAAATTCTCCTGTCCAGTCCTATGAGAAATTGTTGACCAGTAGACTTGATTAATGTATTTCCAAGAAACTAAAATCACAAAAGACAGAAATCACCATTTTCAGAGATTTCAATTTTTGCCTAATGTACAGCCACACAAATCAAGAGAACTGCTCAGATTTCACCTTATGAAAACTAAATTTCTCATGTAAGCATGCTATTGATTTAATTGTCATTCAATTATTTTCACATGGTAAACATGACTGTGCTGTTTGACTGCAGAAAATTGACACCATGTCTTTAATTATGAAATATAGCAGGACCAAAGCATGAACTGATTTCAGACTGATTGCAAAGGCACAGAGAGCTTTTCCTTAGCTTTATAGCTGACAGGTACCCAGCATCTTGATGATACTTTCATGGTACGCAGCCAATAGCAACAAAAACCTGTATGGGTGTTTTACCAGAAAGGTCAGACTCTATTTCTCCTCTTCTACATCATAACAAGAATCCATGGGCCCAATTCCCTATTCAATGAGTTTGGAATTGGTTCACTTAGTAAACCAGATTTATAAACTTCCACTAGTAGAGAAAATCTACCTCTCAAATATATTCTTAAGTGTAGAGGTGATGCTATAGTTACCTTTACGTGTAGTAAATAAGGAATTAAAGCCCAGCAGTGCCAAGCTTATGTTTGCTGTATCAGGTCCTAATGCATCCTGTCTGGTTTAGCCTCTGGACTTCTAGATGAAAAACTACAATTATAAATTTAAGAGAAATAAAAGTTGATCTTAATATGCCCTGTGTGTACTGAGAAAAACAATAAAAAGAAGGAGCATGGAGCTGGAAGAGGTATTTCTTTTGGATAATCCACATTCTAATATAAAAATATCCTTTCAGTTTTGTTATAAACCAGGCACGTGGTACAGAAAGAAGCAATCATTTTGATTCTTTCTTTAATTTAATCTCCCATTTCACACCACAATGCCTTAGGAGGGTGAGCCAGCCAGACACACTGTCAATAAATGCAAATTGAGGTCAAGTTATCTCTTAGGGAATTTGAGTTCATATACAAATCCTGTAAATTGGAACCACAATCTCAAGTTATTATTCGCATTTTCACTAAAGAAGTAATAAATAATACTTGGTATTTCCAGCATGCTCCTCACTGAATGAACTCTGTCATACATTAAATGAATTTGAATTAATTAAGCCTTCCATGGGCAGAGTATTACACATATTTTATTACTTAAATCAGATGACCATTGCTAATTACATTAAAGAACCTCATAGAGGACCTATTTGAAATCAAAGTCCATAGTCCTAAGGACTGTACATGTGGTAATAAATGACATACCTCTGAAGAACCTGGAATTTCAATGTGGAAGATAGACAAAGACAGGAGAGAAACTAATACATTGCCCTTATTTACAGATGGAGAACCAATATGCATAGACAGAGGGCAAGATTCTGAGAAAAAAGAACATAATATTTTAATACAACAAGTATAAATTTCAGTTCCTAACTTAGCATTTAGGATTGTAGTAAGTACCTTAGATTTTCAAAAGCGCTGAGCAAACACCAAATTCAATAAAGGCTAAGCACTTGCCAATTCTGAAAAATTAGGCCATGTATTTCAGGCTTCCTATGTAAGCTTCTATTTTTCCATCTTCTTCACCCAAGTGCCACGTCAGAGGCAGGCAGTCTGCCTATTACAAAGTTTTCCTGAGTGACAGATAATGACTTCTCAACATCACCTGCCATTACAGACTGCCGTCAAAGATGAATGCCTTGTAGTTTCAGGCCTTTCAATGGTGTGAAACTATTCACAGGTAGCATCTGCGAGTAAAGGATGACCCACTTCAAATTTACTTACCACACAAAATGAGGAACAGCACAATACACAATAGAGAGTTTTCATTTATAAAAATATTGGCAAAGCCTGGTCATTCATCTCCTATATATTCCTTTTTAAAATTCTAATCATTTTGTTTAAAAGCACAAGCTTTGTGGGAAGTTGGCTTCTTATGCATTAAGATTCTTTGATTCAAAGATATATTTTATTCTCTGGAGGGATGCCACACGTGTTCATTTTTCAGTTACTAATTTTTGCTAACAGTTCAATCTCTGCAAGATCAAAGATAGTTTTTCTATTTAGGTCAGCCGCATTTTTCCCAAAATGAACCAAATGAAAGTTTACGCATAGTGCTATTTAAAAATAAAATAAAATAAGACATTTGCATGCTCTTTAAGAAAAAAATTAGTAGGAAAAAAATTATTATTGTAAAGTGTGTTGCAATAAGAACTATCCCAATAAGGAATAACCCAAGAGCTAAATATACACAGGTTCACAGATTTAACTTGAATCTGCTCTACTAATACAATTGTCAGCCTCTATTTGTTGTTTTATTGAGAAGCAAATACTATTTGATAAATCTTGCCTGAGTTCCCCCTCATACCTCTACTCATCATGCATCGTGGATCCTCTCCCTGAAAAGTCACTAGAAGATTTACACAGAATGATGAATCTTTTGTCTTCCTGCCTCAGCAGGTATCACATCTCCAATTCCATCCAATAGTATCAACATCATCCAGAAGAGCGAGAGGTTTCAAGTGAGTTTTTCTTTTCTAATACTGTGTTGCTCACAGAGCCATCCTGACTTCACATTAAACCCAGGAAAGTCAAACCTGTAGAAGTGGTTTATCTGCAAATTCAGGGACTCAGTTTTGCCCTCAGTTTCAATCGTTTTGAACATGTAAGGCTGAGTAATCTGGCCCTTGTTATTACTCAGGCCCAGATTGCCAGTGGTGCTGGGTGCCTAATGTCTGCGCAGGAACTAAGTCCCAATAAAATCGGTATTATTTTGGCAACAACAATAGCTCGTGGGATCTACGAACCAGAACATTGCATAAGAAAGCCCGTGGAGGATGAAGCTTCATAAATCCACCAATATCTTTCTATCACTTGTGTTCTGTCCACCCAGAGTGCCCATTCAACTTTTTCTTTTTGCATGCTATAGCATAGAGTCCTGAAAAAAGTAGTCATCTTTTACAAGTATGTTTTCCAATTTTAAACACAGACCTTGTCAATACACAGTTAACTCAAACTTTAACCACAGTTTTTCTTTAATATTTTACAAGCAGTAGATTTACTAATTATTCACATAAAAGTTATGCCAGGTAGTCTTTCTGATGTTGTAATGTTGTCAATTTATTATGTTGTAAAATTAATTAAAGGGAGTTCAATGTTACAGACTTTTTAATGCAAAAAATGGGCATGCATTTTTCCAATAATTTTATATTCTGCATATACATCACAAAAAAAAAAGAAAACAAACATTATTTAATGCTGTATTTCATAAACAGTCTAATACAGAATGCACTCGTCCCATTTTTGGGGTGCAGCGTCACCTAAAATTTGCTAGGCACACTTTTTCTCTGGCAATGTAAACCTTAAAAAGAGCAGAAGTGAGAACTGGCATAGCACAGAAAGCAATTTAGTAGATTATCATAGCGCTAAATTGTACCTCCAGAAAAGCATATGTGGACGTTCCAAAAATAATCTGACAGTTTATCAAAAGTGGCAGGCACTGCCCTGGGTCATCAGCATAATGGCTAGGAAGATATAAACCATATATCACTGATAGAAGTGGATGGCCGAATTGGAAAGCAAAGGGGAAGGGAAGAGATGGGGGGAGAAGAAAAAGAGGGACAGTACTAATTAGCATGCCACGCTGATGATGACCAGGATGATGCGGGTACAGAATACTAATGCAGCTAGTATCCAAGAAGGATCAATTCGAAGTGTCGTTCCCCTTAAAGCCTTACCAAACAGTAAGACTGCTGTCAACATGCCTATTACTGAATATTTCATTATAGCATACAAAAGCATATGCAAAAAGATCAGGCTTTTTCTTCCCCTACTATTTATTCTCTTGCTCCCCAACCATCTACTCTCCTGATTTTTTCTCTTTACTGAGCAAAACCACAAAAATTTTCACTGCTTTGCATTATTTTAATTAAACGCAATTCTCCCCATTGTCATTGCAGAAGGAAAATGGTAATGTGAGTTAACAACATTAGAAAAGGAAGATCTTCATATATTTTTTTATAAACATCAACAGCCAAATGATTGTGCTTAGTAAACAGTAATACAGAAATGCTCTTAGGAGTGGAAAAGAATCCAGACATAATGAAAATATTTAATCTCCAACCCCAGATGATAACATCACAGTCATTACTTACACTAAGCTTAAGACAAGGCAAAGTGCTCTAAATATCACAGGTTCGTGTTCCAACAGAGGGAGTTCAGGAGTTTTTTCCTCTCCCCTCTGGTGGAGTTCTACTTCATGTGCTGGGTGAGGAGGGTTCCCGGAGGGATCGTGAAAAACTGTGCCTGGCCTGCTGTTCACCAAGCAGTTATGGAAAGTCAGTAACAGGCTTTATGAAGGCTGTTTATGTTTGAGATATATATATATATATTTAAAAAAGCACAAGCACCAATTGACTTGCCTAAGGCTACAAATTCTGTAGGAAAGCCAGAGTTGCTGCCAGCCCTCCTGTATCTTTTTCCATTGCCACAAGGCCCCTCTTCTTGCAAAGCCAAATTCAGTTATTAAAGGAAAGAGAAACAAAGGAGTCTTTCCTTTAAGAATTGCAAGATGGATTACAATGTTGTTAAGTAGAAAGATCTTTTCACGGGTGCTGGCAATCAAGTTGATTTCCTATAAGGAGACAACAGTGTGTTTTTGACATCTTGAAAAATTTTAGTATGAGCCTATTTCTGTTCACATTTTTGAACAGCAAAGGGTAATTCCTTTTAGTGGCAAGAGATGTTAACATTGATTTAGGCACTTCTTCATGTGCCTGGTGAGTAAAGGTGCGCTGCAAAAGATGAGACATGGAATAATTGAGTAGTTTGGTGAAGTGCTGCACGATCAGTGGCACCAGCAGGAACAGAATCCACCAGGCATGACCTAAGCCTGTGCTGTATGTGCTGGTTGAAGCTTCCAGCTGACATCCATGAAGCAATGGAAAGAGCGCAGTGGTACTATGTGAAATTTTTTAAATAACATGATTGACTCTGAAGCTGGAGTCTCAGGAGATTTTGAAGTGAGTTTAAGTTAAACTTAGGCACTAAACTCCGGCATAGATAATTTTTGAACAACTGACCACTATTATCATGTTCCAGCAACGTACTTATGCCATGCAAAGCAAAACCTCCCTGTCGCAGATGTTTACAGTGTATACGAGAAAGAACCACAGGGACAAGGATTGGTAGAAGGTGCAAGCACAGGAAAAATACCCCAATATAGGTTTAATCAGCCCAGAGTCTTCAAGTTGTAGCTGAATCCCAATAAACAGCTGCTTTTCTACCACCACCTTACCCGCCTGCTCATTCTAATACCCCAGTCCAACCAGTGCAATATTGTCTAATCCTTTACTAGGTGTACGAAGAGCGACTCTGATTAGACCTCTTAATTTCATTCTGTCACAGAATCACTAACAGTTGAAAGAGCTACAGGAGAAAAAAAGAAATGGTGAAGCTGAGAACTCACTGAAGCCAAAGCAGTTACAGCTCGTAGCTCACTGGTGGGTTACTGCAGCTTTAAGATGTCTGGCACAGAGACAGAGCACAGTCTGCTGAGCCAAATCTCACACAAGCTCCTTTTATTTAGTTTGCCACTCGCTGAGGGGGGAAGGAGAGCAACTGTGGCAGAAACAACGTGTGACATGAACACAAAACAAATGCCTGAATTTCAACTAAATTCCCTAAATTCACAGAACTTTATTGCAGAATATAGAAAGTGTGAAAGCGAAGGACAAGAAGGGTTTGTGTCCTCTGCAGAGAGAATAAAAGAAACTAATAGATCAGATCCAGTATTTTCAGCAGCAATTTTTGTAGTGAATCCAGTCCAGAGTTCACTTCCATAAATGTGTACCCAGAGTAAATCTATTGACAGGGCAATTGTGAGTGTCAAACCAGAAGCAGACCCAAAGAAACAAACAGGCAAGTCTGCATTAGTGAAAGCACATACACTGAAAAACAGGAATAAATAATGTAAACCATTATTTTACCCCCTAAAAAGGTCTAAAGATTATCTAATTCTGGAAGGGTTACTAGCATTTACATGCCTAATACGTTTGAAAATTCCAACGAGCTTACTACAGAACCCTTTGGCACACTCTGTGGTGTAAAACACCACTTACAGACAATTATTATTACTAAAAACTTTATAAATAATTTATGGTATCGAAGTGCTTCAGGCTGTGAACAGTTCGGAAAACAAAACTGGGTAGAGTGCATCAAAGTGACGTTTCACAATGTTTTGCAACAATTGATGAAAAACTTCATTTTCAAGTTTGGATGTAGTAACATATCCCCTATCTGCTCTTTTATCAAGGAAAGGAAGCTTTGATTTACACAGAGCCACTAACAGAACTGAACATGAAAAGGAAATTGGAGGAGCTTGGGATTTTCAGAGCCAGATGACCCAAGTTTGGGAAGCTGCCTTAATTGAGACACTTCAATAGATCATTTCCCCAGTAAAGTATGATGAAGCTGAAGGTCGCTTAACTTCAGCAGAAGACGAATTCTCTGCAGTGTCCTGGCAGAGTTAGGTATCATTGTATAAGAAATAAGCTATCAGAATTGCACTTGTTATCATATCCAACCACAACAAGATTCATTTCAACTAGTAAACATGCTTGCTAATACTTCTTATTTTGCAGGCCAACTAAAAACGGCAGAGTTATTTCTAAGCAGCTAACAATTTTAATCATGGTTGTTCTTGTTCATAGTAGGTTCTAATCAGCTATTAACAAGGTTTAGGCAACACCTGCTACGTTCCTAATGGAAGCAAGGCTCAAGAATGACGTCCCTTTGCAGAAGAAATTGAAATAGAAGGTAAGGGATGCACTCATGGTCACCTAGTGATTCAGTGACAGAGTCAGGAATGACACAGTAGTTTTCTACTTTAAACGTTATATCACACTGCTATAAATTTCTTAATAGTTTGAATACCTTAAACATAAGGAGGTTATTCTCCTTGTAGGGGTTTTCTTGCATCAGTCCCTAACTGTTTTCATCTCAGTATCCCTAAAGCAAACAAAATCCTGTAGAACAGCTGATGTACAAAACATTACTTCATCTCTGTGCTGTTCTTAATGTGTGCAGTACTTATTTTTAAATAGCTACTTTTTCACACTCCTGTCCATTAAGCCTGAGGGGCAAACAAATGCCTGGTGGGACCTGCTTCCATTCTGTGAAAAGTAAAATATTCTTCAACAGCTCCACCGTTCTTGCTGTTGCACTTCTTCAAAAGACATATATAACCATTTAGTGCATGCACTGTTAATAAAATAAGTTTCTTTACTGGCTTCAGCAGAGCGTTGCGTTCAATTCCTTTATGCAAGGTTCTTAGTAAGTCTTTCCTATTCTTACCGTCCTGTGTTCTTGCTGGAAACCATTTTTAGTATGGCTGTTTTCCAGCATGCAAACCTGAATCCCGTGTTTTTCCTACCACCCAAAAAAAGTATACAGACAAAGTAAAGACCTTAAACATCAAAATATCTTAGAAGATAATAAATGTTGGCTTCTTTCTGTTTGCCTAACTTAGTGAATGTTAAGGGACTGCATTCTTCAAGAACAGGAAACCTATTTTGAAATGGCTAAATCTTGTATGATAACATGATGTCTGCAGACAGTGGTTTAGGAACCCACACATAGTTTTCATTAAGCTATCTGACGTATTGCTAAGAGGTTGTTCAAAACTGATCGTTATATATTAACTTTATTCTGCTGAAGCCAATGACAATATTCCATTTCATTTCATTGCAAAGAAAGAATCATGACAAAAGTAGTGTGTCAGGGATTAGCTTTTACTGCAAGTTCAAGACCACTCTTAAATAATTTAAATTTTATAGGTAGAACAGCAATAAAATGTTAGATGCTTATGAGGTTTATTCTGAATACACAGACCATTAATACCCTTTTCCATTTGCATGACTTGAACCCCAATTTCAAACCCTATGGATCAACAGCCTAAGAAATCATAAAAGTTTTAATTCTGTCTTCCTCAGTATTCGTCTCCTTCAACTTTATCACCTTTGACCAGGAATTGATCAGTTGCTACATCCTCTTATAAGCTACCCTGACACATTGAAACAAAGCAAGCATGGCAAGAGAGATCATTCACTAAAAATAAAACATAAAGAAAAAGAGCAGAATAGATATTTTACTGAAGTTGGAGCTGCCTAGTTTCAAGGGCCTGTAGATCACACTGGCTTGACTGCACGCACATTCAGAGTAAGCCTATGGTGTCACATTAATCTTGTGCACGACATTATGTTTCAGCAGTTTTGCTGGAACCCATAGCCAGGAACTGTGAAGCTTTGGTATTTCAGTGTCGTATCAGCTTCAAGATTCATACTGAGCCAATTAAAGGTACGTATCCCTTCAAAATCATTTTATAAATACTGCTATTTCAAAAATGGTGAAAAGCTGTGCTGGGAGGATGAGTCTGGCAGTTCACAGAGATTCTAATTGCTCCATCTTTAAGCTTTCTCTACAGCTTTGACATAGTAGATTGAAGGATTAAATTGGAAAGGATTGATTATGTTTGGAAACAGACTTGGGTAGAGGACATTGCTGTTAGAAGAAGTTACAGCCCCTGCATACACTTCCACCCCATTCAAGGTTTCAATTCTTCTGGTATATTAAGCATAAAAAATTAAAAATGGTTTTACTGAACTAGAAGAAAGTCCACCTCTGGCACTGGCTTAAGTACTAAGGCAAGCATTTAACAACACTTCCATGTTATACACTTACAGCTTGCAGTGGTCAGTGTTCAGCAAAAATCTGAGCAACAGATTTCAACCTAAACAACCTTTGACAGATTTTTCTCTCCCCGCTCAGTGATTACTTGCCTTTTCAACTTACGTAGAAGTTTGGTATTCACAATGTCCTGTGGCAGAGAAATCCAGTGTTAAACTATGTGAAGAAGAAAAATATGTCCTTTCAATTGTTCTGAACTTTCCCCATGCTTCTCATTTGAAGACCCTTATTTCCTATATTGTAAGACAGATTGAAATTTTGTTCTCTATTCAGTTTCTCCATGTTATTCATAGTTTTACAGATCTTTGTCATACCCTGCAAGTCATCTCTTTCTCAGATGAAGAGTTCTTGTCTGTTTAGCATGACCTGAATAGAAACCATTCCATGTCTTTCATGACCCCACTGCCTTTCCTCAGACTTTTTGTAGTTTACTTACATGGTATAGGTTTGGCTGTGACTAAGGCTCATCAGCCTCACTGTGCCTCAGTTCCCATTGTAAAAATGTAATTTTTACTTACCTTTCAAGAATGTTGCAAAAATTCTGGCAAGGCGATGATACTAGAATAATCCCTCTAACAACCTAAAACGTAAATGACGTTACATACTGCCTGACCACTGAAAATCAAACATGCAAACAATGAAGGATCAGGCAAGCTGTCTGAAGTGGAGCACGAGGTCCTTCCCTGACCCCCCTTGGATTTTATAAGACTATTTTATACTGCTATTTTATCAAACACAAAAGAATTTAGAATATAGAAGTGATGCTGTTTCAATGGCAGATCTAGCTTTTCCCTTATCTTTCTCAAAACCAGATTTTAAGATAAAAACTATTAAGGTGTTCAAAACAGTTGGAGAATATTGACATAATGTCAGAAAAGTGAAAAGTACATTTCCTTAATCTCCAAAACGGGTGATCATTACAAACTTGTCATTTTATTACAAAACTAAATCAATGATGCTAGGTTTTTTTTGCTTTTACAGCATAATCCGTGCTGAAGAAGAATTATACTGATTACTTTGCCAGTGCTTGAAAATCCTGATACAGAGGCAGACAGGGCTCTTCATGTGAAGGAACTCCCTTCCCTTCACTCCAAAGTCTTTAAGACACACACATCTGATAGTTAAATTCATTGACACCAGAATCCCTGTCTGGCAAGCCCAAGATCAAACAGCAACTCTGGAACAAAAGTGTTCTTTTGGGGCTTGATACAAAGCAAACAGGAATCTTTCTACTGATTTCCATGAAAATCTGTGTGTTTTCAGCTTTCAGAAATTAGCTCCATTATGCTAATTTCTTTGATATACATGAATGGAATAGAGAAATGTCTTAAGTATTAAGCCTGAAAAATCATTGTGCCACTGTAGAAATGTCCATTATAGATCTCTGTCCTGGTTTCAGCTGGGATAGAGTTAATTTTCTTCCTGGTAGCCGGTATGGGGCTGTGTTTTGGGTTTAGATTGAGAACAATGTCGATGCTAAGTATCGCTAAATAGTCGCTAAGTAGCGTTTACACTGGTCAAGGACTTTTCAGCTTCCCGTGCTCTGCCCGGTGCACGAGGGGCTGGGAGGGAGCACAGCCAGGGGCGCTGACCCAGACTGGCCAAAGGGTTATGCCATACCATATGACGTCATGCCCAGTATGTAAGCTGGGGGAAGAAGAAGGAAGGGGGGGGACATTCGGTGTGATGGCGTTTGTCTTCCCAAGTAACCGTTACGCGTGATGGAGCCCTGCTTTCCTGGGGATGGCCGAACACCCGCCTGCCGATGGGAAGTAGCAAATTAATTCCTTGTTTTGCTTTGTTTGCGTGCGCAGCTTTTGCTTTACCTATTTAACTGTTCTCTTTTATTTTACTTCAATTATTAAACTGTTCTTATCTCAATCCACGAGTTCCCTCCCTTTTACCCTTTCGATTCTCTCCCCCATCCCACCGGGGGGGAGTGAGCGAGCAGCTGCATGGTGCTTAGTTGCTAGCTGGGGTTAAACCACGATAATCTCTTTCAGTTAGTACTAACAAAAGACCTTTCTGAAACTTCAGGCCTTTGAAATAGATCCCCAAAATATAGCAAAGTTAGTAAACAATTCTACCAATTACAAGGGGCAAACCCCACAAAATCCACGACCACAACCAAAGCTCTGATACCAAAAGTTTTGAAAAAAACTGTATGAATACATACAACCTGAATCCAAAGTTAGAGCTCTGTTCCTGCTTATCAGGAATCTCACTTATTAAAAAACTGTGGACAAAAGACACAGAGATATCTACTGGCCAAATAATAGAGAATAAATAACATAATGTCATTGCAAGGACACGTGAGCATTGATTTAAAAGATCAGGTCTACCCTCAGGTAGTATTCTAACCCATCATCTTTGTTTTAAAACTGTGAAGATCCATAGGGACAAACATGCTCCTCGGTTTGTCTCAAGTGACAGAGGATCAATTCTCATGAGAAGCTGTGCAGTTTTCAGTATAAGCTGACTTAATTTTCAATTTCTAATTGAAAAATGAAAAATATTTAACAAAAATCTCACCTTTTTAGGTTTGATATGTCAGATCCTACACTTAAAAAAACCCCAGACATACAGCAAAGATGACAAAACTCTAGTTTCTTGATGTTAGGAAGAAGCACCGCTAACCTTCTGCAATAATTCACATCATAGCATAATCCTTCTTTAGGCATACTGAGATCCCTGGGGTTGATATAAATACACCAGTCAGAAAGTATCATAATTATTGCTGTATTTTAATGATTTTAATAAGCTGTGAAAATGAAAGGTAGGTTAACTATTCATATGTATCTGACAGATTTCATTAAAACCACACAGCAGCTCAATGCTGAAAGGTCTAATTTGACACATTTTATCTCCAGGTCAAAACGCAGCACTTCAATCTTTTCCAAATACAATCATATTGCATTTACAGTATCTGTTCCTCTCCATAACAAAGAAAGATTTTAAGAGGATAACACAGGGGAAAATACCGTCTGACAAATTAGGTTTAAAAAGAGTAATTATCTCTAACATCGCTTAGGTTATTTATTTCTCCCTCTGCTGATACCACTTTGTTATCAATTACTTGCAATGCACATTGCAGCCACTGTGCTGGGTACTGTGCAGTTTCACCGTACAAAAAAAAAATTTAAAAAAAAAAATCTTTCCACAGTGGAAGTATATACTTTATTTTTTGGATAAAGAAGGACAACATAGAGTGGCCGAAACCAGATGAAATAAATTATCAAAGAACACTGAAGAACAACAAACTACTTTAAAAGAATTGAGACAAAAAAACCCAGTATGTTTGGCTTTAATAAGAGACTACAGTATTTTATATGAAAGGTTTTGCAGCTCTATCTTTTGCATTTTCTACATTGAGGAGCTGTAAGTATAGACTAGGATGTGAGGTGCATGATACCTTTCACATAAGGAAAGAGTAAGAGCCTTCACTCTATCTGAAATCCAGAAGAAGATGGAGAAAATCTATCTCTCACACTGTGTCTATGGTAAAGCCAACAACTGATTCTGCTAGGTAAAGTGATAGTGTTCTCTTTTCATTGCTGGCAGCAAGAAAAATAAAAAGATGCTTATCTGAAAGAAAAATTTTCTGCTACCCTATCATCCCTATCTGAAATTTAGAAGGAAAGGTAAATTTCAAATAGTCTTTTTGTCCTGAAAAAACTATCTGCTTAAAGACAATGTTTGCCTCTCTCCTTGCTGTGATATTCCTGATTTCGTCTAGCCAAAAGTTTCTGGGTAGAAAACAGTAACTTTTACAAGAAAAAGGAATATAAGCAGCCAATCTGTAATGAGCAGACAAAGGAAGGGACAAATATTTTATGTATTTTTTAAATCTTTCAAATAACAGCTCTTTCTAGACAGACGAAGAAGCAAAGTTCTAAATATTTCAGCTAAAACATTTAGGTATATCTTTATTTTAAGAACAAAAGATTCAGTTTGAAGAGCTACATGTGTAAGAAACAACTTTTTTTTTTTGCTATGAAGAATAAAATGTTCATAAATAATACAATAAATAATTTCCCAGTGCTCTTATAGTTTAGTAATCCTTTCAGGCATTCTATTTCATTTCCAGGAGCACTTAGCCCTGTACACCTTGTCTAAATCCTTTGGACCTATGGGATCCATTTAATGCCTCACCCTTTGGGAAAGGTAAATCATTCACAAGGAGAGAGCGTTCAAGAAAGAGGAAGTTCTGAAGATTTTTGTTCACTTTGTTTGGAAATCAGTAAATAGAGATTAAAAGAACCAGACTAGTGAATGTGAAAGCAGTTTCAGCCACTTGACTGTGTGTTGGCCAGGAGTTTCCATGGGTACAACCTGAAGGCTAAATCTGAGATGCAGAATAATACAGAATGCCTACATTCAGCTGCAGACACTGCCTGATTTCAAAGCTGTCACATGGAACTGTAACACACTGGGCTCAGCCAGGCTCTTTCTTAGATACAGGCCTACTAAATACAAGAACATAATAAATAGTGGTGAGGCCAGATAATACAATAAAAATCTTCACGTAAAAACTTAGTGTTATAAAGTAACTCCTAGATTCATACCACAGAATTTTATCTATCTCATACCCTTCCTAAGGGATGTTTAAAAGACAGGTAGAACGAAATGCAATCTACAAACCTTTGTCGTAGTCTAGAGCAACTGTCTAGCAGTTGTGTCTAGCCATGTTCCCCAATGATACATCACCTTTAGATTGACAGAGACTGACGGTCAAAATGGCATACAATGGCTGAAAAACCATTAGACAAGGGCTGATCTATTACCAATGCAAATACACCAAAGATCCTTTATTTAAAAAAAAAAAAAAAAGTCACCACCAAACCAACCACCACCACTACCCCCCCCCCACCCCCAACACACAGACACAAAACACCAAAACACCAACTTGTTTCTAGCAATATCCTGGACACATAAAAGGTCTATCCACAGGAATTTTGGCCCGAGACAAGAGCAAGAGGTTATGTACCACCCTGAAGGGTGTGTTCACAATTTGAAAGAGCAGAAGTGATGCAAAGGGTGCCCTAGCATACACACAACACTTGAATTGCAACTGAAAGACCAGGAATGCATTTCAGGACATTGGCACATCACCTTACTTCCTTATTCCATTATCTCCTTTTGTCCTTTAGCCGTTCAAGGTGCAAGAAGTTTTCTGGCAAAGCTGCTTGTTAATATTCACTGAGGCAATGTAACTCAGCTTCAGCAGGAAAGTACACAATGAATTTCAGAAATGGAAACACAGTAGATACTCAGAAGAGATGCCATTAACAGCAAAATGGTTTATTAGGAGACACTTTTTCTCAGCCCTACCAGTGATTCCTTTTCCTTCCAGGGACATTGACACATACCAAGCAGGATTCTTCCTACAGGACACTTGAGAAGTATTTCAAGCTACTTACTAACATTAGTATAGTAGAAGAATACCATAAGGGAAACAGGCAGCCAAATAAAGATAATGGCAAGAAATTAGTACCATGAAAGAGGATTAGCTATACTGAGCTTAATAGGATCACATATCACCTAAGCCAGAAAATGTAAGCAAAGATGGGCAGCAAACAATGCTCTCTCTTCCTCCCCTCCCAAAGGCAGATGTTGTAGCTACATTCAGCCATACCCTTGGCATCTCTTTAGAATAAATGTGACCATTTGAGGCTTCTAGGAAATAATGACTTACGCTAATTACTCTAATGAGGATTCTACTTTGCACTCCCTTGACATCCCTCTTGCTACGTTTCTTTATTCTTTAATATAAAAACACAATGTTGGAATACCTAAATCTAATGAGTTTCATGGTGTCAGTCCAGTTTTTCTTGGAGTAACCTCCATAACCGACAAACCCAAACACTAATTAGGCCCCTTGTTGCTACTGTCTGCAGTAAAGCCAAGGACAGAAGGGATATTAACCTACCTCCGTTATATCTTAAAGTGATCCCTGCAGATTTAAACTGAATTACAGTTGCAAAGGGTCAGGAAGAAAAAATACATTCAGAGTCCTCACCTCAGGTTGAAGACAAATCAAATATTCTCAGGTTTGATGCATCCCTGACCAATGTAATTGCAGCTTCAGTGAAGGTCATTATATTGATTTGAAACAGGTGAGAATAAGAGAAAACATTCCCCGCCCCTGCATAAACAAGACTTTGAAGTGAAAATGGGAAAAAGCCCACAAGCAATGTAGGAGGGAACCTTACTGGTCTCAAGAATGGATTTTTCATTTTTTTTAAAACTAGAGGAGAGAAAGTTTCTATTGTCTCCGAGAATGCTCCCCATACTGAATTTTCAGCAGAGGGATGGGGCAGATAAGGTAAGAGGTAAATCAGCTCAGCAGAAATCATCAGTCTGTGAATTTGAGGCTGTTGTAGACATTCTTACTAGTACTTGGCTGCTTCCTCATGCTGGCCCCAAGTCAGCAAAGCACATGATGGAAAGGAGACAGCACATTGCCAGAATATTACCTAAGTTAACTAGAGTGATCTTTTGGGGGAGGATCGGGAGTCAACTTACCTGGTTTCAGGCACCCACAAGTAAATGCCATGTATAGAAAGTGAGGACAGTTCAAAGTTTAAAAATCAGTCTCTTGTAACTTATTCCAGACTGGGTTACCCAAAACCAAAATAAAGACCTTAGACCAGCAGCCCTTTCTGAAAGTCTCATCCACCACACCTCAGCTTCACTAAGTACTGCAAGCAATATAAAATCAATAGGACAATGACAGAGTCTTTGCACATGTTGTGATATCCACTCTATCTGAACACTACAAAAGAAATCTCTAGGAGTTTCTTAATATGACTGTAGCTTTTGCTATGATTTTTTTTTTTACAATAACAACATTTAGGAAAATAAAAGACAATGGGATTATATTGGTTTAAGTACTGTTTTAAAAAATGCTTGCTCTTAGGAGGTCGTAAAGCAGCATTTGGATAACATGCAATATGAGAGTTATACAAGAAATTGGAGGGCTTTTGGAAGACAAAGGGACAGCAGAGACACGTGCATTTGCATTAATTAATAGTCAGTGCTTCGTTGGTGTTTGCCTTTTTTTTTTTTTTTTAAATAGTCATCAGAAATTGCCAGCTAACCAGAACCAGATGGTAGACCTCACTAGGCACCACAGCCGTATTCTGCACTCATTTTTCATGCACAACTCCTACTGAAGTCCATGAGAACACTGAACAAACAACAAACACCTGCTACAAAATCCAAAAACTTCAGCAGGAATTCCACAGAGAGATCAAGGCCTGTTGCTCAGCTATCCTATAGCTTCTTTACCCAAGAAATACAGAGTGGGTATGAACTTAAGTGCAACAGAATTCAGGCCAAAGGGTAGAAAATAGCAATTGATGTCTTCTCTGATACAAAGCCTCTTGAAGTCAATAAGGATTTTGTAACAAAACTGAAAGTATAATATAGCAGTAAATGACAGGAAGAATATAGCAGTAAGTGGCCAATACAAGAGCAGCTATAGACATTAGTCAGTGTTAGTATCAAGAAGAAGAAAATCTCCTGCTCAAGAGAGACTGCATTTTGAATCTTCCTTTGAAGAGGCAGAGTAAGTCGATTTTTCTGTCTATCGTGCAATGGGGGGGAGGGGGAAGACTTGGAATGTGAACATCCACCTTGTTTTCTTCTCTTATGGCTCTACACTGTTTACAATCTACAAGTTCATAATCTCTTTTCAGAATATTTAGTTGGAATTATGTGGCTGAAGGAAGAATAAGGTGGAATGAGTACAGGAAGAGTGGGGAGGAAAGCGAAATCTTTAAATTGCCATCTATCATCTGAGTAACCGAAACCTAAGGCTGATGACTTCAGGTCAGGTTTTGCTTCAAATCTGTGTTGGGAGCAACTGCATTCTTCTGGGGTCTGGCAATGAGAGAGCAAGCCTTTTACCCTTTAGGAGACCAGTTCAAATCCAGGTCATTAGTGGCTTTAAGCAATAACAGGGACAGACTAGAAACAGATTTTCCCTCCTAATCTAAAAGCAAAGTGGAGTTCCGCTTCAACTGGCCATATTGCAGAGCCCCCAGATCCCCTCCTCTAACGCTGCACTGAGAGCTCCCCCTTCTGTTTCGCTTTAACTGCTAGTGACAAACTGCTGCAAGCAACAGGAGGCTCACACGCAATACAAACTGGTCCTGGCTAGCACTGTCCGTTTAGCAGAAGTCATAGTTTCCCTAGCTAGTAACAATTGCTTGTATGTCTCCAGACAGGTACAATCATAACACTTTTTCTTTTTTCCTTTTTTTTTTAAATACAAGACACAGACACGTTATCAATACTGGCAGTCCACTGCACTTTCCTATTGCTTAGAATTCCCTGTTCCAATAGAAGCTCGAGAAACGAAACCGCTGGATATTTGCAGAGGCATGAAGAATACGCACTCTTCTCACCAAAAAAAGAACCTGTGATCTCAGGGCACACAGTGAAACACTGCTTAATTTTTTGCAGTATTTCCATTGACAAAAAAATTCCAATTGCACTGGAATCTGCCATGCAATGCTAAAACAAGAACAAAATTAAAACTTTTCACTCCAATGGATCAACTTTTCCATCAGTGCAATGAATGGCTGTGCAAGTTTTTTAGTGCTACTGAAATTGCTTCAGTACAATAATTTAATTTTTCCTTCCCCCCCCCCGCTACTTTACAGAGAATTCTGATTATTCACTGTTATTTGGGGCAAGAAATATTTCAAAATACCAGTTTCCAATGGAACAGATATCCCGAGCTTCACTTCATGCTCAATTTAGAGGGAAGACAGAGATAAATTAAGGAGTAGGTCCACAAAAAAGAAAGAAAGAAATCTTAGGGACCTGCATCTTACCCATATTCCAATGCAAGTATTTACTGCCACAGCTTAGATACTTAAAAGGCTTCTCTCAGTTGCAGAATATCTCAGAAACTCTTCCAGTCCCCATATAGCGGTGGTTCCTTTCTTCTTCAAAAGTAACTTTTTTTCTGTTTTCATCCTCACGTTAAGAGAGGTTTCCCTTAGACCCCCTACTTTCAGCTGAATTGCCCTTCCAGTTGTCCAGAGTAAAACAGAGCCGGAACCCAAACCTCACAGCAGCCAGCTCTGCAGTCTCTAAACCTGTGTCCCTCTTGTACGACTTCTGTGAAAGCTATGCAAGACCATGCCTGCTGTATGAAATTAAAAAAAACTAACAGGGTCCTTTGATTCCCATACTTCCCTTGAGTTTGTTGCTGCAGAGTACGGAGCCGCCTGGCATGTGTTTGGCTTTCTGCATGCGAGAACTGCTCTCAAAGTAATGTACAATCCTTACATGATTCGATGAACTGGAGATTCAATCTTCAGTGTCTAGCCCCTCCTAAAATCAGGCACATTTAAAATAAAAATGAGATGTCATGTTAGCCTTTCCAAGGATCAAACAATTGTAGTTCCATAAATTAAGACATCCCAAAGCTGACATTTACACAGCCTCTTTTATCAGTAGTAATGCAAGTACAGACTATGCATGATGATCAAATTTGAGCTGAATTTCAAGGTTAATGCAAAGAAAATTCATACACTCAGGCTTTGTGGATTTTCCTTGCAAGTGGTTCTTAGCACCTGACATCAATGCTTACTAGGGGTCCCTGTGCACTGAGAACTAGATGTACCAAATAATATCCCACCTTAGGATGGTTTGACATTTCACACAGGTTGCCTCCCAGTACAGACCAGCATTTGCCATTCTCCTGGCACGAAGGTGGCAAGTTAGCAATAATCACTCCTAGGCCACATTGAGTTTTGTCACACTGATCCAAAATGGTGGTTTTGCTCTCAATCCGGTCTAGGAGCCTGAATCATTATCTTCAAAGCAGCACAATAGGCTCACAATATTGAAACATGGAAGACCTTTTTCACAGCACCTGATTTCAGGAAATGAAATTATTTCCATAGGGTTGAGAACAATTGCAGAGCACTCCATCTTACACACTAACTGCAAGATGTGTACTCTTATACCAGCAGTCTAGAACAAGCACATCTTTGCTGGAAGCTTTTTGGGGAAAAAATCCAACCTCACCACTATCAGAATTCCACCAGATAACAGCTTCTGCAGGGAGAAAATAGTGATGAGGTCAAGTATAAAGAATCCATATACAAGAGAACAGGGCAAAGTAATTCTCAGAGTCCAATCAGAGATATTGTAAAAGGATGGCGATTTCTATGCAGGTGCACAGAAATTCTCAATGCTCAGCTCCACCAGGTGCCATTAGCTGGGCATCCAGCAATGATGATTGCTGAAGATTCTTCAATGACATGCCTGACAAGTCATAAATAACTAGCTTTTTAATATGATTTCATTCCCAAAACGTACTTTCTGCTAGTTGTTACTAGAGAGAATAATAAAATGGAAATTGCTTTGTTTTGACAAGTGTTGAGTAAAGCTTGCCATGCTTCAAAACATTCAGGAGTATTTTATATAACATATAGGTTAACCAAAAAACATATAATCAAGAAAAGAGAAAACCCAAATAATCAGAACAAGGCATATGCTCCCTCTGTTTTGTACACTGATTAAACACTACTTATCAGTACAATTTGACACAGTAATTGCACTGAAATATTTCTACACAAAGGCTGAAGGTAGAAAATGTTCATTACGTTTTTGCATTTCAGTATGGTTCTTCAAATTTGGCTGCCTCACCGTTCACACGTCAATCAGGTGCACCAGATGAAAAGCACAAAAGATGAAAGCACAAAGGTTCTACTGAATGCTCCCTAGCAGCAAGAAAATATAACCTGCAATAAATTGACCCAACAGCCCACTTTGCCAATCAGCAGTTCCTGGTTGTATGGTCTTTGCCAGCCCTTTTTCTTAAAACAAACTGCATGCAACTTGCTCAGAAAAAGATGGAAAATTGAATAAATCCTATCATAGCAGGTGATAAATATGATAAATCTAATAGTAAAGAAATAGCATGGGATTGTTCTTAATGAGGAACACAAATTACCTAGACTGAGCGACCTATGTGAGGGAGATCGTGGGGTCTATGCAGTTCTTAAGTACTTGCACATCCTATTCATTTGAGAAATCCAATCAGTATGACTGGCAGCTGCAGGAGGTTGCCTTAACAATGTTGGCTAGATGGGGTAATTCTTTTTTTAGGCATTTCTATGCTGGAAAAATTCCTTGCAGAAATGCAATTATATCAGCAAAACATGTTTTTGCTGGTCTACTTTACACTACTTCCCTGAACTCCCTTGCTAGTGTGTGTTCCGCCTGCAGTAGAATGTTTTTTCTGACACAGTATTTTTTCTAGTGTATGATACACATTATTAAAAAGGAGGCATTACTAAACATCCACTAGGAAACAGCCCCTAGAGACTATTCTTTGCAGGTTCTCATTAGAGCTGGCTTAAACTTTTATTTTCATTTTGGTTGAAAATAATGTTTAAGTTTAAAAACACCTGTGCAATATATCAAATAGATTTCTGAAAACATTCAAAGCATTACATTTTTCAAGGCATGCACCTACACAGAGAAAGACAACCCACATAGTGCCACAGGAGATAAGGTAGATATGACAAAGAGAGAAGAATCTACACAAGCAGGAACCAGGATTAACTAAGATCTAATCAAGTGAAAGGCCAGTCCCCAGAAGGTCAGGTTTATTCACAGAAAAATAGGATCTTCATCCCTTCAGCCAGAAGAAAACAGGACCACAGGTGGGAAACTAATGCAAGTGATTGTTTGGAGCCAGCATAACAAAAAGCACTTTTCTGCTATACATTTTTAAGACACACCACCTGTCCAATTGAAGTTTTCAAGTATAAAGTGCTTGTAGAAACTTTATTAACTGTAGATATTCCCATAACACCACCACAGCTGCTGACAGCTCTTGGAGACAACAATCACAGCACACTTTTATTGCATTTTCAGACACTGAACTCTTGCCAGGAAAGATACAACTTGAGAATATTTAGGCTAGCCTATGGCTGGGTGCATAGGTGAGAAATTCAGATCCAAGTTCTTCATAAGCAGAATAATACAACAGTCTGCAACTTGTGTCTGTGCTCTGATTACGAGACTACTGGATGCTGCGTTATCTGTAGTATCCCTTTCTTATCTCTGTGTACAGTCGTACCTGTACTATTTTTCATGCGGAGAGCACTACTGTAAGTATACATGAATCATATTTTGACCACAGCCACTTGTTTGCTTCCCACAGGGAAGTTCAGTGAGGTAACACTCAGTCCGAACAACCCTAAATGGGAACATCTCCCCTTGATCCCTCTGAAGTCAGTGGAGTAGGACAAACTTACTCAAAGCACTATTCAATATAGTTAAGTTATACCTTTGTTGTGTACTGCCTGCTGGAAAGATGCATGGAGATATTCTTGACTACAGAGAATAACCTAAAGAAATCAGTCTCTAGTGTAAGTCTCTGATAATGGCACACTTTCACAAGGAGAGAGTTGAGGACTGAATTCCCAGACATCGAAAATTCCTGACCTTTGATCACACAGGAAGATTGTAGGGTACCTACAGAGTAACCCACATCCAAGGCCTGCTCCCTAACTATTGAACCATTCTGTTCTGTTGCAAAAACTTCTTAATGGCTTCTGAAATACCAGCTACCTAAATTTTGTTTTTCTTTTTTGGAACCCACATGTTAATTCCCATGCTATTTGCACTATTTCATATGACAGAGAGAATACTTAATGATAGGCAAGTTTTGTTGAAGCCAGTAGCTAATTTAGATCTGGCTTTCCTTAACAAACCAAGAATCTTCATCTGTCCTTTTAAGTTATCCTCAAAAGACTTTATTTCAACACTGCAGATGAAGACACAGTCTTTTTAAGTAACTGTTTTATCCTCTTTGGGAGGCAATTAAAGAGTGCAAGAAATTACCACCTTCTGTTTCTATTCTTGTCATGGATGGATAATTGGTTTGTTTTAAGAGAGGGAAAACTAGTCAGACATTGCCAGTTTCAACATTTCTAACTACTTAAAGATTATCAGTGCAAAAGCAGTTCTGTGAAATTGAAGGACAACATGGCTAATAGGTCCTCTGAATTTACACGCAAGCAGATGCACTCTGCAGCAACCACTATCTGTCAACTATGGGACTATTCAGGTCCTCAGAAATGCATACAATTACCACAGCAGATGCCTTCATCAACATGGCTCCTACCATCATCGCCCTGTCTTTCTTCTGTCTGGGACTTGGACAAAGTTATAAAACAAACACAGGTAAGTCTTTGCAGGATAAGGACCCAAGTGTGCTTTTCCTTTCCTTATTACATCACTGCAATGGTGCTATGTTGTTTTACCTGGAAAGCCAGCTGTACATTACATCTGAAGGCTGAAGGTGAATACAAAATGAAATACTGCAGATTGCATTGACTTTAAAATCTCAAACTGACAAACCTTTCATGTTTCAAATTTAGTCCTGTCAATTGGTTTCAAGTTTCCTGGGTTTCAGTAAATATATCCAGATTAGGAAGAGGTTAAAAAGAAAATGATGAATTACAAGTTCAAGAACATGCTTGTTACCCTACCCAGCCCGTGCAGGAAGGAGGAAAGATGTTCTGTTTGTGTTCCAAAACAATTCTGTCTGCAGGTACTGTTAGCATCAATTAGAAGCATGACCTATGTTAGTTTTTTGTCAATACTGTAACTAGTTTAGAGATTGCTCTTTAATGACAGTCTGTGAATCAACTTTTGGAAAGACAAATCTATACAATCACTAAAATTGATCAAGAGTGGACAAGGGAATTACAGAAAGTTTCCGAATTGGATGTACCCACAGTGCACACACCTAAACTTCAAGGCTTTGAAATTCAATTACAGAAACTAAAATAAATGACCATAACGTTTTCTATTGTCAGATACATAGAAACCATTTTCCCTTCCTTCCCCTACCCCAATAAAACAAATTCCAATTACTTTTTCTTAATCAACAAACTTGACCTTCTATCAGAGTCCTTCAACAGTGTATAACTTTTGAAGTTAAATAATATATCATAACTGTAGAACAACATAGCAGAGGATTTTCAAAGTATACCATCCTAGTTTAAAAAGCAAGTATTAAGTGCTTATAATGCATCTGGACTAACCAGATAAAAAGCTGAATATGGCACACACGGCCATTGTATGTAACATGTAAATCCTGGAAAATGAATGTGCACATAATGAATTCCTCATGTTCCTTCAGACTTTGTACGGGACATGTGTCATGTGAGCTCTGTAAAACTCATGGTATGTCCAGAATAATGCTCAAAAAAACCCCAATCTTGTGTGCAAGTCACACAAGTTAAGTTAAAAATTCACGGACATTATTTCTCGTCAGAATCTGGCCCTACACTGCAACTTGCTAAGAGGCAAAAAGACTCATCATCTATTGTATCATTTTCCATAAATAAATTGGGAGGCTAAAAATAAGGTCAAAAGCATGACCATAATGGAAGTACTTGGTGCAAGCACTTAGTATATAGGTACTTGAGCTGGTATTTGGCTAGAACACAGTATTATGGCCAGGTTTACAACACATTTCTCTCACCTTAGATTAGTGCAATCAGTAAGGGTTATGATCTGCAGTCCACATAGTGGTGCTACTAAAAGTCCTTAGGATATGCTAGCAAAAGTACTTTATCTGACATAGAAACCGCCCAGAAGACAACTTCATTTCTGAGGGAAATTTTGAGATTTCAAGCCTTTCATATTTTTTGTAGAACAGAACCGACATCTGAACTTTTCGCTTAAGGGATGAGTCGGGAAGACTTTGTAGCCCAGTTACAAGAGAACTGGTTTTAGCTGAAGAACCACCAAATTAGAGGTCTCAGCTTTGCCTGATTCATCTGTCACTTGTCTTTCCAGATTGCTTTTGACGGAAGGAACCCTCTAATAGTCAAGATTAGTGTCCTAGCTGATCAGGCTTTTTACCACAAGAATTTATTTCAATAGCATTTTAGACAGAATTAAAAAATTCCCACATAGCAAGATATACTGACAAAATAACCCTGTTTAAAACATTACAATCACATCTAAGCTGTCTCAGCTACTCCTAAGCTTTCCTTTATAGGTATATAAAATCTGCATTAGAAAAGCATTCTAAGCCTTTTCCTCTCAGTCCTCCTTCTTCCTCCTTTAACGTGATATGGTTGGGACTCTAGTTTTACATCTCCGCAAAAAAAAAAAAAAAAAAAAAACCACAACGTTTTCAGTTGTCAGAGGAGCAGAGGAGAAAAGAGAAAACAAATACGGAGTTGCCAAGGTTACTGACAATCCTTGCTGAAGAGATGAATGAAATTGATAGGGAGGAGACAGGTATAAAAGGATACTCAATGTAATTTTTACAGTCCTCCTATTTCAGACGTGACTGGTCCCAGACATTTTTTTTTCTTCTGGGAAACTTAAATCAATTTGTATTCAATAGAATGCTTCATATGCTGCCTTGCAAATGTAAGACTCAAACAGTATACATGAAATTGCCCTAGCCCTTAACAATGTTGATCTGGTAAAGCTCCTATAGACCACATTATATTCAAATGACAGAGGTACATTTATACTGTCTCAAAAATCTGAAGCCAGAAATAGTAAGGCTAAAAATAAGGCTTTTTCTTCTGTCACAAGAAAGAAGAATAAAGAAGATATCATTCATCCTAACCATACTGAAATCAATTGGCTGTCGTGCCTGAGCCTTAAGATGGTAATTTCTTAACTGTGTCTCATAAGCCCTCTATTGCAAACAAGTTATTTTCCCTTGTCTCAGAGACAGAGAACGGTTATTTTAAAACATGAAGATGAAAGTTTCCCTATCATGGAATTCTTATGTGGCTTTGATCTAAGTCTATCTAGGAATATCCAGTCAAAACTGGAAACACCTTTCTGATACAGTGGTATATTTAATGATATTATCTTTCTAACAACCAATCTGCTGCAGCATTGAAATTCCTAATCAGTTTCTAGCTACTTTGTAGTACAGCAGATTATTAGGAGAGGGATCATAATAGCTAACTACAATAGCAACCTAGAAATGAAGGAACTCAGCTGGATTTGCTTTACAGATGATGCAGTCTATGTCTTCACATCCTCACAACTCTATTAAGTCAATATTTTTAATATACTGCTGGATGATTAGTATGTTCATTTCTTTTCTCCTCTTTAAGGGACAGAGATATTAAAGAGTTAAAGCTCAGGATCGCATTAGTAGCCTGTGGCAGAGCAAGGAAGGAAACCGAGTGGAACTAACCAGTGGTGTGAAAGGACCAAAGCAGCCTGTTAACACTGGTGTGATACAAGAGAGCACACTGCACACAAGTGGAGTTACGATGAGGGAAAAACTGAAGCCTTCTGTAAATCCACACCTGAACAGAGTAAGCAGCTGACCCAGAGCTCATCAATCCAGTCCAGAGTGTTAATTAGCCTTTGTCATAGAAGACTGATCAAGAGAGGAAATGGAGGCAGCAATGGATATTAGGGTGTACACTGACATTGACCTCAGCAAGCAAAGGCTATCCAACCTATCAGCATAAAGGAGAGAGAGTTCTGAGCCATCCTTCTCATTCAAGGACCTCTTTTTTTGTCCATGTCCTTAATTCAGTGGCCCCTGCACTGACAGGAAGCAGTTGTTACACCTGGCACCCCAGAGAATGAATGGCATGTACCTTAATCCATTACTACTGAAGTTACTTATTAATTTCAGGAACAATGTAACAGTAACCTCTCAAAGAATAAATGTTTGAAAATCAATTGCCTCACTACCATACTAACCTATCTTCAAAGGAGTGGACAAACTTCTTCCCCTCAGCCATACACAAGTATTTTAAATTTTCTGGCTTTATACAGATTCCTCCCCTACCAAGCTGACTAATTTAAGTGGAAAGCCCCACGGGAAGGTAGTCCAGGAATCGCTTCTGATTCATAGCCACTGACTGCACTATGCCCATGATTTTACACCACTGATTTTCAACCAGATGGTGTGGACTGCTGGCTACAAAATTACGTTTGCTACTAATAAGTTTGTTTTTCTTAGATACTTTTCACAGGGCTCTCCAACAGTCTTAATATCCCATCTGAAAACCACTACACTATGAGACCAAAATAGCATTACAACAGTAAAGCACTCTAGCACTAATAATCTCAAGTGCTAGAAGTTAGGTACTTGATTTCCAATCACTGAGCTAATTTTTTCAAGCTATTATATTCCAGACTCTCCTTCAGTATCAAAGGTTTATTACCCTCATAACCAAACAAACCTTAAGTCATTCCTATGGAAGTTTTAGATCCAAAGATCTAAAACTTTGGACCAGCAACAGACTAGGAGTTACATGAATTGCATGCAAGGACTGTGCATTTGAACGGTACAAGATAGGCCCCCAGCACTGTAGGTAACTTGGAAGTTTTGCCAATTAGTCATATGCATGTCATCTACTGCTAGGCACTTAAACTGGAATCACTCTGTGTACTGAACAGAGAGGTGTCTGGGGAGAGGGATTGGCTGATGGAAGCAAGTCAGCTCTGAAAACAGCCAAATTCAACTTGCCAAATGCATCAAGGATTCACCAGTTTCAGACACTGTCACAGTCCCAATGCTCTCCATCAGGCCTTGCCAAGCTCTCAAATCCCACAGATCATTTATTTGGGTAACGTATTGCATGAGACAAGGACTGAGTTTGTGTGTGTTATGAATAGCAAGTAACAAGCTATGGTTGACTTGCCTCCATTGCAGTCCTAAGAAGTCGGTTCTTATTTCAAGTTTGTTTTTTAGAAGCCTGATGCAAAATGTACGTTAAAAATCTGCAGCCAGCTTGGGAAAGATCTTTCAAGCAGTTTTTATTGCAGGCTGCTGACAAATTGAAGACAAATTATCTATATTTTTGGAGTCTTGCTTCTAAATAAAGAAGGAGTCTCTCTGGGAAGAAGTACACTTTAGGATGGAAAAGAAAGCATTTTTGAGGACTTCTAATCTTCATTATTAACCTCATAAATCATGATCCCTGGAAATTAATTAAATTTTACAAGTTCACTTGAAGCAGAAATCTAACAAACCAAGTTAACATGAACACTGCAATTCTTTGAGCTTTTGAAGCAAGCAGGATTGGTCCATAAAAGTGTAGAACTGTCCTTCAGAGGAAAGAATAAGATAAACCCCTCATAACTGCTTGGCTCCAGACAGACACTAGCACTTTTGGAAAAGTAGATTTGCAACAAAATTGTAAGAGATATCACCCTGTAAATAACATTTATATCATTACAAGATTCTTTTGAGTGGTGGGAAAATTTTATCACTTTGCAGAAGGGGAACTGAGAGGCACAGATATTAAGACTTCAATTCATTCTAATGCTCTCCTAATATAAGTGCCAAAACTTGGTGTCCTAACCAAGAGGTCACCAGATTCCCCATATAGAAGTCCAGCATCTTACTGTACACAGATCATAAGGTGGTATCTACCAATGGAGAAGACAATGAGTTAACCACCATAGTTCAGTAAATTTTGTTTTTAACAGAAACTCTCCCAGCTGAGGTCCACAACATACTGTGTATTCTTCTTAGAGTCTTATCTTCCATAGCAGCACCCATATTTAACTGGGATGTTTTCTGTTTCTGCACTGACTCTGTAAACATCACTAGCACAGACTAGAGAAAAAAATTGTTGTACTTGCTTTACTTACTGAGACCTAATTCCACATGGTTTCTGTGAGCAACAACAATAAGATTCCTATCTGTCAGATCCTTCTCCTAACATTTTACGATTTTGATGGAGGTAAGCATCACCACCAAAACTGCAGTTTTAAAAACTAGACATTTGTCTGATTTAGATCATCTTAAAAGGATGTGACTCAGGATCAAAGTCAGCATCCTAAATTGTATTTTATAACTAAAGGTGAAACTGTTCAAGCATCAGTTCTACTTAAGGTACAATTAGCAGGAAGAATGTATTTCAAAGTATTCTTTTAGGGAGTTTTGAGCAGTATAGACAACAGCCTCTGTTTATAACCAAGTTGGTACATATGAGAAATCCCATTTCAATTAAATTCTGTCAGATAATACAGAAAAAGATCTTATGAAGTTTTACATAGGAGAAGAAAAACTGTAATGACAAGTTAGAACTAACGAGCCTTGCTTAGCACTGGCAAGTCAGCTAAGACAGTGATCTTTAAATTCACAGAGAGGCAAGAAGAAAGTGGCAGTCGTCATTGTCCACCATGAAAAGGATTATAAAATAAGCCTGCTGAGATTCATTGTGCCACCAACCCTTGAAATACATATGACTGAAAAAGCCACATCACCACAGGACTTAATAATTTCTCCCCTGGGTCCCTAACTCATCTGATGTTCTCTATTTCAAGCAAATTTATATATGATGGAGTTTGAACAGTTATTTATTTTCTTTTTGACAAAGAAAAATCTGGATATTTAGTCAATTTCTTAATTGTTAAATTATGTTCTGATTGGATTAGAAAGTTCATTCCATTGCAAAACCATTTGTCAAGTCAGAAGCAGAGAACTGATGCAGAATAAATCTTAAAGAGCCTGTATTTCTCACAAAAGACATAAGAGCCCATGACCATTTGCATTATATATTACCCAAGTCAAAGCTTTGGTTTTATTTGATCTGTAGGTACTGCAACAGTAGGAAGGTTATGCAAGACAGCCTAACAGTTATCTTTGGAAAGTTTGTGTTTGGAGGGGGATGTCTCTAAATGAAGAAAGTCCAAGAAAGATCAGATGGGGAATGATGAAGTCCAATTGCATTTATCATTATGGAGCTTGAGCCTTTTTTATAACAACCTACATAAAATAATTGTTTGTAAAAGACTAACACTGACTTGCTAGTCCCATTACCCTTCAACAGAGATAGAAAGATGACTTTTGAATAACTAAGAATCAAAAATAACAGGAGTGCATTTTGAATACAGTCACAGGTACCCAACCAACCTATAAGCACACAAGTGGAAGTAAACACATAATGTGAAATTCCTCCATCTAAACATGTTTGGACAGTTGAGTAGGATATGACCACAGAACAGACTGAGTATCGATTTCACTCTGCCATATACAGTGATGAAGCGGAAAGTAGACACAGAGACACCCAAACTGCTTTGAGAGCTGAAAGCAGCACAACCTTTTACTGAGACATCTGCAAGTATCTCATCTCTCCAACAGTAGCTCATATAGCTACCACTTCCAGTAACCATCTTAGTCAATTCACCTTGGTTTGGGTATTTTCTGCATATTGCTCTGGACAATGCAGGTAAAACTTCACAGCAACACTATTTCATGTTAGTAGAACTAAAACCTTTTCATTATAATTTTCATACACTTAATTACAATTATATACTGCTTTCAGAATGGGGTTTTAGCATATAAACATTTCTGTAAGAAAATACAATAATTTAAAATTCATTTCCAAAATCAAAACTCAAAAAATCGTGATGTTCATAGGAAAATATTCAATTCTAGAGCTGTAGAAAACTTTCTATTTTCTCAACTAAATAGAAGAATCAGAATTTAGTACTATGTTATTAATACACTGAAAGTCACACTTTGACACATCCATACGCTACACTGGATATGTTTGCTGGATATCCAGCAAACAGATTAAGCACGTGTTTCAGCCAGCGTGTAAAAATGCACTTGACTGAAATAAAGGGAAGACATTGCATGTCCATGTGTATGAACATGATAAATTAGATTTGACAGGTTTTAGCAAAACCCTCCTTAAACTATTGTTCAAATAACCAAGACCCAGTTACATAATGAAAGTGCTCTTGTGATAAAAAATTAAAAATTGTTCAGTTTTTCAGGCTGTCTTGAGGGTGTCTCTTAAACATGAGCTATTGCAAATCATATTCAATGCATAAATCTATTTTTATACTTTTGCCTAATTTTTGTTTTTCAAAGACCACCTCGATGCCATTTTACTAAATGAAGCCCTTTGTGTTGAAACTGTTAAGGCAAGCATTAGCCACACAACTATATCTCAGGTAAAACTGGCTCACGCTATTCAAACTCATATTGCATGTGACCTTTTCCATCTTTCCAGTCTGATTTATTTTTGGACACTTTCAGATCACATCAGGATTTGCAGGCATTAGAGGGTGAAGGATCAGAATAAATGCTGATTACAGAGAAGAAAAGATCCATACTTCTAAAGAGAGCAAATATCAATTTTATAATGGAAACAAATCTGAAGAATCCAAACCAGCTAAAGCAAACCAAAAGCACCTACTCTCCATTCCACATATAATTTCTCTTACAGTCACTACAATATCTTCTCAAGGTTTTTGACTGTTTGCTTTCTTGAGTTTGCATATTTTAAAAAGTACTTTTAGTCCCTTTGATACTAAAAAAGGGAAACAAAACAAGGATCTGGGATAACTGAGTCTTGCCATTTTGATACACAATATTTTTTATTGGAGATTAAGAAATAGTGATGACTAATAGAGGCCAATCTCTTTCAAATAAGGGAAACAAGTGTAATTTAGTGTCTGGTAGAGGAAAAAAAATTGCCTTGTGACTCCATCAATTTGAAACTCACCATCTTCAACACATGATTCAGCATTCAGCTTTCAGATTAATCTGACTCAGCTGCCTGGAAGCAGGAACACTTGAAATTTTATGCCAGTATTATGCCAAATGTCACTATAAGAGACTATCGTCCAACAGTTGCAGACAGAAAGATTAAGCATCAACATTTTTTCCATTTCTAGCAAACTCTCCTAGTCACATTCCTGTAATACCTCTATTACTGTGGTATTGAATGGCAAAGCAGAGCAAAGATCTGGATCTGTCTGTTGAGCTTTAGGCAACTCTTTTCATTTCTCTCTGCTAATGTGTGCTCATTTCTGGAAAAGTTAATTTTTTTTGCCTATTTAACTTGCATATTAATCTCCATTGAACTATACAAAATGAATTTCAATCTTCATGTAAAAAAAAGGGAGGATGGTTTTGGATTCACACCCTTCTTGATTTTCATCAATCAACCTTTTCTGCTTAAGTACTGTTTAATAAAAAAAAAAAAAAAATCCCAGATGGCTCCTAAGATTTATTGCAGCATCACTGAAATAGAAAATAATGTATCTCAGCTCCCACATATAGCTGCTCATGAGACCAACTTAACTAATCAAAAATATATACAAAAGCAAAAAAGAAAAAAACACCAAAACAAAACAAAAAACATACTTACTTCTACCTCTGAGCAATACCAAAGCCTTGTCCCATGCGACTCTGTGTAGGGAACTGCTCATACAAACTCTGACTCAGTTTAGCCATGTCCTCAGCAGAAGGACACCACAGCTCCCCTTCCAAGGCGAGGAGACCTGCATGTTCCTCATCTACCTCTGCGATGCATTCAGAACATCCATCCCTCAGTAACGCTTCAGATGAAGAGAGCCCCAGTTTCAAGCAGCATGACGCAGTATTATTGCATCTCATATTTCTATGTGTTCTATTTTATGATGTCATTATATGGAAGCAAAGGAACAAGCATTGCAGTGGGGCCTGTTTCAGGGAGTATTGATGGCTAAAGGTAGGTGTCTTTTGCCACATTCCCTGTCTCAATACAAAGCTTAAGAATTAGGGAAGTTGCTTATCTGTCTAGGAAGAAAACAAAGATTAATGGGAAACATCTATGCATAGAATTCATTGTATTGAAGAATTCACTTGTAAAATCATGTAGTATTAAACAGTAATGATAAAGAACAACAGTGCAATTTTCAGTAGTGCATTTAAGTCTTAAGATTTGCCAACAATACAAAGTGATAATGGTCAAAGCCATACAGCTGTGGCTACTCTGCAGCGAAATAATTATATAGATACAGTTAATCCCACACATAAAAGGAAATAAAATTTATTTGCATGAAGTGCAAGTGTAACACACTTCTGTGTTACAGACTATGCTAAATTATATTTAGCATTAGTATGCTGTAATGGCTTTCCTATTGCCCTATGTGTATTCAATATGATCAAATTCTGGTCCCCATTGTAACAAGTGCACACATATTTCTATAAAAATTTAAGTTATTGACAATTCAAGGCCTTTTCCAAAGCTCAGTGGAGTCCTTGAGCACATTAGTTCTCAAAGTCCATGGGGTTGAGTCATTACAAATCATCAGAAATTTGAACTGGCAGCTTTAACAGTGCCCAGGGGACTGAGGTGCTCAGCTTCCATTAAGTTTCAATTTAATTTAGTTACCTAAGATCACACTGAACACTTGAAAATACTAGCATAAACAAGATCTAGGGTAAGTTACAGTACAACAGAAAACCAGAATGCAGAATAAAGTATCTTACAAAGAGTTTCTTCTTCATATTTTCGAAGTAGTTTGTCAAACTACATGGGAGAGTTGTGGTCTATCAAAATCTACCAAGAAGTCCCTAATGTACTAGTTTTAGCTGGGACAGAGTTAACTTCCTACTGCCTACTGGGGTTAAATCAACACTCAAAATTATCCAGGAGTTGTTTTCTCCTAAGACTCCTATGAAGTACACATTCTTCAGGCTTCTATTCATAATATTAGAACAACTTGGATCATTTGCTTTCCTCTCACTGCCTGGAGAACTCATTGATGAGCCAGGAGAATGTGTCTCTATTCAGTAACAATGAGCCTACAGGAAAGGTTTTTTGAAAGGTCCTTTTGTTAATATTTTGCTTTAAGTTTACTACTGAGAATTTAAATTTAAAAAAGAAAACCATATCAAATTGACTGAAAATGTAAGGTTAAAAGAACCGGAATGAAAAAAAATAATACTGCTGCTACAAATGCTGTATAACAAGTAAATGCTGTTCCATATGCCACAAGATTGCTCACATGTCAAGACATTTTGCGTAGAGGTTATAGATGGAACGGATCTATAGTTAAAGACAAACATGCCTTGGGACCCATTGATTTTCATATTAGGACTGGCTGAACATTCAAAAGGACCATTAAGTACACAGAGATGCATATAGACACAGAAATGCTCCTCCTGAGGGCAACACTGATTGCCAAAAAGGATAATACAGAAGCAGAAATTCTGCCTCTCTGAGTGTTATACACAGAGAAAAAGAGCTAGCAAGTTGTCTTAAATATGTTGTGAAAGTAAGAATTCAGACACTATGTTCCAATCTTTAAGAAAAGTACAAATCAATGTTAACATTCAATACATGCAAATAAACAGGAAAAAAAATATTTTACTATCTGCATTTATCATTTTATGGACCTAATCTGCAAGCACAACCTTCCAGTTTGAGATTTTTCCCAAGATTGTGTCTTTGGTGAAAGGTCTCCTGCTTGTGCCCAAATGTCCTTCTAAAAATGGTCAAAATGTTGTAAACTTCCATATTCCTTAACCAACAGTGAAACAAAAGGTGAAAGTAACCCAGTGTCTTTAACCCTGTTTGAGCTCCAGCTCATTCTTAGCTACTGCAGAGATTTTTGCAGTACTTCCCCCACCCTCCAGAAGAGCTCAGGAAAGACTGTTTAATGTTCTTCAGTGGCTACAGTCGTGATATATACCTCTCATCACAACAGTTCATTGTAGCTTTAGCCCTCTTCCAAGAAAAGGATGACAAAAATGTCAAATGCATTCTGATTCTGACAGAGGACCAGCACTTAACACTGCAAAAGCTGCAGACCTGCACTACTCTGCAAGTACTCGTTATGTTATAGCAGGTCCTAAATGATTATCTGTAACTGAGATCAGGGCCTCTGCATTAGGTCCTATGGGTATATGTCTACACATCAGAAGGAGCTATGGCTCCAAATCATGAAACCTGAACAAAAAAATCTAAACCAGAAAGTCTGTTTGGGGAAGGAAGCAAGAGACAAACTGATTTGCCTGAGGTTACACTGCTTCTCACAAGCTTCTCTCCCACCCCCCGCCCCCTGCCCCCACCCCCAGAAGGCTAAAAATATTGCTTTACTGCTGGACTTATTATGGAAACATTATAATAAACACGGAAAGCAATATCTGACTCAGCAATCTGAATAAATTTTATTCAGTTAATCTGAATAAAATATTGAAGATACATGTACAGAAAGGTAATAATTCACAAAAGTTACATGCATTCTTTACCAAGCTATAAAGATGTATTTTTTTTGTAAATAACAATTCCAAAGGACTGACCTCTCAGTAATTTTTTGCCCAGCTAACTCTGAAATAACTTTTTGACAACTACTGAAAATGAAAATTATTAAACGTGGTAAGAGAAGAGCTCATTCTAGCTCACTGTCTCGAACAGTTTCCCCCATCCTGACTCTAACAGCAAGCAAAAAACCTAAGTAATTAGGAGAATACGAGAAGAGGACACTCAGAAAATGTACTTTTTCTGCTACAGTCTAGTGATTTCAACTAATTACTGTTTTAGGGACCTCTTGAGCCCCAGGTGGCCACTAGACCATTGCGTTAAATAACCAGTAAGAGCATCCACACATTTGGGTCTGATTTGAACTGCCTGATGATGCTGAACCAACTCACACTGAACCTGGACAGCCTCAAGTTTTCAGGCATTTAAGAGCCAGACAAAAAACACCGCAAACTCCAGGATTCTTAAAATGATCTCTATTCCGACTACTTTGACTATAATCTTTACATCAGAGTCCATTACTTTTGCCACTAGCATACAAAACCACTTTACTGTTAATGCTGCATATTCTTTACTATCATACAAAGCAAGCGTATCTCCCATCCATTTTAGTACTATAAGCATGACACATCTCATCTTTGATTTTTGTGATTTCTCCCCCCGCCGATATTTCCTATCTTGATTCCTTTCATACTATGCTACAGAATTTCATCTATCTTAAACTATACAGCACTGTCAAAAAAAGAGAAATACTACTTCTCACTTTATCATTAAAGTGCTCCTTGTTTCTCAGATTTATCTGTGGTATTAAAACTCTCTTTTTTTTAATTAGTACTACTGGATGATTCATGAAATTTCATGACAATAATAGCTGTTCTGAATTTTTTTTCTGTTAATAGTTCTTCACATAATTTGTGTCAGCTATGCATTGCTTTTAAAGACCTATATCAATCGAAAACATTAACCTCCAAAGAAAATTCACTTCACTTAAAGACTGCTTGCCACTAGTGATTAAGTCAAGTTGATCATTCATCACGACCATTAATTTGAGGCTCAGCTTGCATGCCTCTCAAACCCCTGCCTGAAAAGATTTCTTGTATGTTTTTCATTTCAGAATCCCATGGCTGACTTAATACAGGTTTATAAACTAGAAGATTGAAATGATCCCTTCTGATTTTGTAATCTATGAAAACACAGAACAGTTACCAAAGACATGCTTAAAATTAAATTATGTGTATAGGACAAACTCATGAGTCAGAGTCACAAATATTATTCTATGGCACAAATATTATTTTGTTCTTCAGTCTTAAAAGTCAAGAGTCCTCAGTTCAGCTCCTCAATCTGCCAGAGTTTGGAATAAGCGGGATGATCCTTACTCTACCTGAATTCACCTTGCTTTGCTTATAAGCTTTTCCAGGCAGAAGATGCACGTGGTTTTAGTATATCTCATAGTGTGTCTCATACTGAAGCTCAAATTTTAAATCAATACTTGAGTTCTTGACAATAACTCCATATCAAACATTTTCAAAGAGATTTAGTTTGTATTTCTGAAGGGCTTGTCCATGTACAGGGGGTTTTGTGTCATTCATTCTACTAATGTGCAAGTTGCTGTAAGGCATGCAAAAGTCAGCCTGTGAGATCAGCCCATGCATTTAGAATACTGTTCATCTAATTACTGCCAGTAATCTTTCCATTTGGAGCATGGGCAAAAAGGTTAATTATTACCAACAGATGACCACTAGTGAATGAAGTGGAAGAAAAAGTAGTAGCAGTTAAACATGTAATTTCCAGCCTGCCTTTCTGACTAATAAACCTAAGGAAGTCTGCTTCTCTAATGACTCTTCCACATGTAATCTCTCATTTTCATATGGAAGAAAGGGCAGAGCAAACTTGACTTGTTAGTTGTGGACTGAAAACACATGCAGTGAACACCATACAAAACATCTGTGGGGAACAGGGACAAGGATACATTGCTTCTTTATCAATGCGATAGTGAAGTTAGATACTATTCTGTTCACAAGGTCTCTTTTCTGACTTTCACTGCTCATCCATCTGATGCTAGCACTGTACACACTTCACTTGCTATTCACACTGAACAGCTGCCTTCCAAAATACATTTCTCCCTAGGCATACAAATACAAATGCTCCTGGTCCCTCTCCCTACTGTTCCATTTTTACAGCATATTACCCTAGCTACCAGCCAACCTCTTTCCCTAGCAGGGGAAGAACAGGAGCACAACTGCCCTTTCTGTATTCACCATGTGGTCCTCTCCTGTGTACGACCACCTCACAATACAATTGACCAGAGACTTTTTAAGAGGAAGCACTCTTTCATGGGGAAGAAACAACAATTCATTGCAATTAAAACATTTTGCTGAAATTCACTCACATTCAGGGTAAAATTCCTTATTCAGAATCAAAGACAGGGCAGTTCCAACTCAACAGAGTGGGGTCAGGGGCAGCCTTAAAAAAAATCCAGATTGAAGTCCATTATCAAAATAAGGTAGAGCAGTAACTTTTTAGCTTTGCACAGACCTGAATTATCATGTAGTAAATCTACAGTGAAATTATCTTTCCTCTCCCCAGAGAGGGACCCCAGTGGCATCATCCACTTAAGATGTTTTCTTACAAAACAATCTCAGCTTTTGTGTCCTTACTTCTGTACTTAATGCTATTTGTCCCAGAAAATGATCACAAATTTGCATCTGCCCAGATCAGAGGTCTAAAAGACCATCTCATTAAACAATATGAAATACAGCATTCAATTCTCAGCACTGCATTTCAGTAAAGAGATGCAATAACAGAAGGGAATGCAGAGGAGAATGATAAACATGTTTGGAGCCCTGACAACAAGAATATTTTGAAATTATTGGTTGTGATTAATTTAGGGGGCAATTACTGAAGTGAGACATAATAATCACCTTTAAAGACGAAAAAGATTTCTGCAAGAAGAAAGAGAATCTATTCTCTGTGCCCATGTGGAATAGCATAAGTAGTAATGGGCTTATATTGAAGAAAGGGAGATGTAAATTAGGCATTGGTAAAAACTTTTAATTGCTATGACACTGAAATAGGACCTGAATTAAATGCTAGGAAGATGACCAGTTTCCCACCGTCAGAAGTTTTCAGGAACACACACAAAAGAACTGTTAGGAATAGCACATGCATATTACTCTTGCCTCAGGGCAAGTAGGTGGGTTGAATGATTTCACACATCCCCTAGTTCTATTTTCCATGATTTTGCAATCATGCAATCTGCATAATTTCCCTCAAGATGAATACCAATGGTTGGTCTACATTGTGAATGAAGATGGTAAATAACCTATCAACTTTTCTTTAAAGTGATTGAGGCATATCACAGAATCACAGAATGGTTTGGGTTGGAAGGGACCTTAAAGATCATCTGGTTCCAACCCCCCTGCCATGGGCAGGGACACCTTCCACTAGACCGGGTTTCTCAAAGCCCCATCCAACTTGGCCTTGAACACTTCCAGGGATGGGGCACCCACAGCTTCTCTGGGAAACCTGTTACAGTGCCTCACCACCCTCACAGTAAAGAATTTCTTCCTTATATCTAATCTAAATCTACTCTCTTTCAGTTTAGAGCCATTACCCCTTGTCCTATCACTACATGCCCTTGTAAAAAGTCCCTCTCCAGCTTTCTTGTAGGCCCCCTTCAAGTACTGGAAGGCTGCAATAAGGTCTCCCTGGAGCCTTCTCTTCTCCAGGCTGAACAACCCCAGCTCTCTCAGCCTGTCCTCATAGGAGAGGTGCTCCAGCCCTCTGATCATCTTCGTGGCCCTCCTCTGGACTCGCTCCAACAGATCCATGTCCTTCTTCTGTTGGGGTCCCCAGAGCTGAACGCAGTACTCCAGGCAGGGTCTCATGAGGGTGGAGTAGACGGGGAGAAACCTCCCTTGACCTGCTGGTCACGGTTCTTTTCATGCAGCCCAGGATATGGTTGGCTTTCTGGGCTGCAAGCACACATTGCCAGCTCATGTTGAGTTTCTCATCAGTAAACACCCCCAAGTCCTTCCCTTCATATGTCCAAGATAAGCAGGGAAAGTTGCACCAGCATTATCTATTCCACAGCTTAAATGAAGATTTTGTTGAGAGAAGACTTAGATTCCTTCTGCAACTTGGCACCCTTTCTTAAGCTCCATTAATAATTTGAACTATGATAGCCAACCCTGAATTCTCCCTCATCATAGTATACACTCCATTGACTATGTAATGATGCTACTATACAGTGATGCATGTGACATATTTAAAAAATGACAATCAAATGACAATAGAAAAAAGTTTGAGATGCCTCTCTGACACTCTTTTCCATTTCCTAAATGTTGTGCCATAATGGTTCATTAAAGTGCTGACATTTGCACTTGCTATAACACAGGCAACTCCCACTGCTTTAGGAAGTGCTGAAGACCTGCACATAGTATCAATACATCTTAACCTTAGACAATAAAACCTACAGATGCTTAAGAATTTATTCCAGCTATCTGGGCACCATGGAGCAGACAATATTTCACATACTGTCTTTCATTTGACTGTGAGGAACTTCCCTTCCTTCCTTCCAGTTCAGAAAATGCCGGTAATATTATGCACTTTACTAATAAACATTGCCAAAAATTTGAGTTAAGTAATTCCCCCCAAAATAGATTATTAATATGGCAATACGTTCGCATAGTTTTAAATCGTAAACTCTCTATTATAAAGGAACACATCTGCACATCACATATTAGATAAATGTGATAGCAGAATGCACAAAAATATGCAATAACCTTTTTGAGGTTATGCGCGGGGGGGTAGTGCTTATATGCAAGGCTACCTGCTGGCTTTCTCTGAGCAAGAGTTTACAAGACAGAGTTGGAAGAAGAATTTTTTTATTGATTTAACTCTTCACCATGACCAGGCAGATTGAACATCAGCAATGACTAAGATTCACAACACTAGCTGAATGAGTCGTGCTGAAAAAATACAATATCGTATGCATATACAGAGGAATAACAAGGATGTGCATGGAGAATGTGGTTTATCCCCCCAGTATCAGTCCTTCACTACGCTAGGGTCAGATCCCTGCTCAGACAATGAATTCTCCACCACCTTCTAGGAGACAGCTAGCTGCAGTTACACTTAAAAAGCTATGTCTGCTTACCATACAGTAAAACAAACACCCTGGAAGCAGAGAAGACAAATAAGAAGAACTAAATTACTGCTGCATTATTTAGTATGTGGCATGGCCAGTATCTACGGGAGTAGAAAATAGCATAGAATAACTAACACTGTAATGTTCTTCCTCCAACCAAATTCTCCCCTGGCATAGTAAAACATGGCCCAGAAGTATTCTCTGATAGTATTAAATAAACATTGCGGGGGGAGGGTATGTGTCAGGATTTAGAAGTCTGGAAAATATACAGCTCTCCTGAGACAGTCATCCATAGAGCTAAGCCTCACAATCTATTTAGGACTTTCTTTTGAACCTTAGTGAGTTTTTAAACCTTATCTGATGAGCATAATGATATTAAACTGTTTTTCATTACCCATAAAAAACGAACAAAAAGGATAAAGCTGCTAGTGTCTCAGACTATTTGAAAGGAATCAATAGTCTGAATCCCTTAGTATATCCTGCTCATAAAAAAAACATTTTCTTTAAACTAAAAGGAATTATTTGGACATGAGAAACTAGTTTCACACAAAGTACCTATGCAAAAAAAAATCCTAGGAAGACACAAGAAGCAAATGCAAAACACGCCCTTATATACATAGTTAGATATAGGTATATACATCTATATGTATGTTTGTACGTATGCGCATGTGCATTCATACATATATAGAATACATGGAAGAACCAAATTCACCAGTCTGGAGGAGGTTTCAAGTCAAACACTAGTCTAAGTCACAGGTCAAGGAAATTTGGTAGAGTTAGAATCATAGAATGTCCTGAGTTGGAAGGGACCCACAAGGATCATCGAGTCCAACTCCTGTCCCTGCATAGGACAACACCAAAATTCACCCCATATGTCTGAGGGTGTTGCCCAAATGCTTCTTAAATGTTGTCAGGCTTGGCGCCATGACTACCGCCCTAGGGAGCCTGTTCCAGTGCTCCACTACCCTTTGGGTGAAGAACCTTTTCCTAATGTCCAGTCTAAACTTCCCCTGGCATATGTTCCTGCCATTCCCTCGGGTCCTATCACTGATTGTCAGGGAGAAGAGATCAGTACCTGCCCTTCCTCCTTCCCTCATGAGGAAGCTGTGGACCGCGGTGAGGTCTCCCCTCAGTCTCCTCTTCCCCAGGCTGAACAGAACAAGTGACTTCAGCTGCTCCTTGTATGACTTCCCCTCTAAACCCTTCACCATCTTCGTGGCTTTCCTCTGGGCACTCTGTAGTAGCTTTGTATCCTTTTTGTACTGTGGTGCCCAAAACTGCACACAGGACTCAAGATGAGGCCGCACAAGTGCAGAGCAGAGCGGGACAATCACCTCCCTCAAACGGCTGGCAATACAGTGCTTGATGGAGCTCAGGACACGGTTGGCCCTCCTGGCTGCCAGGGCACACTGTTGGCTCATGTTCAACTTGCCGTCAAACAGAACCCCAGTGCTCCATGGGGCTCCACTCAAGACTCTTGTTCCCCAGTCTGTACGTACACCCAGGGTTGCCATGTCCCAGGTGCAAAATCCAGCACTTGCCCTTGTTAAACTTCATATGGTTGGTGATTGCCCAGCTCTCTAATTTGTCCAGATCTCTCTGCATGGCCTCTCTGCCCTCAAGACTGTCAACAGCTCCTCCCAATTTTGTGTCATTGGTAAACTTTGATAACAAACCTTTAAGTCCTGCATCCAAGTCATTTATGAAGATATTAAAGAGCACTGGCCCCAAGATGGATCCCTGCGGAACCCCACTAGTGACTGGTCACCAGCCCGATGTAACCCCATTTACTGTAACCCTTTGAGCCTGACCTGTCAGCCAATTGCTCACCCATTGCATTATATGTTTATCCAGCTGTATGCTGGACATTTTGTCCAGGAGGATACTGTGAGAGACAGTATCGAAGACTTTACTGAAGTCCAAAAAGATTATGTTGACTGGCTTCCCTTGGTCAGCTACGTAGGTAACCTTGTCATAGAAGAAAATCAAATTTGTTAAGCAGGACTTTCCCCTTATGAACCCCTGCTGGCTAGGGCCAATGACTATGTTGTCTTTCAGGTGTTTTTCAATAACTCCCAGAATAGTCTTCTCCATAATTTTGCCAGGCACAGAGGTGAGACTGACAGGCCTGGAGTTGCCAGGGTCATCCCTGTTGCCCTTCTTGAAGATTGGAACAACATTTCCCAGCTTCCAGTCAACTGGGACATCCCCAGATTCCCAAGAGCATTGAAAAATCATTGAGAGAGGTCTCGCTATGACATCAGCCGCTCTTTAAGTACCCCTGGATGAATCCCATTGGGCCCCATTGATTTATAGGGATCCAGCTGGAGCAGCAAATCCTGCACAAGTCTGGGGTTGGTTGAGAGTTTGTTGTTTTTGTATTCATGGTTCTCTAGCCCACCTCAGATGGGGTCCCAGAGCCCATCATCAGTGTTGAAGACAGAGGCAAATAAATCATTAAACCTCTCTGCTTTGTCTATGCCGCTGTTTGTGAGGTGACCATGCTTGTCAAGTAATGGGTCAATGTTATTTCTCGCCTGTCTTTTGCTATTTACATATATTAAAAAGCCCTTTTTATTGTCCTTCACAATACTGGCCAACTTCAGCTCTAGTTGAGCTTTGGCCGCATGAATTTCCTCCCTACAGTGGCAAACAGCCACTCTGTAGTCCTGCCATGTCGCCTGACCTTGCTTCCACGGGCTATAAATTTTCTTTTTTCATCTTAGTTCTAGAATAAGATCCCTACTCAGCCAAGCCAGCCTTCTACCTCACCTGCTTGCCTTCTGACATTTTGGAACTGCCTGTTCCTGTGCTCTTAGGAGGTGGTACTTAAAAAGTGACCAGCACTGATGGACCCCAGCACCTTCAAAAGCTTTTTCCCATGGGACCTCACTAAGTAGTCCCCTGAGCAGCCTGAAGTCAGCTCTCCTCATATCCAGAGTTGAGGTCTTGCTGGCAGTTTTCCTCCTGTTACCATAGATTTTAAACTTGACTGCTTCGTGGTGACTGTGGCCAATCGCCACTTCACCCAAGAGACCCTCTCTGTTAGTAAGTAGCAAGTCGAGGAAGGCACCTTTCCTGGTTGATTCCCTTAGTACCTGTACCAAGAAGTTATCATCCAGATGGTTTAGGAATCCTCTGGACCCGCTTGTACCAGCTGTGTGGTATTCCCAGTTGACTTCTGGCAAGTTGAAGTCTCCCATAAGGACAAGGGCAGATGACCTGGAAGCATCCCTTCGTTCCTTAAAGAATAACTCATCCATGTCGTCATCCTGGCTGGGTGGCCTATAGTAGACTCCCACAACCACATCTGCTTTATTTGTCTGTCCCTTAATCCTTACCCAGAGGCTCTCAACTGTGTCATTGCTGACTGCTAGCTCCATGCATTCCAGCCCCTCCACTACATACAATGCCACTCCCCTGCCTCACCTGCCCTGCCTATCCCTCCTGAAGAGCCTGTAACCATCCATCATGGCACACCAGTCACAGGACTCATCCCACCAGGTTTCACTTATGCCTATGACATCGTATCTCTGGGACTGGGTCAAGGCATCGAGCTCCTCTTGCTTGTTCCTCAGGCTGCATGCATTTGTGTAAAAATACTTCAAGTGCGGTTCATTGTGCCCGTTGTCTCGTGGAGCAGCCTGAGGAATCTCACTAGCACACAGCTCCTCAAACTTTGTTGTGCCACCCCGTTGCTCATTGCTGACTAGCCTGGTATTGTCCCTTTCCCCCTTCCAATCTAGTTTAAAGCTCTAAGTTAAAACAGGCCAGAACAGGATACAGTGAGCTTGAGGCACCAGGCAAAACAAAAAACTTTTCTGTATCTGAATACCTCGGAAAAATATCCTTAACACTTAGAAACTCCCTATTCATTTTGCTGCACTGTGCTAGTCAGACATGCAATCCTACAATGAAATGCCTTAGTTAGCAACTAAGATCCAGAAGCAGAACTAACTGTGAATTTTCCAGTGCATTTTTTTTGTCAAAAAATATTGATTTGTTGAAGCTGCAACTTTTCATAGGAATGCATCCATTTCAAGAAACAGTCATCATGCAAGTTTGTTCACACCTGACAATTTCTGGTCAAAATGTGAGAAAGAATGTTTCTAACAATAACTTACTTTTCAGATCACTTGCTATATAAAGAAAACAGGCTCAAAACCGTGTTCAACATGTCTATTTTATATATTATTTGCCTAACTTTAGTCTTCAAGTTCCAGCTTAGCCTGATTCATAGAAGGGGTCAGATATTCTAGGAACCTGCTGGGCAAAGCACTGAGCTGACTAGTAAGGGTCTTCACTTTTCCAAATGAGACGTTTCACTTTTTTTACTGCAGAACTTGAGAAAATTAATTTTATTTTGATTCAGCATGGGGAAAAAACATTTTACTGAAGGAAGCAAGCAATTGTTTCTCAACAGTAATCACAAGTGTCAACTTTATTCTGACATGGACCACGCTGTGTATTCATCTAGTTTGTATGCAGAATAGGTGCAGTCCAAGACATGGTTAGGAAAAAAAATGTAAATGATCACAAACCTTTGTGATTTGTAAATGGCTTCCTGTTCTATCTATCACTTTAAAACTATTTAATATCTACTCTTTGAAACACACCCTATTATACACTGAATGATTAATATCGTTTTTTCTATAAAGAATTTGTACACGTTAATTTAAGATATTCAAATCTAAATCATCGTAAAACAGAGAGGCTTAATCCTCCCATGGTGTAAATAAGGACGATTCCTTTAAAGTCAATGAAGCTAAGCCAATTTATAGCAACTAAGGATCAATCCTGCATGCCTCCAAGGCTTAATTAACTCTGTGTACCTTTTCTATCACATAATGCTCTCATATGAATTAATGTTTAAGCTGTTATCACCTGTGAAACGTGGAGCATGTATTACTCAGAGCTGCATGAACAGGATATTATTCTATTTATATTCTTGTGATAGCATCCCAGACATTGGGTGAGCTTCCCTTCTGAGGAGCATCAACAATTATTGTATTTATGCATTCAGTTCAATAAACAAAAAAAAACCCATTACTTAGGAGCAAGCCTGTCCATAGGTGGTCCTTACAACTGAAGCACTTCTTGTGAAAAGAATTCTATTCCCAAACAAAAAAAATATATACAGCTAACTGCCTCCATCAAACTGAGGGGCATATGGTATTCCTCAGCACTGGACTATAAAGCAAACATGAGTTTGCAAACACAGCTCAAACATCGAAAGGAAAAAAAAGAGTCTTAACCCAAAAACTCTTTACTATTGGAAATCAAAGATTAGGAATTGGGGTGGTGGTGGTAGTGGTGAGCAGAAACAACAGTACATGTAGTTATATTGCAATTTTTATCCAGTATCCAGTATTAGGGGATGGGGTTGGGGAGGAATAATTGTCAATACAGCTTACTGAAAAGTTCATCAAGGTAGGTATTAAAAACCTGGTTGTCATTATTAGTATCACCACTTTCTTGTTATGACTGTGAAGGTAACTCTGGAATATCTGTACTATTTTTAAAGGTTTTTAATCTTTATTGCTTCCATCTTTGGTTTATTCTAGTATATTGTCTCATAGCAAAGTAAAAAAGCACCATGTTGTTCTGAGGCTGGCATACTAAATTGTCATATGCAGCTATTGGAGACAGATTTATAAACTAATTAAGTATAACAATCTCATAAGCACTGCTTACATCTGAAGAGTCTCATATCAACCAGCTGAGTTATTCCAATGGATAAAAAAAAACTTATTCAATAGGAACATTTGCCGAATCAGGCCAAAATTATTTTCTGTGTAATGTAAATCAACCCATGTGTAAACACCTTGTGCAAACATCTCTCCAAGTTATTAAATTACTTGATTTCTGAAAAAAGAAAGCTCGGCATCATTGATACATTCTTATTAGTTTCCCTCCTCTATTCCTGTACGCACTTACCAGTTTTTCTACTGCTTCTAATTCATCTAAAAGTAAGTTGCTCAAGACAGCAAGAATTGTCATCTTTCCCCTCTTCTATACCTCACTTAAGTTTAATCTGCTGTTTCTGTCTTCACAGATGCAATTCAGTCTGTCCAAGGACTATCTTTTTTGGTAATACTTATATACTGTACTATAAAATGTTTATATAGGCACTCCAAATAACAGGTGAATAACGAGCAGTACTTTGAAATCTGCTTTACTAGAACAAAACCACAAAGAACAAATAAAACTATTTAAATGTAATATTCTGCTAGACTGGTGACGAGTTTTGTACAGAGACCAGCTAAAGCTGTTATTATTCCTGTCTATGTTTTTTTTTCCAGTGCAGAAACACACTAGATTCAGCTTGTTGTATGTTTGGTCCTATGTCTAGCATGTATTTTCTGCACTCTTAGTCACTTCAATCTGTTTGTTTCTTACAAAAATTCCATAACAAGCTATATTTAAGAACCTATTTCTCCTACTGTGATTTTATTGTAAACAGGCATTGAAGCAGAACTTTTAAACCACCATTAACTGATGAGCAAGTATCTCAAACTGTAAGTTTTGTCAGTTGTTCTTCCACCATAAGACTATCAAAGAACAGTCTTTTATGATTGCCTGTTATAAACTTTGATTGTTTATAATCAATTTTCAAAAGGGAAAAAATGCTTTCCCTAGAGAACTTAACTCTTGAATATTATTGGTATGGGTGCCCGTATATTCAAGAGACTTCTGAAGCTCCCCCATTTAAAATGGGCTCATCTTCTTCCTAAAGCTGCACTGACAGCACTCCCTCCACTAAATAATCCAAGCTGCTGTGAGAATTGCAGCCTGACTCTGGGATTCCCACTGGCTGCAGTCAGATGAGTACATGTGGAATTGGTTCCAAAATTTCATTTTACTCAATGACTCCAGGCACATCATCAGTATTGATTAACTGCAAGCACAACGATATAGTATTTTGTCCTTCAATATCATTTCAGCCTAACTCAAGAGCTGCTGGGTAGATATTTCTTTGAAATTCCTGGATCCGAAAGACCAAGAGACGTGCAAGAAAGGAAACCCAGACTGTGGCTTGCTACTCAACCACAGACAGCACAAGGTCCTCTACTTGCAAGGACCCCAGCAGAGAGCAAACCACTTACCTTTAGCACACTTCCATGGTATTTTCCCTGTCAAGTGACCAAGATGACCACCTCTGTCTGGCTCAGCCATCAAATGTAGGCACTATCTCAGAACTTGTCTCCAAACACAAGATCTATTTTCAGGTTTGCCTATGACACTCAGGATGTACAGCACTGGCAATGTCTTTAGACTTCTTGTGATTTGATCAAAGTTTCTTTTCCTGCATACAACTCTTGTAAATATGAATACATGTACGTACACATGCATGAGTGCAAGAAACCTTGTTATAAATATAGGCCATACTTGCAATTTCTCTTGAATCTGAACAGTTGAAAAGATTTTTCCACTATAAAAGTCTTGTAAAAATCAAACTGGGCTGTAACAATCTACTCAAGGGCTGTCTATTACAGAGTTTCACTATTAATAAAACTCAAATTACGATCACAGCATGCACTCTTGAGTAACAACCTGTCTGGAGAAGGAACCAGATTACATGTATGAACCTTTGGTATACATGAATCAGTAAAATATTGATGAGTAGAATCACACTGGAATAACTTCACTTATGACCTACTCCTGCTGACAAAGGTAAAGATTTAGCTATGCAACTACTTGACTTAGAGCTGCTTTCCTGGGTCTGTTTCATTTAGCATACATCAAAAAAACCAGAAAGTCTTAGAGCCTGTCCAATGATTGATGGGCTTCTATTACTGTTACAGAGTCAGTAATATATAAGCCTATTGTTTGGGTAATAACTTATATGTTTTCTTACTTTAGAAAACTGTTCAGTGCAGAGTTTGATATATGAAGTGTTTTATGCACATCTACACAAAATACAGGTAATTTATTTTCATTAAGGGAAGATATATGTAAATAATTTCAGAACAGATTCCGACATCTTTATTCTTTTAAATAAATATCTGACTCCATAACTCCTCCCACTATGGTGAGTGGGATGCTTCACAATGTGAAAGGGTTTCTCTTTCCCCTCTTTTTTCCCCTTCTTTCTCCCCACCCCCCCATTTTTTTTTTTTTTTTTCTTTTCATGTGGTATTTGAGGGCACAGGTCTCTTGGGAGGCTCTAAGCACCTACCTCATCCAGCCCATTAAATTTATTTATAAAGCTACCTTGAAACTGGTTATATTTTGCCTTTGACAATTTCATAACCTATTTACATGTGTATGTAGGTGTTTCTTGTAGAAGTTTTAGACTTCTCACCCAATTTAGACAGCTGAACTGTACCCCAAACACCAAAGATGATACTTGCTCCTGCATTTAGCATGGGCTAGGGAAGGGAGATGTTGAGAATTACACAGAAAACGCCTTTTCTGGCATGCATTGATTTTTTTCAAGCCTACAAAACCTGCTAAATAGAAGAAATATATTTTGTATATCACATGTACAGGTATTTTCTGTATACTACATGTGCATATAAAGTATATATTTATACATATCATACATACGCTAATAATTCATATTACTCTCCATACAGATGCAGAATTTCTGTGGAAATTCTCAAGAGACTGAGATTTCTGAAAGACAAAAATTCTAAGTCCTTGAGAGCTGCAGCCAGGGAATGTCACCATAGCACATTGAATCCAAAGGGTTTGGGGTATGCTGCTGCAAAAACAGGAAGGAAGGAGCTTCGCTTCAGACAGGTATTAATTGGCTCAGATCCTAAATAAAAGTGGCTGTACTGGATAAAACAAATATACATCTAGGTTGGTATCATAGTTCCACTTAGTTTTCACTAACAATCACCTACAGAAGAATACAATATATTTAGAAATGTATTTTATATATATTTTAGAGTTCTGATTTATACAACAGATAAGAATACTATATGTGTACTCATATATTCTGCAGTGATTTGCATTTCAGGGACTTTCTGAACAGGTATTATATCTTTGAGTTGAAGAGCATCTAATGGATTTTTCTTCCAAAAAATTCTTTCCTTTCCTTTAGTTTGGCATCCATAGCATCTTATGGCAACATCGCTTGTTTTGAACCTCCCACTTAGCAGTTTCCTTTGACAATCTGGAGGTCACAAGTGACTGTGAAGTGTTATTCCCCATTATGATTCATATACATCTACCAGGTGCCCCCTAAAAATGTTCTCTTTTCAAGGCTGAAGAATCCTCCACTGGTCTATTTCCAGAGCTTTTATAAATCAGGACAGGCACAGATCCCTACATATTACAAATTTGACTAATTCAATTGGAATTAGATTTAAGGCTGGCTTAAGTTCCAAATTAAGTGATTCCAGTGGTCTCTGTAAAGCTTAGATTCATGTCAATACTTGTCCACCACAGAGAATCCACCCCATCATTTCTGTGGTCAGTCGCTGCTCAATAGAGGGTCACATGTAGGATGACTGAGTCTTTTCAGTTCATCTGTGTTACTACAGCCTGTCTCTTTTTTGAAAAATATGGTGGGTGAGAAGCTGACACTAAACAGCAAGTGTTTTAGGGTAATGAGTATGAGTGCACATGGCCTTGCTTATGGAGCCTACATCACCGTAGCAATAATTGAAAGACAGAACAATTTTCTTCAAGGAAAAGGCCTTTTCAGGTAAGCCATTTACAACACAGACAGAACAAGGACAAAAGTGGTTCAAATTCTGCTCTCCCATCAGAATGGAACAGATTGATTGACTGTGCTATATTTAGAGAGGTTTTCTGGATATATATTGATAGAATAGAACACAATTTGTCCCAAAGTATCTCAGATACAAACAGTTGAGATGGTGATATAACATCTGCCCTCTTTTCCAAAATCCTCAGTTTGTTATTTAAAGGCAGTATAGTAGAATAATGCACAATCATAATATTTAATTGCTGGGCACTTGCTTATTGTAAATCTGTTTCGATAATAATTTCCTATTCCTCTAGGTGACACATTCCTTTTAATGGAGCTTCTAAGTTCATATTCATTCTTAGGGCATATAGTTCTGCTCAGTTAACCTCCATCACTGTCATCTTCCATTCCTGTACAGGATGATAGAAATGTGGCCACAGATCAGACATTTTGCAAAAAAACTAATTTTTGAGAGGAGGTTGGCTATAAACAGGTATTTGTATTTTCTGTTCTTGGTACTCTCAAGAAACATGGGGATTTGATAGCAGATGGGCAATCAAATTTATTTTGAACTTCAAAAGCCATTTTGAGCAAAGTTTAAGTATTTAAAGCAAAGCAATTTATGCATTTCTAAATCATAATTTCATCTCACCCATTGCTAAAATAAGCCATGTGCATTTTTAAGTAATCTTATTAAGAAAGGGTCTTAGAGGCTTTTGGGTTTGTTTTCTTTTTATTTTATTTTTTATTCGTTGCAGGGACATGAGGGGGAATTTTGACTTTAATTTTTCTCCTACACCTTTTTTCCTAATTAACATCAAAAATATATTATATCAGAGGACACGGGAAATTCCTCACAGAGCATTCACTTCTTACACTAGGGGGAAAAAAAAAGCTTTTTTTTGGTCCCTGCTAGTCCTCAGTTTAAAAAAAGTCTTTGAATATTCCTGGTTTTTTTGACAGCAGAGTGAATCCATTAACAAGGATTGAGAACAGAGCTGAAAAATCCAGAATTTGCCCCCTGTGTGTTTTTTCCCCTTTTTGCCTACTGTCTATTTCTACTGCTAATTTAATCAATTTCTAACAGATCTGCAGTATTTATCATAAGCTCATCTACTTTAAGCTAAAGACATAAAATCATGGCATTACACTGATCAGAAATAAAGCTTATTTAAGCCAAAATACTTATGAACTGATTTAAATACTAATGAGGCTGACAGTTACAGAGTGGCAGAATGAGAACAGGAGTACAGAAAATACCAGTGGCCTTGCTGTATTGTGAGTCCTTTAAGTGGACTGTAATTAGCTACTAAAGAGGATCTGTACTACTGTTTAACTATCAATATCCCTCAGAAATGGACTAAAATCAAAATTCCACATACACATGCTTTCAGCTTGTTGCTGGTACAAATACAGAACTATCCTTGGGAAATGGCATGTAATTGGATGTGAATTATATTATATCTTTCGGGCAGCTAAAATCAAGACCTGTAATTTTTAACTTGCTTCACTCTCTCAGTTCCTTGCTTCAGTGAATTCTCAGACTATCTATCACCCCTCCAATGCTAATGGGAAGTACTGTGAATATGCAACAAATGGCTAGAGGATCTATTATCATGTCTCCCCGTAACACTTGACTACCAGAAACAACAGAAGAATATTACAGTCTCATATCAAATGGAAGAGACCACGTTTAGCTTCATAGTAAACTCAAGACTTCAGCAGGAAATTGCAGGTTCCGTACCAAGTCTGATGGCTGCTTTTTGTTCTTTTTGTAGACTTGGGATTGTGTGGTCACGAAGCCTGGACCACCACTGACAGCCACCTACATGTCCTTTGTATCAGGCTGGCAGAATGAATAAGCAGAACACTAGTAATGATGCTACCTTTTACCACAGGGACACCTTGAAACCAATTCTAATTTCCAGACGTCTTACACAAAACAAGAAACCTGACTGCTACTATACTGTTCAGATTCATACCATAAATTTACCCTATTACTAACCACTATCAATAGCTAATTGAGCCTTATTTTCTTTTTCACAGACGAGATTTGATATTCACTAACAGTGAGGGGATGAATTCTAAAAGCTAAAAGCTGTGGACATTTTTAAGACTATCTGGTATACCAACACAGAAACTTCCCCAGGTCTTTACTGACTGTGTAACTGTTTTTTGATATGTCTTGGACTTGCTATTTGAACAGATTTCTTTTGAATACTGCTTGTATTTTGAGCAAGTCTAAAGGGTCTGACTAGGAACTGGAAACCAAACTACACCACACTGTATGCAACAGAATAATAGACAATACCCTAAAGCACTTACAATGCCAGTGTCAGCTGACATATGAAATATGTACATCAAAAGGAGCAGCAATATTAAAGAATAAACTTGGAAAAACAAGGAATTTAAAAAAAATATTCTGCAAATTCTGCTTTGCAAACAAAACCTCTTGTTTGGAATAAAAAATCAGAATAGAAAATGTGAGAGGAAAGCAATACTGGTTTTCCTATTTTATCATTCTTTCTATTTTGACTTCTAGAACACTCCCTCTTCATTTTACTCCCTTTCTGTTTTAAAAAGTGATGCTTGTATATTTCAACTATCAAAAGCCAGTAGTTTCATTCATTCTTGTCTGAAACACTTTAGTGAGGATGCCTGAAGTTGATGAGTTTTTTCATTCCTCTAAAACTGGATTTTAGGGAATAATTTATTTAACAGAAAAATTAACTCCAACTACAGCTGAACAAACACAAGCCTCAAAAGACAGTGAATCATAGCATCATTAAGGTTGGGAAAGACCTCTGAGATCATCAAGTCCAACCTGTTAAACTAACTGCCAGGTCCACCTCTAAACCATGTCCCTAAGCACCACATCCACACGCTTTTTGGACACTTCCAGTGATTGCACCACTTCCCTGGGCAGCCTGTTCCAATGCCTAACCACTCTCTCTGTGAAGAAATTTTTCCTAATATCTATTCTAAATCTCCGCTGGCTCAACTTGAGCCCATTTCTGCTCATCCTGTTGCTTGCTACGTGGGAGAAGAGACCGATCCCCACCTCGCTACAGCCTCCTTTCAGGCAGTTGCAGAGAGCGATGAGGGCTCCCCTCAGCCTCCTCTTCTCCAGGCTGAGCACCCCCAGCTCCCCCAGCCGCCCCTCCCCAGCCTTGTGCTCCAGCCCCTTCCCCAACCTCGCTGCCCTGCTCTGCCCACGCTCCAGCACCTCGATGTCCTTCTTGAATTGAGGGGCCCAACACTGAGCACAGTACTCGAGGTGCGGCCTCACCAGTGCCGAGTACAGGGGCACCATCACCTCCCTGGTCCTGCTGGCCACACTATTCCTGATACAAGCCAGGATGCCATTGGCCCTCTTGGCCACCTGGGCACACTGCTGGCTCATGTTCAGGTGGCTGTCAACCATCACCCCCAGGTCCTTTTCAGCCAGGCAGCTCCCAGCCACTAAAAGTACAGAGATTTTATAGACCAAAATTTTCAAAGGCCTAAAAAGCTGAAACTTTCCAAATTCCAGCCATTTTTACAGCAGTGACTTAGAGATTTATGGTATATGGACATTGCTTTGCTTTACTGAACAGCCTCAGTTCTCAGTGACCAGCCCACTTCAGGTACCAGATGACTGGCAGTTATCACTACTGATAATCATTTGATCTGGTAAACAAGCAGTACAGGATCTACAAGCTGTTGCTAACTTCAAAGAGAAAAAAGTCTGCTGTTGCCACTGTAAACATAAAGAGAGACACAACTATATCAGTACACACAAGGTTTATTTTATATACAAAGCTGAGAGAGAAAATCTGAGTTTGAAGTTCATCAAAACCTGAGCTGCCATATGCAGCATGCAGTTTAATTAGAAAAAACATAGCATTTGGGCTAATGTGACCACAGCAGGCAATAACTACATTAGATTTTTAAAATTTGAGAAAAATATTTTAAACTAAGAGCTCCAATCCTTTCATCTTCTCCCTGACCTGCCACTTCAGTTTTCCAAAGCATTGACCCTTTTGCTCACCTTTGCACTGTCCTTTTAACACTGCTATTAAATATTTATATTACAGTAGAGCACAAAGCTTAAATCAAAAGCAAAGCTCTGTCACAGAAAGCACTGTGAATTCACATAAAAGTATAGCTCTTGCACAGAATAGCCTTTAATTGGAGAAGTAATGATAATGTAAAATACTAAGACAAAAACTACTGGTATAATAAGCAAAATATGTTTAACCCAAAACTAATTATGGGAAAGCTACAGAAAGATTCCAGACCTGTACGTCCAGAAGTCTCTGCCTAACCCCAGGTGTACCTCATGCAGAGCTGCACATAACTTTTCATCTTTTGAGTTGTACAGTTGCAAGTCTAAAATACACAACCAGACAGATGATTTTTCAGCTTAACTGGCAATACATCAAAACTTCATTTCCACAGCAATCCTTTTAGACTATCAAAATACAGTATTGACGGAACATAACATAGGTCAATTGGCATATGCAATACCTCTGAGTAAAATACACACATTTAAACATAGACTGTTACTGACTGTTAGTAAAGCAACGCATTATTATCAGTAAAAGGTATAATCTTATCTGAAAAATACACAGCTTCAGGAAAGAAATGCGAAAGCATCGAGAAAAAATTAAGCAGAATAGTCAGGAAAATATATATGGACACAACCACTAAAATTCACATTACTGCATTTAGAAAAGAGTTAGTTAAAAGGTTTCGTATGTGTCCCGTAGTCACAATGATTTGCATAATTAATCTCCAAGGCCAGAATAATATAATCGCTGCCTTATAAATCTGCAAACTTGTTTTATTTAATCTTATTCCTTGTGCATTTTATTTGATCTAAGTTCCTGACTGTCCTGAGGAACTCATAATCTTCCTCCTTAGTGCTGGTAAAGCTCAACAGGAGTAGAAATGGGTTACAGGGACTGTAATTTCAGTAAAATTTGCTCTTAGGTTAGACACAGACTTCAGCTTTCAAACAAAAAGCAATTCTAGACATTAAGATTCAATTGCTCCTTAAGAAGTTATTGCTCTGCATTTAAATATTCTCATCTTCTAGATCCCTTTTTTCTGTCCTTCCCATTCACATCTTCTATCTCATTAGACATATGAAATTCAAATGATCCTAAAATCAATATAGCACGTTCTCTACTGCTTTCCATCTGTTTTCATTTGCACTGTCCCAACCCAACTTTTCTTAACTTGTCTTTTCCAGATAACTTACCTTCATTTCCCTATCTCAGATTCAGTTGAGCAATAAAAAATAACAGCCTGCAGTCCAGAAACCCACCTAAATGCATTTATGCTCCAACAATACTTGAAAGTAAAAGTCAGTCACTGTCTGCTTTAATCCTCATTCTTCCCTTTGTGTTAATTTCCTACGTTTGGAAAAAACAACTTTGAACACATTGGGGGGAGGCAAAAGTTTCTATTTCATGTTTTATTAATATACTTCAAATTCACTAGAATGATACCGATTACCGTGTATGATAATAAGATCATAGAATCATAGAATCATAGAATAGTTAAGGTTGGAAAAGACCCTTAAGATCATCGTGCTAATGAGATTTGTTATCTTCATACAATCAGACGTACATATGAGAATTCAGCTATGCTATAATTCTTATAAATAACGTCCAACCAACATACGACCTGTGTGTTAGACTCAGCCTGAAGCTTTGTTGACTGTAAACAGAGAGTTGGTAAGTCAGCGGAAAAGGAAGAGTGCAAGGTCTCTGACTGTACTGAAAAAAGTGTGGAACCAAATTTTTTTGCCAAATAGACATTGAGTGGTGTTTGTGCAGCTGTTCTTCAATTTGGGAAATTTTTCAAGTGAAATAAAAAGAATCGAGATTTCTCCCTGACCAAAGTAACAATGTTATTTAAAATGATCTCATGATGCTTTCTATAAGAATCAACCGAATCTTGGTTTAACTAATTCGCTCATAGTTTATGGCACAATCTGGGAAGCATCTGCCAAATTCTACATCAGAAACAAACACATTTCACTGACAGATCAAACCTTCAGCATCAAGATATCCATATATTGTCCTAACATGCCATTTCTCAGCAAGTAATGTTTGGGGATCACCTATCCTATACCCTATCTTCCCCAAGAGAGACCTACAGCTCTCTGCATTCACTGTTGGTTTTGTAAGACATTGTTTCCCATTGGTGTGCTGGAAGAGCTCTGCACTGCCAGCCTGCACAAGTAGATTTCATATTTATAGCAGAACTAAGTATTGAGATAATCTTAAAAGTAGCATTCACTTTTACTAAATAGTTTATTTTCTAACCAGGTGACACTATGGTATTGAGATGTTAACATAAACTATCTGCTTACCATAATCAGATAGAGATACCTAAAGCATCTGAAGAAACCAATAATCCCCTGTAAGAAGTGTTTAAAACTAATTGTTTGATTATGGATAAAACTTTAGAATTACATGAAAGTCCTGGAGAGTATTTCAATCTAAATTTCATTCTTACAGATAAAATGGATAAACTTGACCTCAGTACCCATATTTAGGAAAGGAAAAGCTGAACATAATAGTACTTATTAAAGGAATAACATCTTAGCTAAGGAGTGGGTGAGGCCTCTTAAGACTGCTTGCCTTTACTGCTCACTGAAGTGCAATCAATTTTAGAAAAAAAACAAAACAGTCTGAAGTATTAAGATCAGAGTTTTCAGGTATTTATATAGTAAATGCTATATTAAATGTCACATTGACAAAAAAGTTTCTTTTTAAAAACATTTACTTCAGTATGTGGTAAGTGCTAAAACCAGATTTTGGGTGGTAAAAAAATAGCAGCACTTCTTTCTCTGGAGACTGGCAATCTTATACTTGCAGACTCAAACAGTCTTGCAGCTAACAGCACGCTGCGACAAGCGGGGGCTGTTCTAGTAATGTGCAACAGTTCACAGCACCGAGTACCAATTTTAGAAACAGCTACCTCCTAATACCGAGTATTAATAAGACATGCAGCAAGACAATGGAAGAAGTCCTTGAACTCAAACAGTCTTTCTTATTGCAGCTGAGCTCCTCTGATATAAAGGATAGAGGATAGCCCATGCATATAAGAATCTATATTGTTAGTAAATAACTTCATGATAAATGAAAGGACACCTGCTGGTTTTCAGCAGGAACATCGTGGGGTTAACAGAACAGCTGGATTTGGAGATCTGGCTCTTATATATACTCCTAGCAATTAGAACCCAACATTTAATTGTCTGGCACAAAGCCCAAGTGACTATTTCTTCTTATATTAAGGCCTGACATTTGAATATATTTATTTCATGTCAAGGTTATATTCTGTTTATATCTTTTTTATTAGTCCTGCAGCACAACATCATAATTGGACACTTTTATGATCACACTGATTCTTTTTATAACAACAATTGGTGGGTACCTGTTTTTCCTCCCCCTTCTATTTACCTCTTATTAATCCAAGGCTATTTTTTAAAAAGTCAAATAAGAATGGAACAGAAAAGTGCTGTTTTCAATGCAGCCACTCTCTGGGAGCTTTGAAAAATGCAGTCTTTTTTCTCCCTACAAAACATTTTACAATAGTTATTTCAGTGTTAACCATTCTGTGAAACAGTACCTCTGCTGATAGAAGTCAACATTTTTAAACTAGCTTCACACAACTACACAGAATGACAGCAGCAGGCATTGTGGCCCTGTATGAAGTTACTAGATATCAGCCAGTACAGAATATACCAGGCAATCTCCTTTGCAGTGCCCCTTGAAAGAGCATGTTACATTCTTCTACATATAACATACTGAATTCCAAAGAAATGTCTTGGGTTTGGAGCAAGCCTCAGGCTTTTGGAAGATCTGTATTCTAGGCTTAGAGAAACATTGTGGTTCTGTGGAACCAAAGAAAGAGTTTACAGGATAGCAAAGGCACCACACACATCATCGTCATCTGCACCAAATGACACTATTAAGTAGCAGATTCATGTGGGTCTCCAGTACCAGCTGTGCCAGCTTCACAAAGCTTAACACAGAAAGGCAATCCAGAACTACTGTAACTCAAGTTCCAGAATGGACAGACAAGGAACTAGCAACCTTCTTTTCTAGCTAGACAGTGAACTACTCAGTTGTACCCAAACCACAGAGTTTGAATGTCTCTCTTTTCTCTCTCACACTCACAAAGTACCAAGGAACAAAGCAAAAACACTTTCTCTAAATCATTTCAATCTCCCCATTCACAGCATTCACCTTCCCAACATGTCCCCTTTTACCTACTCAGGTCAGGGTGATGCTAAAAAAATTACTTATCTATTAATAGGGGCACTGGAAGTTCACTTCAAAATTTATGGCTCCTGTTTTAAAGCATTAGAAAAGATGTTCCCTCCTTCATCAACAAATGGGTTTGATGGAAAGTCTCCAGGAAGATTTTCCTCCTACTGGTGATAAACTAAAGAGCTCAAAATGCTAAGTCACAAGTGAAAATAGTGATACAGCCTGAAGAGGTTTTCATGCAAAAAGTACAGAAATTATACAAATTAGGCATCTTGTGAAATTCTGACACTTTAAAGAATTAAATAATGAATAAGAATTAACTATTTTCTTCCAGAAGTGTTAATGCTATTGCAGCATGCCTCGAAGGCAAAAAGAGCTGAACAACAAACAAGAATTTTTACTTATATAATATCTAGTGCATATATTGAGACAGGACATGCAAGAAAACTGTTTTTTTTGGGTTTTTTTTAGACACTCCCTCACCCACAGAGAGCATCAAACAGTTCTGCTTCAAATTACATATAGATATAAGAAATCAGGTTCAGCTAGAGCGCATAAAGTGATGCTGCTCTTAAGAAATATTTCCAGCAAAGCTGCAGCTTCAAGAAAAATACTTTTCTTGAAGTCAAATCTTTTTGTCACAGATTAAGTAACAGGTTTTATTTGTTTTAAATATTTGATGATCATGTCTTGAAAAAATTCAGAAAAGAGCCAAAATATAGGCTTCAGTTTGAGAAGGTTCCTTCTCTTTCCCCTCAAAGAACTCCAATAGTCTACACTGTTAATTTGCTCACTCTGTATTTCACTTCAGGACTCGGGTGACCAGATATCTGCTCTAGTTTACTCCCTTCAGTTTCTTCTAAGATGAAATACAGATTTAGGCAAAAGGACAGTCTGCTCTCCACTCCAGTGTAGACAAATAATACTGATACAGTTCGTGCCACTCCACCCATAACAGTCCTGCAGATTTTGCACTCACAAAAACCTAGACATGGACACACATTCCCACTACCTCCCAAACCCCAGCAGCCTCCAACACAATCCTTTCAGTATTTTTGGCACTATGAAAAAAACCCACAAAAGTTTGCCCCAGGTTACTCAAAGGAAACTTGGGCATACATACACACTAAAGGGAGACATAGTAAGACCCTAACCTACACCTGATCTCAGGGAAGTTACTTCACTTTTATGTAGTTGACTACTTAGAAAACAGGGATGCCAACAGCAAATAGTTTTTAAAAACACTTCTATGTGCTGCTGATTACAAAAACTATGGAAGAAAAACAATTTGCACACCTTGGATAAACTCTGTACAGAGTGCTATTCCTAGATCAGCTGTATGAAAAACAGAAGGATGAGAAGCAGCAGGGCTATTCAGGCAGAGGTAGACAGCCATTATAAATCTGGGGTAAGAGGGGTATTAACGAGAAAGGTTTCTTTTGAATCACCCACATTCATGTGGGACATTGCTGTTGTTTACAAATAAACCATAATTTTAGTCATAAAAATATGAAAATACTTTTTAAATGTATTTGTAAAGGAATGGTCCATATTTAATTGAATACTCTTTTCTGTTACCAGTTCTCACAACGCCACTGCTTTGAGAGCTGTGAGTAAAGAGAGCTCATACTTTCTAACAGCATATAAAGCTTATGCCACTGAGATAGACAGAATCATTGGCTTTATGTCACAGAATACAAATGCCTTCTTTCTTCTGTATGATGGTGGCTGCCATAGAAATCCCTTGAAATCCTGGAAAAAACATACAAGGAAATTATGTTTCTACTAAAGAGAAGCTGAAGCAATGAACATTATCTTGATTTTTTTAGTTATTATTATTAAAACAAGCTTGAATCTAACAACACTATTCTACTCAATCACAACAAAGTGATTTAGAGTACTTAATTGTCTGCAATTCTCCACAGCATGGACTGTAATATCAGGCACAGGTTTTCCCTAGGGGAAACCTCACTGAACAACAAAGCCTGTGCGGATGGGCACAATGATTGCATGCAAGTTTGAAACAACAGAATTGAATGTCAAGATTAGTGATCAGAAATTTGATTATTGAAAAAAACCCACAATCATTCCCCTTGTGAGCATGACTTCTACCAGATTATGGAGAATACCGAAACACAAACATCATCCCAACTGCAGGTAACAGGTGAGTGTCCTGAAGACATCTATAGCTAGTCTGTCAACAGGACCAAGAAGGGTTGGTCTAAAACACTTAGCACTTTGAAAACTTGGGTCTTAAGTCTGGGAGTACAAAATATCTTATTTAATGATTACTTCCATTAACCATTGCATGAAGGCTCATCTCTTTGCTTCCGATTGCTCCTCTTTGCTTCCAATTGCTCTCTTATACGCACGTTTCATGTCCCTCAGAACTTTAATGGAAAACATTCAAATGGTACAAGGCTGGCATGACTCACAGCAGGTTCTTTCAGTGAACAAACTGGTCCTTCTTCTTTGAACAGAAGGAAAAACACCCTCACGTCAGACAGAGGTTAAGAACATACAGTCTCAGGTATTCTTTGTAGAAAGCATGAAGTAGGATACAGAAAAAAAGGCTCTATTAGTTCTGTTGATCCGCATTTTGATGAAAGCTTAAAATGTAAATGAAAAGAGAGAGAATAGGGATGAAGCATCTTTAAACTTGCAACAAATCATTTTATATTGATAGAGTCCTGGGCTTAAATCCAAGCACAGCTATTGCCTTAATGCAGACTGATTTCAGGAGACTTAAAAATAGCCAAGATACTATGGTGATTGGCAAGCATTGTAGAGACAGCTGCCAAAGTCAAATTGATTTTTTTTTTCCTTTTGAAGGACTCCAGATAATTTAAGCAAGGCTACAAATTAAAGCACGCACATATGACTTCTTGATGATTTAAAAAACACGATCCCCAGGAGGGGAGCTATTCCTCCACCCTCACCTTTGAGAAGCACAGGGAAATCATGTGCAGACTGACCCTGCAGGGCTGGAGGGGGTCCAAATGAGTGATTTGCTGCAATCTTGCACTGTATATGATCATGCTCAATTCAGCTGCTATGCTTAGAGTTCTGACAAGTATGAACTCTAGGGCTTCAACAAATGGCAACTCCTATTATTATGCACTATTAACAGATGGGACCATCTCAGGATTTCACTAGGCAGAAAACTCAATTGTGCTCCATATCTACTTAAGGTAGAGCTGCAACAAGAGGTCACACAGGCTACACAAATAGGTACAGGTCACTAGCAGTATTTGCAGGAAAATCTCCAAATGTTGCTAAGCTAGAGAAGGTCCAGAGGGTAACAGAAGGTATGAGTTTGGGTATGGTAGGTTTTTTTTTTTCTTTCCTCATGTTAAAACCTTCAGTTTGTACCAAAAGGTCAGGCAGGCAAAGGCAGAGAGGAACTGGGAGAGGTGGGAGTGATGTTTTGAAGCATTTTCTAATCCATTAAGAACACTGCTTGCCTATAGCATTCACACATCTGTCTAAGGCTCTTGAGATATTGCTTCCAACAGCAATACAAATGAATTCAAACATGCATTACAGTTCTGATTAATTTTCAGCTAGTGACATTTTAAAAATAAAATACATGTCAAGTAGTCTCTCTGTCATGTGGCACACAATACATCTCCAAGTGCTTGTACTTCCCGTATGTGGAAGGTTTGCTGATATTAGTAAAGCTCAAGGCTCTGATTGTTGCTGGCTGTTAACATTCCAGAGAGGTTTTATATAAATAATATTGGACATTGTTCGTTGCTTCAGCAATAAATGTAACAAAAATGAACACTAACCCATTTAGCTTACAGTTATTTATATGGTCGGAGTATGCTCTACTTAGCGTAGAGCTTTTACATATAACATTTGTGATACTCTTGGCCTTCAGTTTCACACTGCAGAGATGTGACAACCCTCACTAGATCCATATGAAGCAGAATAGTCCTATAATCACCTTTCCACACATAAAAAGCACACAAATACAAGTGGATATCACAAAGGCTAATGTTAGCCCTGTTAAGATCATCTCCTTAGTTTCCCTTTACAATCTAAGTGCTCAATGCAGTTAACAGCATTCCCCACTGCTTATTAAAGAAACCTTAGAAGATTAGTCTCACAGTGACAAACATTAGCCATTAAAAATATCACTTAGAGACATTCAGCAACTAGCTGGAAATCACATGAGTGATGACAGAAAGGACTGTTATACATCAGAAAAGACTAGGGTACTGCTGTCACGTCACTGCATCACACTCTTTCCACAGCCAAATTCCTGCCTTTAAAGACAGCTGAGATGTCCCTCACCTGACATACTTACCTGCTGACTCCAGTAATCAGTGGTGAATTCGTTCACCTAACGAATCTGTTTAAGCTTTGATAATTGCAGTATTAGTATTTGCACACACATGTACATTCATATGTTCTCTAAAGAACGAAATGCCTAACACAATAAAAATTCTGAAAAGAAAAGCTTGCTAGACTGAATAAAAAGGTGAATCCAGAATTCTAGATATAAAAGATCCAAAAATATTAGCGTTTTTTTCTAAAATGTATTATAACTTGTGATGTATTTCTCTTCCAATGAATATAATCATAACTATGTGCTTAACATTGACAACTTAAATACAGATACCAGCTCTGAAAATATTACTGAAATAATGAACATAAACATTAAGCATGGCTTTGTTCGAACTATAAGATTCTACAGGCAAGGACAAAGTGACAAAGATTTGATATGGTGAGGTCTGATCGACCCCCCCAGATCTTTATTTTAAGTAGTCAGATGTTCTTTGATTTCATTGGGGTTTTTTGTTCAAACCTCAGGTGCTCATTCTCATGGGCCTGGATTTCCCTATAAAGCCACTCTGGTAAAACCCAGCATCTGTCACACTGTATACTTCAGTACTACTTTTTTATTACAAATCTTTATATGGGGGGTTGGGAGTGGGGTGATGGGAGGCACTGGTTCCCCATTATAAATTTGGCTATGCTAAATATATACTTGGTACAAGCACTAAATAGGATCCCTTTTTAAAGATCACCTTTATTCAGTCCTCCAAGACCATTAAAGCACAAGTATCCATTACGTGTTCTGCTCAGCCTATTAGGAAGGTCAAATGTTGCAAGACAGCTACCTTTCAGCTCCAAATGTAATTACACTTCCTGAAAATCATACTGCTTGCATTCTTTTTGAAATACATAATGAGGTTTTCATACAGAAGCAGCACGGTAGAAATGATAAACCCTTTATATCATACCAAGACTAGAAGATAAGAACTCTGCTTAGTTCCAATACAGGACAAGAATGACAAAGTAATGGAGAAGTTCATTCTGAACATTTAGAGCCAGAGCTAGTACGGCTCATCGGGAATGGTTCCATGGCACTTTAGAAAAATAATTATAATTAAGATCAAGTTTAACGTATCTTTCATTATTATAGATAAGGCACAACAATTTCCAGAACAGTCTAACATACAAACTTAGGGGACAGTGCATCACATGTTTAAAACCATAATTGTTATATCATTATCTGTATCATCACGGTCACCTAAAAACATACAAGCAACGATCAACTTTGTTTGCTTATGAAACTATTAAGACACATACACAAAATTTAGTTCCCAAATAAAAAAGCCTAACTGTCCATGCATCAGAAGAGTTGCAACAAATTGACAAAAAAGACAAATGAGGGTGGGAGACATAAGGTGAAAGTGAGAAAAGACAACAGTTTACTACAAATCCTGCAATCTAATGATGCAACTCATTTTAGGGTAAATGCAAGTAATTTATTATTTGAAATTAAATGAGATTAAAATGTTTTTTCCATGCCAGGGAGTATTACGCAGAGCTATCTGATGACAAAAAAAAGGTTATGGTACTTGGGAGATTACATTTTCTTTCCCTTGCTTTACTGTCAATGAAAGGTAGCTTTTGAAGTTGGAATTCTGTCCTACAAAAATTTGCACATTTCTCAGAGACTGTCCTAAACATAAAGGTGGTTCACCTCTCTTCAATAGAGACATTAAAGTCCTTGACAGTTTAGACCAGAAATGAAAATAGCTAGTTTTTGTACTATGCAATCCTGAAAATTTCTCTTGGTTTATTCCCATGACTGGTATTTTCACAGATTAAAATTTGCTCTGTAAATGAAAGATGTTGACCTACAGCTCTTGCCTGCAGAGATAGGAGAGTCACTACTACTGTCAGGTGAAGTTCTCTCCCTCAAGAACAGCCAAAAGCCTAAATTGTTCATCATATACAGTGAACAATCTTACACGGAACTGAAATGTGAAGGCTCCAGAAAGAACACCCATTAGAGAGGGAGACTATCATGGTTCATGTGCACAATATGATATATCTATTTTAAATGCAGTTAACAAAATACAAATCCTCTAGGTGTTCCTGTATGAGGAAGAAGGGAGGGGGAAAAAAAAAGATTTTCCTTTTCACCATTTTCCCAAAAGTATTCTATATAAACATGACACTCTTACCTGCCCTGGCAGGTAAGCCAGTGAGATAACTTCTTGCAACTGTACTGTTACAGAGCCAACAGACTTACATTATTCAAACTATCCCAATCCATCTCTGTGCTGACAACTCACAGTTTAGAATAACTTGTAAGGTTCCTGGAGATGTCTAGCTATTGGAAAGCCAGCTTAATTAATTAACCATGGACCTAACTGAAAGGCTTAAGTCAACAGGAAAACTCTATTCTAATGGGCTTCATATCAGTCCCTATATACCATTCTGCTTCTCAGTTGAGAGACTTAGCTTCACTGATTTCAGATGTCTCCACACTTCCTAATTCATTATTTAAAGGTCAGAGTTTCTAGTTGCCAGATAAGAGTTATTTGTATATACGTTCCATATTGTGGTATCAGATGGAAACCCATGCAGAAGCCAAGCTCTCAATGTGGCAGAAACTGCATGTCCTAATCAACAAGACTGCATAACAGAAACAGCTCTGTTTTTAATCTTAAAAGTGTTGTTGTATTTCCATTAACTTTCTCTCTTCAGCCCATTTTATGTGTTTGCAGTTTTCTTTCACTACTAAAGCCAAGAATCCTTGTGCTAGATCAGCTCAATAGTCTCAATTTAAATAAGTGGGAATTCTAATGCCAGTGAAATATCCTTCAATACTCCCAATAGCTTGAGACTGCTATTTGAGTATTTTAAAAGCTCTGAATAGGGACCTCACTACCAATTACACTCAGAATGGAATGACTTGGAGAAACGTATCTATAAAAATTAGCTTTTAAAAACAGCTATTAAACTAGCAATAACCCCAAAGTAGTAAAGCATGTCCCTCTGCAATAAAAACTTCCCCGTGTGAAAACAAACAGCAAAGTAGTTCAAGAACGCATGTTGACATAATTTTGGCAATAATGCATTAGGAAAACAGAATGGATAACCCAAGTGAAGTGATATGATGGTAGTGTAATAATTTAGAGCGATAGAAAAACATCTGCATTCATATACAGCTCTCCAAGAAAACTTTCACCATCTAAGACTAAGATTTACTGAAATTAGCACTTCACCTTATGCAGGAGCTAAGTAAGGAAGAAATTTTGTTGAAATTTATTTATAATAGTTTCAGCACTAATATTATGTACTCAATAGAATAACTTATTACTTTCAAAACACAGATTAAAGATGACTAATTGTCAAAGAACTTTGCAGCAAACAACAGCCCACTGCCAGGCCAAGTAGCTGCTTTTTTTTTCTCCTGGAGAGGGTTGTCATTTTCATTCAAAAAGCAGCTAGACCATTCATCTAGGCACAGTAAAAATCTCATTAACGTGTATACTTCGGGAGTCTATTATCATTAGAATTAGTGAAAATGCAGTGATTGCTCATGTTGGTATGTATTCTTCAGACATAGCATTGAAAATTAATATTTTAGTATATGATAAAACAAGAGGGGAATTTAAAACATATGTACTAGCCTCCTCCCCTTTCCCCTACCACTGGTGGATTAACATTCTGACAAATCAGAATCAAATGCTCTAGAACAACAGGAGTTGAGAGCTATAGGCTTGTATAAGACGTGCCTGTCCGGTTATAAGAAGGCACTCAAATTTAAGATCTCGCTCTGGATTACATTACACACACCTGCAGCTTGACCTGAGGTTCTAAATATAAAAACTAGGAAGCAAAACAGATTCACATACTCCATGGATCCAACTAAAAGAAGGAGCACTAACAAACTAGTCAGAATTAGCTTTCTCAAGATCTTGAATACTCATCATCCCGTAATGGTCTCTTAAGAGCAGCTGCCTTTGCTATATTCTGTATTTTGATTTCCAGCTGTGACTAGAAAGCTTGAAGTCAGTGGTTTGGAAACTGCTGTTGTTTATGAAGCCAGATGAACCAACTTAGCTAATATTTTGGGGTTAAAGTAATGTAAGATTTTGCTCTGAAATTTATATAAGAATATAAAGATTTCACATAACAGCCTCTAGAAGGCCTCATTGGGGAAAATTCAGGAGAAAAATCAAAATTATGAACCACATTTTCAGAAGTTCAGTATTTATGAATCAGCACTAAGGTGTCATGTAATTACTTAGAAATCACTGCTTAAAAAATTAAGAAAATATAATTTGGATTCCATCATCCTCTTGAGTTTTACAAGACTATTACTGCAATTTCCCAGGTTCCCTCTCTTGCTCTGAAAGGTAGAAACATCCCTAAAAACCCTCAGATTCTTCCACAATACAGAGCTAAAACAGGTTCATGCAAAAATCTGGAGTAAAAATTCATATTGACAGATTGAGCAAGAATATAGCAGAATATGGAAAAAATGAGAAATAAGATGAAATAGATCAAGGAAAAAAAAAGAAAAAGAACAGTAAAAACAGGGAAAAAGCCTTTCAAATTTTCAGGGTTTTTTGCTACCAGAAATATAAAGTTGTCCAACAGTTTCTAAGGTAAATTAAAGAGAGCAGCAAAGGCATTTCAGTTCATCCTGTATTAGTTGTTCCCACACGCTTAATTTTTTCCCCTAGCCTTATGTTTGTTTTCATCAGAAAATACTGAAAACATATTTTTCATCTATTTAATGAAACCTAAAACCTCATCATTTGGGTGACAATCTCACTGTTTAGTCACCTGTACTACATTCTTTATTGGTCAGTGAATGCTGAATGTCAACCAGTTTTAAGCAGTTCCAAAATACTCAGTGTAGTAGAGTTTAACAGTGTCTTTTCAAATTCATGTGGAACTTGAGTGATCAATTTAATTTTTCTTGCCAGCTAGGTCATACTCCATTAGAATTTCCCCCACTGAAAAGTTACATGGATGGTCCTTTGAGCAACGTACTATCCACATATATGGGTAAAGGACAAAAGAAGCCTATTTGGGGGCTTATCACTGCTCATGACCTTTCAGGATTCAGGTTTTTGACAGAAGAAAGGACTAGCATTTAATTCATGAAACACCATTAGCTCTGCTACCAGATTTGAGAATTATCTATTAGAGGGACAGGTTTTTTTAGAAAATAAGACAAAAAACTCTGTTTCACAAAGATTGAAATCTCTCATACTTATCAAATGAGAAATTTGGGCAAGGGTTGTCAGCCAAAAAAAAAAAAAAAAACCATTTTAAATTGCTAAAATATTTCATTTTCAAATTTCAAAATGAAAAAATTACTTTTTATTTGGAAGCATCTGTTCAAGGGAAAACTTAAATACAATGATAAAAAAAAAAACCTTTAAAAATAGAAAAAAACAGATCGGTTTGATTCATGCTGTCAAACTACAACTAAACTACGTTTTTTCAGCTAGCATTCCCTTTCTTCTGTCCTTTAAGAAATCAAAAACTTTTCTTTATCTAGCAAACAAATATTTAGCCATTATTTGCTCTGTTCTGCTTTGCTCAGCCAGAGAACATTAGGGATTTTGTATCTCATATATTAATTCCCATATATTAAATTGTAGTATACTGCAATATTATTCATCAACAAATCTGTAGAGAAAGGCTTGCCCAGGATCATCCTGGAATTATGTGACAGTGCTAAAAATTATGCCCTGGTTGCCCAGCCTTGTCCTGACACCCTGACAGTTGGAATACATTTCTTCTCTTGGACTTGCACATCTCCCTCTGTGCAGGACTGCTTTCTAGTCTGAGTGAGGAAAGCAAACAAAATGATCCTGCTCGCCCTTGGAGCAGGGGAAGAAAGGAATTTAACAGCTTTATACTTGTGTGATAACTATACAAATTACAGTCCCCTGAAATGGTGGTAATTTTCCCTCACTGTGCTTTACCAGATGCAAGGAAATATGATGGAAGGATTAAAAGGATGATTTTTTCTGCTCAGGAATAAGCTCGAGTGCAGTTTTCGTTTGTGGCTTATTTTAGGTCTTGAGAAAGTGACATTTTTAATGTGAGAAAGGTCAGTCTTGTCAACTTAAGAATAATTAGATAGTGTTGTACTATACGAATTGCATGTTATTTCATAGAACCCTTCCACTTAAAGGTCTCTAGAAAAGGATGTATATACATACACACACAGACATGCAGGTAGGTTTTTTTCTCCCTTCCTTCAGGAATGCATCATTTTTGAAGGGTTAAGAATATTGGAGGCCTTTCTTTCCATATATGCCAGGAAAGGTCCTTCCCAGATAAAATGGCCTTGGCTGTCTAATTAGTGCCTTACAACTATTTGATAGACAATATGCCCAAGACTGACAGACAGGAGACAAAGTTCAAGGTATACCAGTGAAGAGAGCCCATTATAATTTTTTTTAACATCTTAATTGCTCTTAAAATGCAGGATTCAATATCATAGCTCACCTCAGAATTACTTCCAAAACTTACTAATCCCAGTTGGCAGTTTGAGCAATGCTGCAGTGGAAACCACTGGAGCAATTTAAAAAGAAAAAAAAGTCTTCATAACAAACTTGTTATTTCGTTCACATGTGGCACAATTTCTCATCTCTATCAAAGTTCCACATGATCCAATGCACGAGACAACTTTGTGTTTATGCATCTGCACCAGGTTCTAACCAGAGTCTACCCACCTCCACGAGTACATTTCCCTTTACTCTTGCTCAGTGTCGTGATTATTGTAACATGACGGAGCATTGAGCTTTTCATCTAGAGATCTTACTGCCTTATTAAGAAAATAAACAACATTATCATAATTTTATCTACAGGACTGTTGTTTTGACTGCTGTCACACAGCAGGACAACAGTTGAACCACGAATGGAATTGAGGTGTCCTAAGCAGTCATGTAAGTAGGAGACAATGACAATAAAAATGCACCACAATGCTCCTTATAAAAATTTTTCTAGACTTCTTTGTACTAGCTTCTACTATCAGAACCCCATTACTTTTTTATTAAAAAAAAAAAAAAATCTGTTGCTATGGTAAATGCTTTGTCTTGAAAAATCCAGGTTTTAGACTGGGTGGCAGGGAGGAAGCCTTTCACGACATGGAAATAAAACTAAGATCCAAAAATACACCATGGAATTTCATGAAGATATTCCTCAGTTATGCAACATGTGCAAGCAGGGCCTGTCTGAACAGAAAACGTTGTGGAACTGTGATAATACTTTGTAGCCAAGAGGAACTCAGATCAAAAGTTGAGATTTCCAAATGTACTCACTGATTCGCAAATGTGTGTTGCTTATTTTTAATTAAAGTTGTGAAAATTTGCTATTAATCTTCAGCTAACATTTCCTCTCCTCCCCCCGCTTTTTTTTGTAGGCTAAAAAATACTCATTTAATAACTTGTTTTAAGGGGTACTTTGCTGTCTTTTATACCTAAAAAACTAAACAAGAAACACCTCCCCCCCTCCCCCCAAACTCCAGCATATTAATGTAGCATTTTACAGTTCCCATTGATGTCATCTGGTCCCTGAGGGGTTCTCCTTCACATATTGTTTCATCATAGAAGGCGTTTCCAATATGACCTTTTCACACAGCTGTACTGCAGTAAGAAGGTACTACACGAAGATAGTTGGAAGTAATGGTCAAATATGATTTTCATTTACAGTCATGTCAAAATGTATTTTCATCCTAATCAGGACAAAATGTTGAAACTTGAAAAAAATGGTAGACAAAATTTGAAGTATTTCAACTCGCATGAAAAAATCCTGTGGAAACACTTCAGTTTCTTTATACTGATAAAACCTATTATATTAAAATATGGAATAGTATATCATATTATATTTGCAATATAAAACTTTTGAATTTCTACAAATTTTGCATTGAAAAACTAACACTAACATATTCTGAGGTACTTCAGTATAAAAATTTTTTGCCCTGTGAAACCATTCCATCAAAAAAGAAACCCAAAATACTGACCAGAATAAGAGTAGCCAGCATATTTTAACTGTTGTCTTATATTAAACAAGCAGTTTTCCATTTTAGCTGCTTTTCTGTGACCTGTGCTGCTCTTGTCAAGGCCAAATTCTCACAGATGCTCAGCTAACAGTAGCTGTCTTTATTCCCCTTAGCAACCCCTGGGTACAGTGTTCTTCAACAAGTTTGCCCTGCTCAGTGTGGTATTTTATGTTATGCTATGACCTCAATCACATGCCCCATGAGACTCTTTTTTCTTCTTTTCACATGAAAGTTTTTCTACCAGGACTATTTTAAAGACCATCCGCTAAAGTTGTCCCTCATTCCACTGCTTTTTAGGTGAATGGAAGCACTTCTGTCAACGTTTTTGGCCGCTGAATATAAAGTCTAGAAGATTCATGTACACCTTGTACATGCATGTACACCTTGTACACTCTTGTGTACAAGAGCTTTCATCCTGCTGCTATGATATGAGCATCAGTGGCAAATCTCCCTGGCATTGCAGTGGTCTACAATCACCCCTTAAAACATCTATACTCATTTTCAGTGCAAATTTTATTTCAATCATCCATCTAATTGCATAATGGTTATCAACTCTGGCGTATTTAAACTTCCATCCCTTCTCCAGACTAGCGGATAGGAGGGAAAGGAAAATAAGGCCTTTAACTGAATCTAAGGTCAGCATTTAATACTCTCTTTAATGCTAGACTATCAATGTTGGAGGCCTATTTAATTCCTTTTAAACTGTCAGTTAACAAGTATAATCCTTGTAAATAAACAAACCCTTGTGTGAACAGGCTCTTTTGATACTTAAGAATAAGGCTAAACAAGCAATGAGAAGCATCTGGAGTCTGATGTATTAATCAAAGCATGTATTCTGTGCTGCTTCTGAGCTAACAGCAGCTTCAATGCACCTCCCAAATGGCCTTTATTCTTGAATGCTTTATTAAAATACAGTATTTTATTTAAACTTGGGGGGATCAAGCTTTATTGTGCATATCTGAAGTCTCTATCTACCCCTCTTCACAAAGGAATACATTCACAACTTTCCTCTGAGTTTTGGAGAGCTCTCCTTGCTCTACCTGCTTTTTACTCAGATTAGAAGTACTAGAATCAATCTACCGAGGTTTAACTATTACTTCACAGCATATCATCAAGAGGCTGAGCCTTCACTATCTAAAGATGGGGATTTTGGTACTCTGATCTCATGGACTTAGTTACATGCTTGCTATGCTTTACAAGTCTTAACACCTGCTGCACATTATATTTTGGCTGTGTGAACTTTCAGCAGCAGCTGTTTATGCTCGACATGCACCATAGCACATTTTCTACAGAACAAACAGAAAATAAACTATTCAGCCCCATTTGTATACAAACCTTCATAGCTATCCCTACCCAAAAGTTCCCCCCACCCAATCACTCTGATTCAAATTCATAATTTCATAACAAAAAACAGTCCTAGAATTAACTTCAATAAACATAACTCATTTCTGACACACCTTTTTCCAGTTTTGGTCAGCATTATTATTAGTTTATAACTTATGAGGAATACAGTGAAATCACATTAATTGACTAACTGTTAAGAGATCAAGACAGTAGCATTAAACTTGTCTATATGGTCAAGATAAGTACAACATTGAGAGTCCCAACATAAAATCACAGATGCTAAAGGTCTAAAATTTTCCGTAGAAACGTATGTACAGTTTTTACTGGTGTTATTCAGGTGCTAAATTTGGAGGAAAAAGATAGCTGTTTAGGCTCTAAGAAGATATGGATGAGATGAAAACTCTATTCAACTTTTCAGATAAAAAGTAATACATTTTCATAAAACAGAAGCGAGCTGTGAAACTTGCTGTCATGAGACTCTTCTGAGGACAAGAATTTAAGATCAGAAAAGGAACTGATACAATTAACAATGACAATAATTCCAGGAAAATATTGGACAATCATGTAAAAATGGCACTTATGGGCAATTTTTCATTAGATTAATAACTCAACTGAGACTGGACCTCCAGAGCAAATCTTCCTCAAAAGGGTCTAAAATCAAAGTCAAGTATATATTACTACTTGGCCTTATGGGAACACACAGTTGTCTTTTTACAATAGTCAAAATGCTAGGCTCTTGAAGGAACAGTCACATTCCTAAACAGAAGCAAAAATCTGGTCTTACCTGCCAATTTCTCATAATTTCAGGAAAAACTAAGTGGAAAGGTCATCATATGTCCATGCTTGCCTTTGCACAGTGAAGACAATGCTGAATTCATTTGGGCTGGGAACAATGGCAGAACTGAGCATACTCTGGTTTAAAACAAAATCTGTGGCACACATGCAGAGTTCTGAACTCCACAAGATTGCGACTCCTTTTGTGTCATCCCTTTATTTAGAATCTAGTCCAAAACTCATTAGGGTCAAAGCCAAATTTAGACTTGACCAGCGATAGTGGGTTCTCCTCTATTGTTATTAAGTTGGATCATGAGCTGAACAAGCAGTAATACCTTATCTGGACTTTCACACAAACTGATATAGGTATCGTGATACATACAGATTCTATGACACTCAACAGAGGTACACCTAGCTTTATAGGCATATAAAAAGCTAACAAATGTTGTGCCAGTAAAACTGTACTCAAAAATTATACTGCACAGTTCTTAGATTTTGTACAATCACTAAAACCTGTGGACATACACTGTATACAGCTTCCCGTCACAGACTGTTTTAACACATCCTATCCCGTTCTCCTTAAAGTTAAATGGCATCTGTGTTGGAGTTCATAGGTTGTGGTCCAGCTATAATGTAGTGGTGCAAAAATATTTAAAGTAAAAGGCAAAAATCACACCTGGTCCAGATTATCTTGTTTTACTTTCAATTTTGCTGTAGCAGGCTGTTAGATGACTAGGTCAATATATACACTTTACTATGATGGGAGCCTTCTGCAATACACAGGAGGTGGAAATGTAAACTTAGACACCTCCAGTCCACCCATTAGACTTTTTAATGATTCTGAACCACAAAATATGCTAAGATAGCATCTCAGTCTGCTCATTCTGCCTGTGCTTGAGTCATAGACGCTCAGCAGACTCCTAATTTCCTTGGCCTTTCATTAAGCTGAAGTCTGGATGGGTGTGAGAGCTAAAGGAAAAGGATTACAGGGGTTTTTTCAGTGTTGTCAGAGAAAGAAAATCCCTGTCTCACTGCCAGATGCATTAAACTACTGATCTCACAATTGCATATAATTACCACTGGCGTTAAATCTATGCTAATTCAACACAAAGCAAGGAAAGATGATTTAACCCAGAACCCTTTTCCAATGTCATTCAAAAGCCCTAATTAGGAAAGTGTTCCTGTTCTCCCCTCACATTCTATTATTATAGGTATTATTCATATTCATTAGCAGAATGAGAATAATGAGGGGACACTTACTATATAGTTATGGAACGCCTTTTAGGCATACCTGGTCACAGTTTGCTTTTCTTACAGAAGCATTAAACTCACGTTACATAGGTTCTTGCTTAGCATTATTAATGGAAACAGCCCAAAAGCATGTTCTAAAATGAACACTAAGTGCTACCTATATAATTTCAACCAACTGAAGAGCAAAATCTTTTTCTTCTTTCCTTTGTACTCCTCCCTCCTAAGCTTTCAAGAAATAAGAATCTCCACCAATGAAAAAAATTTCCTCAGAGCGTACACCAGTTGGCTGTGGAACATATCATGACATCATCAGACTAAGACAAAGAACTTCACAGAAACACACAAATACACAAATGCATATGGTATCTGTATTGTGCTAAGAATGTAAATGTATCTTAAATCTAATAGCACTACTGGAATTTCCATGGCATTTTTCATGTAGAGGTCTCAAAACATTTTTACAGAAAGATAACCATTTACCTAATTTTATAAAAAAAAAAACAGCCAAGGCTCAGAAGGATAAATAGTTTGCCCACAAGATGTCTAGAACAGTGACAGAACAAAAGACAGACTATGCATGTCCTGTTCCTTCAGCTACTATGATCAGACATGGTGCAGAAGGGAACAACAAACAAACCCATATTTTTTAGACAAAAGGATATGAACTCGAATACTTTGGAGCTCAGAGTAATGTTGAATTAATGGTGATTAGAACAGGCTTTTCCATCAGGGAGATTTTTCTATAATGATTCTTTCTACAGAGACCTGTTGTAGGCCTTTACATTTCTCTCTAATGCACTTGGCACACATTCCTGTTAAGACAGACTATCTGGCTAGACAGATCACTAGTCTGATCTAATATGGCAATTTCTATGTTCTTAGGGGAAAAAATAAAAAGTAATGCAATAACACACTCCAGGGAAAAATCTAGAAAAACCTAAAAATTAAAATAAAAACATAAAAATTGCAATAAATTCATTTTCGCCTCCTGTGTTGCAATATGATTTTATGTGCAACATTAAAACTACAACATGAGTTATCCTTTCAAGCCTTACTTGAAAGTGACTATGACTAGAGGCAAGCAACTGAAATACACCAATCCTGGTGGATGAACCAAGTTTATATCCATTCTAATTACATTCATAATACACTCATTTGAACTACCATAGGTATTATTTAGATGTATGCTATACATTCTGTCTAAAATAAATTGAAATAAAAATATAATGCATAGCTGAAAAATATACTCTGTACAAAGTGCTGTACCTCACTGACAAGTACTTAAAAAAAAAGGCTAAAAGTAATAAAAATTACTGCTAGAAAAATCGAAGTGTTCCATTCTGAGATTTTATGGGGGTAATAAAAAATGAAAAAGCAGCTCTAGTTAAACTAGACTGATGAAGTGATATACTGCCAGAAAGGCATTCAAGGTTGTGTTGAAACAGATTTAAAATTGATATATATCAAATACAATAATTCTGGTGCATATTAAATAGAGTCTAGATAGAATGCTAGTGCAGACTTTCACCAGATGATTGTAAATTAAATTAAAAAAATAAAGTCTGAGCCGGACAAAATTTGTCATGCAGAAGAGCTTGGATGAAGCTGTTAATAGCAGTTTTAACCCATTAAATATGGTGCATTTGAGCAATACTGAAAACTTAGTTTATTTTATTTGCAGGAGTTTCAGGAATGACCTACAACAACTGCCATTTAAACTCTTTAATTTCTTTAATTGTAACACAGAAATGTTTCTAAGTGATGTGGAGAAGCACACAGAACAGTTTTGCCTTTTGTCAGACCAACTGGCGAAAGGTAGTTGTGTGTTACAAATGATTTCCAAGGCTGCCTCCTACAGGCACAGCTCAGAGAAACCTTTCCCTTTCCCGGGCAGTAGTAGACACCTCTCAGTGACAAACACAAAATGGATGAGTTTATCCACTTTATCCACATCTATGACTCAGTGGTAGGTAGAGCAGTAGGCCAGTTAAGAAGGTTAGCACTGGGAGTGAGACTTAAGAGTGTTAGATTTCATTATTATCGTAAAGCCAGTTGAAGCTGAGAGCTAATAAGTACTTTCTGTTCAACACAAGTGGAAAACAATGCTGGATCGTTAACATTCTGGCCACATTCTGTATGGGTTCAGGTTATGACACCTCATTTATTCTCTTAAGCAAGATGCTTTAACATAAGTTCACTGGGAAGAATGGGCTGATCTTTTCAATGCTTCCCAATATTCATTTTCCTCCTACTGGAACTAGATAAACTAAAGAACAGACTTGAAAAAAATTCCAAAAGTGGCTGTCAGAAATAATAATGAAAAAGGTTTGAATTTCAGAGTGTTCCAACATACACATATGCTTTGCAGTTACTCATTCTGAATTTCATCCTCAGCAAAGGACGAGCACAACAGCTACAGACTACACTGGTAATAAAGGAACTAGATTTTGATAAAACAAATAGTATTTGGAAGCAAATAGGCTTTGTACTCTTCCTCCACAAAGGGAAGAATTTCAGTTTCATCGCATTTTCATGAGGATTTAGCTAGTTGCTCTGGTCAGGATTATGAAGAGCTGTCATCACTTGCAGTAACAGAGGCCTCCAGAGTAAACACAGCAACACTAACAGCATCCCACTTCTTTGTACAGGAGTCTTGCTTGTGGGTGTATTATGCATCACCAGCTTTGTTCCTACACGTAGTGCCTTGCCAACGTAGTGATTCTACTACGTGAGTAACTCACACAGACAAGTCAAGAACACAATACCATCACCTCAGTGACTGAACAAGAAGACTTTCCCCCAGCTAGTTATATTTGGTGATGCCCACACCAGTGCAATTATCTAGATACATATTAGCACTATGAAATGGATGAACTGTTACCAACAGCTTTCCACCTGTATCCCAACCCAATGAGAGGAGGGAGACTGAAAAAACACAGTATCAAAAGGCACTAGAGACAACAGCATTCTATGCCTACAAAATTGCTCAATCCATCCATATTGAGGAATGCAACTGATTTGTTGACAGCAGAAACTGAAAAACACTGCCAAAGATAAAGCAGGCTAGTATCTGACAGTCTAAGCATGCTATACCAATTATCCTGAAGAAATTGTAACTACACTGTCAGCTTCTTACAGGGCACTTGTACACACCAACAAAGACAAAGCAGGAGTCTGCTTTTGAAACGTTCACACCTATAAATGCTCACCAGCCTAAGACATCCTGCAAAAACAAGTTGCTTTGTCAGTTCAAAATGGAAAGCATCCAGGCCTTACATACACTAGGAAATGCTGAATTATTAGCCACAAAATATTATAAACTTGCCTGCTTGACTACTGATCTTAAAGAGACACCACCTTCCCTTCCTCCAGTGCACTGTTTTCCACTCAAAATCATACGAAAAAAGTGTATGCACATCACGTGTTTGTACAATTACAGTATGCTCCAGCCAGTCTGGTATCTATCTAGTCTTGCAGACACAGAGCTGCTTCTGACCTCTGCATCAAGCCTCCCTTGAGTTAGTTCAGACCCAATACTTCTGGTCTGATTTCTTATAGGCATGGAAAATAGACTATTCCCTCCCTTACTGCAGAAGCCTTTTACATTTTTTAAGACTTAAATAAGCTACCCTCAATTCCCCACGCTAAGCCAGCCAGGCTTCTTTTCCTCCAACAAAATACTGTTTTACAATACACATATTTACCATGGATACATAAGAGAGAGCATGAGATTGAGCTATCACAAGGAGAGCCAATCTACTAGTTGTTTTAAGAATATGGCAGGCATTTTTGGCACTGTGATTTACAATAAAATTATATAGGAGTGCTATAAAGGTACTTTTTTTTTTTTGTCGTCTTCTTTAGTGTTACTGAATCTCTTGTGATTCCACTGCCATGTGACTTAATATATTATTGAAGCCCAAGCTCCAGAGTTCTTTGAATAGGAGGTGGAAAAGAGGACACTTTCAGTCCTCATAACTGCAAAAAAAAGGATTTGAATCACAAACCTCCATAGACCCTAAAGCAGATAATTTCCATGATTTTTAATGTAGCCTTGCAAATATTTGAGCCATGCAGAGAAATTACCAAACAGCAATTTTAAAATAAATAGAAGACAGTGTGGGATTTAAAAAGAGATTGGACAAATTCCTAAAGGACAGATTCACTCTCAGCATCAACTGCAAGATAATAAAAACACAATTGTCTAGATGCCACCTTCACCTCCTGAAGTTTCTGAACTGCTATTTCAAAGAAGCTGGGGAGAAGTTTCAGGAAAAGGATAGCTCGCTATTCTGTATTTGCCCTAGTCTCATATTATTTTTCCTTAGCATCAAGTATTATACACTGTCAGAAGTGGGACTGCTGACAAAGACAGACCTTTATTTACGATCTCATCTAATCAGTCATGTTCTTAAAGTTGTAGATGCAAGGTACAGTACAGTAGTTAGATTTTTATTTTAGATCAGAAATTGCACAGAAAAATCCATTAGATAGGGAGGAATGAATTGGGATTATTGGTTCTCTAATATTGCTCTTCTTGCCCTGGAATATTTTTTTTAAAGCCAAAAAAGTACAAACAAAACCATGCTTAGGGTCAGACATAAATCCTGGATTCCAAACAACAAGTTCATACTGACTACCTACAGTGAAATATTAGCATGGCAATTACCAGAAAAAGCACTGGCAAAAACATCATCAGTACACAAATGTCCCTGTATAGGTTTCTGGCCTAGACACTGCTTGTTAAAATTATGACTTTCTTTAAGATCATAGATGAAGGTGGTTTATCTCTAGGTATAAAATAAATATCACAATAAGGAAGACCCAGCTAGAAAATACAAAGGCTTGAAAATCACAATGGAATAAAGCACAGTGTGGATAAGAAATCAGTCTTTTAAAGTAAACCAAAGGGATTAAATCAAACTCTGAAAGATGACAAGTAAATGATAAATGACACAAGACTGTAACTAAACTAAATCTTTGGTGTCTAAATGAAATATAGAGGGCTGAGAAGATTATGCAAATTGAAATGAATCACTGAATCAAGACTTACAGCTGACCTAAGCATGAGGGACACGCTGCGTTCTGAAGCCAGAGCAATTATACAACCTGGGATTGAATAGTTGACCAGAGGATAAAGGATGGAAATTGTATTTGGCCTCCAGAGTTCTTCAAGAACAACAGTGTAAGTAAAGGGGGAGGGAAGCATCCATCTCCATAGAGGCCATGCAGGGGTTTGGGAGAAGGGGCAGAAAAAAGAAGAAAAAAAGCGGTACAAAACATGTACTGTGGCTTGCTTATTTAAATACAAGCATGCTCTTAATTCTTAGCAAGCCAGTTGAGATCTCAAAGCCAGAGAGTCAAAATCTACTAAGATTCTTCAGCTTTTGAAATGGCATTGCAGTTGCTTTGCCCTGAAATTCACCTGTGTCTTTAGTAGACAGTTGTATACTTTTTTAAAAATGTTCCTAAGACAGATTGTTCTGCATCATTACTTCTGATCACTACATTTGGAATTCAGATTCCAAATTTCTCAGAAGAATTTCAGAAGAGTTCAGATCTTGACTTCTGGTTTATTTCTCCTCTTTCAACCACTTGGATAAGTATGTACTTATAGTCACACAATAGAATAGAATTAGTAACACAGAAGTTAAGCAATGAGTTAAATGATCCAAAATGATGCTGTATTTATTTTATTCACTATTACTAGCAATTACAAATCATAATACAAGAGTCTTTTGACCTTTAGAATAACTGACGCAGTCTTTTGCAAGCTGAGCAAACCAGCCTCCCCAAGAACACAGGGAAGGGAAGGGAAGGACGAAAGTCAAGTGCTGTAATTAGCTGCATAATTATTTTCCAAAATAAAATGTGCAATCTTCACCTCTTTGGCACTGAATGGCGTCATTGGGGCTGCTATCATTAAGCTGCCATCGCTGCACTATCATTATGGGGCTGATAAGGAAAGACAAACACTTCGAGATCCACTAGAGGATGCATTTATTTCCCAACTTCCCTCAACTAATGTATTTATGTACTTATTTTTGTGGATGATGGGATTTTGAGGACAGGAAGGAAGGTCACTGACATTGGAACCAGCAGGGATAAGAAGTGTTTTTCTCAACAGTAATCAAGTCTGATGCTCTAATAATCATTATACATTAAATCCTATCTTTTTTTTCAGCCAATGACAAAACTCTAATCGACTTGAACAGGGTCAAGATTTTACTCCAAGCTTGCAGCCACTTAGACACCACAAGAATAAAGTCAATACAAGAACTAAACCAGGAAGGAAGGGGAAGAAGGGAATCCAAGCCTTAAAGAAACATTGCTTAAGTGAAACTCTTTCCTGAATCTATAGGAAACAACTGTACATCAAGAGGGTCTGAGTTACCCAATACATCTGAAAAAATAAGCTCAATAATACTGTTTGTATAATGAAACAAGAATAACTGAAGCTGTTTAATTATTGTTGTCCCAGAAGTATGTCATTATGCAGTGTCTATCCACCTCTTTGGGTATTTCTGATCTTGGATGGCATCTGAACTAAGACTCAGTAACACAGTATTTGCTACACAGTTGAATGCATGAATTCCATTAATTGAACTGAATGCATTGAATTAAATTTGCATTTGTGGGTTATTTTAATAGCTTTCCTTCATTTCCCATTATTTCCCAGGATCCTGTTTACTGCTAATAAATAAGGTTTTCTTTTTGTCATTTTGTTTGTTTGTTTTAAGTCTGGAAAAACAGCAGCAGGCAGAAAGGGCAGGATCTCACCAAGGTAGACTCTCTCAGAAAACACCCTGATGAATTTCTGTCTCCCCAAACAACAAAAAAGAAACAAGGGATTTCCCCACAACTGAACATTTGATGTAATTTCATACAGAGAATGCTAAGTACTACAGATACAGATTATCCGTGTTTATAAAACACATGACAAAATGCTTAGCAGCCCACTATGGTATAAACAGATGGGGACAAATGGAGTCAAACAGTTCCACGTCATCACACGCATATAAAAATGAAATCCCTAATTACTTTTGAAAGGCTGATTTAGTGTCATGACCTGTTGAGAGTAAGGTACAAGTGGATGTTTTTGCAGCCGGAATTTCTCATAGCTACCAGGCACAGAATTGAGACTAGAGGTTTATTTGCTAAGGAATTGAGTCACTGAACTAAATACTATGCTGCTATTATCTATTTACAGCAAAAGCAAGACTACTGTTTGTATTATAGCAACAGAAGTTTTTTTCCCCTATATTATACAAAGCAAGCATGGACTGGAGAATAGGCACTAAAATCTAATTCAGGAACACTGGGCTTTCTTCAGATGTGTTTGGAATTGGGGGGAGGGGAGCCCCCTACCCCCCAAAAAAAGGCTCTTACTTTGTCATCCACAAACTCAACCATACAAAATTAATACCTCTTGGTCAGCCCAAGGCTTACCATGCTTCACTTTGAGGTAGACCCAAACGAGATAAGTTACTGCAAATACTATTAAATCTTAAATTTTATTAAAGTCTCCACAAGTTGCCTATTCTTTTGGGTTTTTTTAAACACTATTTCTCTGAGAAAGCAAGATGGGTCATTAAGTAGATGAAGGAAAGCAAATTTACATATTTAGACAAACCAGAGTGAATTAACTGGTGTTAACTGTATGCCAGTGCATCTCAAACAACAGGCAAAGCCACAGCAAACCTCCATTCTGCATTAGGCATTCAGCATTACTTCCACATTACCAATAGGTCCAGACTAGGATGCTCCTCCCCTTCTCTCAATCTGGGGTGCCAGTGTGCAAGAGGCTGCAGTCTTTCTCCAGAACTACTACTGCCATTGCCAAAATCCTAGATTCTTCTTTGACATTCCTCTTATCAGTGTTACCATGGCTCCCATTGCTGCTGCATTTTTATTCATTACAGCCTGCACTCCTATCATGCACTCTTTAAATTTCATGGTACTTAGTGAAATAAGCATTGCTTTGTAATATTCTGTATCTAGTAACTATTTACAGAGCTGCTCTTCTGATAGGATAATCAAGAATTATTTCCTACCTCAAAGAAGGGCCTTCTTTTAAAACTTCCTCTTCGAGGACAATCATAGTGAGAAAGCATTGCAGGTTGTTTGCTTCAAGCAAGTCTCACAGCTTCAACAAGACCAAGCACCCTGACAAGGAGCAGAAGCCTTCAACAAGTAGTAAGGCAGCAATATATCATTTCTTCTTAAGCATCCGGAAGTAGAAGGAAGATATTGAACTGATCTTACTACATTGGCCAACATGTCAAAGTATCTTAGGAACTTAATATATGGTTAGCTATTTATTATCTCTTAAGCACAGAATTTTTATTCTGAAAGGACCAGAAACACAACTACATTATTCAACAGCTGTACCAGAAACCATAAGACAAAACCAAAAGAGAATGTATCTGATATAAGGTAACTGCAACACTGGACCAAAGTTTCACTTGTTTGCATCTCAACCAGTAAGCTGCACATCAAGGCATTCCTTCTTTGAGTAGGCCTGGGATTGTCAGTGAAATCAATAGGAATGCTCCAGAGGCACAAGGAACAATGCTCACAGATCTGCTTGCAAGACCAGAGTTTTATTTGGATTCTCCAAAACCCAAATCATTACACCGAGCAGATGGGTTTGATTCTTTGCCAACCCCCTGCAGAGCATGTGGGATCCACGTCACTTCACGTTACTGCTAATTATTCTTCTCGCAGAACAGTAGGTACTGTGCAAAGCCTAAAGCCTAACGCTAAAGAGCACTCCTATCTCACTAGTTTGAAGTGTGAAATACCTATAGCAGAAGGACCACTGGGGGATATGAGATCCTGCAAGACCTAAAAACTTGAGGAAAGTAGTAAGTGAATTTTTTTCTTGAGGCCATAAGGCAAAGAGAAACTCTGAGGACAGGCAACTGCCAAGGGATGGAACACAGTAAGAACGTTCACAGGTTTTGAGAGGCTTGGGGTTTTTTTTATGAAGATAGAAAGATTTAATTATTCAAAACAAAAAAGAACTAAAGCAGCCTGTCAATTGAAATGACTGATAAAAGTTTATGGTTGTTCTGAAAAATTTAATACAGATTGCTGGATATTTTATGGAGGAAATATTTGTGCTTGCAACAGAGTCTTATGTTAATATACAGAAATTAATACAAACATCAAACCTAAGCTTTCAAACTCCCATAGAGGTAGCAAAGTAAAAGGGTTTGTCCTCCTCTACTGATGTTTCAAAATCAACACTAACAGGACAAAAACTAAGGCCCATGTAACTAGACTTTTACATCACCATGTCTACCCATAGTTGTCCCAACAACACTGATGGCTAGCTGCTCATTAAAATCTGTTTCCAAATGTGGATTCTTTGGCATTTCATATCTAGTCCTGACCACAATTACTTCACTCCTAAAAGGCCAGAAAGAGAGGCAAAGTAACTCCAGGCTTCTGGTTCTGTGTTTTTAATTGAACCTGCGTTAATAGACACTTTTAAAAATAACCAGGCTTTTAAATAATTATTACAGCATTGAATTTTTTTTCTAAGAGAATACAAAAAGTTGACACGCACAAATGGATCCAAGTAGCCTGCAACATTCCCTTTTATTGGATTTTTTTTCAGTATTTTTCCATCTTTCTGTGCCATACTTCTAGTCTCTAGTTCATGAGTCCTGTTCAAGCTTAATCAGCAACAATATTAATGCTCCTAATACTAATACCTGAAATCCTTGGGTAAATTTATACATCTATGGGAAAAAAATACATACATCTATAAGGTCTACGGGAAAAAATATATACCTCTATAAGGTTCCAGGACAGCTGATTAGGGAATAAATTACTTAAGTAGCAAGGCAAATATGCTAATTATTTTCATTTGGATGCTGCGTCACTACCATTTTTGCATCATTATCAACATGTTTTCTAAGCCAGTAATTAGGCTTTCACTGTCCACAACTGACTCGTCCAAGCCAGGCTACGAGACACAAACTCCAAAAAACAATTTTCAACACATCTACAGTTTCAATTTTCAGCCCAAAGGATTCCCTACCACAGACTACTAGACAGAACGCAGCTTCAACATTAGGTAAAGCTGTTTTTTTAAGACTCATACAGATTATTGCAGTACTGCTCTTTCTAGCAGAACTCTGCAATATTTGATAAAAAAAGGAGCAATTGAAAAGTAAGCCAATTTCCAGTATTAAAAAGAACAGTAACAAAGATGTTCTTTTGGGAAGATTTAACTTTTTTTTTTTTCTTTTCTTGTATAACACACAATTGGGTAAAATTAGTAAATTCACTGGTTGGTACTTTGCATTCTTTCTAATTCTAAGGAAAAAACAAGCAGAATCAGTTGCAGTCATTACTTGGTCCAATCAGTACCATCTCAATTTTAGCCACAATTTCCAGCCTTGCAATGATAAAACACATCTTTTAAGTTGAAGCAAGAAGATAAGTAAAAGTTAGCACTGAAGATTTGTTATTCTTATCAATCCAGACAACGTCTGAAAGCCAAATCTTGCCAACACCCATGAAAATGCAGAGCCTTTCTAGTAGACCCTTCTGAAGTTTAAACTACTTCAGATACACTTCACTATAATTAACAGCAGATCCATTCTTCAGACATTATGTAGCACTTCTCTGGCTGAGGACATGGTCACAAAAATCTCCAAATAGCATTAACATGCAAAAATTATTTTAAGTGTGCATAAATAAACCTCATAATTACAAAATCTGATATCTCATTCCTTCATAAAATGGAATGAGCTCTCTTAATTGAAGCCAAATAAAGTATTTCTCCTAGGGTGTTGCAGACCACATCTATTTTTAAAAAAGCGATATGAAATGCCATCTAATTTCTAGACTCTGGAAGGCATAAACTCGTTTGTTTTCTTCTGCATAGAGTCTTACCTTATCAAGTAGCATCATTCTACATCGTTTCTGGCTCAAAACTATTTTTCCTCTCCGCCTTGCAAAAATGAGCTGAAAAAAATTTCATGTCAGTGAATTTCTACTTTTTGTAGGGTTTTTACTGCTATCCCCAGCATAAACTGGAATATTATCATAACTTAAGTAACATGAATTTGTCTGTTTGTGCAACCATCTCTAATTTGTCCATTCCCTTCCTTTCCTAATTAGCCCTGGTATGTCCTTATGAAAGATCAGAACAGGTTTTTTCTTCCTCTTCTAAGTATTTTACTTGTTTTCAGTAAGGGGGATGATTCTTCCCATCCAGTGTTACACTGTCACTTCATATATAGCAACAGCATGACATGGAACGACCTCCTCCAAAGTTGTGCTGATAGTACCTCCTATCCATCTTATCCATCAGCACTGTATCCTGAACTTTCCCATGAGCTTCATGCTAGTTTCTACTCTATTACTAACATGAAGTGTTAGGTATTGCTTTGCCTTCTGTTCCAGGAAACAACTGCTAAGTATTTGAGCTTTCCTTGGAAGCCACCAGGGCTAAGGACATATTTTAAAAAGAAAATAAACTTCCTCACAACCACACAGCTATAAAGTCTTTAACATAAAAAGCATGTAAGTTTATGGCAAGAGTCATAAGACACTAGTAGCGCTGACCAGGATTTTCACAGTTACACAAACAGAAACATTTAACGGAAGGACGAGAAGTCCAAGATAGGCAATAAATAGCAATAGGACAGAGAGGAGCTACTATTGTTCTTCTGCAGAGGGCCTATATGAAAAAGAGCCACTTTCATTACCTTTCACAGTGCTGAAAGGTAGTGAAAGTCTGTTCAGCCTGGAGCAGAGGAGACTGAGGGGAGACCTCATCGCAGTCTGCAGCTTCCTCACGAGGGAAGGAAGAGGGGCAGGCGCTGATCTCTTCTCCCTGACAATCAGTGATAGGACCCAAGGGAACGGCAGGAAGATCTGCCAGGGGAGGTTTGGGTTGGACATTAGGAAAAGGTTCTTCACCCAGAGGGTGGTGGAGCATTGGAACAAGCTCCCCGGGGAGGTAGTCATGGCTCCAAGCCTGACAACATTCAAGAAGCATTTGGAAAACGCCCTCAGACATCTGGTATAAATTTTGGTGTTGTCCTATGCAGGGACAGGAGTTGGACTCGATGATACTTGCGGGTCCCTTCCAACTCAGGATATTCTATGATTCTATGATATTTACTGTTTTCAGACAAGCCCAATATGAAGCAGGCTGACTCCGCTTCTCATTAAATGACAAAGTAATACTCCTCATGTTTTGCTCAAATTGAGCTCTGGTTGAGCTCTTGGTTGGTATAAGGCTACCAAACTCCAAAGGGAGGGATAAAATCAAGCAGCAATGAAGCCTTCAGCGTTTCCTCCAAGCAGCCATTTTGTCCAGCACTTCCAAAACACAAACTTCCTTCGCTGTGTGGAGAAAGTTACCACCCAAAATTTTTCCCAACCCAAATCCCCACACTCAGCATTGTACTTTCTGCTCAAAGAGGGTTCTTCTCCCTCTTTGTGGCAGTTTTTTTCAGTAATATGCAGGAAATTTCCTTTATCTCATGGATAACTACGGTAGGAGATGACACACACACATGCACGCTCCCTGCGCACACACTCCTGCCTGTTGCCTGCTCCTCAGGACGGAGGCTGCCTGCTCGCTCACCGCACCCTGAGCAGCACTCTCCTCTTCCAGAATCAGCCCTGCACAAAGCCGATCCTAACTCCTCTTGCCCACTCACCCTCTCTCCTCTGCCAGCAGCGCAGGCTCAGCAGCAGCAGCCCCTGGCAGCTGTTGGAGCCACTAGGACCCAACCCTGCCAGTCAGGGTTTGAATTTGAACCACATTCACCCACCACAGCTACCCCGCTCTGCTACCAGCCTGGCTTTATTTTCTTTCTGTGGGCTCAACTTGCAAATGCAGAGAAGTGGAATAAAGTATATTCTTCAGCCCAAATGTGCAGGCTGAAAGTGGTGAAGGGAAGAGGACTTCTGTGCACTCACACAAGCCCCTGTCCTCGCAGTCCCTGGCAAGTAAAAAATCCCCTTACAGCCTCTAGCAGGTGAAGTAAATCAGAGTAGGCTGTGCTGGTCTAAACATTTACACTTACCCAGTCAGCCCCAGAAAGAAAACAGTGAACTAACTTTCTGTTTTGCGATACCTTTTCAAATGCAGGCAAGACTTCGAGCTTTTGCTTAAATGCACTTACCACAGTGTAACCATTTTAATAAAATTTAACCTAGAGGAGACTGAAAATCATTCAAATACAGATTGATCCATTTGTAGGATCATGTGAGACATCTTGCTAATCAAATCTGAGCAGCCTGCAATCTATATAAACTCCTGGAATAAACTTAAACATAGTGACTTATTAGCAGGAAATGAACACTGTTAAGCAGATCAAGGTGAATCTGTTGCTGTCACTAATGAAAAACAAATTATTATATGCACCTTTCTCTCTCTCTCGCTCTCCCTAGAGAACTCGTCATGTCTACAGGGCACAAGTATAACAACAGCATTTACATTAATATACTTAACCAGGGCTGGAAATTAAGTATCTTTTATTTATAAATAGAATCCCCTCATCCTGCGGCAGGGAACTTGCTATACTTGACAATATGATTAGGTAAGTACAGTTCTCCCAGCTTGGAAAGAGAGACTTCGGACAGCCTTTCACATTGAACACATCTGAAGTAGCAAAAATCAAACTGTTCTGGAATAAGAATACAATATTCCTAGTGAAGAGCTATACATTGTGTTACATAAGATGATTTCGTTTTGAAATGGACTGCATCATCAGGAGGATTGTGGGCATCATGTATAAAAGGTTTGGGAAACATGATCGAGTAGATGAAGCTCTGGAAGAGGAATGCCTAAACATGGGTTTGATTTCTCTTCAAGCGTGTTATCCTTATGATCCCAGGCAAATTCTGCAGGAAAGCTCACTGGGTTTTGTATGAAATACAGCTGCCCACCTTTGTGAGGTGTTTTAAACAGACAGGCTCCAGGTAGCTTTCTCAAGCACTGAAAGTAAATGAAAACCACCTTCCTCAATCAGGGTGGAAATATTAAATAAATTTCAACATTGGCTTAAGTAATGTTCTGTATATAGCATTACAGCTTAAGAATCACAATGTGTAGGAAGTACTTTAGAGAATTGCATGAAGAAAAGCATTCATGAAGAGCAAACCACATAAGATCTGTCAGTGTATGAGCTGCAGTCACTTAGACTGCATCTACAGTGGTAGTCTGTTCCTGCATCAGAGCAGCTTCCTTGCTGCAGTTGTCCCATGTCAAGACTAGTCTTTTCTGTACTGCTGCTTCACTAACACCATTGGATGCACTGCCTGGGTTTGTTTTGTAGAGTGTTATTAGGGAGACCTGGTGAAGGGAAAAAATAGGAAGCAGTCTGACAGCACCTGGATGATATTAGACAAAGAGCAGCTATCTGACAAATATTTTGGAGGATGAGGATTACATCCTGTTATTACGAAAGGATACAGAGGGGTTTTCTCCAGATGTCAGGTGGGCTGTTGAAATGATGAGTGCTGTTGGGGGACTGTGTTATAAATGATGTTGTGGCATCAAGATATTGTCTACATCACACAATGCCTTCGTAAGCTAAAAGAAAGAACCAGGGCTAATTAGCTCAAGTGAACTATAAGCAGCTATACTCTTTCTAGCACTCAAGCTAGCATCCTCACATACACAGAACTCTGCTGTGAAGGCATACAAGCTCATTCATCACTATCTCAGGTATCTCTGGAGCCTTGCATAAAGGTCTTATTATTAAAATTCCAGTGCTTGATCTTGACTGAAAGGCCAGGCAGGCAAATACAGTATTTACTGTTGCAGTCTTCTGTCAAAGTGAAATAAAGGTGATAATCACAAGGTACTTGTGCTAAGTCAGATTCCAGTCCTCCTCTTGTATTAAATTTTACCTTAAATTCAAAAATATAATTCCTCCTCCTGATCCTGTCATTTGCTATGGAAATGTTACTTTGCTGTGCTTGTTTTGCTCTGTCCTTCATTAACTTCTTCCCTCTAGTCCTTTTGCCCTCCCTTACCAATTTAAATTAAAAATCTTCAGAATAGATCTTATGCATTGGCAATACATTAACATAACTTCATTCTGTTCTCAAAATCTGCTAACATGCTTCCTCGATAACAAGTAATATTTTTCCTTTTCTGTGAATTTGTCTTTAAAAGTACATCACTTAAAAAGAAGATAGAGTTGTTTTCTTTAGCATTTTTAAAGCATATAGGCAACAATCCTGCTCACCTCAGTAAAATAAAAATGCATAATTGCCAGCCTTAAAGCCATAATTTGCATTAATATTGTGAAGTAAACCTCTTATGCATGCAGTGCCATAACGGTAGCCTCAGCAGTTGTGTCTCCTTCTAGGTGGGCAGGGAAAAATATTGCTGAACACATGCATCATTGCTGACCATCCCTGAACAGAACTTCTCTGATTAGATTTGGGAACTGGCAAGGAATTGACTTTATCTATGAACTCCATTTCCTGGATAATGTTATTAATTTATTCATTAAAATGTTATCAAATTATAGAAAAGAAATCTCCATCCTGAGTGTTAGATAACAGCAGCTCTGCTTCCCATCTCAACGGTACATTCACTTTAACAGGACTTTTAACTAGCAATATTGTTTAGTGATTTTATTATTACCATTATTCAATTCAGCCAAGCTTTTTTTTTTTTTCTTCTTCTTCTTTGCACTCTGTTTACACTTTTTAATGAGGTTTTAATCTTCCCTGACATGTTTATTCAGGTTATTTGTTCTACAAAAGGAAAGGGCCTTAAGTATAACTGTGGAAATCGATGCTTTTTTCAACCTGGGTCCAAATCTCTAATTCTGATTTTCAAATATTCCTCAGCCTAGGGTTGGGGCGGGGGGGGGTGGGGGGGTGGGAAGCAAACAGGGTTTTGGAGAATGTATACAAGAAGGTTAGAGTTTTTTAGATTGATTCAAGTAAAACTCAAATTCTTATGGAAGAGCTGTGAATTCTACAAATCCCCATAAGAATAACTGATTGCAAAATTAACTTGAGCCTTCAGAGATTCACAGATAAACTTAAAAGGCGTTTTTAAATAAAAATGCATTAAATAGCATGGCAAACCTTAAGCTGGCATTGGTCACAGCAAATTAGCATTCCCTTAAAATCAAGCAATGTGTGTTCTTTTCCATTATGTTCCTACAGTGTTTCCATATCTTGCTTGGGTTTCATTTTAAAGGGATCAGCATGTTGGGTATAGGTTGGATAGACAGCCTGAAAAATCCAACTGCAAGAGCAACAAGTGTGTGTGGCTGGATTTTATGTGAAATAACCTAGTATCAGCTGTGGATTACTAGCTTTCAAAAACTTAGCTCTTTGGCTGACGTTTCTCATATAGGAAAAAAATTCTACATCCCTGTAAAGCCATCAGAACACTCAAAATCAGGCAGACATACTTAAGCCTTGAACCACTGACATTTCACATGAATTCTATCCTTATAGAGTATACCAGAAAAAAGGCTGAAAAAGTCAATTGTCTGGAGGACTGTCCACAGTATTTGCTGAATCAACTCCCTTAGGATGAGTTCTTGCTTCTGCCCTTATTCTGTGAGCACTTTCCACACTACTGAAACAGAGAAGGACCCAGCAATTTCCTTCCATTGGGGCTAGGAAAATACTGCAATATGGTTAACTACATTCAACTCAAACATCCAAAGACAATGCCGATTACCCTGTTACCTGGATTAAAAAGCCTTAGAGTTTTACTGAAACATTTTGAAGGCTGGAAGGCCCATCATTACTGCCTTTCACTAGCATTATAAGGTTAAATGCACTTATCACATTACACTCCTTGCTCCAGACCTGCTGTAGTATCTTTGCAAGAAAAGGGTGCTGAAAGTTAAGAATTTAAGTACCTTACTTACACTGACATCTATGAAGGATTTCTGTCCTATAATACTTGTCATGCTGAATATACACATTACTACCTTATATGTAAGATAGCTAATAAGATGTTTCCCATTTAATTTTCTGGGCAGCAGAAGTATTTAAAGAACATTAATGCAGTCAGACTTAATTTACTCTTTTTTTTTCCCCATGACTTGCAATCATTTTTCACCGTCCTCATGCTAGTTAGCTATTATTTTGCAAATGAATGACTTCATTTAATTTAGTTTCAGATTTAATTGTTCCTTATTGGAAATGTCAGCTTTCACAGTTCATTAATAAGGGCACTGGTGGAAAGAAAGCAAGGAAGGAAGTGGGGATAGGGAGAAATAAACTTATTTTGCAAGCAATGAAGAGCTTTAGTTAATGTTATGTCCACATATTTAAGTCCCTCTTGAACCTTGGTCTCTAGATTAACATTACCAGGGACATTTGCTGGAATTCAGCAGACTGGCTTCTCTGACTGATGCTGCTTGCTGACAAAGATATACAACATAATCCTTGAACTGTTAAGTCTCTTCTCCCAAGTTAGTTGGCAGAAAAATTCTGAGGTGGCAATTAGCCATCTTCCTGCGACACTGGTTTAAATATTCAGATGTAAAAATGCTTCTTCCAAAGAGGGCCAAACACTGTCCTGAAAATCTGTCTGAACATACACAACTGGGATTTCCTGAGTGCAATGCATTTTGGAATACCTTTGGACAATCTGTGGAATATTTACAGTTCTGGTCAAGGAACAGAATCCCACTGCATTAGACAATCCAAAGATGTCTACTGGAAAGCTGATTCCCTGGACCAGTGGCTACATACTGCCGAATGTTAACCACCTTCTTTAATTAATAACTACCTTTAATCACTACTGTACCTCAGTTACTCTCATGAAAATATGAACAAAAACTACTCCCTGTTTTTCCAGATGTAGCAATAACAAATCCATTAACCCAAGCCATTAAATACTACTGTGCTGAATGAATTCTTGTAGGTAGTTGAAAATCATCATTTTTTTAAATATATTTACTCAATGTGCATGTGAAAATAACTAAAGAAAACATATTACTTCTTTCTTTGCTAAGTAGAATGTGACTGAAACGATTAATTGCTTTAACAGTTTTGTCTTTAGTGATGACATTAGAGTGTTTCCTAAGATTTGCTGAGCCAAAGTGTTTTTTTTTTTTTTTTTTTTAAGCAGTGGAACACTTGTGAGAATGATGAACTGACAAATAATAATGTCATGTCCATCCACTAATTGGAATACATTAAAAGTTTAAGTTTGATCAAAATTTGTCACTCTCAACCACCAGTTAATACAGTAGATCACTGGCAGAGCAAAAAATCCCCCAATAATAATCTATGAAATCTTTATGACATAATCAAGACTAGTAGTTAAAACTGATATATAAATCCAGCAACAAAACACTGCAGTAATATATTACTAAGGGAATATATCCTGCAATCCATCCTGTATTTTGGATACTTTCTCTGTAAAATGCTTTCTAAGCTCATTTAGATCAATTAGCATTTCTGAAACACTTTCTATGAAATTACTTTGACTTTGTGTTATTGGTCTGCCTTATGCTGCCTGCACATCTTTAAATGAAAGGTTCTCTACAGTTTTTTAGGGGAAAAAGGGGAAAAAAAAAAGTAATTTCACTTTTTAAATAAGTAAATAGTGCATGGAGAATTGCTTAAGAAAAAAAAAAGATAGAAATAGGCTTTTGTATATTTATGTGGAGCTTCCAAAAAGACAACAGCTGAAAGAAAACAGAGCTTCTGTATGGGGAATTTATTACACATCGAAAGAGGCAACATTGGCTCTATTCAGTATGTATGGGAAGAAAAGAAAGATATGCTGCGTTGCATATAGTAGAAGCTATTAAGAGCTTGACTGAAATCATGGGAAAAATCTCCACTGATTATGAGGTGTGTTGGATCAGGCCCTAAGAATAAGAGCTGCACAGTTCCATCCATCCCTAGTTTTGCCACAGACTTGCCCTCCAGTTCAACAAAACATTAGGCATACCCTCTGCCTTCAACAAATCACTTAAGCAGATGGTTCATTTTAAGCAGATGAGAAGTCCCTTTCAAGAGAAAAGATTTTCTATTTGAGGACACGGCTGAGTTGGACCACTAGGTTTGATCTCAGTAATGGAACCTGATTTCCAGAGATGCAAACCACTTACTGCTTCAATTTACGTTGAATAGAAAAAAAAAACAAACAAGAAACAGAATAGACCCAGGAGGTTATTACCTCAGTTTCCCCAGGTATACAGCAGTGGACTAATTTTACATAATAGGGGTATTGACAGGGGAATAAACACTCGACTGTACAAACTATAATAATCTACATTTTTTCCTTCCCAAACAGCAAAGGCAAATATAATACACATACTTATCCAGGTGAAATTACCCCATCTTGGAGTGACTATGAATGGAAAATTCTAACATGATATTTTCTTGGATGAAAGCTCCCATGCAAGTGTAAATTATTATCATTAAAATAATGAATTCTTTGCCTGGTTTAAGCTTTGCAGCTCACTCTTGAATTGGAAAGTGCTCTCTGCTCAATGAAACTCAGGGGTGTAATGTAAATTTTCCACAGCATTTGGTTTTCAACTAAATTCTACAGACACATGATCAGGAGACAAAACCCCATTAAAAAGGCTTGTGAGTAAGCACCCAAAGTAGTTGTCTTTCAATTATAATTCCTAGATAATGTGGAGGTTGGTCATTATTACCGAGTGTTTTAAATACTATCTCATCAGTTCAAACCTGGGTCAGGCAGAAAGTTAAAAAGAAGAGAGCTCTTAGATGTCCTATATCAGATACGTTAGTTTGGGGTGATTTTCCAGTTGGCATACTGATATATAAAAAAGCACCAGAACTTCTCACTGATTTACACAACACTTGTCATTCTCAGCAAATGAACTCAGAATTAAAGCAGGCACTGAGCTGGAACTGACCCTACAACACCAAAACTGCTCCCTCAGACGTCCAAGGTTGAGATGCATTGTGCAGCACTGCATTCACATGCACACTTGACCCTTGCCAGTATCATAAATGCTGAAGAAATATATAAGATAACAGTGTAAATTCATTTTCACAGGCTGCCCCTAGCCAGAGCAGAATGAAAAGTTTTTAACCTGACTTTTCAGTAGAAAGAATTGTCCAAGAATCAAGTTGTTTCTGGCTAATTCAAAACTTTCATCCTAACCATTATGTTTCAAGATTATATTCTAAAACAGACAACAGGACAAATCAACATACTGCAAACTATTTTGTGTCATAGAAAATTCTAAAGTATCTTCCTTGGCCATTTTGTTTTGAGGAGAAATAAAATTTCAAAATCTTAGAATGAAAATTCCTTCTATGTTGCAGCTCTATTTCTAGATTTTCAGTTTACTCTTTAATGGTTGTACAGCACAAAGTATCTTGTGCCTAGTCTTTGGAGCCTGTGCAGGTAATGACCACTTACTGATTTGAGTTAGATTTGGGAGCAATACATTTGAAATAAGGCCTAGACTTAAGCTGCACATACAGTATTCAAAATTAGAGGTTGCGCCTTTGACCATCTCTAAAGTCATTTTAAGAATTATTATTAGTTAAAAAGAGGTTCTAGGACTAGTTTATCAATGATAAACAGATTTTATTAGCATAGTGGCAGCATCAGTAGTAGCCCATCTAGAAAAGTTATTGGATGTGAGTATAACCCACAGTTCTAAGCAATGTCTTCACTGATTTGATCCCTTAATTACAGCAATCAATTGACATTAATATGGCAATTCTGTGACCTACTTGGTAAAGGGGTCAGACAAAATGATTGAATGGTCTCTTCTAGTCTTCAAACCTATAAATAACAATTTATTAATGTAGCTAATAAGCATGTATTAGCTAGATTGAGCGTAGAAGCCAAGCAGTCTGAATCAAGTTGAACAAGGACTTGACATTCAGTCTTCCACTGCCACAAAAGTGCCTGGATTAACATGCTGTTTAGGTGACGGAAATTGGCCAGGCCTATGTGTGTTTGTCTCTGCCCTCCCACACCCTCCAGCTTTACAAGAACTTTGAAAATTTGCTTTGTCTTCATGTGCAAACTTTTAGCAATCTCAAAAACATTCCTAGGAGGGAAAATCAATAGCCTGTTCACTTTTGTATTAATCCTTTAAAACCTATTTATAAATGAAATCTAAATTAAAATTTTATTATGAGGACTTGGGAAAGTTCTTCTGGCATTTAGAACAATTTCTTTGTATCTCTTGCATATCATGTTTACCAAGTTAATTCATTTACGAAATGCTATATAATGAAGTACTCTTCCACTCTTCCCCCAATCATCAATCACGCCCAATGTGCAATGTAATGCTTTCACATATGGTAGCTAGTGGTGCAAACCTTGCCTAAGAAATGTTCCCTTGCTTACTGTTTATGGAGGATTGTATCTCTGTTCACTAATGTTCTCTAACTGCTATAATTTGATTGCTTTGTGTGCTGAAAACAATAAAAAAGTTAATTAAAAATAAACAAAGAAAAGCAAGAGAAGTTAGACCCCTGTACCATCAACATACAATTGTAAACTGAAAGCTTCAATGGAACAGAAGCAGATAAAGATATTTTAGATGCTATTTTGATGCTATACAAGCATCTCACACAAACAAAAGGTGCAGTCTACTTAACTCAAGTACCTAAATATTTTTGTTGACTAAAGGAGCTACATAAAGGAGAAGACATGAAACTATTCAAAAGATAATGATCATTATTTCCAGTGTTTGTCTTCAGCAGTATTTGTAGTTGTCGTAATTGGAGAAGATAATGTGTTAGACTGGCAGTAGTCATCTCCTGACTCAAGTCAGCTGCTGTACTTTCAACAAAGCTATTGCTAACTGAGGACTTTCTATTTCTACCATGATGCAACTGGAAAGTGCCTATGTGCACATTCATCTGAATATGTGCAAGTTTTCTGTCCTATCATTTCACCAGGCAGGTTTGCTAACTTTTCATCATTTGTCTGAGATTTCTCAGGCACAGTAGAAGTCATTCTATTCTGTCCAGCTCTAACACATGCACAGCTTGTTCCTCCACTTGGGATTAGAATATACAAAGCTCACCCACATCCAGGAAAAAAATGCGCTGCGTACATACCCTGTTTTCCCCCATGTTCAGAACCGTATGTTTCCTAAGCCTGGGAGAAACGTTGTGCTGGGTAATCCTCCTGAGACTTGTGAACTGAAAAGAATGGACTCTGCAGTGTGCTGGAGAAAGCCTAGGGACAGAGCAAGAAGGACAATGTCAGTTTAGATGCTCTTGGGAGCAAGAGGAGTTGCAGATTTACATGGGTTTCCAACCTCCCTCCTGCCCCAGCATAACTCTAACAAGAAACCTGACTGTAGGCAGAAAGCATGCTTGGAGCCTACCTGCTTACAACATTTTGCTTTCCCAGCCACCCGACTTAGTTGCACTTATTCATGCAGCAGCAGCTTTTCTGCTGTTTGGGGAAGGAAAAAAAAAAAAAAAAAAAAATCCTGACTCAATGTTCCTGTATTCTGGAAACTTAGTAAGAGAATATCCCTTGGCATCCAAAAAATGGCAGGCAGAACTAATATGAAAGCCAAATAAAGAAATAGGACAGGTGAAAGTCATTCCAGGAAGTCTAAAATGTGTTTTCCAATGATTAGAAAGAAAAAAAAAATTGATTGCTAGCCTGCAGATGTTCCTGAGCAATTCAGAAATAGGAAGAGCAAGTCTTTTGTGGGTACAATTTAAACTGCAGTATCTGGCATTCAGCAAGTTAGGTGCTTCCATCCACAATCACAGTTATTTTGCTTTCTAAATGTTGACCAGATGGTCAGTTTTTGTGTGGCAGCAGTGGGGGGGTGGGGGGGTAAGGGAGAAGGATTGCAATTATGAGAATGTATGAAACTCCACCGCTACCACTGCAATAAAATGACTGGAGCAACATCAAATTTAGATTCTATGCACATATATTTCATATGCATACAACATCGTAACTGCCTGGAAGGAAAAGACAGTTATTTTATTTTTCTAAATCCTTTTCCCTTATCGGCTATAAAATGTTACAATAAAAAAAAAATAATAATCTCAGGGGTGAACTGAAGTCCCAGAAGGTGCTTGTCAAGGAGAAAAATAATTGTTAGCCAGAGCTGATTAAACAGCAATATTTTCACTGAGACTGAAATGATGGCTAAGAAATCATGCAGGAGATGTTAGCCTCAGTATTCTTAACTTGTCATGAATGGCTAATTTGCTCAGAAATACACTCTAAAGAAGTTGATGCCACATCTTCCCCCCCAGCCATACTAATTGTTTATTAGCATACAAAAGAACCAATGACCTTTCAAATCGCATGCTTATTGTCCCTCATAGGCAGAAGAAATGAGCCTTGGCACAGCAAACATTGCTTGGTTTCTTTTTATTTTTAGGAAAGTAACCTTTTAAGCAATGAACTCTTCATCAATAGTATTTCACAGTCTGCATTTAATAATCATGGAACTAAGCAGAAATGTGTTATTTTGCTACTTTATCTAGGATTCAAAATTTAACAAAAAGAATTAAGGCTATTTTAAGTGCTAAGTAATAGTTGTACAAATGGAAGTATTTCAGGGATTTAAAAGCATACTAAAAAAGTTTTGAAGTGTTTCATATCAAGCACCAGAATCATACATTTATGTGTAAGCTTTCTGAAGAGTGCACAGAACTTGAACACAATTTTTTTTCAGAGTATTACATTATTACTTCACTCAGCATTGTAACTGATTGAGGAGCTTGAGTCTCATTTTCAAAAGACGCTTAAAGGTTTAGGGCACTTATCTTCATCACCTTTCAATATGGATTAGGTTCTTATATGTTGGAAGCACAGAACAGTTGTGGTTTGGAAGTGACCTCTGGAAATCGTAGTCCAAATCCCTGCTCGAAGCAGGATGAGCTAGAGCAGGCTGCCCATGACCATGTTTAGTGAGGTTTTGAACATCTCCAAGGATGGAGACTCCACAGCCTCTCTAGGAAATATGTTCCCAGTACCTCTTGTCGTGTGACTGGATACCACTCAGAAGAGTCTGGCTCCATCATTTTCACTCCCTCCCATCAGGTAACAGACTGACTAGAACCCCTTAAGCTTTCTCTTCTCAAGGCTAAAGAGTCCCAGCTGCCTTCAGAGATCTAGTCCTCATCACTTCCCAAAAGCAGAAGACACCAAAATCCAAACCCAGATTTTTTAAGGAAGTTTAGCTGGCCACAGGCATCGTACATCATGGGAACAGAGAAACCCACTAAGAAACTGATTCCATCCCAGTTATCCTAGAAATACTGTGAAGTTCAGTGTAGGTGCACTAACGATGGACAAGCCTCATTTTTTGGGTGAATCAACATCATGCAGGATATAATTTTCATACTAGTTTGAAATCTGAGCCCCTGAGCCTTTGGTAGCCCTGAGCTACCAAACCATTAATTTTGCTCCACCAAATCAAGCTGAACTAATATGGTTAACCAGCACAAGAGAAACAGCATATTTAAAAGATGTGAAAATGTCTTATTTGCTCAACTTTAAGTTACTTCTTCACAGCACCAGCAGAGCTGCTACAACATCAACCAGTACTGGTAGGGCCCATCTACATACACATCTGCATACACACTCCTTTCCTCCCATCTGTTTTTACTTTAAATAAGCCTTCATAATATATGCTGTTCTTAAGGCTGTAAACTCCTCCTTACTAGGTCCTGAATAGTCTTACAGCCAATCTTGCTATGCGTTCATCACCATTCTGGTGAAAACAGTATTAGCAAACTCTGATTAACTGGATAACAGGACACATAACACACACCTCATTAATGAATATTAATGCAATGGTCTGAAATACCTAGCAGCCTTGGGACCAAGGAACATCAAAACAGAAGTACTTAAATTTATACACAGGGTACTGAAATCTAAAAGAACCAACTTGTAAGACCAGAATGGTCCAGAAAATCTTTCAAGGGTTTCAGATGAGACGTTTTGTATCCTTAAAAAAAAAAAATTTGGCTCCAATTTGCACGTTTGGCTTATCAAACATCACTGGAAAGTTGTCTACAAGTACAGACCTCTGAAAGACCCTGTATCTTTTGCTCTGGCCACAAGCATGGCAGGATCAAAATTTACACAGAAACTATTTAATGCATCTATTAGCTAAGTGAACATAATGAAAATGATGATGTGTCTTTATTTTATTTATTCCATAACAAGAGTATATTGAGACTTGGTTAAAGGTATCCACAAGAGAGACAATTTTCAAGACCTAGTAGAGACCAGGCAATCTGTTAGATGTGAGAGTCTTAGTCCATTAAGTTGCTGAGCCAATTCATGATAATGTTATTTAGTGTAAATTTCCATTTGGATGAATAGTAAAGAGCTTGATCTATAACATCTGTAACTGAATTAGCAACCTCTTTGTTTCCCTATTCCCTTTATGGCCAGCCCATGTATGCATTTTGTGAGCATTCTAAATTACAGCAGTCAAGCCATTAGTTGGGAAAAGTGCCACAAAATGCCCTTTTGGAGTGGATTTTTGTTCTATTTAACTTTTTTTCTTCCTGGAGAAGTGATGTTTTGCCATTCACTGCCGTTATCCAGCAGCCTCTATTTAAATCTGCTTTGTTTCACCTAAATTTGATTAGATTCCATAGATCTACTTTGCATGGCTGATGTAGTTTGACCCTTACAAGCCCAAAGCGAGGGTTTCAGGATTCATTTGTTTTCCCATTATTTTTCTGGACAGGAATAGTAATGGTAGATTAGGAAAGAAAAATATAAGAGAGTAATTTACCAAGGGATTTAAACACCTGCTTAATTACATCTCTGCTGAGGGCAGCACTGATTCAAGTGCTTAATTGGGTATTGTTATTTGAAAATATGGAAGAACTGCAGGAAAAGAGGTTTGTAAAAGTACCTGAATGTATAATAACATTCACCATTTATTATAATGTTCTGCATTAAAACAGGCCTACATTCTGAATCCATCCAGTGGATCCTCTTGCTGGGCGAAGACTCACTGAAGAAAATGAATGACTACAGAGGATCAAGGATTTTCTGCTTTGTCTAGAGTCACATTTCAACTTTCAAACACAACTTGAGCAGCCAGAAAACTGAATTCTCCTGAGGTTCCAGGAAACTTTAATCCATTTCTATCAAGTATCTGCATGCCCCTCCACCAGGATCAACACCTGCTGTGCAGGGGAGGGACACGATTACTATGATCTATCATTATTAAAATGTTTACTATCATTTTACAAGTGGGGAAACTGAGCTCCAGAGGTAGCAGAGTTTAAGTACAAGGAATAGAATGCAAATGTTACCACACATAAACCATTTAGCCCAAAGTGGTCAAGTATTGTACGTTGCCCCTGAAAGCAGTGAGTTGTCTTTTTAGTTGTTCACTACTACTTTGACCTCCGTATGGACTATCCGACCCCTCTAGTCTCCTGAGCATCAACATCACTTTCATAAATGAGACCTATATTCCTAAATTAATAAGTACTTGTGAAAGATTTCCCTGTACTCCAGCTAAACTTTAATCAGCAATGCCTTAGTAAACCCAAAACCACCAGCAAACCAAATGCATACTGCTTACATGGATACATTATTATACACACACTAGTAGAGCAAAATAGCTTGTCTAAAAGGTTTAAAGGCTAATAAGAGTGACATGTAGCCAGTGCTGGATATAGGGAACAACAAAAACCTGTCAGTGAATTTACCTTCCTAAAAGTAAAACAGAATTTACTAAAATGTTTCGAGTTTTTTCCCTTGTGGATATCTCTGTTGAATGGGGCTCTAGATCGTATTAACTTGACCCCTCAACTTAGTACATTCTTCCCCCCCCTGCTCCTTTGAGGTGTCAGTCCTTAGGGCTCCTGCCAAAATGTATTGCTGTGAGGCAGCTATAAGAAACAGAGCCAACATACACATACAACAGCGGAAAGAACAACTGAACAGCCAATTCCTTCAGGGCCCAATTATTTGCCACAAAATTGAAGGACAGGGATATGTTTCTGACTTCAGACATTTCCTATCCCACTTTAGGTTTTCTAATGCACTTAAAATAGTAAGAAATGAAGAAAAAAAGTTTACCAATATTGCAATGGAAGAGCCTTTGCTGAATTTGAGGCTATTTAATATTCAAATAGAAAACACTGGATATTCATGTAATCATCCTGATTATCCTGAATATGATGTTGCTAAAAACTAATCTGTGTGGGCCAGAATTGTTTAAAATAACAGTAATGTCTTTCCAAATCACTTTTTTTTTTTTTTAAACTAGTAAACATTTGAGCACTTGAAGTCACGATTGCTGTCAGAAGGTGATTTAAGAGAGGTCTGAGTTTTGGGGTTGTTTATTTAGGGGGTGTGTGTGACTTCAGAACTGTTTCAAATACCAAAAATGGCTGGACTTGATCTTCAGAAAATGCTGAACTCAAGGACCAGCTTTTTATTAAGCTCCCCAGCTGGAAACTCAGTGAATACATATGAAATACTTCTTATAAATCAGCAGAAGATAAACCTGTATCTTAAGCATCTTTGGATACATCAGTTGCTGTAGTCTGTTTATGTGCTGGCTAATAAATGAAGTGACTTTCACCATTTGTTCTAGCAGGTTTTCAATTTATTTACTGCTTTGTATTAAAAAAATAAATCCAGAAAGGACAGATTGGCATGACCTCAAAGGAAAAAACTGATTTGCATACTGTGACAGAACAAAATCAAACTATAGGGAATCTTAGTCCCTCTAATCTAGCAAGTCATACAGCAGTAGAAGAAAAGAAAAATTAATTGTTGATATGCATTATCTAAGATACATTTGGAAAAAAATTCCTTGAATCACAAACTTGATAAATAAAAAGAAAAAAAAATAGCAGATATGTCAGAAAGCTAATGTAATAGAAAAAAAGATGGAGCAAATCAGTAGCAAACTGAGGAGTCTTTTCACTGCATCTATGGAAGGGTAACTGTGGGCATAAGGAAATGGTTGTAAATAGACTGTTGAGGTAATAGGAAGGGCAGAAAGCTGTTCAGAAGAACAGTAGGATAAATCAGAGATGGAGGAGTGGGATGGGAGATATTTCTCTAATGGATCAGATGAACCACTGTGTTTGTGCCTTCAAGACGACCATGATTCTCTTGAGGCCTTCCCACTGTCCGTGGTTTTCCCCTCTAGACAATATTTGACTTACGGCAGTCCACTTAGTCTCTCCATGCTGCACTCTTTACATTTTAATCAAAACAGACATAAAAGGGTATTGCAAAACTAGGCAAAAAGTGACATTGCTGTCTTCAAACAAGAGGTGCCACACATTTGCAATTTAATCAACAGATACATGTTTGACTAAATTAAAATTCAAAGACACACATGCCAAAGTCAACTAAGTAGCAAAGGAATCTGTAATATAAGGTAAAATTATCAGAACTAATCAGCATTGATTTTTAATTTCCTTAAGTTTATTATTTTTAAGTATTAAAAGACAGGAAGAATGGGGCTGGTTTCTAACAGAACAGCTGGAGGAAAAGAAGAATTCTCTAGCTAAAGGAAATATCCAAGATCTCAAGTTATCAGTGGGAATTAGAACCAATAAAACCAAGAACCTAACCAAGTACCTGGACTACCTGCTGCCACACTAAAATAAAATAGCAAAAGCAAAATAAATAAAATTAAAACAAATAACATACATATTGCTGCATATGTAAATATGAGATTAAATGAGGCTGTGGAAATAACGCACAATAGTACATTATATCAAAGCTGGACTTCAGAAATAAAATTGGAAATTACATTGAGTGAAGAAATCCACAAACTTGCCAGCGGTGTCTTGTGTGAAAAGCTGGGCGCTACCATAATTACAGGTTTAATATCTTGCCACATCACTTTAGCAACTTTATTTCCAATCAGTTTGTGGGGAAATGCATCAGCAGAGGATTTGCCCTGTCTCATTAAACAAATGGCCTAACATGTCAACAAGCAAATTATTTCACAACGGAAAATACTGTAAGGAAGGATTTATGCTTTGTGGTGTGAAGTCCTGCCCTTAAGAGCTGCACAGAAGAGCTGAAACAAGGAATTTTCAAAGCACAGGAATGGGTGTTAAGTTGTAGGACACTTTACCCCAACTTCCAGAGCATCTGACAAATTGACTGATGGCCAGGAAAGGTGAGGGGGACTGCATTCTGCACACTTCAGAATGAGGTGCCGGCTGCAGTCAGTAAGAATAGCAGAGATATAAACATGTCTGCTTTAAAACAAACAATCAAATAAATAAATAAATAAATAAATAAATAAATAAATAAATCCTTCCCACATATACAAAAGCAGTGCTTTTTCAGTTGTTTATGCCATATTGCAGCATTTACTTCTCATTCACTGGAATTAGTGACATTTGAACCAAAGGAGAAAGTGCCTCTCCCCTCGGCCTCTTCCAAATATTACCCATCAAGACATGGTTTTGGTTTTGCTCTATCATGTTATAATAAGCTCATTAAGCTTATCCAGCACAGAATCAAGGCCAGGGAACACACACAGATGGAGCTTAATGATATATGGACAGGTGAATGTACTGAGACGAATGTTTGATTTTGCATGATCACATTGGAAACACACATTATCCCAGCGAATGGGATAAGCAACCAGCCCTTAAAAAGAAAATAAGGGATGTTCATAACTGTATATTCAGAGCTGATACGGATACTGTTGGGAAGAGAAGAGACACAAAGGTTAAAAGTAATTGTTCATCCATTGTTAGATCTTCACTCTATATACGTTATCTTAATAAAACAGTACAATACAGGGTCCGCTCCTGCAAAATGCCAAGCATGCTAAACCAAAAAAGATTTGCATGCAGTGAAGCAAAAGTTGCCAGGATGAAAAAATAAAACAGTTCTCAAATGAGGCTGCCGGATTCCCAGCTGTTACATATAACCCCAGTGATCAGGTCTCTGAGAAATTCAGGAAAAATACTGGTATTTACTTGGAAAAATTAATTACATACATTCCTTCCTTCCCTGTTCCCTTTTTCTTTCACACTCTCATACAAATCCAATGTAAGCACATTTTGGTGTTCATATTCAGTTACAAATTTCAGCTTGTTCCAACAACAAATGAAGTTTTCTCCTGAAATTTCAGCATTTTCCGTGGAGCGAAACTCTCCATTATGACCAATAGCAATTATAGTAGTACCAGTTGTTCTTTGGTACAGGAACTATGCAAAATACACATCTTAGCGGCAGTCCCTCTTCCAAAAACCTCGCATAAATCATTAATACTCTTTCCTTAATAGTCCAACTCTGTTCAATAGTCCAAGAAAATGGACATTCTTTACCGTACTTTTTCTGAGGAAAACTGCCCTAAGGCTTCCTCATTTATTTTTCTACATAACAGATTTTTATTATGAACTACTGAGATTATGGCAGCTTTTCAGCTTGTAATGTATACGCCAAAATTTATATTGTGTCATTGCATTTTGATAATAGAAGGGAGGACTGAAAGAACAATAAGACTGTGCAAGTATGAAGCAGCTGTTTTCTGCTAGTTAGGTATCTACTTATACGAAAAGGACACTGTGGATTTCACTCTTAGTTATGTTTGGGCTCTTTTACACTCCTGTGCAAGGAAAGGGAGTCACAACAGCTGAAATACCATAGTTTAGTACCTAGAATACTCAACATGGACCAGGGAGCCTATATCCTGTGTTTCCTCTGATATACTGAAAGGAATTGGCTGAGTCATCCCGCCTCTGTGCCATCATTTCTCTTGTTATTTTTCTTGTCCATTTTGCTTGTTGACACTTCTGGAGAAGGAGCAACCCCCCGCCATGAGTATATGCACCAGGTAACTGTGGTGAAAGCACTGCAGAAGGAAGAAGCCTCTCTTGGGGTACCTGGGCCAATGTGACTATGGGAATGATGCCCAATCTGCCACAGCTTATGCAAATCCCCCAAAAGTTACGTATCAGCTTATGTCATGTCTGAATATGACCCGTAGAAGATAACTGGGGAAAAAAAAAAAAGCAGCCTCAACTGGAAAAAGCAAGTTAATGCTGCAGGTGACTTTTGGCTAAAATGCTGCTGTTATGAGGACACGGGAGACAGTTTAATTTACAATGGAAATGACTGAAGAGAGTATCAGCGGATTCATCTGTCACATCTATCAGACCACCAGCTGTATGCATTGCCCAAGGCTATGATGGCATTACTGGTTTGATTTGTTGTTGTTGATTGCTTGCTTCATGTTAATTCATTCTACTGTACTAGAATGTTTCAGGGGCTCATCTGTTATTATTAATATTAATAATCCAAAGCACTTTCATCCAAAGAACTCAAGGCACTTTACAAACATTAATTAAGCTTCACAACACCCCTAGGGGTAAGTAAACTTTTGAGATCTCTTGAAAAGGTCAGAGAGGACTTGGTTTAAAGCAGCAGCTTTGGTTAAATTCAAAGGACAAAGGAACAGGAGACATGCATTCAAGTGCCATTTTAATCACAGATGCTCATCTCAGAGAAGCAACTCAGTATCTCTGTGCCTTAGTCTTCCAACTGAAAAGGGTGGATTATAGGACAGGTTCAACTTACAGGGCCTGCGGAAAGGACCACCTCACAAATTATCAGAAGAAATATGCAGATACTGGAAATACTGGGCTCACGAGCAAAAAGATTGATAGGTGTCTTCAAAGCAGTATCTAGCACTTCTCTTTTAAACTGTGGGCTTGAAGTGCTCCATAAATTCCATAGGAGCCTATAGCTCCTAAGGTATAAGAGAACATGATCCAAAGGCAATGAAAACAAACATCTTTAAAATGTCAAAGTCTTCACATAGATACTCCAAGTATGACTATTGCTTCCAGTAACCTAGAGAATGGCCGTTTTCTGCTGCAGTTGGATCCCCTCCCAGAAGCCTGGCTTCTTACAGAAAAGTAAATGAAAAGAAAGTTGTCTTAGGAAGAGAGAGGAACTTCTGTGGGACCTGCACCACTCCAATGGCAATTCTCAGAGAAATCACCATAATCAATTTGCCTGGAAGAAATCCTAGCAGCTATGCTACATCACCAAATGGAAAAATAGACTCTGCCCTTTAAAATCTAAGGCACTAGAAAATGAATGAATAAGTCCTTATCTCTTTCAGATCTAAAATACAAACCCCATCTTTTTGACTTGGTTTGTGAGCACTAATTCTCCTAAATGCAACTGCCTTCTCTTCATTAAGCTTTGCCTTTTTGGATTTCTTTTTATTGCTTTTCTAAAGCAAACCACCTCTCCATTGTTATCATCAGTATTTCAGGGAAAGAGATTTTACTTTTGATGGGAAGAACTCAGATACTAAGGCGATGAGCAGTGAGATAAAAACTGAGGTAAGTGCATGCTAAGTGCCATAGAATCCATTAGGGGAGGAAACACTGAATGACTGCAAATAACTTTTTAATATTTCCTTATTCCAGGAAAAATGTCTGATGTCTAGAATGTGAGAGATCATGTGGGCCAGTTAATTACCAGACAAATCTGGGAAAGTTGCAGCAATGAACTATAGATTTCTGAAACTGACATTAGCTGAAAAAATAAAAACCCTAAATGAAACTATTTTTCAATGATTCAACAGGAACCTGCCTTGGAAAACAGGGCTTTCACTGCCTTCAGTGAAATGCCTATTTAACTGATTTGAGAATCCTGTTTCTGACCCCCTGTAATTTTTACACTTGTAGGATTGTTTTCTGAACAGTCTAAGGGCTGGGCACTTGTTGCTATACTAGTAAGGACTCTTGAATTTTATAAGCTTGCAAAACATTTTTCCTAATGTTTAAGAATGACAATTTCTCATAATATTCATGTGAAGACCACAACCCTCCTCCTCTTACAGAGATGAGTAAATCAGAATACCCAGTTCATGAACTTAAAGTGTCCTGTAAGCATCCAAGATGGGAATCTAACACTTCTCGTATTGTCACAATGTGTTTTCTTTTGAAAATCATGTCTCTTTAAATATATTGCAAAATCAGTCATGCAGGAGTGGTTAGTCACTCTTGAGATAGTGACTTGTTTTATGGTTTTGAGATCTAATACTTATCTTTAATACAAGCACAGCAACACTCCAGCTATTTGCTAAAAAAAAAAACCAAAACCAAACAACAAAAAACCAACAAAAAACCACAAAAAAACCCCACCCACAACCAAACCAAAACACACTTCTGAATTAACATGCAAGCTATCTGCCACAGTTTGAGACTTATCTTGGAAGCTCTACAGTCACAGAATGTTCACTGAAACCAGCAGCAGCCCCATAAATCAAAGGCTCTTACAGGATCAAACATTTATAGCAAGATTCAAGGAGAGTATTTCCACTGATTTTAAATGGGAAGCCTGGGTTCAGACCTTAAACAACTAATTACCAATAAGACAGGTATACACTGCAAAGACAAAAACTTCACAGTAGAAGTGCAGAGACTAGCCAACTGCTTAATAACAGTAATTACCCTCTTTTCAAGTGTTTTTTATTTTTTCAACACACAACTACTCTGCCTCCAGCTCCAAGATAAACTTCAACATAATGAAGAGCAAAAAAACCAAAACCACTTCCCACTCTCTATAATTTCATTAAAATGACCACTTTTGGGTCATTTTTGCATTCAAAATACTAAACAATTTGACAGGCAATAGCCAATGTGTACTTCCATTGTTCTAAGATTTTTCAATGCTATATCAACTAAAAATTAAAACAAATTCCCAAACAGTCAGACTCTGAGACAGCAATTTACAGAACAATGTAACTCTTCATAAGGTACATAAAATGCATTTTTAAAAAATCCTCTAAAAAGACTAAACATCCCCATGTTCATATTGCTATTACTAGCATCACTTAAGAAACCTAGACTCACCCAGTCATTAGCTACAGACGTGTGTAGAACACAAACTGATGATTCCTTCTCGCTTAGCAAAATGCTTTGTCAATGCTATTAAAACTGCTATGCAAGAAACATCTGCAGATCTCATTAGAATTCCTCCCCTAAGGGCTCGTGGACCACTGGTTGCATTCTCAGCTCTGGGCATAAGATTGTGTGTTGCTGTTTGTTTTTTGTGATATGGAAAAATATAAGTAAATCAAGCTGTTCCTTTATGTTGAAGAACTATGTACTATAAGAGGTTCCAAAAGGGAAAAAGCTTTCTGAATCTACATGACCTATGCTCTGATCCATGTCGGGTAGGTCATCTTTTTTCTAATTGTGTGCTGAGAAAGAGCATATCCTTCAGCATCCATCTGCTAAAGAATGAAGTCTTATCCCTCCACTGCCAATGTACTGCATTCCTTCTTTCTGGATCTGTAAGTCCCTTAATTGTTCTTGGTAGTTCATTTAGCTTTAAACATAGAGCCAAAAGAAAGGCAGGGTTGCCTTATTTTTTTTCCCCAAAATGATTATTTGTTATGTGTCAGAATGGTGTCCTTTCTCCCATTCACTGGGAGCTCAGAGTGAATTGTCACTGCCAACTAGTGACAAGTATTAATAGTACATGGAGAATTATTCTGACTGACTTTGTCACTTATTCATGAGCAAGATTAAAAGATGAAAAGCCCAGCCAACACAAATAAAAAATGTTATGACATCTAGCTAGGTTACAACTATTCTATAGATGCTTTAACATTATTACATGACCTTTAAAATCCCAAGGCAGAACCGATCTGAGATTCACATACAAGAAAAAATACAAAATTTAGCAGATATTTAGGATGGGGGATACATATTACACTTTTACCAACAGAGATGATTACTTTTGCCATGACTGTTACATAATTTGCCAGGAGTGACACCCTCTTACATGACCCATGTTTTCCCAGATGGGGACCAAACAGGAATCATCTTCAGTAGTCCTGAATTATTAATCATGTATCCACCAGAAACAAATCTGACTCCTTATAACTAACTCAGAGCTGGACTGCTACGAAAGGATGGGTCCTCAATCTCTACATACTTCAAGACATACAATAATGGAAGTGATGGTCGAAAACATCCGAGAGGGTTAGGAACACATGATGATCTGGCAGACAAGGAACAGAAATGGCTATAAAATACAGGTTAGCTGAGTCCCTAACCATTCCTGTAGCACCGGTTGAATTTTGAGGAGCCAAAAGTGTCCTTCGCTCACCCTGCTAGTTTTTCTTCCCTCCCCTTTTAGCTTGGCTGTCAATTTTTCTAGTCGTTATATTTGGAGGGGTGAGATAGGGCAGGGCTCTGATCAGTGTTTCTAGGACTGATGTGTATATTTCACACTTCAAAAGACACTCTGGGAAATGAAGAAAAAATTTAAGTCATTTTCTTAACCTCATGGCTCCCAGAAGGCACAAATAAAAGTCCCATATTTTTGTCATCAAGATGATAGCAGCAATCTTCAGACCTGTGTGAGTCCACAAACATTTACTTGACAGAATTGCTATAAGTCACAATAAAAAGATAAGCCCAGAGCAAATTCCATTTCCCTGGTAGTGTTTCTGTTCAGAGCTATTTCTGAGAAAACATAAACAGGAGCTGACTACTTAAACCCCTCTCAATAAGTCGCAAATTCTGGCTCTTTGTTGTGTTCTTCTTGGAAGCAATAGTAGAGGGGTAAGTACAGCCAAGGTTATAGAAGCTTTCCTTTGCTGACACTTTGCTGACGGCTAAATTTCTTCTCCCAGGATGCAAGGTGAACTTTCAGTCTTCAGCAAGAACATGCAGGTTTTGAGGTAAAGGAATGCGTCTTTTAGGTGACTGTTTCACACTTCTATGCTACGTATCAAGCAATCATTTAACTTGTATGTTGCACAGACATCTTTACTGGGCAACTGAGGATACTACCTCTGCTATTCATCTCCAGTGCATTTCCAGGCAAGCCACATCATTGCTTTGTGCCTCAGTTTTACATCTCTGCAAAATGGGAGATGATACAATTTTCCCTATGTGGTTTGTCAATCACCAAAGCCCATAAGGAGGTAGGTGTTGTTCACTACCAGTGAAGGAGTCTAAATAAGTACCTGAAAAAAAGCTGTTGAAAATCTTTACATTCTACTCCTCACCTAAAGTACATGCACAGGCAGGATATGTGTCAGCTTAATGTGGTTTCAAGGATGTAAAATCTGCCCATTTTAATTGTGTTTCTCATCCATTCTGTATTGTGCCTTTTCTCATCACTGTGAAAGGAGAGCTCATTTTAAAACTCTAATAAAAAGCTCTTTGCATTGTACAGGCATACTTTTAGCAAATGTATAAAATAGTGAAATCCATGACAGACAGATATCTTAATAAAGAGTTAATACTGAAACAAAACAAAAAGCATCAACCTATCCTAAGACCTAAATACAAATGACAGAAAGTATTGCCTCATGTCTAAAACTACTTTCGGTATATCTGCATCTTGTAAAGTAATGTAATTCCATTTTCATTTTCATTTACTTCTCTCAATAGCTTTCCTATTTCCTCCCTTCGAGCTCTACATTATTTACTGATTGCAGAAAATACTGGTTGTTCCATTATCCCTTGTTCATGACTAAGAAGCAAAAAGTTTCTCAATAAAGAAGATTAAAGTGGGAAAGAAATAGGGATAAAAACCCAACCCAAAACAAACAAGCTCTAAGAGCTGACTGCCTGGACAAATAGTTTATTTTGAAAAACCATTAATAGCCTGTAGATGGTGCCTACCTGCTGCACCAAAAGATGTTTCTATAAACAGTATTTAACTTTGACTTCATCAGAGAAACAGTTGTTTGAGACATGCAGCAGCAAGGCAGATGATGAGATGGCAGATTGAGCTGGGATGCAGTGCTCCTCCTTTGTGTTGCAGTTTTTAATACAGAAAGGACAAGATACCCTGAGCAATTTCATACCTCTCACAAGTGATTTCAAGAGTTCCTAAAAATGGAAAGTTAGCACCACACTAAGATTTGAGACACCTGCACAATGAATAAAACATCTGGCACATTTCAGAAAGGACAATTGATCCTCTGGTTACAGAAAGGAGACATAAGAAGCAGAAGTTTGTCTCCCATTTTTTGCTACCTTGAAAAAGCCAGTCTCTCCATGTCCCTCTTTGCTACCTGTAGAAAACAGAGTGTGTCATTTTCAGGCTGTCCTTTCTTTTTCCATCCTTTCAAGTAGAATTTGGAGTATGGGAGTAACTGGAAGATAAATGACTCTCCTAAGGACCCTCACAAAGTCTGTGGCAGAGAGAGAACATTGTATGTAGCACCCCTAAATCTCAGCCTAGTCCCTTACTGGGAAGAGCAGCTTCCCCTCTGAACCACGTACAAAGTTCTTCCATAATATTTAGGAGGACCAAGAAGAAATTTCACTTATCTAAATGAGGACATTTAAGCAAAATCTTGAGCAAAGTAGTTTTTGTGGAGCTAATCTACTATTTGATGATCTTAGAACACCCTAATTGAGGGAATTTAGCATCATAAAATCCACAACAATAACCTTTTAGAACAATGCAGTGTTACCATACTCTTACAAGCAATAAAATGTGTACAGAAAACATGCTGTTGCTAACAGTAACTGCAAATATAATAAATGACTTGAGAAATATTATCTGTAGCACTGTTTTATATTGGCAATTTAGGCAGTGTAATCATTAATCAGAATTTGTCAATATACTGCAAGATAATAAATTTAAAAAGCTATCTCTGCTCTTGCCCTTTTTTAGTTTCTCATCTAAGGAACTTTCAAATGCGCTTTTGAGTTGTCTGTGTTTAAGTCAACAGTCTCTTGATCCCCTTATAAACACAGAGGACTGACTTTTTTCCTTCTAAAGACACAACTTTTCTGGGAGCCACAAGCCTATTCTTATGGGACAATTAGATTAATTAAAAAGTTAGTTGCCTCCACATAGGCTGGGTCATCCATACAACTGCACAGACCTTCATCCTGTCTCCTGACTGGAGCACCCATAGGAGTCTAACAACGCACCATTGCCTTGATTTTAATAGTCACGGTAGAAGACAGATAGGAACTAAAATGAAAAAGTTGACAAATTAGAGCTAATACTAATATGAAAAGAATGCTTAATGAAAACCATATTCAAATCCAAGAGACACAGATATTAAGATGGGTAAGTAGCTGAACAGTGACAGCTGTGGTACCTATAAAAGCCAAACTGGTCAGGAAACCAAATACATTCAGAAATAACCCCAGCAACGATAGAAGTTGGTCAGACAATGGAAAACTGTTTTGCTTTTCAAGGGGAAGACAAATATATTACTCTCTTTGGAACTCCTGACACAAAGCCTGCTGGCAGCTGTAGTCAAGGGATTTCTGTTCTTACTGTCTTCTATATAAGTCCACAGTCCCAGGTTGAGCTATAAACCCAGAAGGCATTCAACCTCATCTTTTCCAAAGCAGAGAAGAAGACTGCATCATCAGAGGTACTGCAGCCAGGGAGCCTTACCCACCCTGGGGACATAAGGGAAACCTGCATATGCAGTCTGCCAGAGTCTCCGAACAGAAACACTCCAGGTTTAGAAATGTTTGTTACAAGTTCCCTGTTCTTTTTCCTCCAGCATAAGGGGGCAGGGGGGAGGGAGGGGGAATCTTCACTTGAAAAGAAAACACATTTTTGCAAAAATAAAATGAAACATGGCAAAGAAAGATACTGAGACTGTGCCAAGACATCATTTATCCATAGCAAGCCATTCCAAACAATTTTTTTTACCAGTACTACTACTCAAGACAAGCCATGACACCTAACTTCTCCTTTAGCCAAATAAAAATGTAGCCTAAGACAGTCCTATGAAACTACAGAGACTAGCATGAGCTGACTCAAACCTCCCTTCCCCCCCGCCCCGCCCTTTTTTTAACATTTGTTATATACTGAAATCAGGACAAAATTTTTTGGGATCCTTCTTCAAGAAGTTAGAGCATGTAATAGCATTTCCAGAAAGCTACCCGATTTCTACAAAAACAAATGATTGTGAAAGAAAAGAGATTTCAGTGTTTACCTCTTTTTAATCCACTTCCTGAAATACAGATTAAGGACACACCGGTTTAAGTGCTGCAGTTGCCAAATTCAGTCACTGGAAGAACTTAATCTAGCACCAAGTATATACAAGTCACAAAATGAAAGTGTGGAGACAATCATTAATTTAGGATAATAAACAGCAAACCCTATAACCCGGGGAAAATAGCAAAGGGAAAAATGTCAGGGAAAAAAATGTAGAAAAAGAGATAGAGCGATGCATATCTGTTAGTTCAAATTGGAGAATTCATACTCAGAGCAGCACACTGTGCCTCCCAGACTTCATGGGCGTGCAGGCAACAACATGTGCACGCAAAGTGAAGCCACAAAACAGCAGCCTCAGCCCTCCAACGCTTAGAATCACAATACAATACATGACTGCATGCGCACATTCCCAGATTTATACAACAGCAGTACTGGCTACAGGTATGTAGAGCAGGTATACAGTCCAGAGAAAGTGTTAAGTACATATTATTCCATACTACACAGACTATTGTGTAGCCTATCATGACTGATGCTTGAAAAAATTGTAACCTCACTTCACTCTTGTTAACCTATATGTCACTGAACATTCAGGTGGAAAAATAGATTGTTAAAATTTAGCAGATTATCTCTGCCCAGGATAAGATATGCCAATGGGTATGGAATGAAAAGATTTTTTTTTTTAAGCTACTTTTAATTATCCACAGAAGGTTCTCTCCCTGCAGTCCTTTAGAGATAGTGTTTTATATGCATGACTCACAAACTCTCCCTACATGCGGACTTGTTTTCCTCTATTACAGTTCCAGGTTACTAAAACCAGTTAGAAGAAAGAAGGAATAGACAAAAAAAAGTACAGTCAATATAGTCTGTTTGCATATAGAAGTACTCATGGATAAAAACAATCAAGTTTAACTTATATTCATATTTAGGCTTGCTCTGGGGATGAAAGAGAGTGGAAAGGACAAAACCAAAGGGAAGTACAGCTGTTGTTTATTATTATTATTATTATATATGCTATATGTGCTATTATTATTATTAATAATAATAATAACAACAACTATTACATGTTTTGCCTTTTGTCATTTTTCTGAGGAAGCCCTGATGCTGTTATAGTACAGCTGCAACAGGATTTACTCCTTGTGATAATCCTGAACAGGTTTTCTCCTTTCTTCTCTTCTTTGAAAGAAATAATAAATGAGTTGGATGATGAGTTTGTAATTTGCAGTTGCCAAGCAGCTTTGAAGCAATTTAGTGATTTGTATACTTATTTCCTCTCTGTACTGATGGCAGGAGATGATATAAGGATATTGAGTCTTAATAATCTATTCATTCCCCTGATCAAACTGAGGAAACTAGAATCAGAAGTATCTTTTTGATGTTAATTTTGTTTTTACAAGAGCCTGTTTTTCTGTTGTGCAGTGTCTTTGCATTCATTTAAGAAAGCTCTGGAAAACAAAGGCCCAATTTGAAGAAGTGCCCAGACACCCCTCCACAGAGATCTTGCATTTATCTATAGGTGGAAATTCAAGAAATTTAAGATACATTAATTAAAGTGGTCAAGTTAATGAACATAAAAGAAATATGAGCGTTGTCATTCAGAAGCAAAGTATCTTCTGTTCACTGCAGTCTAATCCCCCTTCAAGGATTAATGTCAACAACAGAATTTAAATTCACTAAACACCTTATCAGATTGGCATTTACCCAGCTATTAAACATTTATCATAACACCAAAAGCCTATATCTTATTCTTTTCATCCACACACCTCAAATTATTTTGTAAAAGAGGTCTACGTGTCATTCCCCTTGTAACATGACGCCAAGGATGGGGTCCAGGAGCACATGTGAGAAGTGACTTGCTTACAATCACCAAAGAAATGTGAGAATCAGGAGTAGAGACCACTCTGTCACAGCCCATTCCAGCTATTTATCTACTGGGTATGGTGTAAGACATTGAAAACTGAACTCCTTATTTTGTATTAACCAAAATAAATAACGTCCTTTCCCCCAACTTAACATTGATTTCTTTTCAGGCAGCAGTACATGCCTTTTGTTTCCCCAATAGGTTTTACTTGCATTGCACTTTTGGAAGGCCAGGCACATTTTCTCACAGAAAAATACACAAATTTTAACATTTAAAACAAAAATTTGGAGAAAAGCAGAGAGAGGAGGTGAACACAGAAACTGTTTACATGTAAATCCTTTACCCTACAGCAGGCTACAGTAGCAGCCACCTTTCTCAGCCAGAAGGACAAGGAGATGGTGTTTGCACAGCTGTTCTGAAATCAGTGCTCCTGCAACTCCTTCCTCCAGCCCCTTTATAAAAGCTTAGTTAAAACTCCTCTGCAATGAATGCAAATCTCTGTGCTGTACCTGCCAACTGCCACTGTTTGAAAGGGATGCACTGTGCAACTGCAAAGCTCCCAAAACTGTGGCACCTCTGATCCTTAATTAGTTTCCAATCATTTCTATAATTTAGGATCTTGTACTTCGGGTTAAAGGATGCACTTGCATTTCAGATAGGAAGCAGCGAATGTGAAAACTATTTCTGAAAGAAGAATCGACCACTTCAGGAATTAAAAATAGCACAGTATTTATGCGCAAGTAGCTTCTGTGAAATTTTCTTGACAGAGAATCCCAAGCTACATGTACACGTCATCTCCTTGTCCTCAAACACATTATATTATGTTCCAGTCTTTTAAGTTACGTGGCTATCTTCAGGCGTTGCATCCTGGAAGACAGAGGTGACAAGCTTTAACTAGGTCGCCCAATTCTATTTTTAGAAGTAATTCAGCATCACCTCTACATATCAAACATTTGATTTACACTCACAATAAATGCTTGTTAACTTGTTATTTGGTGGTATTTCTTGTTTTCTTGCGGCTCACTCCTGTTACTATATAAATAAAATCCAAAGCAATCCCTCTGCCAATGGCAGATTGTTCCATGCAGTACGTAACACAGCACTTGTTCTGAGCTACATTTAAAGATTTCAAGAAAAAGGGCTCCCGTCTCTTCCCTTGAGAGACTGTTACACAGCTTAACAGATCTTTAGAATCACAGAATCATAGAATTGTTAAGGTTGGAAAAGACCCTTAGGATCATCAGGTCCAACCGTTAACCTACCACCGCCAAGCCCACCACTAAACCATGTCCTCAAGCACTGCATCTCCCCGTCTTTTAAATACCTCCAGGGATGGGGACTCAACCACTTCCCTGGGCAACCTGTTCCAGTGCCTGACCACTCTTTCAGTGAAGAAGTTTTTCCTAATACCCAACCTAAACTTACCCTGGCGCAGCTTGAGGCCATTTCCTCTCGTCCTATCGCTTGTTACTGGGGTGAAGAGACCGACCCCCACCTCTCTACAACCTCCTTTCAGATAATTGTAGAGGGCAATAAGGTCTCCCCTCAGCCTCCTCTTCTCCAAACTAAACAACCCAAAAAGCACTTTAAAGCACTTTCATTTCTGACGATAGTCTGAATTTTCAGCTGGAGGTTTCTGTTTTGTTTTTCTGTTTTTAAAGCTAATTTCTAAGTCTTAGAAAGTGGGAAATACTGAGGGAAGCATCAACAAGACATTAACCACAGAGACACAAACAGCTGGCTACAATATTGACAAATAAGATAAAATCTGATATAATGAATGATTTACTGAAATACCCAGGTGCAGAGTGTGAAATGGCAAGCAAGAAAGGGCCCAGGGCAACTATTTCTGTAGGAAAGTAATCCATCTCAAAGGAAACAGGCACTCAGTAAAGATTATTACTATTTTAAACCATAATGTTGTTAGTACCGATTCATTTCTGCAGAGATGAAAGAAAAACTCTGAAAGCCAGAGGTCTGTAACACTGCAATACTACTGAGCAATAACAAGTTAGGTAACATTAACCCACAAACAAAAGATGTAATTGTGCTGTTTTATTTGTTCAAATTGTTCTTCAAGGAAGCTATTTGCTTTAGGCTCTTTTGATTTTCTGGTATTATTAATTCTTTTTTAATAGCATTATGATAGAAGCATAGGGAGGCCTTGGGTAATAGTAAACTCATCACCCAGCTCTTTCAACAGATAAATGCTCTTCTCTCAGCCCATACAAACATACCGAGATTCACTGAGATCAGAGCTGTGACCTATGGCCAAGCATAAGTGGGCATTAATCCTTATACCAACTAAGGACAGCTGGACAAGATCTGAACTCTGCAGGGCACAGATCTAAGGGGGTTTTAGACAAGACTCTGAGTAACTTAAAAGCTCACTAGTAACATTTTTCTCCTATGACTATTAAACATAGTGGAAAGTGAAAAGCCTAAAGCTGTGAATATTATTTATGATGTGTTAAATACTCCACAAATCTCCAGGTTTTTCAAAATGCACGACATCTAGAGGTAACATGGGATCTGTCCTAGTTCTGGTTGCCCCACTACAAACAAATGCCTGACACTGGAAAATCAATGGGACTTCACTGCATGGAGCTTATTTCAGAACCATTCGTATTGCGTGTGGCTTTTAGGACTGAAAACAACTGAAGAGTGGGAGCAGTACTATACCTATAAGCATTTCTATGAGAGAGACTTTCTAGCTTCAAATCTGTCAAAAGCCAATGACACGTACTGTATATTCACTTAAGAAAATATGGAATATTTTGGACTATATGAAATGGTTTTGTCTCACTATGCTGTCAGACCTGTATAGAGCACCCGATTCTGTAAACGACTTTATGACCAGCTTGAGAATTTCCATGCCCAGAATAAGGATTCTTAAGCAAAAATAACAAAAAAACCCTTTAGATATCTAAGAAAATTTCCATCAGTTATCTAAAGCAATCTCATTTTGCACTGGATGAAGCCCTTTTGAGTTTTTAAAAAAGACCCAAAACCTCAAACTTCAGAAAGAGACACTATAACAGCCAGTCATTACCAGAGTTGCTTGGATGCTTGCTTATATCTAAATGACTCAGATTAAAACAACATTTTTCAAAAGAAAAGAAAACAACAATAAAAGAGTTATGGAGTGAATTATGTTAGATTTCTTCCTGGAATTCTGAGTTGTCCTAGGAGAACGAATACTTCTGAAGGAAACAATTTCTCATGTTTCACTAGTAGGTGTGAATACTTTGCCTCTTTTCTTAAAAGCTGCATTTCAATTTTGTGTTTTCACAACAAAATGTATGTTTTCTCTTAATTATAATTTTCTAGACCATTTAGTTCCTAATATGGGCCGTTGTCATTCTCACCACAGAGGAAGAAAACAGGAAACAATCTTTTTCTTTTTTTTCCCTTTTAATGTTATGTACACAGAGTTTCCTCATTAAAAAGATCTTACATAAATTCATGGATTGTGTAGCAAGAAGAAGGTCACTATATGTCATTACAATCTGATTAGACAAAACTATTTTCAAAAATATCTCCAACTCTGTCCTGACCACTTGCTCATGCTCTTACAACATCCTTTTCCATATGACAGTATAAGTGTTTGTTTGTTTGCATGGTGAACTGGTTTGGGTAATGAATCCAGTTTAAAAGCACCTCAAGAAAGTTAATAAGAAGGCTATTTCTTAGTTGAATCAGTTCCATAAATTGCCTCACTGTTATATTAAGAGCTATGCCAGCATTATCTTTATTTTCAGAGGTTATTTGTGGCACTTTCAGTTAACCTAACTGAAGTACCATCAAGTGGGAACCATGTCAGTGCCATCATCTCCTCTTCCAGCGTGGCATTCAGATACTTAACCAAAAGGTAGTACATTCCCTGTGCACAGTCCCCTGCTTCACCCACTGTACCTGCTTTCTAACTTACACAACATATAAGGAAGAAACCCTACAGACCATAGCTTTGGTATTTGTATTTCACAGAATCATAGAATGGTTTGGGTTGGAAGGGACCTTAAGGATCATCTGGTTCCAACCCCCCTGCCACAGGCAGGGACACCTTCCACTAGACCAGGTTGCTCAAAGCCCCATCCAACCTGGCCTTGAACACTTCCGGGAATGGGGCATCCACAGCTTCTCTGGGCAACCTGTTCCAGTGTCTCACCACCCTCACAGTGAAGAATTTCTTCCTTATATCTAATCTAAATTTCATATATAACGATAGAAGGTGAAATATCTGCAGGGTGCTTGAAGTTGAAGCTCAACTACTTGGCATGGCAGATAACGTAGCAAGTATGATTCCATGCTTTAAGAGACGCCTGACAATTTTTTCATGATTTAAAAACAGAACTCTCCTCTTTGCTTTTCTGCATGGCAAAATCCTCTCAAACAGTAAATAGATTTCTGTCCTAAAGTTTCTTTGTATTCTCCTCTTTGTGCTCATACCACTTTGTTACTTCACAGATGACCAGGAGTTCTGAGCACTGAACAATACTATTTTTGAATGTAGGATAGCTGCTAAGAACATATTTCAGAAGCAAAAAGCAATGCTGGTATTCTTCAAAAAGAAAAATAAATGTTGAGCCTTGCACAGCCCCAAAGAGGTGATACTCTACAGAGGCACTGTACCCAAAAAACATCCCATTTGTTGAAACACCTTCTTTCTACCCAAGGATTTGCAAGTGTCTTTTAACACTGGCACATATAATCTATAGTATGCCTTTGTAGCTATATTTCTATGTTCCATTCTACAGGAGCATCGGGAGATGAGAAATACTTTCATAGCTTCCTAAGTACATGGTGTATCTTGGGGCAGAGCTCTCAGCAGACAGACTTTCAAAAAGACTCAGTAGCTATCAGGTATCCTTGTTCTCAACAGTCTCCAACTTTTTGTGCCTTCCTAACAAAGACATGACATTCTGAATGGGAGCTTCTGAGCACAGCATACTGTTCAAAGTCCTTCCATAATTCAGTAGGCCCATACTCCTTGGTCTCCTATGGACTAATCTGAATCTCATTGAAGGTCAGGGAGAGATTACATCACTTTTTTACGAAACTAGAATCAGGCTTCTGCTAGGGCTACAACTGCAGTGACAGATTTGCTTACATGATTTGGGCAGCCACAAGGAGCTCCAAATCCAAAATTTATTTAATTGAATGAGGAATAAGGTACAGATAGAATCACTGTCCACCATTGTTAAGTCCTCTTTTCAAGACTCTTTTCAAGGCCTTTCAGTCTGCTAACACAGCGTACAGCAAGCACACTCCAGCACACCAGACACCTGCCTCCTCTCCAGCTTCCTAAAGCCCTTATGTTGTTGAAAGCCACCAGAAGATGCAATGTTGACAGAACTAATGGCTGGCTGAACAGATGGTGAAGAAAAGTTAATTGATCTACTGGGGCAGAATGAGTTGGCCTTGTTGAGGAGAAAATGCAAAGATCCATAATGAACTTCCATTAACGATGGGAGAAAGTTCTGTTACACATACAGATTCTATTATTTGCATTTCATGACGCAAATCCAAATTCCAGCTTAATGACTTCTTGTAACCAGTTCAGAAAACTTAGCTCCTTAAAATTACTATGAAAAAATATTTTAAAGCTTTTCCTCTATCTTTTTTCCAAAGTGAAATTTCTTCTGCTTCTGCCAAGCTATCCTCCTCAGCAATAAACCCATAATTTTTACACCGAAGAACAAGACTGTTTCCCTCGTGCCCTTTTTTTGTTTGTTTGTTTGTTTAAAGTCTATGTTAAAAGAAAAAGCATTTCTACATTTTGTTGCAATAGGTCTCCAACAGGAGAAAAAGAAACCACAAAGAGGGATGCTCAAAAAATCAGAAAATGAAGTATTGTTGGCAACATCAGTGTTTCTCTGAAAAACATACCACAGGCACATCCACATTGAAAATTATAGTACATTAAGTCCCCACAATAGTTTTTTTAAAGAACCCAATTGTTAGGAATCATTAAGGAAAAAGATGGTCAGATATTTCATGTAATATTCAATTCTGGGGTGTTGGTTTGGTTTTTTTCCCCAGAGCAACATACTAAAAAACATATGCAAGATCAAAAGAAAATTCTGGAAACCTGAAGCAACAGAAAAAAACACCTATATTCCTACTAATGTTGTTATTCTTGCAACCTTTGAAGAATTAAATTACTATTTGCCTTCCTCCATATCAGGTGGTAGCAAACCTGTTGCAAACAATCCAGAATCTTTAAGAGAGTCCCTGTACAAGAGCTTGACCCCACAAGAGTCCTGATTCACCCCATCAGTGCTGGACCGCTTGCCACAGGACACTTCACTCCCTCCTACTCAAAATAAGATCAAATGAAGCCCTTTAGCACAGGGAAGCAGTTCAAAAGTCCCTGAAAGTAAATAAAGTTTGGTTATTTCTTTTTTCTTGGAACAAGACGATGATTTCTATAATTTTACTGGTGGACAGCAGAGTGGATGTATTAGCTGAGGTGCTAAAAATATCAGCAGGATATACTTATTGCAGGAGAACTGTGCAATGGAGTCTACTGTAGCAGATGCTGCCATAAACCCTGGCTTAAATACATATATTTAAATGTATCACATATCACGTATACACATATTTAATGATACGCAAATTTCTCTGAGGTCAAGAGATTTGAATTTGCCTCCAACAATTAACATCCCTCTCTAAAACAAAAGACTACCAAAAAAAAAAAAAAAAAAAAAAAAGGAAAGAAAAGCTCTATCGAACTGACAGGAACTGTTTGCAAAGACAAAAATCAACAGGATTCTGTATAAAATTCATTCTACAGAAATGAGCTTTTAAATAGTTTGTTGTGGTTTAACCCCAGTCAGCAACTAAGCACTACACAGCTACTAGGAAGAAAATTAATTCTATCCCAGCCAAAACCAGGACATAGTTACACATGGATTACTAAAATAAAAGCCTTTCCAATAGCATTACATAGATAACACAGAGACTGTCTAGGACTTTTATAGATAGGTTAGACATTTCCATAGCAGGGATTTATAAGAAAGCCCCAATGACACATAAGCACCTGAGTTCCCGCTGTTGTTCTCTTCTGGATTATAGAAGCAGGTCTGCAGAAGGCTATCGTTGGCTGGAGAATGCAAACACTTCACTTTAACAGCTGTTAGTGTGCTCCCAACCCACCTATTCAAGCAATATGCTAAATGAGGGCAAGAAGCAAGAGGGAGCGAGACCCCTTCCTTTTCTTCTCTCCCCCAGCCCACACTGTGCTATAAATAGCAGTTTTCAGAGCCACAGTTTCAAGCAAAGAAATTACAGAAAGGCAAAGTGAAGAGACCTCACAGGAATTATGAGGTGAACTTCATTCAGATTAAGATGATATAAATGAAGCATAATATTCCTGTCTGCTTCCAACTGCTCCCATCCCTTTTCCGTTAAACAGAAAGATGACTAGTAGGGCACATACCATGCAAATGGGCTTTTTCCCCCCCCCATAAGAGGATGTACAGTGTTATGCTCAGTACTCCAGGAAGAAGGTAGGGGAGAAAAAGAAATAAAACAATCACCACAAGAATTAGATTCGTACAATACATAATTAGGATCATCACTGGGGAGGGGGGGGAACACCTAAAATATATGTCAGTGTATAAAATTTTAGTTTTCCATTTTTTGGAACCAGACACCTAGTGTTTCATTTTCCGATATAGAGAGACAACAGGGACTCTTCTTAAAAGCTGCTCATCACCCACAGCTTTTACAGATACCGCTTTGAGGAGTATTATTAATCCATATGCTGCTGTGTGCAACACAGGACTGAGTAACTGCTCACTTCAGTGCTGCTTAGCATGCTAAACTCTAAACCTCACAAAAAAGGGCCATTATGAAGGATATTGGTGAATGCCAGCAGGGTGCATAAAACCTCAGAAACAACCGAAGTACAGGAAACGTAAGGCAGGGAAGAGAAGAGAGCAGTGATCCAGAGACTCGTGTTTCTTTCTGACTCTGGAATTTGCTGTAGGTGACCCTTACATAAGGCAATTCATTTTCCCATGTCCCCACAAATCTGTAGCATGGGAGCAATGATGCCAAGTCCTTCAAAATCCACTGATGAGTGGATTTTGTACTCTAAGAGGCATTTTGAGATTACGAAGGAAAGCGAAACTTTATTCTAGGTCTGGGATCAGCTGCTCATCTGTAGTCAGCCCTCAGCACCACTAGGTTCCTCTGGACTCACACCTATATCTGTTAGGCATTCGTGCACTTTTTAAGACGAGTAAAAGTAACATTATAACCATCTTCTGACCTCCTACCTAATGCAAGCAACACATTTTCATCTAGTAATTTCTGCAGTGAACAATTTATTTTTTAATAACACCATATATATTTTATCCAAACTGTCATTCGGGCCCTCAGAGCTGGGAAAACAAACATTACAGAAAAGTTTGATTCCCTTACTCTGAGGATTTCCACTCTGCACTCATTGTTTTTGGCTGACTTACTGTTGCGAGTTTTTCTTCTTCTCCTTGGTTATAAATATTCCATGCAGACTTTTAATTAGAGTAGCACATTTGTTGGCTGAGACAAAAGTAATTGGATACCCCCTTACCATTTGGGCTTTGTTCATCTGGATGGACTTGCACCAATATATAAGCATCAAATCTCTGCATAAATGGAGTATATCTTATTGAATTAAAAGTTTTGCTCTTAACAACAGGTGTAAATCATAGTTTGAAAACAAAACAAATATTTAATCTGGTCCTCCTTTTAATTAGCAACAGATGAATTTACAACTTAAGGAAAATGCGCACTTTTTAGCCTGCTATTGTCTGGGTTTAAACTGATCTTGTAAAATGCTTCATTCAACATGAATTTGCTTATAGAGTTGCCCACATTAGTTCCAGAAAGTGCTGAGGTCTCATTGCACCCTACTTCCACATAAGGAAAGCAAAAGGAACTGTATAGGGAAAGATGAACCAAAAAAAGAGAGGTGCAAAGGAAGGAAAACAGAAGCAAACACAGAAGCAGCATTTTAACTATAAAATACAATAAAAGAAAGTATTAAAGCAGAAGGCTTCATTTTTTAAGGGCTCCTAAAAAAAAAAATTAAATGGAAGCTCAGACTTCAATTTTCAGATTCATAAACTTATTATTGGGAAGAAATCTTCTCCCCAAACTACACCATCTACTACGTCACAACTGACCACATGCAACGTGGAAACTTTCAACAATCTGCAGGAAATAAGTTAATGGATTATTTTCAAGAAAATTCCTCATGATCATGGAAACATGTCCACATATGGTCACTTCAATAATGCTGTAGCATTAAAACTCCTACTTGTTTCTTTTAAATATTTTTCATCGTGTTCTATGTGCGTTAGTTTTATGATCACATTTTTCCAAATGGTGGGGGCTAGATGTTCCTAAATGGCCACAATTTTAAAGACTACAGCACTCCAATGACAGCCAAAGAAATCAGCACTTTGGAAAATGTTGATATTTATTTCAAGGTGGAATTGTAAAAACATTTCCTCAGAGAGTAAGAAGCATAGTTCTGATTTTCCGCTTTTGAGTCTTAGTTTTAGATCTTCTTCAGAAAATTTTAGTGTGTTCTTCCATGAGACAGATGCATTCTTTTGCTTGTGAATACTTGATTAAGGACTTTTTCTAGAATTCTTGTTTTTAAACAAGCCATCTCATTTGCTTACGACTCTCCCACAACATATTATTTAATGCAAGCTTGATTTTCCAGTTATTGCTGTCTTGTCCAGAATTAGTTGTGCTTTCCACCGACAGAGCTGACATTTCAGGATTTGCCGCTCATTCCTATGTATTAGCAAATGTATGTATCTAGAAAAAGGAAGAAAAAAAACACCAACAAAACCCCCTACTTGTCCTTGTTGCCAATTCAGCTTTTTATCTTTTGATTTAGTTAATTGATTTACAAATTACAGCAATCAAAAGAATGCATTGATTCTATCAAGCAATTTAACACCCTGCCCTACTCAGAAGACTTTGGGCACTGGATTATCCCAGTGCTTCCTATCTTTTTCTAGTGGATTGTTACATATTACATACATCTCTGATATTTACAGCCCTAATTTTTATTTTTTAAAAAATGTACAGCCTTGCACAACTCTCTGTATTATAATTGCACTGCCAGACAAGTTATTTAGTCTCTACATTGCAAGGCAGATGTGATTCACACTGGGTCCCACAAGTCATGGAAGCCCTTTTCCCGTTGCCCAGATCCAGGAGAGAAATTCAGACCCTTTCCGGCTCACAGATTTGGGTATTCCCAACACAAAGAAGAAGAGCAATGGGCACTACAGTCAACACACAGCTGTGGCATACACAGGACAGCTTTTGAGACATCATGGTGTAGGGCGCAAGCACCGGACACACAAGCATTCAGAGTTCAGAAGGATAAGCACACACATATGTCCTGGTAGGCTGAACATCTTTTTTTATTCTAGGGGCTTTTTTAGGCTTGGGTTTTTGGTGTGGGATTTTTTTTTTTGTTTTGGGTTCTTTGCCTTTTTTTTTCACATTTCTCAGACTCCCATATTTTATGTAACTATTTTCTACCATTACAAAGAGATAGTTTTGCTGTTGTTACTTTTTCCTCTTTCTTTCATCAAAGATCTTTATGCCCTGAAGAAACAACAATAAGAGTAATTTGGAAAAGACACATTTGAAAGGCATTCTTTCTATAACACAGACAGACAATTACGATATACAAATTTATCACTCAGCCCTCTCTTTATTCTGTACAATGCCACCAATTCACAAGACGTGCTCAGTTTTAAGTGCGATGATCTTCCAGCAGTTTAGACCCCAACTGTTTCCATTACAACAGGCAAGCTATAAAACACTGCTGATGCTCAAATGGATAGTTCCAAAGGGCAGGGGCGTGCTGGATGCTTAAATTTACACTAAGTCTGAATAAGAGAACAACAATTTCCATAGGCCACCACCTGAGCCACATTCAAATAGGTTACCTGGCCCACAGAGATCTAAGAGCACTGCTTGGTGGTTCATTATTCTCCTGTGCATTGGGCCAGGATACACAAATGTGATTTGGAGTTGGTATTTCATATGCAAATGTGTGGTGACTTTCTGCATCACTGGAAGAATGAAGGAAAGAAAAGCAGCTGTTGAGGAGACAGCATGTCATATTATTTATTCATGAGCAACTGGATGAGAAAATGGATGGGTCTTCCACTGTGAACAGTGAGATAAATAGAAGGATAAGGAATTACATACTGTATTCAAAAAACTTAGCTTAACATTGATACATTGGGTCCTCTAAGTCAGTCTTACAAGAGCCATATAGGAACCTGAACTTGGATTTGTGCTGGCAAATGTTTACAGACAAAACTGGCTTTCAAGAGGAAACTGAGTAGTCATAGTCATCAACAAAATGCCATCAATAATTCCACTTTCTATGACATGAAATAACTGGTTTTCATTCAAAAATTAGTTAATATTACTCTCAGAAACAAAACACAAAAGTCAGTGGCCCACATCTTGACAGCCTTATAAATTGAGTGTTTTGCTTGACCCAAATGAAAACTTACTACTACAGGAGTCACTTTGGTATGCCAAAATTCCTAATATTCTGGACATGATTTCCAGTTACATAGCGCCCTTTTACATCGCTGTGCCAGCGCCAGAAGATATAACAGCAATGTGAGCAACCCTTCTGAGAAGCATCCAATTTCACATTGTTTGAACTACTTGTGTTTGTTGATGGCTCCTTACTCATTGTAAAAGGCTTTAAAGTTATCTGTCTGCATTCCAATGCATCCTAAACTTCAGAATACTTTTAATTTTGCAACTGTTCTATTTTTAATCTAAAATCTGATCAGATAGCCACAAATAGTCTCATTTTTTCTCACTGTTTTTCAACCTGTGCCAGGTAAAGTAGTTACAGGTGCACGTGGTGACTTGATGAATCTCTTGTACATGGGGCTCCTCTATTACAGTTGGGTTTTTTTTAAGTATCCATGTAGCAATGCAAATCTGCAGCAATTTAGAGTGTCAAACTTTCTTAACCTATTTCCTGATGCGCAAAAGTGATTTGACTGGAGTAGGTCAACTCAAGTAATTAAGGACTAAAACAGACCAAGACATTTATTAACCAAAGCGAGTCATCTATAATAGACATTTTCTGATCCACAATTACTTAACACATATGGACAAATTTGCAAAAGGTGAAAATTCTAAAAAAAAAAAAATGGATAAGATTATTATTTTTGCCAGTGCTCCTTTATACCATTCTAGGAATGCAAAACAGATTTAAAGCACACATAAATGTATACCCATTTAAAAAAATCCCATGTTAAACTCAAGAGTACGTACAGAAATTACCACATATACAAAATTATGGCCCTAATGTGCATTATAATACTGCGCTTGATTTTCAAGAATCAAATATCTGAATTCTGAATTTACACTGTATTTGCATTTCTTTCAGTAGCAAGTTCAATTCCCATGGAAGGTACAAAACTGATGAACCTTAAAGCTAATTCAGCTCTAGTTTAGCTAACTGAAGCAGAAGAGACACCTGAGACTGAAATGCTGTATACTTCCTAAAAGAGAACAAGGCTTGGAGCTGGCTGAACCAACAAACACTTTTCTCGCAGGACACTGAAAGAGCCATTCAATTGTAGCAAGTTTTGACCATTTCCACTGTGAGTCCAATTTGATCTTGTGACCCACAGGTAGAAACTCCGATTCCATTATCTGGCCCCTGCACTGCTGAGTATGAATTGAGATTGTGTAACATAAAGGACGATCTCTATTTCATTTGTGCAGCAGGGAAAACAGGTCAGGGAAAACAAGCGATAACACTGGCTGACCATCAACCTTTCTTCATCTGCACAAGAAGGGAAACTTCTCTATTCCTGGAAAGACACAGGGGTAGCAGTGAGGGAGAGGGCACCATGAGCTGACCCTGGGTCAGTAACAGAGCAAAACAAGAAATGAAGTCAATGCCATGTTGTGAAAAGAGCAGAAAGTTACATTGATCACTAAAGGGAAAGTACTGTCACCTACTCACACTCCTCCTAGAAGCAAAAAACCTAAACAGATTTAAGTTTCCATCAGAAATGAAATTAGGACTTGAACCAATGTTTGTTGTTTCCATTATCATATTGCTTACAGATCATAGACAGAATAAGGCTAGACACTTGGCCCATGAAAGAATTTCTATCCCTGTAGATTTTCATAGTCTGCAGACAAACAAAACAGGGTAGAAAAGGGAAAAAAAAAAAAGGGATACTGGTAAAGAACTGTGAACAAATAACACACCAGATCAACACCAGAGGTATGACTAGGACTCGTATGTCCTGTCCCCCAGCTCAGCACTCCACCCATTGGATGCTCACAGATTTAGGTCTGAATTCTGACTCCAAACATGTGCTCATACTTCAGACTTTGTGTTTGTTCAGCAAATATGGGCTTGCAGGCTAGTCTCATCTCCAGTTTAATTCTCACCACAGACCTAATTAGCATTTCACAGACAAAAGTGCATTGGAAATCATAAAAATTCGTGTCCTTGTTCTCATAGTTTTCTCTCGATGTTCCACCCCAGGCAAAGAAAATCATCTGGCTTTACAATGAATTCTGCTGTAAGTCAAGTGCTATTAAGGGCTTCTTCATATTGTTTATCCCAGGAATCTAACTTGATGTCTTCCTAAGCACTCCTATGAACATTTGTTTATTAAAAGGTACAAGTGTTACTACAGCCCTATAAGCATCATAGTGACAAGCATACAAGACCAGAGGAGAACCACAGACATTACCCTGTTTGACAGGAGACCATGGCTTTTATGGTATGCAATTAGGGATGCAGTCTTAATTTTGTACAGCAAAATACAGCTAAAACCACAGTGCCTGTGGGGCTAAGGAGTAGCAAGTTATTTTAAGGTACTGTTAGTAGGTACTATTCTCCAGTGCCTTGCCCTTACGCAGTCATTTTTACCATGCAAAATCGGTATACACTGCAGCTAATGCTATGAAGCAGTGCTTTCCACCTGGCACTTGCTAGGGTTTGAAATCTTGCTGTGAAAACCTCCTTATGCAAACAGAAATCCCACATAGGGAAAAAAATGCACATGTGAATCTCTGAGGAACCCCGTAGCCTTGGCAAACGACAATAGTACCACACCAATAGGTTTTGTAATATTTCTTTTTAACAACTGATTTCAAAGGGCTTAAACTTAGACCACTATCATTATCCTCATTTCTTATCTGGTGATAAAAGCAGTGAAGTGAGGGACAAAGACTATTCAGAAACCAACGGCAAACATGGGACCTGCAAGTTTCAGTCTAGTGCTGTAGCCCAGAGCCCATAAATAAAAACATCTGTAGCATCAGCAATAACAGCTTTGGGACCTTTAAATAATGAGCATTCTTAAATAGCCGTAACAGTATTTCCTTCTTCTGAATCCAGATACTAGGCTTGCCTTAACTCCTCCTATTAAAACACATTCCCACACAGGCTTTTCCTGAAAAGCATAAAGGGCTGCAGTGCTAACGTGGTGCAGTGTCAATTACCTTTGCTTGCAGGATTCATTCCATGTGATCCCTTCTTGATGAGCTTGTAATGTATTAAAGAAACAATTCCAACTCTCCATAAAAAAAAGAGCAAGTTTCCCATAAAGTAAGAACACATTATTTCACAAGCAAAAAAAGAGATACAATTTAATCTCCAAAAATTAGCATAACTTTCCTATTATTCTAGAGTCTGCTTGATTAAATTAGCCTATATCACTTTAAAAGGAATGAGATATGAATTCTAAAGTAAAAGAGCTTAAAATTGAACTTCAAAAAATAAAAACCTAACAGGGATGCATAAAAGTGAAAAAACACAATATTGCCCATAACAACAAACATCACATAATCCCATAATACAAGAGTATGTGTCAGTCCACCCAGCAGGGGGAACAAGTCATCAGGCTTGTGCTCTGACCCACTGAGACGGCATTCAGCCAGTGGTACCAGGGAGTCTTCTTTCGTAACAAAGACCCCAGTGTCCTGACAACTTGCAGATTGACTATAATATTGCAGCTTCTTTGCTCCTCCTGGGCTGCCTTGTTACTTGCACTAGATGATTTAGAAGAACAGTCACTCAAGTCCCACATTGAATGGGCAGGTGAAACACAGGGAGGCTTACTGGACTTTTCAAATTGCAGTACTTGTGAGGAAGAGTAGACAGGCTGGTGGGCTGAGCTAATACTTTCAACAAGGCCTTTCTCTAGCTAACGCTTGAAAAGTATTTGATAGGTACTGCAAGAATACTGTAAAAATAATACTCTAATTGTCATATGTTTACACAAACATGAATCTAGGTGTAAATGCACTGAAGCATGTACATGCTTCAGATATTAATAGAAGGTTTGACTACATAGTATAGCATTGGTAAATATGAGTGAGCACAGTTTACGTTGCAAAGAGAGAACATCTTTCTGGCCAGAAACCATATACCACACCAGGGTAACATCAGGCTGATAATTCCCTTTGAAAGCAGGAGCACAGTAGCTCAGGCTTGGCTCTGTCCCATTAAGCTCACACTGTATGGTGCAAATACAACCAGAGAACAACTGATCCTGGGGGCAACAGGAGAGAAGGAGCAATATTTTCTTCCCCTTAAACTAGACTAACATTTTTACTGCCTTGCAATAATCTTGATTAGCTTTCTCACCTCTAGCAAAGTTCACAACCCACTGATCGAAACACTGATCCCTCTGATCCCTAATGTTAGTTTTGGTAATGGAGAGAAAAGATTTCATTGAAACCATATTTCAATTTAGAACTGTGGTTATTTGAACATAAAAGATCCAGTAATTTTTGCTGATGTGATCATTATTGCAGAGATTTAATTGGCCAGAACTGTCAATGGCAATTAAATGCTTACAGTTGAGGCTCTCGGAGGCTCAGTGACTTACTGCATGTTTTTTAAAGCATCCCATTTGTTCAGCCACACTAGATGACTGTGATAGCACCTGGAAACCTGAATTTTATTCTATGGTAACAGTCAAAATACCCAACAAGCAAATCTTGTATAATTGGTAGCTTTATAGGTTGCAATCAATTGTCTTATCTTTGTATAGAGAAATTATGCTTTTGTGGTTTTTTTCACTTCTTGCTATGGGAGGTTATTCTGATGGGAGACTGTAATTAGAACCGCAGTGAACCATTTGAGATTTGAAAGGCTGAAAACATTATCCTTCTGGGGTGCTTCACTTTGAGAGCTTTTTGGCTGGTGGCCAAGCCTAAGCTTCTTTGAGTTCAGCTGGGTGATTTAACCTCACAAGTTTTATGAAAAGGAACTACCAACCTAAAACCTCGAGAGTCAAAAGGGTGGGACAGATGACTCACTAAACAGCTTGGAAGGTTGGTGTAAAAAGTTGTCTCAAGAATCTTTCCTAGACTTGTAAGGTCAACATTAGTTTGAGAAACAATACATGACATGTATCACTTCTATATTATTTAGTATCTCTAACATAATGGCATGACCAAACACGGGTCAGGCTCTGGCATTAGATGTTATCCAAACATAGGGAGGCACAGTCACTTCATAAGAACATCACGCATCAAGGTTTAAACAGCAGGAGCAGATGCAGCAGGCACGATGACAAAGTTCATTGAAAAGTATGTGGCCGAAGTCTCACTGTGATACATCAAGGACAATAGCACAGAAAACAACCCACTGAATAAAGACCATATGAGATATTGCCTCTTGTTCCAGTCCTGCTATTGACTTTTCATGCAACTACAGCACTCCCGAGTATCTACCTCCACACACAGGTTTTGATTGAATCTAAATTAAAAATCCTTTCTTCATCCGAATCAGTGCCAGTCCAAATCCAAGATAGCAAATCTGTGCTTTGGGGAAAGGGGCTAACAAAAGGTAAATGCTATTGCTGGATTGTCTGTTCCACTGATTTAGCCCTCCTTTTGCCTTCAGACAGACAGCAGAACACCGAGGAATGATTCATCCAGTTTAGCCAATTATTTTGTATGACGTTATAAAACGAGTACACAGCTGGGTAGATTTAGGGGTGTGAATTCAGAAAGGCACTTTTCTCCACACGGTACACATTTTTCCACAGATTATGACTTCTGAATATTACTGGTCATGAAACAATGTATATTCTTCTACCTTATGTTCAGCACAGGCAGAGTCCCGTTGCAGACCTGGGAAAAAATATTCTATAGAAGCAGGATTCTTTTTTGAGATTCTTTTCTAAATCAAGGGCTTGTCTATCACAGGTGGTCTCTGATAAATTAAAATTTGTGTCGTGGTGTTTTGATACCTTACCACTGGATAATAACCAAATAATACTAATACCTCTGTGCACACTACATAGTCTTATTTATATTCTTACTTTTTAACAACATTTTATTTTATTATAAGCCACTGTACAAGAAAATATATCATTAGTGTAAGAACTGGCTTCATGGTAAAAGAGGAAAAAAAAAAAAGGCAGAGACGCCTCCAAAGGTCTGTAAAGGAAAATAAAACCACTGTATAAATCACTACAAAAATCGTACCTTTATTCGAGTCTGGAAGAAAGCTGCACTTCATAAAATCTGACACTGTCACCTAGAGTCTACAAAACAGAGATAGAAAAAAGAATTTGTATGCTAAATTTGCCCTTTATTTAGAGTCTGAAAATTATAACATCATAAATTTGGAATAAATCAGTCAACTTCAGTCCCTTAGACTACAGGCATTCTGTATTATAGATTGTACGTTCGATACTAAGAATGTGGATGCTAAATTTGTCCTTCATTTAGAGCCTGAAGATTATAACTTCATAAATTTGGAATGAATCGGACAACTTTGCTCCCTTACACTACAAGCATTCTGTATTATAGATTGTACATTAGATACTAAATGTTAATATTAAGATGTATTCTTCTAGGAGTAGGCTTTTTGTACGGTCTTCATTATTTTGCACAGTTAGACAAGGAGCTTGGAAAAGGCAGCATGACGGGCTTTTTCACTGATATTTCTACTTCTAGCCAGAGCAACAACAGGCAAGGGAAAAAATAAAGTAGCCTAACCCTCAGGTACTGAGCACTTGAATTGGAAAAATATTTTTAGCAAATCCAAATGTCTCTCTGGATTTTTTATGTTGGTTTTTTTTTGTTTGTTTGGTTGTTTGTTTGTTTTTTTTTCTAAAAACCCCAAAGGAATAAAAAGTTAAACATTGGAAACAGAAGGGGATCCAATACCTGGAAGAGAAATGAAGTTATTTGACTTTTCATTTCAGTCGCTAACCCACAGAAGCCACTATTTACTCACAGCTGTTTCTACAGCTTCATTAATTTCCAATGAATTAAAGATGCATTACCTTATTGAGAATCTGGTCATAAAAATATACGTGTGTGCAGTCTTAAAATTGAAAAACAGCTACCTTTAGCAAGAAAATACTTTGGCTAGCAAAACCCATACCTTACTAAGACTGCTTCTTATAAGAACATAACCTCTGTTTGCATGGCTGGAGGTCAACAACAGGCTAACAAGAAGCGTCTTGGCATTGTGTCCTCTGATACAACTGGATGCATTTGAGCCATACTGTTAAAACATGTATTTTAGAAAAATGATGTAATATCTTCAGGCAGAGGTACATGTGACACGAGCCTGCTCTAAGAGCTCCTGTGTTCAAAACTCCTGCAGTGAGGATGGATTCAAACCCAAGCCTCATGCCTTGGAGGTTACAGGCCCCTCACCTACTGGGTAAACAGGATAAAATTCTCCTCTTCATTTGTTGTGTAGAGAAATACACATACCTGAACCAAAACTAATAAATGTGACCTGAATTTGCAAGTAGTTTCTTTGTGACCCATTTTGAATTTTTCCAGAAAATATTTTGTGTAACTACAAAAACCTCTACCCAGTTGTACCTGCCACATAAATATCAGACTAGGCTGGTTCACAGGCACCGCTAACACCTCTGCAGACACAGCTTGGTCCGTTTGCCAGGCCACCACTCTAAAGGAGTCTGAACAACAGAGTCTGTGCTTAAAGCCTTCAAGGTGTTGAGGAATAATTGTAAGTCATATCCAGCTGCCCTAATTAAAAACAAATCCATTGTATTCATTGCAAGCTAAGTCCCTTTTCCACAGAGGGAAACAAGAAGGATTATAAACAACCCACTTCATCGTACTTGGAGAACAAAGGCTAAGAAACAGCAGAGTACAGCTGGCACACAGTGCAATAACAGCTTCTCCTGTATTGCTGCCACGCAGGATAGTTCTCACCCTGTGCTGCTATTGGCATAGACCTACTAGCAGTTTCTCACAAGTAGTTGTGCTTGCAATGTACAGTTTTGCAGAAGATAAAAGGAAGGCAGCCCAAAAAGCGAGGTCTGCTGCGTAGGAGGGGATGATCTCGGAAGTGGTCCTAATGTAACTAAACCGCTACAATTCCCACTCCATGGAGTATGATACTGCAGCATACAAAACCAGTGGTCTAAAGAAATTCCACAGTGCTTCTAAATGTTAAAAATGAGAAGACACACATGGCTTGTGCGAGCAGATGAGGTAACCATACCGTGCAGGGCAGATTCATGCTTGCAGTTTCACACCTGCTGAGGCTGCAGCCAGTTTTGCTAATGTGACAAATAGCATTGGATGTCAAGACTGAGAGACTAAGACAGAAGAAAAAAAATCAGACCTCTTTAAAACGTGTGAATTTGGGCAAGCAATGAAATGGATGCATCTTAAGTAAACCCTCATTTCTGGAAATACTCATCTCTTCATGAAAGCATTCCTTGGCAGGAATCTGCCTTTCTTGCTTGAATCTCAAGTAAAGCAAATGCATTGTTTGCAAATTCAAACATCCAAAACTCTTTTGCTTCATCATTTATAAGCTGAGTTTCTACTGAGACCCCAGTTTGAAGTTTGAGGAGGGAAAAGCATGAACCACAGGAGTAAATGCAATGTATGAAAAACTGTAGAACAGACCACAGAGCAAATGGGATGCATCTTTGCAGTACCTATGGATTTTTTGAGCAAAACGGATGGCAAGAAATAGGTAATGCTAAACCTCCCACTCAGTAGTTCACATTTAGTGAACTGATTTTCTATAGGTCAGAGAGAAAGTAATTAGACCTACAAAGGAAAAACATCTATACAATAATTAATGAAACCACTATATTTGGACGGGTTGCCCAAACAGTACAAAAGTATTTGCAGGATTTTCAGATACACAAGTGAATAAACTCTTCTTTGTGCTCTTGAAAATATTCCCTAAAATGAGGCCGAAGGGACCGTACTGAAATCAAAACACTATTGCCCTAGACAATGCTGTTAAATAAAATAAAATTAACTGTGTGGAAAAGCTTATAACAGAAAATAGAAAATGAAATAGAAGTGTTAGAAGATACAAGAGACAGACAGTTGCTCAGTTTAAGTAACCTGGAAGAGAATTCAGACAATCCCCTGTGCAAATCACTAAAAGCTAGATGCGCTAATCCTACATTTTCAATCACCGATCTGGTGATGTGAGTTTACTCCTCAAATAAGAAAAACTTCTTGAAGATCAAATGTTAAAAAGCACAAAGTAAAATACATTCACATTGCCTTACAAACTATTTTCACTCAAATGTTTCATTTTTCTACTATGGCAGCAGATAATAGTGGTGAAATGCTCACTGAATTTGTAAACCAGGTGACTATAATGTGACATAAACATGTTCATTATGCAAATCTGATTGCTTAAATCTTCAGATGTAGCTCATTTATTTGTATGAGAGAGAAGATACTCAGTTCTTTGCCTTTCCTTGGCTAAATCACTAACAGATCTTTCTAGATAATTGTTCATATTCCACCAAAAGCTATTCACATTCCAGTAAAAGAAAGCACCCTACCCTGCAAAACAGTTCTGATAAGAGCAGAAAAGTTACCTGGGGTTTGAGCTTGAATTTCGCTTCCTAATTCAGTGGAATGGGTTGCAATGATAAGAAAAATACAAATGCCTTATCTCTGAGATATTCAGAGACCTTTTAATTTAATTCTTTGACTATCATTGATGTTGCGTAGAAGGAAACTCAATTGCTCTTGGAAATTGGAGGATGGATACTAAATAATTGTGGGTCATAAGAATGAGAAAATAGGAGGACTGAGAAGGTTTAGCTTAGAAAATACCTGCCTAGCAGCAAAAAGAAGGTGGATGCTTAGTCTATCACAACAATATTCCATGACAAGACTATTCATCCTCTTGTATTTGTGGAGGAACTGGCTTCCCTTCTCTAAAATGAACATCTTTTTCTTTTCCTCCAAAATCGTAAGGTCCCTATTGAAGTGCCATTTACATGTGAGTCTGCAAAAGACAATGCATGTCCCAAATGAAACTTGGATCCTTCTGTAAAAATTTTCAACATATTTTCAGCATACACAAGGCCTCTCCTCTCTACTGTTTCTCTCTTTCAAGGCAATGTGATCCTGTTCTTGGTGTTCTGCTGTGTAGTGGAAATGGAAGTATTTGTGACACATCTCCTATAGGCCATAAATATATTGTTGTTGTTCTCTCTGTGCTAAGTGTAGGTGCTGACTCTGTGAAATCATTGTAGCTGGCTGTGAATGAAGCATGAAATGAAAAACCCTTGTCCATTCCACAGAGAAAATACAGACAGTGCAGTATCATTTATTACATTGTGATAAAGACTGTGTGCTATACAAACAAAGCAGACGTTAGTGCTTTGAAATTCTCTCCCACTTTCCATTTTTACTTGCTACATTATGCCCTTCTTCCTTAACTAGTTCAAAGAACCCGTTAAGAAAGATAGATCCACTCTCAGCAACCAGCTCCCTCCTCATAAATACAATGGGACCTTAACCCATTTTAACTGACTCATTTAATATTAGAATGAAAGTGCAGAAATAAATTCAATCAGAAAAATGCTGGTATATAACATTTAGAGTATGTGCATAAACAGTACATTTGTTTAAAACATATTAAAGTGTAATTGGAAGCTTCTCTTCAGCTACTTTTTTCCAGCATGATCTGCTAGGATGATGTTTCATCTCAGCTGTGTGGGAAGAGTGTAACTTTCGACAAGTCCTTCAGATTTGCTGGCTACAGACAAATTGCTCCACAGGAAACAGTGCTCTCGAAGGGTGCAAAAGGCAGCTTCAGGGCTTGCCTCTCACTGACTACAAAAGGAATCCAAGACACACCTGATAACCAAATGGTAAAATATTCAGAAGTTCACAAGAAACATTATACACTAACAAACATTTGCAGGGTTTGCAAATGTTTCTCAGGAACTCAGGCTATGTCCTATCATTAAATAAAGACAGGCCAAGAACCAGCCATTGGCTTTAAGCCAAATGGCATGGGCAGGCTCACAACTCCACTCCTCACTGCCAGCCTGCCCTACAGCAGCAGATTTTTCTTGGAGAGAGCTAATTGAATGAGTCCAGCCCTTTAGTTTGTGTAAACATACTGCCAGGGAGTGAAGCTTCAGCAGAGACTGGAAACGTGACTTTCTCAAGGTCCAAGACTCCAGGTCCTCTTTGAAAATGCTGGTATGAAATTAAGCTTGTTTAATAAGCAAGAAAATACACCGCATCCATTGCTGAAGAATAAACAGCTTTTTGTATAAACCCTAAAAGTTTACAGTCTCTATTAGATGTTATTCAAAGTGAAGATAACATATGATAGCAGAAGGAAAGAAGCCTGGCATCAGTAATCATAGGCAAACTTAAATGAAAACTCTATTTGTGCTGACAGTTGTGCTGCAGTTTGTGGAGACATACTTGTTCCAATGTACAGCTCAAGTAGGCAGCTTGGTGTTTCAGAGTGGAGCCTCTGGACAGTTTTGATTAGAGAGAAACTCAAATTAAAAAGTAAATCTAGGTAGGACTGGGCTTTTCCTCCTCTACATCACACACATGCAACTGCCTGACATACGCAGAACTCTAAATCCTCTCTCAGCATTTATGGCTTCTTAAACATAACATGGCATTGCAACAGCCTTTCTTTTTGTTATACCACTATTCTTGAAAATGTCCTTGGCCAGGAGTTAGAAATTAGAGTACATGTAATATTAAAGGCACTAATATTTAAAGCAGAAGCACAGAAGGGACTGCAAGAATATCAGTATGAAGGGGAATTCAGCGATGACAGCAGTGGTGAAAAATGGGATTATTCTCTCTGTCATCTAAGAGGGATTGCTCCTGGCCTGAGCACTCTCATGTAGAAGGTCCTCCACTGAAACAGGAGGTTTTGGAGAAGTGTTATCAATCCGCAAACACTGAATTATACAGGAGGTACACTAAACAGATGGAAATGATGCTTTAAAAAAAGAAACTAAAGTTAAAATTTTTTTTTTTAAAAAACTCAATTTTCTTATGAGAAATCTGAAAGTTTCTGAAGGTTGGGATTTGGGGGATTATTTTTGGCATTGTTTTATTGTGAGCTCTGGTCTGCATTCCACCTTCCTTTCCTTTCTGAGGTAGCAAAAGAAGCTAAAAACCTGAAAACCCCAAAACCCAGAAGAACCCTTCAGATTTAAATTTGGGGTAAAAGATCTGATATGCCATCACAATGTATCTAAATATATCCACTTCAAAAGATGCATCTCAGCTCCTACCCCAGTTTCCCTGTAAATATGCTCTTTCTTGTCAGCTTGTTGCATGAGGGACGGAACAGCAGCAACTAGATGTGTACTGAGCAGAGAAATTCAAGAACAGGATGTCAGGCTGTATTAAAATCCAGGTTGTAAAACAGGGCAGCATTAATTTTTTTTGTGATAAAATAATCATATCTGGAGTTTTGTTTTGTGTGAGGAGGCATGTGTTAGATGGTGTCTTCTCAGTGTTAATTGCCCAGAAATGAAAAGACTGACAGTGCAATGGTTCTGTGAAGCAATGCTGCTCATGGACTATGTATGCCACAATATCATTAAAATAGGAAGGGAAGCATGGCTTTCTTTTTCTCTTAGTTCTAACCACCAGAAAACTCAGAAAACCAAATCCTCACTAAAAATTTCCTTTTTCATGTTCTTTTTCTATTTTATTTATAGATTATAACTACTCTACAAACACTTTGATCGAGTGCATGTACAATTAAGTCAGAGATGCGACCACAGTAAGTGCAGTTAAAGTGATGACAGCAATACAGCAATGTCACTAGATTGCCAACACTTGATCGTTCAGTTTACCGAGGGTTTAAGAAGAATGCCATATCCTGCACCAAACTGTGTGCTGCAGGGGTATATCATTCATTGCACACAGGCTACCCGCATTCAGGTGCTCTAGGATCTATCTGATTTAAGCTTCAGCATTTTTAAATAGCATTTTATTCAGCAGAAGCATTTTAATTTATCAGACAGGTGGCCTCAGGACATCTTCTGAAAGCAAAGAAAGAGGCTACATTGTGCTGCATTCTGTACACAGCTGTTTAGAAGACAGTCCCTGCCCTAAAAGCTCACAGTCCAAATATCAAATAGAGGCAAAGAGACTAAAACAGCATGGTGCATGGGTCAGAAGGAAAAGCAGCAGCAGGAATACCACTGCTAGAGATGCCACTGCTTCTTAGTTCCTCCTTTCTGCCATTCTTCACCTATTTAAGCTTATGAAATGGTAACAGGAAGAATAGCTTCCTCTTAAGTCTCAGTCTGTACATGAGGTCTCAGGAATTCATTAGGTCCTTTAGGAGTTGCCATATTGCACATGGGTTTATGTATTTATATGAACATATACATGTTTCTGTGTTTATTTGAATCCAAATCTTCACTCCAGCCCCTTTCAGCAGGTGTTTTTTTCTAGTATCTGGGGATCTATGGAATCTACACATGAAATCAAGCATCAAGCACATGTATACTCAAAACTGCCTTGTCTCCTCAACCTGCTGATATTTTGAATACTTTATATTCAAAGTAAGATCCTGATCCTGCCATCCTCAGACAAGCAAAAATCTCCAGGGAGCAACTGTAGGATCAAAACCATAATGTGATACATGCCCCTTTGTCTTTATTATTAACTTCTCAGCAGAATGGTTGGAATTCAGGCTGACAATAACGAGCCAGAGTCACTCTTTCATCCAGGAATTTGCTATCTTATGTTTCAAAATGTTTGCTATTATTAGAATATGCAGCACTGCATCCATGCAGAAATGATAGAGAATTGTGCTTCGTCTGGTTAGAATTCTGTACAGCCTGCATTCGGTGATAAAAATTAAGCTAACTCATATACATAAATGAGTTTAAAAAAAAATCTACTGCATCCTCAGTATTTTAATTCCCTAGAGAATTCCCTAGGAGGTTATGATTTTTCATCCAAGTAACTACTATATCTCTATGATAAAACAAAAATTGCATGATATTTTAACATAGAATTAAAATACATAGTGGGCAGAGGGTCATGAGCGAGTCTACACTTCGTTTTTAGAAGAAATTTATTATCTAGGCACAAGTGAATGGAACAAAACCAAGGACTTAATGGTCAGATTTAGAAATGTTATTATTGTTGTCACTGAAGGTATCATTAACTTTAGAATATTTACATAACTAAGTTGAAAAAATTTCAAATCTAGCAAAAAAATTAGTATCTACTTTTTATTTTTATCCCTGCTCTCCAATTACTATTTGTGTGCTTATCGAGACACAAAGCCCCTAGAGATTTAATCAGGAGATATACAGGTTATTTGATAACCTAGCTTCATGGTATTTAATACTCAGAAGATAAAATGATTCTCCAGCAATGATAATATAACGAGAAACTTAGTATGTTTTTAATCTGCACAAATCATCACCTTGCTTTTTGTTCATTATGGGAGAATCACAATGAACATACTTCCAGGATGCATAGCAAAAAACCAGTGCCATGTAAGAATCTGCCTATTATTCTCTTTCACATCTGTATTTTTATAAGGTGAATTTATAAAGTAATGGAAAACAGATTTGTGGACCCTGAAAGAGAAAGTTTAAAAGGCAAAGAAGAAATCAATGCTGAGCAGAGATAATTAAGACTTCAGTGGGTTTCAGGCCAGCACTGAGTGCAATGCACAGTGCCTAGAGCGGGGACTTGATGTGATAGCTCAAGACTTGGAGAACCACAGTCTGCTCCAATACAAACCTTCTGCACCATGTTGGGCAAGGAGAAAAGATTCTCAATTTCTTAGCAATAAAAAGTAGATGGTAGTACTTCCATCCCCTATTGGAGAGGCAGGGAGGGAAGAACATTTCCACCTCTAAATTGTTCAATTCTGTGGCAATAGAGAAAGCATAAAACAGGCAGGTGAATCACAGTACTCAGGGTGGCCAGATCTTCCAAGTAAGTGTGGACTGCATATAGTTCCGCTGACCTTAGTAGAAATACATGAGTCTGTGCCAAGGGAGGATAATATAGACCATGAACCTTTAGAAAGTTTCTTATCACTTCAAGAACAGCCCTCTTTTAATCCCAGCAGGTTTGTTGGTCCTGCATTTCACATAAATAAGGACCTCTGGCAATGATTTTATGCTTGTCAGGTTCTATATTCTGTATACAGACGTCAAGCACTGTTTTAACTCAACTTGGAAGCAACTTCAAATGCCTGTTGTCAGCAAAAGTTGAGACAAAATAAACTTTAAAACAAACGAAAACAAGAAAATAAATAGGGAGCTCCATTCAAGATGATCCTACTGTTATTTCTATTAATATTTCTTATGCAAATTAAGAAAATCAGCAAAGGGAAACCTCATCTGTAGCTAGTCTGTATGTACATAAGCTTAATAGCACGAGATGTCAATGGTTTACAGAACTTATATTTTCACTGCCACTTGCAGACATCTAACTCCATGATCAAATCCTCCAAAACATTGTTTTCCTGTCCCTATCAACATGCCTCGAAAACTCTTAAAAAGGGTGAGCAATTATGCTAGTGTTGATGCAAAACAAACCCATTTTCATAAAGCCACCTCCTATCCCAGACAGAATTAGAAAATTCAGAGCGATGTGGACAGTGCTATTTATGAATTTGGAAATCTTTTCCATGCAAATTCATAACAGGTACTGAACCATATTCAAACCATAATTTTGCTGAAAATTACAATAATTACGATTCTTGGAATACATCGAGGGAAAAAACTACAGAAAATCATCACCTGCTGTTGCTAGGTGCAAATTTCAAATGCTAGACTTCATTTGCAAAATGGAAAAAAACAGGCACTTTCCCTCCTCTTTGCTTTTTTACCAGTTGGAAACCTTGATTATATTTCTCCTTTTTTGTATTGCTCTGGAGAGAAACTTGGACCAAACATCTGAATTGAGCTGGTACTTCAAGGAAAAGCCTTGTTCAGAGGAAGGAAACCAAGTGAATCTTCATCTAGGGGTGTACATTTAAAAAGCATTAATAGTCTAAGATAGTGAAATGAGTCAGGGGAAGGATCTTTATGTGCTGCCTCCTTTATTTTCTAGAAGAATATTAGGCAGGAGATACCTCACTTGGGAAAATAAAGTGCACGTTTTGAGAGGTGAGCTATAGCTACAGATCAATAATGAACAAGAACAGCTTTGTCTCCTTGTGCCACAGCATCCATTCCAAGATGCAAAGCAGTGAAACTGAAAGCTTTAGCTCAAACATAGAATGCATTTACCATTTCTAACACAGATCTGTGCATAGTGAAGTTACATGCCTTAAACAGAAGCAATATGATCATGGCAAAAACAGGTGAAAACACTGCTCGATTGTGGGTGAGAAAGGAATGGGAAAAAGTAGAACATCTTCATGCAGTCCAGCAGACGTCAAACACACAGCCCTGCATGCTTATATTTGCACTCTAATCTGGGACATGTTCATCTCCAAAGTCAGTCCAGGGGATCTGAACCTGCTTCCTCTAGACCCATTCATTTCACACACTGTAACTGCTAATTGTTAAAAACATCAGCCATTCCAAGCTGCCAGCTCACTGACCCAGTTTGGGAGGATGTATATGTGCATGGCTCAGTTTTTAAAGTTCAGTACTTGCTATTTAATATCCAAGCTAAAACCTTTGCCATAAACTGTATACTACATATATAGGTGCACCTACATATCTTTGTATTTCCTTCTCTCTTTGCCTATTAAGAACATACTTCCATAGCTAGCACTGGCTGCAATAAGTTGCTTGTTGCAGCACTGAAGGAGTTTATTTACATGTAATTCTACCTTCCTGGACCCAAAATTATCTCTGGAAGAGATAAACAGCTCTATCCTGTAAAAACTCCTGCAATCCTATAACTAAAGTACAGCAAATAACATGGAATTATTGGGAGAAACATATCCTTGTTGCCGGACAAAGAGTTAAAAGTCTGTATTTGGGCTGCTCCATATGCATTGCATGCCCTCTTTGAATAGGATTATGCTCAAATTCCCCACACTGGTAATTATTATATGTAAATACCCAAAGTTGATTTGCCAACTGCATGGTTGTATTTGACATCTGCATATTTCTTCCGTACACCATAACTCTGCATGCAGACAGCTGCCTGCATGTATAAATCTGCCATTTGACTTTATGAATCTCATGAGTTGTAGTGTAAGGAGGTCAGGTTTCGAGTAAAACTTCTGGAATTAACGAGACCCAACAGTGCAGGTATTTCTGGATGAACAGGCAGAGGCTGGGGCTGGCCGAAGGAGGCAGGTATATTGTTTATTCACAGAGATTATTAACAGTAAAACCCTAACAATTAAGACAGACCAAGTCCAGCACGATTGCAATTAAAGCTTGATGCTTTAAAACACAAGCCTTTTGTTTAAAAGAATAGATGCATTTAAAATTCAGCTCCAACACTTCACTCTTGTCAAAGTTCTCAGTGTGCCTGAAAGGCCACAGTTGTTCTGTAGTTATTAAGAAATGGAATTGTAGGCCGCACGTTAGGGGTATGCAACTGGCATACCTTTTCCAAAGGCAAAAACATGAACCTTATAGATCCATTAAACATGGAAACTTTGAGTTGTTTCGGAAATGAAAGTCTAACTACTTCATTTTGTCTTGAAAAATGTAACCTATTATTTCAATCCATAATTTATTTTTTAATTTTAAAGAAAGAATTGAAAATATGAAAATAGAAAAATATTTTAACAAAATGCATTCAATATTTCTGATTTTGCTAAGGAATAATGTCACAAGAAGTTTCGGCAGGAAGTTTTCACTTAGGTCTAGAGTGAGATGCTTACTTTATTACAGATTTTTCAATAACAGTAATAAAATTTCACATGCCTTAAAAGATCTACTCTAAATTTTGGAGACAGGGAAAATAAAGCAAAAGGGGTCCCGACACAGAACACTTCTCAGCTTGTGTTGAAGGAGTTATTGCAAGGATTGCATAAAGAAAAACTGTATTACTCAGAGACGATGAACAACAGGATTATGGTAGAAAATAAAATGAATCAAGGATTCCTACTGATCAAACGATTCATTGAAATGGAAGGCATTAGAAGATTACTTTCAGTTTCTGAAAATTATTGACTATAAAAAAATATCTTAAACAGTGATCTCAGAAGCCATCACAAAAGTGTCTACACTTTTTTATGCATCGAGGCAGGAGAGAGAGAGAGAAATAAATAAATAAAAAGGATTAAAAAGGGGGTGAAATATTACACCCTAGTCCTTGAAGAAATTTCAACCCACAGGATACTCTTGCTGCCATGAATAAAGGAGGTGACAAGGTCTAAGACAACGTTTCAAAACCAAGAGGAAGAGAAAGTGGAAAAGAAAAGATTTATAAGTTTCATCCCAATAGCAAGTAGGATTCTGTTTGCCAAGGTTAGCTGACACAAGCACAAAAATGTAATAGCTATAAATTTGTCTCCAACAAGATCTATTGTCACTTTGAGATGATGGAACCTGTTTTATCATCTGACTTTTAAAATATACACACAGAGCAAGACATGCTATTAACCTATAAAATAATACTGGTTTTGAAATTTTAGGAGGATACACATACCTGGTATGTATTACTTAAAGTAGAAATAAAATATGTGTTTAACTGTTTCCCCAAAGAAACGTCAGTTTCTAGAAAGTATGCATGAAAGACTTCAGGCCATCTTATTCATGCAAATAATCCCACATAAATCAGCATTAAAAAAAAAAGACAAATGCCTTCACAAAGCACTAGTTCTACTAAAAGCACAAAACTGAAACCTCTATATGAACAGGACCTCCCTACTGAAAACTCTTTTCTTAGGGCAAAACTTTGGATAAAAGCAGATGGTAGACAAATCAATTTAAATAATCATCAGAATTTCTCTAGCTAAAGAAATGTAAGCAATCAGTGGCTTTAAAAAGCTGAAAGCTCTGGTAGAGATTTGTTCAAGCTGCATTAGCTGACCACTTTTAGTGTTGCAGTCATTAATGAAGCCTAAGTGATATTAGTTGTTTCCAAATTCACCAGGGCGCAGAAGGAATAATCTCTGCTCCTTTTCCATCACTATGTAGCATGGTGTAGCGCACACACTCCCACACAGCGTGAGAAAGTTGGACTCCCATAGCTACACAAGTATATTCCCCATTTAGACCAACTGTGCTGAATCTGTCCCTGCTGATCATTCTTTTTCCTAATAAAGCGGGGGGGTGGGGAGTCCAAGACTGAGAGAAGCAGTGATATATTGTCACTGGAAGTAGCCCCTAGTTCTGGGCTACAAATGCTTATAAGATCTGCGCAACTGAACCTAGTCAGGAGATTTCTAGCAAATACCCTACAATACATTAAAATAAAGAAAGGTGATGATTTTTCTATTAAAAGTTGGAGAGAAGAATTCTCTCGAGCCCAACGTGTTTTAGAAATTCTCAGGTCATCCTGAAGAAATTAGGACCTCTGTGCATGACCAAGTCTATTTGTTTGACATTTTAATAACTCTTAAGAGGACACTGCTTTTTTTCTAGTTCTGAAAGCGGTCCCTGAAGGAATATTTTTTTAATGTACAGTGCTGAAAAAAAAATCTGAATGTGAGGAGTTACTCTTATTTATTGCAGTCTACGACAAGATTTAGAATAGAGAGGAAGATAAGGCATCATAAGGTTTGAAAAAGCTGAATTTGAAAGAAATAGACTCACAGCTAACGAAGGTGATATCCTAGATATGCGATGAACTTGAATATTGCTCCAAGCATTTAAAAACTTAGCTTGTTCACAGCAAACTATCATCCTAAAATCATGTTGGAAAAGAAACCATGTTAACAACTTATTTCTCTAGTGTTGAAAAAGCAGATTAACCTCAACTTCTGAATTCACACAATTCTGTGAGACAGAACTAAAATGGATCGACACATTATTGCAAGCAGTGACATTAATGATCAAGCTAGGAAAAAATGATAGCAGGTATTTCTCTGAAACATTCTTAACCAAATAGTCCTTTAAATAGAATTGTAAATGTTGTTTTTATAACCATTTTGGTAATATAAATGCAAGCTCCTACAAACCTGAATGACACTCTGGGATTGCTACTATGAAAATCTCAGTATAGTGGGCATCTAAAACAATTGTACAAATTTCATTAATGCATCTTCCTAACCTCAAAAAAAACCCCATAGCTTTTGCTATAATCACTATTATTTCCCACACAAGCAATGATTTCACAATCACCTAAAGCAGCACTGAACAGAATCAGACATTTGATGTGCTTTATTTTTTACTTTGAGGTCTGGTATGCAGCCTTGGAGCAACAATACTGAAAAATAATAGTGTATGTCACAGCCAGCCCTTTGAAATAAATGGTCTTTTGAATGATATTTTATCTGCCACATAGGATTCTTCCCAATGGCACTAGATGTTCAGATACAGGAAAAATATGGGACTCAATTGCTTTTCCCTCTTTTCGCCCTTTAAGAGTTTGCATGCCAATTGTCAAATGAGTCTAAAGCAAAGTTTTTCCTTAAGCATAAATAACTGAAAAATGCACTCGAATATGAAACCAGAAATCGGGTTGTTTTGAAAGCCCTTTGCAGTGAAGGGTTTCTTCTAGTAATCACACAAGCTTTAAAGCAAATCACTTCTAAGAATAAAGTCTGTGAAGATCTGAAACATATTCCAGTGCTACAAGCACTGCAGGTTGTAGGAATACACTAGCTGGAAGATCCATGAGCACGTGAAAAGCTGTGTGCACATTAGAGAAGCTGTCGCCAAAGCTCAGAGGCAAAAGATGCACAGGTGCTGAGCATCATGCGTAGTTACCTGCAGGGGCAGGAATGCAGTGGGCACACTGGAAGGCATTCCTGAAAATAAGACCCTGAAAAAGTCAAATCTTTAGACCAAATCAGCAATAATATGCAAAGTGCCATCAAGACAGTAGGCAGTAAAGCAGACTTCCTTTCTCCACAGGAGCTGTGCCAACACTTGCCAGTTTAAGTAACTCCAAGAGACATTTTCTGCACGGGAGGAGGCAGCTGCAGAACCCGGGTGAGCCCTCAAAGGCACAGGATGCATGTCTGTGGCTGCTGATTCACGCTTGGCATATCAACAGAGGACCTTGGCTGGCACCTGCTGCCTTCCCTGAACACTCTTACTGCCATTTGCCTTTATGGGACTTTGCATGCCATTCCCCACGATCCTCTGAAATATTACCTGTAGAGCTGTCTTTAAAGGGTAGTTTTGCAAGTACCATAATAACTTCCTTCTTTGTTTGTTCAAAAGCATTGCACAGGCGAGTCACATTACAGCCACAAAGAAGTATACCTCTGGATCGGAATGATTCATTCTACAAATTATCCCTCGTATAAACGATAGCTAAGTAAAGGAAGCAAAAATATATCCCTGTTGGAGAATTTGAGCTGAAATGTATGCTGAGCCCTTTAGTTGATGCAAATTAAACAAACACTTGCAGGTGTCATTACCCAAATCCATCCCTGGTGCAAACACTGTTGACTTCAATGTGTGAGCTGGTGAAAAGTGTTGCACCCATTGGCATGTGAACTGTGAAAAGAGGAGGCATGACAGGAATTGGTTTCCTGCTATATTTCTCCTAATATGTACGTCTCAGGACAAATCTTTATATGCCATTGAATCTATGCTCTCACGGCTTCAGCTGCAAACAATTTTCTGTGGATTGCTCTCCACAGGATCTGTGCTGAGAACTTCACATTAGCCACCCGTGAGCCACGGCAAACTAACAGAACTTTCCAGAAGCCATGAGTTCTAAACATCAGACGATTGCCAGGAGCACTGGGTGCCTTCAATCTCATTAGAGCTCCCTCCTCTCCACCTCCTTCTCTCTGCATTCAGTTTTATATATAGACTATAATAAATTATTGGAGACACATGCTGGAGGCATGGTTGAGCAGTCATGCACATAAAACAGAATACAGCAACAGAGAACCTACAAGAGGTGTGAGCAGAGGTCAGGAGTATTCAGACAAGAATAGAAAGACTGTCCCAAGAGGCAGCTTCCTTGAAAATGGCATTGTTTTGTTATTAATATGCCTACTAAATACACTAATACAGAAATACAGAAGTAAATAAGAATCGTGTGGGAATAAGAAACCATAAGGGAGGTGATTTTCTATTCTGTTGGGGCCATATTAGCTCATTTCATCAGCCAGACCCTCAAGAGCAGTACTTTACTTTGCATGAGCTCAAAAAAATATCTTTACACTATATTCCTGAGACAGGTCCACAGCCTGTTTTACTGAGGGAGACATATGTAAAAAGCAGCTGAACTTTCAGAGCAGCTTTAATGTAGGCAATTTTACACAGAATTAGGTATCTCATTAGTAGAGGAAGTGGTATGCATACCCAAATAAAGGGACAGACCATGACTTTTAATTAAATCCTGATTAACAGGGAGCATGAATTTGAGCTAACACAAAGTTTGCCTGGGAAGCTGCCAACAGTCTACCCTGTCATGGTTCCCATAACATTCCTGCTCACTAAGGACCACCTAGGAAGCCACAGGCCTTTCCAAGTTCTGCTTGGTTCCTCAGAAAGGAAGGTTTAATCCTGGCTCCTCGGCATTTAGAAGTTTCTTCTTCCTCACATTAGCTGGCCCACACACAGGACTATTGCACTCTTGATAAATGCCTTAGCTTACTCAAGGGTAGACAAGGGACATTTTTTAATATTCCTCTAAACAATGTTTAGGGGGGATCTAATCTTAGCTTTGAACGTGCATTCCCTGTGCAGTCTAGGACAAGTTGCTTCAGTTCTCTGCCTCAATTCCCCACCAGTGAAGTGATGATGATAATACTTACCATTGCTTAAAGCTTAGTCCCAAGCAATATTGTAAGTATAAATCTACAGCACTTGGGGAATTAAATGTACTTAGCACTAGATAGAAACAAACCACAAGCTGTTTTATCATCCTACAAAACATTTAACAAATGAAATATTTCCTCTGCTAAATCAGGATAAAAATACAAAATCTCAATTTTCCTCTAACTTTAGTTGTATAAAAGAAGGAGGAATTTTATCCAGGTTACTTATTCATTGGGCTATAGAATTGGTTAAAAAAAAAAAAAAAAAAGAAAGAAATAGGCACTTCGCAGGCTGATTCATCCCACTCTAATACAGGTCAGAAAAATTGCTTCTATACCTTAGCGTAAAAGGTGTCATAAGAACACTCAAAGAAAGGCCCTTAAACTTGCCTACCCAGCTCATATTAACAGAGATTAATTTCATTCTAACTGAAAATCCAGAGAAGCTTTAATTTTGGATGAACCTTTGATTGTCAATTAAATTTTTCCAAGCCCTTCATTTCAATTTGAGATATTGGTATTCCCACAGAACAATTCCTGACCAGCTCTACTGATTGAGCATAGATTGCAGATTTGTTTTAATTCAGTCATGTTTTTTCCTTAATTTATTTCATTAAACATAAAACAAACTTCCAATAAAAAGACAGATTCTGTTGGAGGTGGCATCACAGAAACACAGGGTGCCTCAAGCATTTGCGAAAAAACAAACAAACAGCCCACAAAACCAACTACTATCTCACTATTTATTCTGTCCATCCTGTTCGACGACTTAACACGGTCAGTTGGCAGAGCATTTTACCCTCATGAACAATTTGGAGCATTTAAAACACGCCCCCATGATCAACTCAAAAGTACTGCGTGGCCTTCTATTTTCTGTCGGCTGTCCCACATAAAGGTGTAATGAGCATCCAAAAAAGCTGGCAGACACACTGGTTTTTAAGCACTACATTTTAGTAAAACTTTAATGATTACACAAACACAAGTAAAATTTAGTTACATGCTTGTAACTCCATACTGGAAAAAAACCCATCTCTCTAACAACACCACTTCAAATTAATAACTGGCAAAATTGCTGAAAGGAAATGAATTTGCTTGAAAGTATTTGCTATAAAGCAAACAATAGAGTCATTTAACCATCACAGTCATCCAAATTATAATTGGATCAAAAGCTTCTGCCACGTTTTTACTGTTCACAGGGCTTGGAAAAAGTTGCTTTTTCTTCCATTAATAATACTCTATTTGATACTCGCTGATTTGAGTTCAACTCTGCTTGTATTTCCATTCTACTCTTGGGAGCAAAGGGAAGTGCTAGTCTCTAAAATAAAATCCTCTTGAGATTTTCCCTCTAACTTCTAGTGACTTTTTATCCTCTTCATGTTTCATATTCCTTTCTAACATGAGCCACATAAACGACTCCAAATGGCAAAGGTCACCCAGTATGGCTACTGCTCGAGTGGATAATAGAAGGAAAGCCCATTACACTAGTTATTTTTCCATTAGATGCCCCTGAACAAATAGTGCTCTCATAAGTGGAGTCTTGGCTTGATTCTCCTTTGTAATTAGAGTAGTTCTCCAGTTCACAGTCCTACAAAACCTATCCACTTACTCAAACACATTTTACCCAGCCTAGGAAGACTGAAAGAGTTGAAATATCAGGCTTGATAATTCAGACCAGAATTCTTATGTTTGGGAAGGACATGACCTAGACAGGGTATCACAGAAGGCTGTCACGAATATTGCAAGTGGCAAATAGAAAAAAGTTGTTCACTGTTTCTCACAGTACTAAAAAGAAGACGGATCTGATAAACTTCAGAGGTAGAAAAGTTAGAGCATACAAGCAGAATGTCAACACTGAGGATAATTAAACTGTGTAGCTCATTGCCATGGGATATAATGGAGGCAAAATTCAGAAGCGGCTGTCATTCAAGATCGTATCAATTAATACCTTTTTATTTGCTGAATAAGTAAAAACATACCCCTTGATTGTCAACTTAATGTGTATTTTTTCAGTACTATACAAATATTGTAGGGATTTTTTATGTTAAAAAAATAGTTCAGGTTTTTTAACTTCTAATCCTTTTAAAAAAAATATATATTTTGGCAGTTTCCAACATGCAATGGCAGTAAGAGCACTATATTATGAAGATACTAAGTTAATAAATTTTTATTTCTCCCAAACATTTTGATTTTCATTTAAAGGTATTTCAACAAAATTAATAAATTGTTTTGCTGACCTGTTAAACAGCCTTTTCTGTGAATAAACAAATTAATGAAAGTGTGTTATTCACCTCTATATACCACAGATGAAATATTGTTAATTAACTATTTATCAGAGCACCATGCCTACCCCCCCTGCCTAGATTCAAATTTCAAACATGAAAATTCATCTTGGGTCTGCTGTCACCTTCAATGGTGGTGTAGTAAGGGTGCTTTAGAATTCCACATGAGGATATGTTGTTAGCAGATGAAAATGGGAATCTGATATACAGAACATGGGAGCTTTTTCGCTAACCCATTTAGACCAGCCACTCGATCTCTCCTCTTGCACATCCTACCCTAATTATTATTAAAGCACTTTGAGATTCTTGGACTTGAAGAACACTTTTTCAACTGTCATTTTGGCAGCAAGTCACAGAGTTGCCCTGTTATGCAACATCGGTTCTGAACAAATGCAAGAATAAACACAAAACAAAACCTGTTTCATAAAGTCTGAAGTGATTTAGGATGATTCCACTAAAACACAACTGCAGTAATACATCTCTGAAAACTTTGCTCCCTGTGGTTTAGTAAGATCCCGCACTTCAAATGAGGCCATAACAAAACCAGGATGGCCTTTTGCGTCTCTTTACACACCATCACCCAGTTGTGAAGATGAGCTTATTAAATATTGAAATCCCCAAGCCTTGCCCTGAGCCCAGAATTATATATTGCAAGCCAGGCATTTTAAGTTGTATGTATTAATTGCCACAGAAGTACTTTTCTAGGCATTCTTTTCTCCACCTCCCCTCCCTTTCAGGGGAAAGGCTAAAAAACACTCCTGTGGACAAAACCTTCAGCTCAAATGAAATTACCAAGTACTAGTAAGATTGGATTTCATGCACAGGTGGCTCTTGCAGGTGTAAAACTAAAGGAAGATACCTCAGTGCTGACTAGCTCCCTTTACTTTAATACTGTTGTGTGAAAGCATATTGCTCTGTAAAGACCTACCGAAGCATGGAACACAAGGAATACGCAGATCAGCAGGTCTTGACATGTTATTTTTTTGTCTCAGGAATATAATTTACACTAGAGCACAGTTGCAGCCCGCGCTGAGGAAGCATCCAGCCCCAAGCCTCCTCTTCTCCAGACACAATGAGATGGTTGCCACAGGTGTTCTTGGAGATACCAAACCACCACCACACAAGCTCTGGCACTCTGCATCTCAAAACTCATGCTGGTACACACTACAGATTTCAAGGCACATTACAAAAAGTATTTTAGAGCTACGTTCCTTGACTTCCCTCCATATACTGTCCCTTCTTCAGTATCCAGAACACATCTTCTCTACTACAAGAAAAGATATACAAAAACAGTAATAAAATCATGCCCTAATGCTATCAAGCTTTGCAAATCCCAGTTAAGCAATGCAGATGAGGCTTTTTGCCCAGGAGAGGTAAATAAGTCCTAAAAAAACAACACACAAATAAGGCAGAGAAAGAATCGGAGAATATACAGAACTGACCCTTGTAAAAAATATTTTAATTGAAAGTGGCACAGTGACATGAAAATACTACAAGAGCCTATAGAGAGAAATAAAAGTCCTACAAGATTAGCATGCCCTTTAACAGTTGCTGCTTTAGGACTTTTCTGCTTGGAGAAGTTAGTGCTCAGCCAACTAAAGCACGTATTTGTAGCACGCATTATTCCACAGTAATTTCCTACATCAATAATCTGAAGCAACTCCATGCTAGGCAGCTTTCTTTGAAAAGAAAGTAAAATTAGTAAGTAAAATGAGCGTGTACATTACACAAATCAAAGTGGTCACTGTACAGTGTAAAACGGTTAATATCAAATACCAAGGTTACATATAAAAACTGTAGACAAGACCTTTGAAGTAAACTGTGTCATAGAGAGATGCTTTTGATGTGCATGAAAAGCAACCACATGAGAGGTTAGCTGTGAATTCATAGAGCGCATTACTTCGTGCTAACACCATGTAAACAACTCTGACATGTTCTAAATGCTGCACGAGAGCTCATGTTTTTGTTCCAATACAGTAAGAGTTACCGGCATCTTCGAAAGACACGAAAAGACCCCAAGACATGGAAACACAAATTGTAGTTGCCTCAAGCTGCTAGTCCATGTGCTGGAGAAGAAAATGGAGGAATAAACTGAGAGAGGCTGAGCGCACAGCATGAGGTTAGCAGATGAAATACGAAGGTTAAGACCCACAATAGCTGTGTGTCAAGCCTGTCATGGTGATAGTCAATCTGTGGGTCTGAGATCAGGTGCTGGCATAAAGTGATTTATTTTAACTGAACAAAGTGTCTTGCCCCCTGAGGTCCAAACATAAATACAGCCAAGCTTCTTTCAGCCAGAATCCCAAAAGCAGTCACATAAATTGTGCCTCATTTTAGAAAGGTATTTTCAAGGGGAGAAACAAATAAAATAAATATTTTAAGACTTCTCTCAACTGCAGATATATTTCCATGTTTTAATTCCACGACAAAATGCTGCCAGGATGATGCCCCAACTCTACATAAAGCAAACCTCTTAATTAATTCAACGAGCCACAGAGAACGTTATTGTAAACTCACAGAAGAGAATTACCTTCTTCCCTGCCAGTTTCTGAGGACGATCTTCTCAAACAGGTAAAAAGAAATTTTTTTTTTTTTTTAAGGATATTTAAAGAAACATATCAGCATTCAAGACTTAAGTTTCATCAGAAGCTTTCCTATGCTTGCAGGGTACGTCCTTGGCATACAACAGTCTTACAAAAGAGGACAGATAACAAGATAATTCCACAGTACTTTGAAGCTGTACTGAACTCCATCAGAAGTGAACAAACAAAATATGATTACAAATTCTGAATCATATCACCACATATCTTTTATCTACTTCTGACCTATTACAACAGTGTTAAAGAGTAGCATATGAGTGAGGCCGAGTATATGGATTAATGAATACTGAAAAATATTCTTATAGTGACCTACACTGTTGAAGAACTTCAGCAGAACTGCAAATAGAAAGGATATTAAACAGGAAGAAAAACTGTTTTTGCAAAGTATGCTTGTGATAATCTGTTGCAAAGAGGAAAATGCAGTTTGGTACACAGGTAAGAGCGCTGTTTTTATTTCCTGGAAAAGTAAGCCTCCTTCAAAGCACTATGCTCTACAGCACTGTGACAAGACACTGTGTCTGCACCAATGTTGGAAAGACATGCCCCTGAAGAAGCAGCTGATATTTGCAGTAGAAGCATGCTGACATTTTCCCTAAGTGTCCCATTCAACCCAATTTACTCATTTTGCATATAGAACCTCAGGAAATTGTTTTGTTGGGTGGAAACTACAAAAGCTAAATCCACAGCATGTTAAATAAGCAACATGCAATTTTTTGGCCTCCATCATTCCTGTCTTTTCCCCCTGCTTCCATAGTTCCACAGGGGCTTACAGGTGCCATTCTAAAAAAGCAACAACCTTCAGGTAGTTATCAGATGAAGTGCCTCTTGCAAGCAGAGAGTTTTCCTCGCAGGTACTGTATTCTTCTCCTTTGGGTAAGCATGATACCACCCACTCAGCTCCACACCAAGTTCTCACTTAGTAACTTCTCACCAGATCTAAAGAGTAAGTTCACAAAAATAAACTGGGGTGAATTACAGACTTTTGATTTTTGGCCAAGGGAAAAAAAACAAACAAAAAAACCCCCACAAACCATACAACCCAAACCACAAACCTTAAGCCAAAAACAGTTCGCCTAATGCAAACAGTGAAAAATACACAACTGTCGGAGGTATTTATGTTTCCAGAGCTGCAAATACTGTGCTGCAGGTAACAGTTTTCTTCCTATTATGAAAGACAGCCATGAATTAACCTGAAGCAAAAGGAAAGATAAAGATGATCTCTTTAAGGATGAGTATGTAGAAAGTGCCTTTGAGCTTTTCTGTTCAGTCAGCTTAGTCTTACTATTAGAGGCTAAAGCAAATAGAACCTGTTTAAAATAAAATAAAAAAAAAAATTAAAAAAGATAATGAGGTCCACTCCATCTGCTGGTGTAAAATGATGTTGCTTCAATGTCTGCAGAGCTCTAACATTTTACACCCCCAAGGACCCAGTTCATGCTGTGGATGCTCTATACACAGAATTTATGTATCTCTAAATCATTGACTTCAACATATTGCATTACGCAGAAAGCTATTTTATATTACTGCTTTCCAATTCACTTTTTTCATAAGGACAATTGCTAATAAGCCAACAAGCCAATGGATAACAACCTGAAAGTCTGTTTCATGTATTCTTTTTGGGTTTGTTTACTTAGAGTGAAAGCAAAAGACCTAATGCTAAGCAAACTGATGTATTTTTAGAGCTTGATTCTCCCAATCATTTGCATCAGGATCAACCACTAGTAAATCCAGCAAATCCAACGCAATTTCCCGCAACTAAATTGCAGCCTTGTAGAGAGTACAATAAACAGCTTACTTATCCCTCATAAAAACAGTTAAACCAGCATTATTCTGAGTATGTCTTTTAATATAATTACCCACCTTTTTGCACTGAATGGAGCTAAGAAAAGGCTAGATACAGAATTTACAGCTGCATACCTGTGCATAGCAGAAAGCTGCTTCTTGTATCAGCATTCAGCTTGTCTCTGTTCCAGGTGAGAGCTACTGGGCTTAGTCATCTGCTTGCATCATCCCTAGACAGGTGTTAGGGGTGTAAACAGCAAATGGGTAGAAACGCCTCTGTGCTAACTGCCCAGATTCACATCTCCTGTTACCCTGTATTCATAGCTTTTTGGTAGGAAGGAACAACTTGAATTCCTACTACTGCACAATGCAGGTGGACTCACATGCCACTACATGCTGCTGGAGGACGTCACGTGCCTGGCTGAAACTCCCAACACATACCCCATCCTGGTCTGCAGTTGTGTTTCATAACTGACTCCAAGCAAACTGGTCAGGCTCATTGTGTATCATAAAGTAGTCAAGGTGCTGTGTCAAAAGGCAGCAAGTCATGTAATAATATCATGTAACTTCAAAGTAGATATACAAAGCCCAGGCCAGTGAATATTTCATGCTAAAACCTACGCTATTTTTTCCAAAAGGAGAAAAAAAACCCTCATTGTTCTGGAGAGAAGCAATAATTTATGGCTTCCATTTACTGTTCTAAACTGTAAGAGAGTGTGAGACGAACCAGCTCGACCTCCCCGTTCCCCACCTGCTTCTTTCCTGAGGGCAGTCAGCTGATGCTGGCAGCTTGTAAGCCAGAACTTGCAGTGTAGTATCTCATCAGAAGCCATACAGGAAGATCTTAACACCTCTCTCACTCCAAGAAAGGGACATATAGTCAATAGCGCAGCCTAACCTCTCACATTTTGTCTGAATTATTCCTCTTCAATTTTTCTTTGTGCTGTTTTATCCCTTACGGAAAGTTTTATCCCCCCTTAGAGCACCCTAAACCACCATTTCCCCGTGGGTGCACATACATTTCAACTGTTCTCAGGTAACTTTTATAGTCCAACTTTAAAAATTGGTTAGTCAAGCCATTCATACTTTGTCACTTTAATCTCTCCTTATAAATCAAACCCTCAATCTTCATCATTTTTCCTGTCCTTCCATAGCAGTCTATTCCTTCTTAGTTTCTATTCTGTTTGGCAAGCTGATACAGGAAGATACCAAATATTTGGATGTGTCCTACATTTTGCAAATTGTAGTAGCAGCAGCTTTCTTGTACTATTCTGACCTATTATGTTGTTTACTCTGCCTGCTCACTGAATTCTTTTGCTTAAAATCTCACTAACCTTCCAGTAGTGAAAGGATAACCAGATAATCAAAATACTGAATAATAAAAAGGTCAACATAATACTGTACAATACCTGAGCTACTACAATGTATTAGGTATTAAAGTTATTGTATCTCACACTTCTGAGAAGAGAGCAAGAGAGAAAAAGAGCAAAGGATGGAGCATTAATCCATTCCAAGTGTCAAAGACTGCAATGAAAGAAGAGAAAGACATGTTCTGAACTACATATAGTTTTGGTTTGATTTTTTTTTCCTAAGGAAATAGGTTTCCCCTGTCTGCTCTGAGTTAAATATTTGGAATAAAGCAGCCTTTCAAAAAGATCCTAAACAGGGAAGAAAGTTTGGCCTGGAACAGAATGAGTTAGAATACTCTGCTACAAATAACTGAGGTATTTACTCCAGCCATTGCAACCTTAAGATCCTGTTAATGTTTATATGATGATGGTACATATACCAAAATGAGACATACGAAGAAATGACCTTTCTCACAGAGGTTTTCAATTGCAATAGATAGGGCAGCAATCAATGATGGAAGATGCTTTTTTATTCATGCTCAGGAACAAGGATTATGAAGTTGCTGAAATTCCTACAGAGATCTTCAACAGCACATACTCAGTCGTTGCATTTTCATTAAATGACTAAAAAAAAAAAGCATTCTAGAAATCAGTCAGCATTGGGATATTGCTTAATGTTAGGTAATGTAACACCACGTCTTTGGGTAAGACAGTAGCAAAACTGAAGTTCTCCAGGAAAAGTGTATCTAACGTTGCTTTTCTCTTTTTTAAAAAGGGAATAAAAGTTACAGCACTTCCCAAATAAAATGAAATTGGTTTTGCCACTTCAAACTGTTATAAAAGTGTTGAAGTGTATAAACATCAAATCAGAAAATCTCAAAACATTTCAGAGTGCTTTGATTACAGTTTTTTGTTACGTCATATTTTTGTTCCAGAGAACAGAAAATATTTTTTAGCTGTTGAAACACACACAAAAAGTCAATTTTTAAGATGTTTACAGAAGAGAATTTATCCACAGATTTTTGGACAATGACAAGTTCTAAGTAAAAAGAAATTAATGATTCATTCAATAGAACAGATTCTGGTTTATCTGTCCTGCTGCAAGGGGGGGTATAATGGCATATGTGTTACATATATCATAGAATCATAGAATCATTAAGGTTGGAAAGGACCTCTGAGATCATCAAGTCCAACCTGTTAAACTAACTGCCAGGTCCACCTCTAAACCATGTCCCTAAGCACCACATCCACACGCTTTTTGAACATTTCCAGGGACTGTGATTGCACCACTTCCCTGTGAGCCTGTTCCAATGCCTAACCACTCTCTCCGTGAAGAAATTTTTCCTAATATTCAATCTAAATCTCCGCTGGCACAACTTGAGCCCACTTCCTCTTGTCCTATCACTTGTTACTTGGGAGAAGAGACCAACCCCCACCTCACTACAGCCTCCTTTCAGGTAGTTGTAGAGAGCGATAAGGTCTCCCCTCAGCCTCCTCTTCTCCAAACTAAACAACCCCAGCTCCCTCAGCCGCTCCTCATAAGACTTGTGCTCCAGCCCCTTCCCCAGCCTCGTTGCCCTTCTCTGGCCACGCTCCAGCACCTCAATGCCCTTCTTCTGGTGAGGGGCCCAAAACTGAACACAGGATTTGAGGTGCGGCCTCACCAGTGCCGGGTACAGGGGCACTATCACCTCCCTGGTCCTGCTGGCCACACTATTCCTGATACAAGCCAGGATGCCATTGGCCCTCTTGGCCACCTGGGCACACTGCCGGCTCATGTTTAGGCAGCTGTCAACCAACACCCCCAGGTCCTTTTCAGCCAGGCAGCTCTCCAGCCACTCCTCCCCAAGCCTGTAGCGTTGCCTGGGGTTGTTGTGACCCAAGTGCAGGACCTGGCACTTGGCCTTGTTGAACCTCATACAGTTGGCCCCAGCCCAACAATCCAGCCTGTCCAGGTCCCTCTGCAGGGCCTTCCTACCCTCCAGCAGATCGACACTCCCACCCAACTTGGTGTCGTCTGCAAACTTACTGAGGGTGCACTTAATCCCCTCATCCAGATCATCGATAAAGATATTAAACAGGACCGGTCCCAACACTGAGCCCTGGGGAACACCACTTGTGACCAGTCACCAACTGGATTTGACTTCATTCACCACCACTCTCTGGCTTGGCCATTTAGCCATTTTTTTACCCAGTGGAGAGTGCACTTATCCAAGCCTCCCCAGTGGACCAGGACTGCTGGTAAATGATGGAAAGTGGCTTGGCAAGCTCCTCCGCCAGCTCCTGCAGTATCCTTGGGTGGATCCCATCTGGCCCCATAGACTTGTGGGCATCCAGATGGAGGAGCAGGTTGCTGACTGTTACCTCTTCGATTATTGGGGCTTCATTCTCCTTCCCATCTCCATCTCCCAGCTCAGGGGCCTGAATACCCTGAGGATAACCAGTCTGACTATTAAAGACTGAGGCAAAGAAGGCATTAAGTACCTCAACCTTCTCCTCATCCTTTGTGGTGATATATGTTTCTTTTTACAGCCCTGCCCCTTGCTTACGAGGTCAAAAATGGTATAAACACTAAGTTTTAACTCCATTTATGCGGGTTGGCAAGGTAAGTGACAGCTATCAGGCTACAAAGGAACTGTTGAATGAGGATGAATTTAGTCCTTTGGCTATATATCTGTTACAGACTGAAAGCTTTGAACTGGAAGATGGAAAGGCAGTGGCAGCAAACCAGGACTTCATTAATCAATTAAATTCATTTTTCATAGTATGAATACCCAAGGGAGTGTTTAATGCCAAGCATAGGAAATAAAGTGGAGCAAACTTACACTTGAGAATGAGGATGTGGAGAAGCCTTCTGCAAGCTGGAGAGATTGCTGTTTTCTTGCCCAACAATCCATCCTTCACATGAGAATGCATCTATTTCTGTAAGAAAAGAGAGGTCACTACATTACAATATGAACAAAAACCAAACTTCGTCTGAAGTTTGGCGCTTTAACATTCAGCCTAGGATTTTATCTGTTCTTTTCAAACACATCAGCAAAGGCTAATACAGCCATTGCTTGAAATGTGGGTTAGGGAATAAAGAAAGGAGTGCTCTGTGCTAAGAACTGACTCTCCCCCTTAAGCTATCACAAGTCAGGTACTAGCTTTTATTTCATACAAATACCAAGCAGCAAAACACAACTTGGATGTATCAGCTCAGGTTTGCAATGTTGTACGGCCCTGTTTTCGTAGGTTAGACCTGGTGTAATAATGCCTGCCCCTCAGGGGCTGCTCTGAAACAGCACCAGGGGAACATGATCATATCGTTTACGGACTCAACTTAGTTGTTGTTTTATGAGCTTGGTATTTATCTATTTCCAGTTCTCAGAGGGTCTCACAGCTTGCATGGAGACGTACTATGAGATCCTTGAAAAGTGCCAGCCTAAGACAACTCACTAAGTGGTGTACAGGATGTTGTTAGACTTCTCTAAACAGGGAAACTTTCTCTTCCCACAGTAATGTTGATATCAATGCTGAGCGAACAGAAAATCATCACAGAAAATGATGTATTCAGCACTTTTTCTGCACTTGAGAAGCTGAAGACTTTTTAGAGTTTACTCATCATTCAAAGTGATTCACCAAAGATCTTTTACAATTATTTTTAGGTTCAAAATCAACAACATGTGAGCTGTTACTCAGAGCATCATGGAAATTATTTATGTTTACAATTTGTGAGTACCAGGATGACAGGATGTAACAAAAAGGAAATTTCAGCTCCATTTATATTCTGCCAAATACTTCCCATTTAACCGTGAGCAAGCTGCAATCTTCCCTAAGCTTCTCTTCCTTCTCTGTACATTGCTTTGGGCCAAACTCCCTCTGGACAACTGACAGCAGAATTTATTTTCTCTTTTAGGGTATATGTAAAAAATGTGTCACTTGGGAGCCTATCAAGAAACTTACTTCAAGCTCTAAGGAACTGAACAGTTACCCTTTGGAAGGTAAACAGACCTCATTTACTACACTAAGCACATAAAAAAGAATTTATGCCAGGTAATGCTGTCATCCTAGTAGACACCTGACAGGACAATTACCATGTGAAACAAGCACTTATGATATTCAGAAATGTTGACACAGCACGTGAGATGATTGTTACCTAAATGAATATGGAATAAGAGGGACTGCCATATGTTTTATTCCTCTTATGTGTCTGTCTTAAGTTAGAAGAATAGATCTGAATTTCTTTTTCCTGAGTCAGTGCCAAACTACAGCATCCAAATCCAGTGTCTACAGAATTACCCAGATTTTTACTAATTACATTTTTTTTAAATGTAAAAAAAAAATATTACAGCAATGAGTAGTTAGGAAGGTTTTTTTTTAAATGTATATATCATCATCAATAAAATGTCTAGCACAGATGGCAACAGTAGATGAAAGGCTAAAGGAAATGGGGATGAATATATTCAGATGACATAAATGGGTCCAACAGAACTGATTTCTGGGGGGTTGCCTCCACTAGCACTTATGTTGGGCAGCATAGTCTAAGGACTGCTCCCCTGTCTCATTCCTTAGTATTCCGTGCCACAAAAAACAGCCAGCTGACCTAAATCAGTGCCGACAGTCTCAGCTTAAGGTCAAACATTTTTGGGGACCTTCCTTAAGAGCACTATTGCAGAATAGAGGCACGCAGGCAGCTGAGCTGTGCCGGTATGGCTTTCGCTACATTCCTCTATCTTGATTACAGAGCAGTCCTGGATTCTTTCTTTCTCCTTTCTGGATCTCCGCCAAGATGCTGAGTGCTCTCAGTGAATGCCAGAAACACAAACACTGACCAGTTTTTCAGCAATTTCTGCATGTGTTGCTTTCTAGCAATTACTTGAGTGGAGCATGCATCCAGCAATGCACTGGATGTGCAAACTCAGGCAAATTAATACTCCCCGGTCATCTGAATAGTGGACAGTAATCCCAGCATCGCTTCGCGTGGAAATATTGTGTTCTTCCTCCAAGGCAAATATTCATCAAGGCAACAGGGAAGGCTGGGAATGGAGAGAGAAAGGGAAAAAGGAAGCTGAAGGGCATATGTCACCCTGCAGAAAACTCAAACCACTGTGCTGCAACTGAAAAAAAAATAGCAGTCTTGTCCCAAAAGCTGGTTCCTCTCTAAATTTTTCTTCATTAGAATATTAAAAAAAGACAAAAAGATTACATCATCATGATTTGTGTTTGCCTTTGATGCTTCATTTTATTTAAATCACTTTCGTCTTCACTTTTCAGATAATAGCTCATTAATAATTTCTTTTTGGAAATCATGGTTAAATAAGAGTGGAAACAGATACAAATTTCTAGAGAAGTAACTTGAAAAGATATAACCAGTAAAATCCTGGGTGGCAATAATGTTACCATATTAAATTTACAGCATCTTTGTAAACAATACTTTCCTTCCTCCACTATTCTAAACGTTGCTTCAGGAGGTCTTTTTATAAACTATATTTTTTCTTTTATGGTGGGACTGTAAACAGGCAGTTAAACTAATATTATGGTATGTTCAGCATGCTAGGATCCACTTTATGGAGTCTTTCAATAAAAGCTCATTGCAACTTCAAATGCCCTCTTACAGCTTGAAAACTGGAACTGCAGAAATTTCCTTTCTACTATACTCAGGCTCGGTGTTACATAAAGACGGGTCACAGTGCTTCACACGGGACGTGTTAGCAGCATATAGTGAAAAATGGGAAAATTTTCTAAACAAAGACCTCAAGCAAAATCCCAGTGAGCAAAAGTCTTTAGTTTTATGCCCAGGATGTAGGCCAGAATGAACCTTCCTTCCAGAGCACAGGGAAGCCTGCTTGTCCAAGAAACATAGGGTTAGATGAATAATATAATTTCTTTTTAAAAACTAAAAAGTCATCTTCATCTTCACATACACCAGACAACCTGCCCTTTGTTCCAGATACAAAGGAAAAAAAAAAAATGGACAAAAGAGAAAGTTAAACACATATCAGGTTTCCAGGTCTGACCCTGTCTCGCTCTGTTGGACCAGGAACTGTTGCACTCAGGTGCGTTTCTCTCCGTGTCACCTGTGGGAACACCCCAGTTTAGGGGGAGTGAAGAAGCAGCAACGCCATAATCTCAGCCCAAAGCACAAACAGGGGAAGCTTCCTGCAACATACAGCAGAACCATTTCCCATTTGTCCCTTTCCATTGTTAATTCAAGCATAAAATGAGTTCAGTGTCATATAGGACACAAGGAGCTTGCCCTGACCAAATCCTGAATCTGCCAGCAAGATTTAAATGCGGACCAGCCACAAAATTTTAATTTTATGTAGATGAAAGGAAGCCTTGGTACAGCATTAAGACGAGGGTTGTGAACTCTAAGTGTCACAACTGGGGAAGCAGCAGAGCTGGCCATGTTGCAGTACACCCCCCAGTGCAAGCCCTGTAGGAACAGACATAGACTTAAGGAAACACTGTGGCAAAACAGAAAACTGGACAACTCTCTAGCTGAGCAATTTAACACAGAATTTGTTTGTTTCCCACTCTATAAGTTTCTTTAGGGCTATGTAAACAACCCATTCTGTCGTCTGCATCCACTTCCTACTCGTTTCCCTATAAAAAAAAGATAAACTCTAAAATATGCAGAAGCTGTAGCCATAGACGTAAATAATTCTCTACATCGATTGCATTTAAACACCAACTTTTTTGTTTGGGATGGTATGTGTAGGGCTTTTCGGGGTACTTTTTGTGCAGCGGTCCAATCTTCCCTCTGTATTTGTATAGCACTGAGCACAAAGAAGCCTTTCTGCTTAACTGCAAGTGATAAGTAATAATACAGTAGGGGTACGGGTAGGAAATGGCTTTGAGCAAGTGCTTTTCACTTTTTGGAAGAACACAAAAAAACCAAAACCACACAACCGAAAAAAACAAAACCAGCACTGAAAAAAGGATGATTTCTCCTGACAGAGAGTGGATATAGGCTTCTAACCCAGGGAAGCAATACTGTTGTTTTAAAAGATGCCAGTATCCTGAGCTTTGTTTCATCACTGCTCCACATTAAAGCCAGCTTTCCAAGCTGCGGCACTCCTGGGAGCTTCCTGCCACTGTCACAGTTTTTGGGCAAGTGAAATGATTTGCTCTCTAGGCTTAAACGGTCTCCTAAAAATGAAGAGCCACATATTTACACTCCAAGTATCCAGGCTTGTTGCAATTGGAAAAAAAATAAAAGGAAATGGAGGATATTAACTCTCTCCGTTTCTTATTTTTATTGTCTTTATTGATCAGAGGAATTAGTGTTAGGAAGGGAACTCTTCTGTAAAAGCTCTCTAGATTTCTCTGTGTGCAGGTATCATGGTCTGTGTTCTGCCCCAGGGGGATGAATTCTACTGGATTTAAAGGAAATTTAAATAAATAAATAAATAAATAAATAAATCCAAAGAATTTTTCATAAAACTAATAAGGTTCTGAAGAAACAATTCTAAAATTTTATATGGAAAGAGATTTTTCTGTAGAAAAATCACCAAGCACTCTTTTCATTGCCTTTAATCAATTTTGGATTAAAATCATTAATCAGCAATATTTCACAAAATGTGAAAGAAACTAGACTGCTTGCTTGAATTACCCTTTGGAAAAAGATTCCTCCCCATAACAGACACATACCAAAGCCTGCCTGGATTGCAGCTGTGCTTGTACAGGACAGAAATACTTAACCCACTCCTACAAGCCAGAGGGGAGCAGGCAATGCAGTGCAGGGAGAGTGCACAGGCTCACAGGGGGTGTTGAGCGCAGCTGGCACAATAGCTCTGCAAGCTCTCTGGCCATCTCTTCACCACCTATCTCCAAGACTTAGGCTTTCTGTATAATGCAACTTTATATAATATTCACCACCAAGGTTTCATATTAATGCGACTCACCACCTGCAACTGCCTCATTACAAACTAAGCTCAGATGGGACTTCAGTAAGTGGAAAGCTACAGCGATATGCTGGATCACAGTCTAGATAGTTCAGCTTTTTTCCTCCCCCTTTTTCTACATTGACTAGTTCAGGTAATTAGAAAACCTTGTTTCTAGCAGCTGACGGGTTGGGGGCGGGGGGGAGGAATGCATCAAACTTTTTTTTCTTCCAAAATAACTGGGTCTTTCAATATTTTTAAGAGAAATTGACTAAAAAAAATTGCAGATATTTGGTGGTTTTGAACAAAAAAGTCTCTTTTTAAAATTTTTAAAGCACAAAAGTAAGCATGTGCATGTTTAAATCAGAACATTTTTCCTTACGCTATGGTTTCAGTGCTCCTTTGACATACTTCTTCACAAAATTAGTTTGAGAGAGAGACAGAGAGGCAAGAGAAGATGCCATGAGAAAGAAAGGAGAAAAAAATAACTAATGGGCTATTCATAATTTTGTAATTTGTTGTGGTTGTTGCAAATCTGAAAGAAAAATCAATTTTCTTATTGACAGTCTTCTCTCTCCAAAATGTGTATATTCTGCTTTATTGCCAGCGGTTTGACTATTGTGGGTTCTTACATTGATTTTTCTTTTTTGGTAAGGATAAGAACCATGTTGAAGTATTAATCTGGGAAAACAGCATAAACTATTGCATTAAGCAGATAACATAAAACCAGGCCACATTCTGGGGACAAGGTTGGATTTCTGCAATATTTCTAAGCAGAAAAATTTACACATCTAAGAGTATCTGAAGATCAAATAGGATCATTTATACAGTGGCTGGACAGCTCTAATGAATTTGATAATACTGGTCTTGGGAATTTGCATAGCCACATTTACATCATAATGGTTACACTGACATTGTATTGCATGTGAAGGACCTGGTAAAATGATTGATGACAGACGTAACAAACTGGAGAGCTATCTCATGTTTCTGCCAAGCTCACTTTCTGCTAGATAATAGTAACTTTTGACTAATGCCTCTAACTACAGAATTTCTGGTTATTCATCCCAGTGACTAAAAACACTCAGTTGATTTTTCATATTATTCTAGACTAAAAATACAGTTTTGTGCTTAAAGGCTACTTAGTGATTTGAAATTAAGATGGAAGTTAGTTCCCTCAGCGTATTTTAGCCTGTCTAGTCAACCTTGTGCAAATAACCATAGGATTCGGTTACGCAGTTGGTTGACATCATCAGCCAAGTCAGTTTAAGAAGTTTCCATTCTCTCTTCTTTTCTCGCCGGTCTTTTCTGTCAGGCTCTGTGTTGCACCCATATGGTCCTATATCCCATATGCATACAGACTTCTTGTGCAGCCTCAACTCATGCTCAAAAATGCTTGACAAGCACGGGAATTCTGTTTTCATTGTTTCCCATAGCCGTGGACAGCTTCTCCTCTGAAATACTTATTTTTCCTTAAGAGGAGTTACAAACAGCTGACATGCGGATAACTAAATCCGATACTGGATTTGGCCGCAGAGTATCACAAGGCATAAAGACATCTATATTCCATTTACTATCTTTTTTTTGTTCTTAAATGCATCTGGGAGGTTACGTGCCCTATTAACCATAACAAGTGAACATGCTAAAACCTGAGTCCTAATCGCTTAAATAACATACTAAAAGAAAGCATGAAGAATTAACAAAGGATAGTGAAACTCTTATTAAAGAATTGACATCCTAAAGCATTTGTTCCTACACCTAAGCAATCTTTGTTATGTTTTGCATGAGCTTGTAAGTACTACTGAAAATTACACAGTATCATACCCATACATACCTCCTCTCCCCCATTCAGGGTAAAGTATTAATGAATTGTAGATGGGGGTTTTGTTGTTTGTTTTTGTTTTTGTTTTTTTCTCATGACAAGTCTAATACTATTTGACCTGGCTACTTCTGGAAGTAACAGACTGAATAAATCTCATTTCTGTCACGTCAGCAAAGCCTGACAGGGCATGAGTAGTTTTGAATAGTCTAGATTTGAGCAGCAGGTGCAGCAATACACAGATCACCATGGAAAGTCATCATCTTGTAAGCAAAGAAGTATTTCCCCTTATGTCAAAAGGAAGGGAAATGAAATGAGATTAACAGAGGACCTGAAGTATGAAGAAGGGATCCCAGGCATGATACCACAGTAGTAAAAAAAGGAGGCAAACATTTATTCTTAAAATATACTGAACATTGAAACACAAATATTGGTCCATCATCACATTAATGGCTGTCATGACCACAGATTATACATAATGCTAATACACAACACTGCCTACCTACCAAGCACTAACTAAACACATAACACTATATGAGGCTATGAATAATGGAAAAAATATGACAGGAAACTAGACAGACCCGACACCCAAAAAACAATTTCTATATTAATTTCCATAGCAATTCTGTCCCTCGCTCAAATTTGGGAGCTTAGTTTTTACTACAGAAGCATATAAATAATAAACATAGGCTGCTTGATCTTTGCAATTGTCCTGCCTCCCTCAAAAAAAAAAAAAAAAGAAAAAAAAAAAAACATTTGGCAACAAAATGACACTTGATCTTGTCAGTTGGTGTGACACCAGCAACCTTCCCTCATTTGTCAGCCTCACAGGTCTGCAAGAAATGCATGTCAGCAACCCAGGCCTATGTGCTACAGCTATCAGAAAGATGATTTAGCCACACGTGATTAGTAAAGATCAATATTATTTTATAAAGGCGGCCACCTTCAGGTCCCCTCCAGTCAAGTGGAATTAAGGAAAGTGCATTTTCACAGAGGAGCAAGAACAGAAAGCTCTGCTCAGAAGAGCATTTGAGCTCATGCTGCATAGCCAGACCTACTTGCCTGCCTCAACGTGCTTGGGGCACAGCGAGCCTTGCAGCTGAATGCTGCGTCATGCAGTGTCTGCTAAACACTTACAAGTACACAGATGTCCTTTTGTTTTCAAATTCAGCCTTGCAGCATATTTATAAACAGATGCTCAACATGTATTTGTAGGAATAAATGTTCTGCTATAGGGTGAGACTCCTACCCTGGGCAGAGGGGTTAGAACATAAAAGCCTCTGCAACAATTCATCTCTCAGATTAAACTGAAACAGCTCTACACGAGGGTGATTTCCACAGTGAGGATCTAGCTGGGCACCAACAAAAAAAAAATCAATGCAAGTTCATTGTTGACATAAATGAATCCAGAATTATGTCCTCAGGCTCCCAGTCTTGCGATACAAAAAGCAACCTGAACCAGAGAAACACCCTGGCATAGATTTAAGGATGCATCTTCCAAGTTAAGCATTTGCATCTGCTTTGCTGAGTTCAATTAGTGTGTTCTTTGCAGTCTTGAGCCTGAGTTGTCACGACAGCATATGCAGAGCCAAGCTATGGCTGACCCCATGTGAAGCTGGACAGAAAGGGAAGAGCAGAAACACACCCACAGACACCACTACAGTTCCAGTTGAAATGCTGCAGAAGTCAGCTAAGGGCCCATGCAACACACAAATCCTTCTCAAAACAAGGTTGGGAAGAGGCACTTGTAAAAGACAAAAAGTGCCTACTCAGCGGTTTCCAAACCAGACACCGATGTCACAGAAACAGTTGTTTTCTCTTCAATATTGACTATTCCCAATGAGGTGAGAACCTATACAGAAAACCTCTGCGCAGTTCCTAGGTAGAAATCAAAGCATCACACTAACGGCCTGTAGCCAGACAGGTCTCCTGAACATATTCACATCAAACTTCCTTTGATATGAAGTGAGATCAGTCTGCCGCATAAGCTTGGAAACAGTAGGTATAAACAAGAATGAAAGAAAAAATAAGGCTAATAATTGTACTTTAAAGTTTATAACTATCTTTCTCTGTATTCAGAAAAAAAGCATGCTTGTAAGACCTGGACAGCTCAAGGGGTCTTTTATCTGCAGATTATAGGTTCAAAGCCAATTTCTGTTAATAGCCACTTAAAGTTCATTTCCATTCAAAAGCCATTAGGTATCATATGCATGTACAAGCTTTGACACAAAATTAGTCGCAGAGGTGAAAATTATCTTGGAAATATCTACAAGAAAAGGACTGACACTACATTGTTCATAAGTAGGTAATTCAAGCTATGACCCAACTTTATCATCTTCTGTGTAAAGAGTGCTGTATAACAAGATTCTTTTGACACTATGGAGATGAAAATAAATAAAAACTACTAATGATTGTTTTATTAAATTAAACATTATTATAGAATGTTTTATGTATATGAAAAATTTAAAAATTATTATAATGTTTAAACATTTATATGCACACAAGGCAATACTAGATCATATTGAATTATTAGAAGTGGTCATTATTGTGCTTGCCTCTTCTGGACAACCAACGGGTTGTAAAATTCAATAGGAAGTGTCTGTTTATCCCTATGTGAAACATTCTGCAATGCTAACCATATAACCTTCATTAGGGAAGAAAGCATGCTTGATGAAGTCCAAGAGGCTTGCTGACTTCTTTCAGAATTAGGAAATGCAAAATCAGAAGCGCTGTCTAATCTGCCATTTGGGCTGTAATCTGTTCAGAGAGAAACCTATTTGCCATATGTTGATTTATTTTTAGCCATACAAAAATAATTACGAAAATGAGCATGGCAGAAATCCTCTGCTGTAAAGAACGGTAGTCACATTGAAGGCAGGACTAAAACACATATACTCTGTGTTTAGGTCCATTAGACTTCAGTATGATGGCAGAGTGATTAAGTAGTATCAGTAGGAATCCAGAAGTCATTTGCTAGAGCTGTGATTTATGCTCCTCCCAAAAGCTGGCAATGCAAATGATTATGTGTGGTCTAATGTAAAGAAGGGCAGATTTCAGAGTTGGGGATTCTAGTCCCAGCAGTTTTACTTATCTGTGGGCAATGACATTGTTCTGTTCTGTGATTTACTTTGAGAACTAGGTTAAAGAAAAAAGAAAGGGGGGGAGGGAGGGGGGAGGATGTAAAAGCTAGCTACATAAAACACATGAGTTCCCCTGAACTGCCATGGTTCCTGTCCATTCTGTGTTTAACCTGATGGTTATAGCCAGCCCACATTCTGCCTCCTATCATATTCATGAAAGCCTTTTAGTGTCTGAGATACAGCTATATGCGTAAGAAAATTTGTGACTTAAGGAACCAGCTCCTACTCACAAGCCGAGTTATCAAAATGTTGCAGCAAATTCCTTTGTTCCATTCCAGGAACCAGGTTGTTTGGAAGATCATGATTTTTTGAGGCGTTGAGCATGAAAGAGTACTTTTGTTGGGTTAAAGGATTGAGCAGGTGGAGGTGCCTATGTTCAGTTGTACATACACAGGAAACACCTTTGGGACACTTCCAAACTAGTCTAGGAGGAGAATCATAGAATCATAGAATATCAGGTTGGAAGGGACCTCAAGGACCATCTGGTCCAACCTTTCTAGGCCAGAATTTGCATGGTCTAGCCAAGATGGCCCAGCACCATGTCCAGCTGAGTCTTACATGTGTTCAGCGTAGGAGAGTCAACCACTTCCCTGGGGAGATTATTCCAATGATTGACTGTTATTGTGAAAAATTTACCTCTCGTGTCCAGTCGGAATCTCCCTGGGAGTAACTTGCACCCGTTACCCCTTGTCCTCACCATGGGACTCCTTGTAAAAAGGGAGTCTCCATCTTCTTTGTAGCTCCCCTTTAAGTACTGGTACATGGGGATGAGATCACCTCTAAGCCTCCTTTTCTCAGGGCTGAACAAACCCAGCTCTCTCAGCCTGTCCTCATATGGCAGGCTTCCCAGACCCTTGATCATCTTGGTGGCCCTTCTCTGGACCCCCTCCAGCCTGGCCACATGTTTTTTGTATAGTGGGGACCAGAACTGTACACAGTATTCCAGGTGTGGCCTGACAAGCGCTGAGTAGAGTGGGTTAATGACTTCTTTATCTCTGCTGGTGATGCCCTTTTTGATGCAACCCAGCATCCTCTTGGCCTTCTTGGCTGCAGCAGCACACTGCTCACTCATGTTGAGCTTCCTGTCCACCAGGACCCCCAGCTCCCTTTCCACGGAGCTGCTCTCCAGCCAGGTGGATCCCAGTCTGATCTGCACTCCTGGATTATGTTTTCCCAGGTGAAGCTTTAACTACATTCTCTTCCAGCAACACAAAGGGATAATATGAAGCAGCAGTCTCAAAAATTAAGCATTTCAAAATCAAAAGACCTAGATAATGTGTATGTAAGAGTTAAGGGAGTTGCCCCAGAATCTTGATAGATGCATAACAGTAGCTTTTAGCATGTCCTGTGAAATCAAAAAAGTCCAGAGAAAGTAAAGAAACAGTGTTGTCACAGTATCTTAAAAAGGTTAAGTGGGATGATCTTGTCAGTCTGGGCAATATTAGAATAACTAATAAAGGATTTGATTAAAAAAGGTAATATTCTAAACGTCAATCATATCCAGTTATGGAATATAGGCTTCATCAATCAATTTGCTGTTTTTACAGGAATATGTGAATGGATGACAAAAGCAAAATGTTGATATAATCGAAACAGACACTGGTAATAAATTTGGCACTGCATGACCACTTCATAAATTAGAATAATGTTAAATTAGACACACATTAAATAGACTTTTTGTATATCAACAGGCCTCACACTGTAACAGAGAGACATGCAAACTAGCTTCTTGTCAAATGTTTGTGTTTCCAGCAGAACACTGTGGTCATTTGCTCATTGTCCTATGGTAGTTACCTTCTTTATTAATGGCTTAGAATAGACATAAATGACCAATCATACTCACAAAGATGAAACAGGAGTTAGAGAAGTGGTTTCTGACAGAGAACAGGAGATGAGTATGAAATTAAGGAAAACAATGGAATAAATCAAAGGAAATGCAATTTTAATTTCCTGTCTTTGCCTTGGGGGCACATTTCACATTTATGTGAAAATACTTTCAACAACAGGATCAAGATCTGGATTTTCCCAAAGCTCAAAATGGTTCTTCCAACAGCGTACTTTGACACAAACAGGTGAGTGAACTTGATGTAAGGAATTTATACAAGGGGAGTGTTTTTTTGTGGCTGCTGAGCATAGACAAGTCATGCGGCTCTCTCTAGCCTTCTGTATCTCTAAACAATTAATACAGCTTGTGCTGCCTGTTTTCTATAAATAATTGGGGCCCAAGCTAAGAAAGGATGGTTAATTCCATTACACTAGAAATGCCGAAAAATGCTAATTATTATTTTAAGTTTCTCTCTGAATAAACTTTATTAATGGTTTCTTCCTCTGCATGCAAATTTCAACAACTCTCACACCGTAATTAAATTAGCATTGTTTATGCTTTAGAGTATTTAAAGTCTGAAATTACAGGCAATAACTATAAAATAGAGTGATAATTAATGATAATAACTCATTCCTGCAGAAACTGGGCTGAGGCTTAGCAGTTACGACACTTTTTATTCCCAACAGCTACTTTATGGTACTTGAAATTACTTAGTGATTCTCCTAAGCTAATTTTTACTACCATGCAAAACTTTCAATAGTACAGGGGCAGACTATTTGTGTTCACATGTAGCTTGCTAGAGTTTTAGATTATTTCTGACTGCTTTTTCTGTGGCACTAAAATATATCACATAAGTGAATTTGACTATAAACAGACACCTTGTCCAGACACTGAAGACCTTGGACTGAGGCTTTATGTTATGTTATGCGCTGTTCCTGGCTCAGCAGCTACATACACATGATGCTGGAGAAGACCCTCTGTGGTTTGGTTAAAGCCTTTGTCGTTTGGTAGCTCTGGCCATTTCCAGCCAAGCGCGTTTCTTCACTGAAAAAAACTTCTCACACAACTTTCACCACCACCAACAACAACAAAAGTCTACAGGAAGCATGAGCCTAAACTCTCCTGGTTGTAAAAGCTGGTATAGCATCTATACCTTCAGAAGTTTTTTGTGTTTTAGCATGGAACAAAGCTTTAAATCATGGAGACTACACTAAAATTGCTTTTGCTTTTTAAAAAATGGTGCCTCATACACCACAAAGTCGAGGGCAAGAGATCAGCATGCCAGCAGCAGCAGCTGAGGGATGACTAGAGACACTCAAGATAAAAACTATTAACTGTCCAAACTCCAGATTCCCAAAAAACACAGGACTGAAAAGATTTTGAATGAGCTGTTTGTCTGTTTTGATAAAGATTTGATACATTTTAAGCTTCTGTATATACAAATAGTAAAGAGTTATACATTGAAAAGACAAGAAATATTAACCATCAGTGTGTCTATGCTTTCCAGCTCTAGGTTTATGAAGTCAATATAGAATTGCAGACTCTCTCAGATGCAGCTATATCCTTCAGAAATAAACAAATCCTTCACTCAAAATGAGTGCCAACTACCTGGAAAGGTGGAATTAGTTTATCCAAGACCTAGATCAAAACTTTTACCCAGAGAATTCTCCCCCAGATATTTTTCAATTTCAATTTCCAAGGCTGAAGCTGCTTATGAGACCCTCACACGAGATGAGACTCTGAGCTGATGTAACTCCATGGAGTTTCAAACAAGTGAGTTTGAAAGAGCTACAATGAGCTCGTTTGTCATACTACACAAATACATACAGAAACACCCAAACACCGAAGTTTAGCAATACTTTCTATTCCCATCTGTTGATTTGAGATCTACTCTATATGGGATCTCCACATATACTGTTTTGCAGTACATGAACTAAACTTTTGCTCATGTGCATGCACAGTCCTTGTATATGCATTAAGTGAGGATGAAGTGTCACCCATCAACCCAACTACCACAGGCAGCCAAGCACCCTGAAGGAGAGCTGGCTAACCACCTGTATTTATGAAAGGAAGCAAAGTGTGCACAAAAGTTCTTGAAATTGCAAGGATCAGATTTGATACATGTCAGCGTGATTTGTATAACATGAGATGAGATAGGGCCACCTTGCCTTGTAAATGCCTAATAAAAGACAGGCGTTGAAGAATTTCTAGTCCAAACAGACAAGATCGATACAGTGTGAGACTCCTCTCTTGAAAAGTGAGGAGAATTAATTGCTAATATTGCAGCCCAGAGCCAGAGTAGAAAAGCCTAAGTTGCTGGACCTGCACTCCTCAATAGCTATTCAGTTAGCCAGGAATCTATGCTACTTTTCCTATACAACAAGGATTTAAATCCAATTAGACTCCCCATTTTGTTGGCAATGTCTGTCTATGTATTTACATCACACTCCTTACTGTGGTATCTCAGCATCTGTTCCAGGAAATCTTTCTGAGCACGGCTAGGTCACTCTATGTCCATCCACTCAATTATTTTAGGAGTGGTTAGAGATTTCCACTTTTGCAAAAGTAGTTTCTTGGCAACTAATAGAGCTCTGAGGAAACATCCTTCTTGATTAGAGCATAGATCTTTACTCTGACACCCCTGAACTTTTTATGGTTGGTTGGAAGTTCTGCAGGCACAGAAGAGAGAAAAATTCCAACCTTTACCTGCTGACGAATGAACATTTAGCTGCTGCTGCCACCTTGCTTCTCAGCTGGACACAAAAAATGTATTGGTCAACTAGACACCATTTGTGCCTTTGCCTTGCTTGGAGTGAAAACATCTACGCAAGGAGTACAAAAACAGCCGCAAGCACTTCACACGCACTTTGCCCTGGTATGAGTGATTTGTACAAGCACAGGATCTTAGTGCCCTTTGGCATCAGAAGGAACAATTTCTCTTCATCATGTAAGAGACACCTAGGATACTGTAGAACAGCTGCTCTTACACCTGAGCTCTCTCCCAGGCACACAGCTGGGTTGAAATGGTGACTCAGTGGTTATTGACCCTGGCTTCCTCCAGCCATCCATTACTTCCCACTTATCAAATCCTACTTTGATTTGCTACATTTGTGTAACACACAAGGCCTTTTTCAGTCAAGTATCTGGACTAACAAACCTGGTATTTAAATCTCTTTCACCTAATCCAGCTCATTTACACTGGAATAGTTTTAAAGAAAGAGCAGATAAACAACAGGTACTTGGCCAAACATCCCAGGTAGGAAAATAGTAAGAGATCCTAGAGGTGCACAAGGGGCCTTAATCTCTGCAGCCAACACATCTGCAGCTAGAGAAAGCAGTGCGAATAAAGCTACCATGTACTCTCACTCATTCTTGCTTTCTTCCTCTACTAATAGAAATTTGCATCAGTACATTAGTATAGAATCTTCTCACAAGCACTAGTTTAACTGTGCCACTTTGTATGACAAAGAGGAATTTGTGACTAAGTCAGCTCTCCCCCACCTATGCATTAAGATCTTCCAGAAAGGCAGCATCCTCTCCCCAAACCATGCTGCAAATGCTGGATTGCTTAAAATACAGGGCTGGATCCAAAACTTCTAGCTCTTATTGTAGGCCCAATGCCTATAAAATGCAGACAATTTCCAGATTATTTCCTGTGTGCAGCTGTTGAAGGTGTTGGGCTGGCAGAGCGGGAAATATATGTGTTGTTTATTTGCAAAGCAGGTACAGCATGAGCATCATTGGTCCCAGCTTCCTCATGCTGCCCTTGCCAATGTATTGTACCTCATCCACGCCTGGGCTAAAGTCCAGCCAGTGACGGGAGAATGAATGGGGCTGCATCCTATTATCAGTCCTTGGAGCCATACAATCCCCTCAGTTTATGAGCTGTAAAATATGTACTTCTGCCTAGTGGCTTCCTAGGGTGAGCATCTTCAGCACTGAAATCAGTATAGCTTTGCCAAGGTACACTGCTGAGTGCATACAATGCCGTAGAGGAGCTGCAGGGTTGGTAAAGGCACACAAACAACACGGACAACTCCTCTGTAAACAGGGCTGAATGGGAAACAGATTCCCTGGCATTATTTCTGTTCATCAGATGGGAAGGATAAGTAGATTATTAATTTTTTTTTAACTGTCCAACTAAAAATTTGATGCAGGGCAATCATAGACATTATTATTTATACCTTCTCTCATTCTAAATGTTCAAAAGATTTCCAAACCCCTAAAAAATACATAAATGTTGTTACACTCATCAAATTCATAGTATATCTTTAACATTGATCAATTTTTACCTTATATCATTCTCCTCTTCAAACCTTTGAAAATTTTACACCATTTCTACATATATGTTATCAGTTGACTATATAGAAATCAAACTCCAGATCAGAAGAAAAGGAACTAAGTATTTGTCTTCAGTTTCATTAGGGCAGAAAATGGATGACTTCTCCCTTTCAGAGATGGTGAGGGGAAATGACATTATCGAACCTATTCATTTTTCTGCCTCCTTATCCTACAATAAACAAAACAAAATAGATATGGCAGAGCATGACCTTCCCACCACCTCAGCCTGGAGGAACATTTACTAATTTATTGGCAATTGAAGGGGACAGAAATAAGAAGCTGGAAAGTAGAGATACAAAGAAAGCCTGGCCATACCAATGTTTTTTCAGCTTCTTAGTCTCAGAAGAACAAGTTTTGGGCCAAAGCAGGAGCTGGTGTAAACTGATATAGTTCCAGAGACTTCACTGGGCAATGAACCAGTTTCTACTAGTTGAGCATTTGGAAAACTATGAGTTGCCCAGATGCAGCCCTCGCATAAGAAAGAGTGGCACTTTGAATTACTTGCGGATTTGTCTTACAGCACCTAAGTACAAATTTTGTCTTTTCCAGCAGGAGCTATGAGGGCAGAAGTCATTGTTAGAAATATTGTTGGAAATTGTTTCCTAACTGTGGTGGCTGGAGGTCCCATGCAAAATCTAAGCTCCAGTTCAGTAAACACTGTACACACTGACATGAACAGCTGTTATTGGTCTAATACATACATTGATATTTTAACAGACAGGCTGGAGAAACAGAGATGAATTAACATGCCAAGGTCACATAAAAAGCAGCTGATGAAAACAGGGATCTATCCAAGTCTCCTGACTGCCAATCTGATAGCCCAGCCACTTATGCACCTGCCTCCCTGGTTTGGGAGTCCAGCCACTCAGCCAAACATCTAATGTGTACAGCAAACATTGTGGATTCAAGGCGATAACCATGGAATCAATTTCCATGCTTCCCAATCAGGGTTCAAGCACCAAAAGAAACTTGAAACAGTCTAACATCTAAGCTCCTCCTCCTTTCTATACTAAATGGTACCGGGAAGGCTTCATAAATAAAAGATTCTCCAACTTCCTAGTTTCTATGTATAAAGTATGTTATAAATATTCATTTTCAAGGAAGCTGACTCCCACAAGTAAGTATTAATTCCCCTCTTTAAAATGAGGAACTTGCTTCTTTCCATTAAAAACAAAAAAATCAAGCAAACAAAAATGACAAAAATTACATCACAGTAATGGACTACCTGAAGCACAGCTGCACACACTGTGCTCCTACAAAAGATTTACTAAGTTAGCTATTAATTCCAAGAAATCATGAGGAAAGTTGGAAGTATATTTCTTTGAATGGGAAACCTATACTCAGGCACAGCAAGCAGAAAATTGGCTGACACAAGCAGCAGCAGTTGAATGTAATGGGTTACCCATATGGGCTCCTTAATCTCAAAACCAAAGCTAAAATTGCTTCATCCAGTTTCTGCTGCATTTTCTTTTCATTCCAGGAAACATCAAACCCACTCCATTTCTTTTCCTGACCTCCCTCCTGACTTTTTTTTTAGGAGACTTGCTTGTGTTTGTTGAGATTTTTCAACACTTCCTTAGCATACACCACTGTGAAATATGCTTGATATTTAAAAAGTACAGTGAATTCTGGAATTAAACTTAACAGCACTCTACCTCTATATGAAATAGAAAGTAATGGTTACTTATCTATTAGATTGCTATATTGAGAGATTACATGGCTATGACCAGCAGATTCTTCTTCTTTCCTTCCTCCTTCATAGCTATGATTTGTTTCATTAGTGCAAGAAAATCTCAATGTGCAGAGAAAAATATCCCCCTATACATTTACTGGTTTCATTCTGCCTGGGCCATCTCTCACTTTAAGCTGCAGATAGCTCTTTCTGCTCTAGTGTCTCAATACAGCTTGCAGCTCCTCTGCGCGGCAAACAGCATTTCACTGGGGCTGCTTTGGGAATGAATTTCAAACAGTTTGTTCACAAAATCCCATGGGAATTGAGGACTGCAATAACTTCAGCATCTGTTGCTCCAAGTAAAAGGTATGCTTTTTTGACCTTGCTTCTCTAAAAAAAAAAAGGGGGGGGGGGACAAAAAAAAACTAAAAGCAAAGCAATGACAAAAACACGAACAGAAAACACTTTGCTGTGTACATCACTGCTTTTAGGGAGAAGCTGGGAGAAGCAACCACATGGCAGAGCTGTCAGTGATCCTAATTAATACACCATCGAAATGCACTCAAATACTGCAATGAGAAGTACAATAAAAGCTGTATAGAAATACTCAACTCTCTTACAGCTCTTACTCTGGGTACAGATTAAAGGAAAATACCACTCTGCCAGGATGATTGATTACAATTTCATTTGGTAATGCAAATTCTTCTAATAATTATGTTTTGCCAAGAAGTGCGCAATTTCCCCTTCTGAAAGCCTGGTTTCTGTATTCTGTATAGAGAGAGGAGGCTAACATCTGTTTAATTTATAACACTGCTGCCTGTAATAGCATTACAACCATTCATAATTTAAGTAAGTTTCCTTCATAAAATGCCAACAATTTTTGTTTAGCATGTTATTTATTTGCTAACAGGACATCAGTGCCCTGTTTATTTACCTAGCACAGTACCTCCCTTCACCACTAGATGCTAATAAGACACCTGCTGCATCACTGAAAGAAATACCAAAGTTACAGAACAACTGATTCTACTTGTATTTTACATGAGATTGACTCAGCTGACTCTAGTCACATTCCTTAAGCCACTATTCCTCAGATAAAGTTTAAGATTATTTAAAGCTTTAATGTTGTCGTTATATTACTAGGGCTCCTGTATTAAAGAAAAGGCAGCTGCAGGACTACCTACTAGTATCTCTGCAGCTACCAAACTTCCAGGACAACGTTAGTGTCACACTTTCCCCTTTGAAAATAGTGCAATTTATATGCACTGTGCAATCGTGCAAATATCTACATGAAATTCAAAAGAATGCAGACTGAAAGTTTCCTTGCAGGAAAAGCTGCAGCCTTTATATGAACAGAATGCTACACATGTAGAGCCAGCTTTGAGTCTAATGATGCTCAAGAGCTGGGCTGTTTTTCTGCTGTTGTCAGGAGAACCCAGTGCTGTGTGTGTGACTAATTCAGGGATCCTTCCTCACGCAGAGCTCTGTACCCTGAGCTGGTGCCTGACCAACAGTGGTGTGTCCTTACAGTTCTTGCTGTTTGATCACGATCTCAAACTTCTCAGGAAGTGATTCATCACCTGCTCCATCCCCAGGCAAGAGTCTGAATGTTCTGCTTATTAATAGCTAGACTGAAATGAACTCAAGTTTTTAAAAAAAAAGGTAGGAAAAAAAAAAATTCCCAATCCACAACCCTTCAAGAAATCAAAGTAAAGAGACTTAGCTTCGTTACCTGTGCTCTCTACAGCTTCCCTAGTAAAAGGCTGTGCTGATTCATCCTGAAAAGGATTGTGAGACTGATCCACAAAACTTTTCACCCGTTCCTTTGCCACTGGAGATACTAGCAGCCACAGAAAGACTTCCAAGGCATTTGATTCCTCATCAAACAAGATATCTTATCCTGCAGTAACCTTCAAAGCATTAGGGAGCATTTCTGAGAGGTAGTGGTGATGCACCAACTCCAGGAGGAGGACAGTCTGTGGAGATTTAATGCTGTGCAGCCACTGAAAATGTGGGAAGGCAATTATAGCTCCTGCAAATTACACCGAGAACATCAATAGATCAAGGCAGTGATCCAGCAAAGCACTTAAGCACATGCTTAACTTTAAGAGATCACTCCTCCCAGGCCTGATTCTGCACCATTTTATAGTAACAGCAAAAATCCCACCAAAGAAAAGTTCTTTGCACTGCTCATACAAGTGACAAGGTGCATTAGCTGATTTACAGTAAAGAAAGATTGTCAGAACAGTCTCAAAGTTGTTTTACAGTTCAGCCTGCAAATTCCTCATCCTGAAGAAGAATCAATAGAAAACTACTGACCACAGCAGCAGATCAAATGACTACAGTAACTGTAGGAAAAAACGTTTCTAATTGTCACAAGGCACTTGCTAGAGCAGTTAAGTAACTCTTAAACAAGAAAGATGTGTGATATTAAAAATAATGCTCTGGGTTTGCATCCATATACTTTTTGCTGAAGATATGAAAGTGCTCCAAGTTAAGCTTCATAATTCATTTAGCAAATTCTGGTGTGAGTATACCACTGTCTCCCTGTGTCTGGTGAAATGCATGATTGATGGTTTCTGAGAATTCAAGCATTTTGAAGCATAATTTCTTGTAGCCAACAGATTATTTATGGGATCAGCGCTAAAAGTAGACACAGACAAAGCATAAATAGCACAAACTTAAGCAATAGGACCTTCTTAAAGGAAAAGGGCAGGGAGGGAACAGGTGTTGATCTCTTACTGAATTTCAGTGGGATCTAAATACCAATTTAGGCACCCTCAGAAATTCCAGCCTCATTTTACTAATTCTGTCCTCCTCTGTTAATAAATTATCCATATGAAGATTCCATTTTTAAGCATTTTCTGTGATTCAAAATTGCTCAACATGATTTATTACATATATCTCTGATTACCAATTGCTCATAACTATTTGTTGCCATCGTTACTGTGAGCAGTGGCAATGTGCAATTTGTTGCCTTCGTTGTGATCTTGCAGCCAAATCAGGGAAGAGAAGAAAATTGAGCAAGTCTGGAATTAATTATGTAAGATGAAAAATCTTTTGTAACATGAACACCTTGGTGGAGATTCACTTCATAATAACACTTACAGTATTAATACATCAAGCAGAATTTTGGTCCCCTCAAACTTGGAATTTGGTTCAGGATTAGGTCTTAGAAGACAGGTATTCAGTCTCCGCCTTATGCTGCCTTTGTGAGCTCACATATGACACAGACTAGGCCTGATCCTATTCCTCACAAAGTCTCTAAAAATGCTGCTTCCTACTCCTCATCCTTTCCCCATTTCATTTCCTTAGATAACAGATGCTTCCAGGAGGTGATTATTTCTACTGAAGGCACAGCAGACCACTAATCATGGTGAAGCAACTAAGCATTTTTAAATTAAAATTAAGTATGATAATAAGGTTAGGATTCAGAGTAGTGTTCCTGTGGAGCTAGCCAGTATTCTTCTGACAGAAGAGCTTTCTTATACAGAATATTGATAAAAGCAAAGACAGCCTATGCAAATACACTGCTTTCACTGAAATCATGTGAGAGATTAATAACTGCAGCAGAAAAAAAACATTTTAAATCATTCGAAGCATCAGAACATTGAAGTCAAAAGGGACTCATTTCATCTTATCATAACAAAACTCTTTCATAAGGTCAAAAATTTCAAATGAGGGATAACCATTTTGAAAATTATCTCTGAAAGAAGATCCAGTTTTGAAGATGGTCTATTTAATGCACCAGAAATTATATTTTCTGGCATGACATGCTACAATCACATCTACCATCTCAAAATCATGAGACAAGGTTTAAGTGTAGACACTATAAAATAAAGGCCTAATTAAGTTTATTTCAAACAGCAGAAGTGGTAACTCTGGAGTATATACACCAAGTTAAAGCAGGATAAACAACTTTGCAAAGTCACTAAGAAATTCTTGCCAAACAGTGCCAACAAGCCAAGACTCCTTCCTCCTGCCATCCCTCCCCAATTCCAACTCTTTCAAACAACTGCTTCATTAAACTGTGAGATTAGAGTACTAAATAACTTTTTAAATAAAGAAAATATTTTCAGTCTATATATCTATAACATCAAAGTAGAAAAAAAAAAAACAGAACCAGACTCTCCAATTAGAGCAATTAATAGAAGAGATGCAATGTTAGGTTGAAGAGCAGAAAGCTATCCTCTCTCTGGAAGCTAACCAGTTACTTACAGATGTAGGTAGCACATCCACATGAGACTAGTGGGCTATAACATTTTGCTGGCACCAGCCAATTCATAATTGCTACTGGGCTCTTAATCAACGTTCTACTGCCACCGGCATAAGATAACTTCATCCATGTCCTTGTCAAACTGCAGAACATTCAGGTTATAAAATATAGATGTACATATAGACTTTATTTTCTCCTTGGAGAATTTATGTACCATTACATTCCATTATATTTTTTTCAGCTGAACATTTAAATGATGTTGAATCAGTGATCACTAAACCAAGCCCCTTTTTATTCAGCAAGGTTAGGATCTTTGACCCCTAAATGCCTCTAACAATAAGACAAATCCTTTTATAATACTGATAAGTTATTACTTTTCCACCTTGACTTTTAATTAAATGTTTGGAGTCAGCAGCTGTCGAATCATAACTCCCATACCAGCTACAATTTCTAAGTTCTGTACATGACATTATATCTTTCAAACGTGAGAAACCAAACATCCTGAAAATGAAACATGCTCATTATTATGCCCATTTGTGACTGAAGAAATGGCTTGGGTTTTTTTTATTTCATTTTCTGTCCAGAAGTGGATGATCAATGGAATGCATCAATTCATGACAATGCTGTAATGTATTTTTGAAACGTTGCTGATATTCTGAAACAAACACTTTTCAGTTTGCAAATTTTCTGCAAAATACTTTCCTTCAGCTATCCATTAATCAAAGTAAATTGTAGCAGAAGTTTGCTGTGCTGCCATTTTTAGCAGTTTCACACATCCTCAATTTTTTTTAGGCAACTACACCTGCAATGACAGCACACACCGGAGTGTCAGCAGGACATCACAGAGAATCTAGCTTATGGGCTTCTCTGGCAAAGCTCCTGCCCTCTGCGAAGTCCCACAGGGATTGTTGATCAAATCAGGCTTGGGAGCCTCTGCTTCACACAATGGTAAAATTCTGTCAGTCTGTTCATTGATGGCAACTTCTTGCCATCAATTCCAGTTTGTGCTGCAGCTCGATCCACTGCTTTGTCAGGAATCTACAGGGTGGGAGCCATACTCTTGCTGGGAGCAGGTGACCGGGTACTTCTTGTCCTCATGCAAGGCCACAGATCTTGGCTGTTGCCAAATTTAAAGCTATACTTCTCCTAGTGAGGAGCCATGCCCTCACATGTTTCTCACCACCTTTTAGCACTGTAAGCACTGCACAATTAGCTTACAGAACACAGGGTCTACAATGATTTCCGAGATCAGGGCTATCAGCCTGCACTAAGGGGCTCAGGATGCAGAGATTGAAAGGTGTTAAAAACTGAGTGTGTCAATGTGAACCACAGACCCCGTGGTTTGGTGCCAATTTCCTTGGGAGCAGGCTGTAATATATCAATGGGGTATTTTTCTTGTCCAGACCTACACTCCAGAGTTTCAGTGACTGCAATTCCTTGTTAGACTTGTGGGATGGTTCAAGATCATGTTTGCCCAAGCATCTAGGACATCCTCTCTTAGGTGCAAACAGCAAGTACACAGCTAGTTCCCAGGGACTTCCCAGGGGAAGAAGATATAGAGATTCAGTGTGTGCTGCCAAAAGACCCCCAGTCTAACTTTCTGAGAGAAGGTAACACAAGCATAAAAAAGTGTGTTAAGTATACAGGAATTTTAGCATACAGCTAAAGAAAATGGAGTTTCTTCTTCCAACTCCTTACTTAGAAAACCATATGTGATTACCATGCCACTATTAAAAAGGCTGCAGTAAAGGTAAGGAAGAAAAGACAGGAAAAGTCAATTTTAAAACTTAGGTTTTAAGCAATTATAAAGTAAAATTTTCAGTAGGGAGAGGAAAGATGTTTGTTATTACCGCATGAAAGAATGAATTTCTTTACACTAACTTGGGTTTGTTACATAAACTGGAAAACAATTCTACCTTTACTAGTTTTATAATAGACTAACTATCATTTGTTAATTAAAATCCTAAAATTGCCCTACACGTCAAGGTAGAAAAAATTGTGCACACTAGATAAGCAGTGACAAATATCTAAACATGTCATTGTCCTCTTTCTGCTTTGCTGCACATGCAGTGGATGAGTTCATTTTCACAGGACAATTTCCCCTTCCACCACTCTCTTTTATTGTGGGGCATTTGGAGTCCTCTATGGCAAAACTACCAATAGCTTAGCAAATGTTGACTGATTAGAGATTAATTTTTTTGGATTGTGACCACTCACACCAGGAGTTTAACTACAGACATACATATTTGTAAACCACTGACTTTATACAAACCACAGCAGCAACAGCTTAGTTGCAAAATAAGAGCTAATCTGTCTAGTGAGAAAGGTCAACTAGTGAGACAGAGCAGCAAACGGGGATGTCCTCTTAGAGGGTGAGAATACTTCAGTGCAATTGTTCTTTGCACATTATTAAAGATGATACGGGTGTTAATTCCATTTACGTGTGACTAATAACACTAAGAAATGAAATCCCTTGAAAACAATTATGTCTCTTCAAAAAATAAAAAAAGTACTTTAGACAGTAAAACAAAGGACATAACAGTGCACTTCACCTCCTAAATGAGTCAGTGTCATTTAAGTGCAGAACAACCTATTAATCTTAACTCTTAGAATAAGAAAAGAAAAAACATAGTTTGCTTGGTTAATCAAAATCTAGAGCTACAGAGAAAATGCTTGTCATCTGTTCTGCTGTAGTTTCTTTAAAAATTCAGTAGGTAAGTTGCAATTGTAGAACATGCATCTAATCATCATAATCTGTATCTCAGTGTCTTTTACTGAAGGCTACTCACAGTACCTTAAACACTCTTAAGCATTATTGAAATCAGCCAAATGCTTTTGATGCGGAATATCCTCAAGCCTCCCAGAACGATCCAGTAGTAAAACCAGAATCAAGAAGAACGAACTTCCCTATAGGATGGGAAGAAAAAGGCTTATAAACCAACTTGTCATGGATTTTCAAACACTGTTCTGCTCAGTAAAGCATTAACAGATGAAAATTCTTGTTTTCCAAAACAACTAAGTAGAGTACATAAGTACCTAAGTCATATTCATTCTCCAGAAATGTTACCGACTTGCACAGAGGGCGCTAAGTACTTACACCAAGTGTAAAAACAGGAATTATACTACTCTGAAAACCATACTCGTAGCTCTATCTGTAAAGAAATCTATGTACCTGTAACAGAAGGTAAGTAATAAAGGACTGAATGTGTCTGGACCTAAGCAGTCCCTTTCAGCATCCTTTAACTACAGAAATTCCAAAACATGGACACTGTTGGACTTGTTCAGTTTAACATCTTCAAGTTAATACTCTGCTTTTTCTTCAAAACAGCTCCTGACTTTCCTAGGGAGTTTTAAAGTGTCCGTCATAAATCAGTTGTTTGCCAGAGCTCATGACATTTAGTGATACAACAGATAGAAGAATGGAGCAGGCAGGGAGCACTGCCCTCACTCAGGTGCCTGAGGGAAACATGGTCAAAGGAGACAATTTATATGGATAGACAGCTTCAGACAGACAGCTGTGTGCTTCCAATTCTGTCATACAGTTGCTTAGCGTTGCAGATGGGACTCCTCCAATTCTCACTTGGGATTAGGTATTCACAGCAGCAAGTAAGAAATGCAGTGCAAAGAGCCAAGTAACTGAAAAGGAGAATGCTGTAATCAGTTACGATAAATGGATCTTCTTTTCTGGGAAAGACCTGAGAAAGGGCAAAAGTAGATTTAAAAAAAAAAAAAAAAAAAGAAACATTCTCCAGTTCCCTTTTCACCTAAGGAAAGGTTTCAAATCAAATGTAGCTATTTGCTCAAATAAAATTAAATACAAGCTTTAATAAAGTTGGGCAGAGACCTTATATCCCACTACCAGCCTCCTGTACCATACACTGTTTACACTTAACAACACCCTGAGTTGTAAGGAAATATATATAATCCCTTTCTGTGTGGAAAACAGTGTTACTAAGACATAAATTGCCTTGTCTGAAGTTAGAAAAAGCAAACAGGGAGAAAGGGTGGGGAACATGATCTATATTTCTCTCAGCTGAGCTGATGTGAAAACAGTTTTGGTTTTATTTTTGACTCTGAGCATTTCCACACACCCAAGTTTCCACAAGCAAACTTTTGGTTTTCCAAGGGTTTCATCCCAGGACAAAATACAGGTTTCCATTATGTCCTTTTTTGAACACCTAATCCTCCTCTCCAAAAGGATTCAAGGGAAAATTATCAATGAGCGCTATAACTGAGGCCTTGTCAGATATCAAAGCTACAAGGCTGTTTTTCCATATTTTTGCCTTAGAGTCTTGTATGCCTGAATGCTTTCACTTAGCTTTCACCCCTGCTAATAGAAAGCAGAACATTACAACAACCAGAAGGTAAATCAAGATATGACAAAGACCTTCTAAAAAAACATGAGTGCATTTCAATTAAAACTTGGATTTTGCTGTACTAATTGTTCCCATTATGTTAATATCATAATTGCTGCCATTTTCTTACATAATCTTGCTGCTCCTAACAAAAAAGCAGAGCAACCGGTAGAAAGCTTGAGCATGCCATGAGACATTTTCAAGGCAGAGAACAGGAGGTACAGCTAATTTGTGAGCAGATTTTGCTAGAATACTATGGAATAATGCAACTCATTAATTCTTCATTAAGTTTAGGAAGCCAAGCTTTTAAATCATAATTAGACAATATTTCTGCCCCCCCCCCCCCCAAAAAAGGCTGTCAAGAATGTGCCTTCTCAATAGACATTACAATGAATTTTTCTGCAACAGAATTGCTAATGGATTAATAATTGGGTAGTTCACTTAATAGGAGAGTGCTTATTATTAATAGAATTGCTAACAGTACAAGCTTTGGGAAAAAAGTCTAGTTAATGATCCCTTTTTTAGAACTGATATACAGAAGAAGGTACATTGCACAATTCTGATGAGAGCATGTCTCTTCTTTTGTGCCTTTTGCACTCCTCTTTCTCTTACTCTCCTCTTGTAGCATTTGCGTGCTCTATAATTGGACAGTAAGATCATTTGCACCTGCAATGAGCTATTCAGGATCTTGAAATGTTATTAACTAATATTAAAGAAAATCATCCTCTTCATTTCATAGAATGCTAGGGAACCTAGGACAGAGGGGACATGTTTTAGACAAATGCAGAGTAGGCTAATATCAGCAGCCCTTGCCAGTGATGTTTCTTATGTTTTCTTCTACACTATGTTCTCACACTGCTTAATGCTATAATGTTGTACCAGAATGTAGTTGTAGTGAATATTAACATTCTTGTTCAGTATGGTCACACTTGAGAGACATTTCCCAGTGGCATTTCTGGTCAGCTAACTATCTCAGCCAGCAAGTTTGGTGGTTCAGTTGAAGAGATCCTTTCCCAGTAGGCAGGCATGTATGTCTCATATATTCCTTCTGTAGCAGGCAGCTTTTAATAAATTTTTCACCCCCAAATACTCCACAGGAGGGAGAAAGAAAAAAAAAAAAAAAACCAACCCCACATGCAAAACAGAGAGGGACTAATGGCACTGCTTGAGAAGGGTTACATGGGACCCAAATTCATGATGGTGCCCAGGTAGGTTCTCTGCAAAGGAATAGTAGCTGATAGCTCAGTGAATGCAGAAGAAATACTATTTACACAGATGTCTCAAAGCTGTTTCAGTTAGGTCAACAGGAGCTTCCTAATAACTTCATAAGGTCTCTCCCACCCCCAGAATTTAGCTCAAACATGGCAGTTATAGTCAGTAAAAATGAAGACTATAAATGTTGCCTTGAGTAAACTGGGGCACATCTAAATAGGCGGAAATGTTCCTCCTGGCATCATCTTTCTGGCTCTGGTGCTAATAAAACATATCTTCAAATGACTTGTAAACTGTGTAAATAATGAGTGACCTACTATTAAAGAAGGCTAAATGAATTAGCTTTACTGCAGTTCCCACTGCAAGACCATTGATAGAGAGTGTCTGATTGTGGTCTATTCTAAGGTTGATTTACATCATTCTGGCAGTGTAAAGGGGAATTAAGTGAACATAAATGTGATCTATGCCCACTTTAAGAATCCCTTCCTGCCTCTATGTTGAATAAAGGGAGCTTACTGTAAATAAGACTGAGAAAAATTACGTTCAGTTTGCTAGTTTGGCAAGAGAATAAAGTTAAGTAATCCTCAGGGTAAGAGGTCTGAAGCAGAGTAATTTCAGCACATGACCTGGGAAAGGAGAAAGAACCCTCAACAAGGTATTCAGACAATAAACCCAAACCTCTCCCTTTAGTCAGGGAGACTGAAAAGGCATCCTCTGATGCCTTTCTTGCTTAGTGAAATGAAAGCTGAGAAGTATAAAGAACATCACCATCAAAAAGGACTCTGCCAGCATCACTTGTTCCTTAAGGATATGGACTCCAGAGGGGTTTTATATGCTTCAAAGTCCCAGAGAATTCTCTCTGGAGCATAAAATTATTTAAATTCCTCCTTCCACCTCCTGTCACTAACAACCTCTGTAATTCTCAGGGGCAATATGAGGAAGAATCAAATGTAAATAGATTTAAAGGGGCAAGTCTGGAGGAGGAAATAGCCATGTCTTCTTGGTGGCCTCTCCCCTTTGCTCTGGGCTCAACATTCTGCCAGTTAGGAGGAGAAGGTAATCTGCCAGGAGAGACTGCAACAAATTCAAATGCCACAGTCCCTTTTGCATATGCAGTGACCTGTTAAGGGCAAATAGCATAATTCCTTTCTATGAAGACAAGCTATTCTGTTTATCCAGGGATACTTGAGAGAATTAAGAAAGTATCAAGTAATTGAGACAAAAAACAGTGTGTGGTGTCTGCAGAAGGGGGTGAGGATTCAAGAGGTCTGGACTCCCTTGTAGAATTATCCTGTGAGCTGAGACAAGTCATTTCACCTCTTTAACTCAGTTCCATACCTGCTATATAGAGAAAATACTTATTTTGCTACCTATCTTGAATGGCAGAGACCAACTGCATGCATACGCTATCCATCCTTATGGTTTTGCATTTGATACATTGGGGGTGGGAGTGGGGTGTGGTGTAGGGCAGCAACCCCATCCCCGCCAGGTGTCAGCTCTTCCTTAGGCATCAGCTAAAATCAAGCAACAATTCACCTTGTATAGGAAGTGTCATTACAATTAACGTCAAAACTTCCTAGGCAGTGACTCTGGCATCTCAATGGGACAAGACTTTTGAGATTATTACATATTAGCAGAAAGCAAGAGTGTCTAAGTATTTCTTTTTTACCATCTGATTATATTTATCCTGAGATACTTATAGAATAGCTTGGTATTTCTATGTGAAATCTGTGTGTCTCTGCATGAGCCTGCATCATGTCAGTGAACACACACTACGCACGTATTGCAATCTTTTTCCTCCAGCACTGAGAAGTCAATTCCTGCCTTTTCTCACAGCTGCGTCCTTCATTGCCAACTTGCTAAGTTTTCCAGCTGCCTTCATGAAATCTGAGACATAGTACCCCAGCCCTTGTTAGGTGCCATCCTATTGTTTTCCTTCAAACTCTCTTCTAACACTCTTTTTGTTGCAATGACAACAAAAAATCTTGACACATATACCGAGACCACTGTCTGTCACAGTGACCAATGCTGTTCCACAGTTTCCGACAACTCCATCTGTCTATACCCATCTGCTTCCTTCTGTTTTATATTCAGATTATTAATGCTTTGAAAAACAGACTACTCTGTTTTGTGCCTAGCACACCAGGGGATAAACAATACTTCTGATAACCACATGGTCACCAAAACACCTTTGCAAATCCAGCCCCAGACCTCTTGTCACCTGCTGACTAGCTTCACTCTATCTTACAAGGGTTATGCTGTTTCAGCTCCCTGTCTGCAGTGTTACAGGCAATGTTGACATGGCCTGTATCAACCTCAGCAACACATTTATGAACGTCTTGCCAGCAATAAACACCATAGAGAAAAAGGATCCAAATATCCTGCATTCTGCCAGAAGTCAGAGCAAAGAGCTGTCAGTGTGTTGTGTCTTCCACAGGCAAGAGGCTTTTAAGACAACACACAGTTCCTTCAAGAAATAATTCCTGACTCCATAGGAATAAATATATGGAAAAGACAGAAGCCATAGGTGCCAGATTCCTAACTGATAAAAATTAGCAGAACACAGCATATTCAAAGATGCTTTTAAAATAGTGAAGTCCCAGCACATCAAATACTCTTAGTGGCAGTTGTCACACATTCCCAATATTCCCAAGGCACAAGTTGTAGCTGTTGTGATGGAGGAATATAGCTGCGCAATCACAGAACTTGCTGCTACTATACCAGCTTGTTTTTGTCAAGGCAACTTTTTTTTTGATTCCCAGCTGCACTACATATTCGTCTCCAAGATGCAAAGAGAGCAAAAGAGAGTGGGTCACATATTTAGCAAATGACAGTAATTCCATGAAAATGATAAAAAGCAGCTTGTCTATCACCAGCCTCCTTTTGTGTTTGACTTTGAGGCACATTATCTTTGCAGAAAATAAAATGCAAGTAATGAAAGAGAGAAAAACAGAGCCTGTAAACAACAAAAAGCAAATCTCACAGGCTGACAAACTTAACTAAAGTGTAAGAAAAAGTTGAGTGCCTGCCAGTTTTGTATACTACCATGGGGTTCAGTACTCCTTCCAACACAGGCACTCACACGCCTCCACCATAAAGCACAGGAGAGGCAGATAGCACACACATGACAGAACAAGCAACTCACTACACTTGTCTTAAAAATGCTTTTAAACTTCTTCTCTCCTGCCTCAGCTTCCTTCCTTCCCACACAGATGTCCCTGCTGCAATGATCCACAGTCACATAAGCCTGACAACAGTCAATCTTACTGAGTGGCCTTTTGTTTAATACCTTAAATTTTCCCTACTTGACATCACTCTTTGCAACATATGCTACTCCTACACTTAAAGTTCAGCTTGAGCTTAATATGCTTTGTGTTAAGGCAAAAACCTCTGGTTTGGACCCAGGCACACAGCAGATAATCATGTCTGTTTTTTTAAAAGGTATGTTGTTCTCATGCTTCTGTGGTGGTGGGGGCGAGTAACACTGCTACTTACAACTGTATTCAACAAAAGCCACCTTTCTATCCTGTCTGTACAGTACCTAATGGACAGGGCTCACATCCTCTTACAGTAGATTGTAGGTGTCACTGATGAAAATAACGCTAAAAAACTTAGCAACTACATCATTAAGCCACCAGCTTCAGAATGTCAACACTGCGTATTGTGACCATGTCCATCAAATATTTAGTTCAGTTAACAACATCTCATGCAACAAGGCTCTTTAATACTGAGTTCTGGAATAAGACTTTATAAAGGAATTATTGCAGGGGGTGTTATTACAGTAATTCATTTACCACACTAGGGTCATTCAACTAGATTACACATTATGATGAAGTCCCCATCAGATGCACAAAAATGATTTTGTACACCAGAACAAGAAGAATGATAAAGTAGTAATTTTTAAAGTATGTTTCCACAATATTAAGGAATCAATGCTTCAGAGCAAGGATTATTAAATACAGAGTGGTAGTTAAAAAAGTAAAAAAGTGGAGATTTTAATCAAGATACAGAGGTGTCTCTCATTTCCATCTTTTAAGAAGAAAAGCCACTTGAATGAGGATGAACGGATGGATATTAGGCAGCACTGGAAGACAGTAATGAATAGCCTCAAAATTAAAAGCACAAGAGAATAGAAAAATCTTTTCTGTTGTATTGATTGTGAGTGACCACATGATAGTGAAATAGTCTTGTGGTACATGAGAAGCAGTCAAATACAAGCCTATCAAAAACTGGAAGTGTATGGCTGCAGACAGCTGTTTTCATTCAATCAGAGCACTTCATTTTGTGAGGCTATGCAGTCATGTTAAGACAGTATGCGTTCCATATGGTACACTTTCCCCATTATTTTCAGCTGCTCATGTTACACCTCACAATTAGGCAATGTGTAATGCAACCAGACATTTACTCTACAAAACTGAAAACACAAACAGAACTGAACATTGCTGAGAAGGCAAGCACAAAATGCAAAAGCCTGACTGTAGCCCAAACCTCACCAGCAAAACACTGGAATCATCAATGTGAGGTCCAATTTCAGAAGCTGTTGCTGAAGTGACATTATTCCTTACCAAAGGACTGTGTCCAACACTGCAAAACGCCTGCATTCCAACTCTGCACAGCCCTACGTCCCTGATGCTATTATTCTGTTTGTACATAAGGAACAGATCACTAAAGAGAGAGGACTTCTGTTTCTGCAAATGAAATTTGGATTGAATCCTCCCTGGTAACATGAACAAGACGTTAATTTCAGGTGCAGACAAAGTGCAGAAATGGAATTCCATTTCAGCATTCAGTTTTCTCTGTTGAGATACATTCTTACTTCAGGCTACAAATACAGTTATATTAGAACTAAGCCTTAGATAAGGTAGACGGTTTACATTAACTTGAAGCCAAATGGCACCCCTTCACTGAAGCAAGTTTATGGCTACTGAGGACCTGGCCTACACAGTAATCCAGCTACCCTTTTATTATACTTCCATAGCACCACTACCATCATTATTTATAAATAAATACAGTAATTAAGATTCAGTTTGCATTACCTTCAGCAACCCCCGGTCTTCACCTTTCCACTCTCTGGCAGCTTGAAATATAGCTTGTGTAATTTGAGAAAGATCATGCCATTCACTGGGCAAAATCTTGCATATTATACAAATTCCCACGCGGCAACAGATTAGTATACTGTAATGATGGAGACTAATTTTATATTTAATAGTGTATTATTTTACATCTAATATTTGAAAGTAAACACCGCCAATAAAGACTAAAAGTCAAAATCAGACAGTCATCCCCTCAATAGCCTTCTCTCCTGACTGCAAACAATAAATCACTTCATGTAAGTAGTGTTAAGCCATAAAACTGCAAATAAGGCATTCTGTGCTGAAAATTGATTTCTATTGAGAACTATACCTCCATGCAACTTAATTTGTAACTGACATGGATTGCCAACAGGGCTTGCAGTATAAAAAACAGATGACAGTAACTAATCTAGCTGCGTATTGGTAGTCTTGCATCTTCAATATAAATGGAACTTTGGGGTGTTCTTTTCATAAATGCAAAGCACCTAAAATAGAAAGCTATTTGTGCAAAATTGAAGTGCACGTTAAAGTGCTGTTGCAATACATCTCAGGAGTTCAACTATGGTATACTTTAATTTTTCTTTTTCATTTGTTTTTAACATTTATTACAGCAGGGTATGATCACGCATTAGGAAGGCGAGATTTAGTGTTTTACAGGAATCTGAGCAGACCTGAACAAAAAGCGCTTGTACAGTGATAATGCCAAATAACATTTTTGCCTGATTCTAAGATACACTAAAAATAAAAGCTCTGCATTCATGCACTACATTAGTGATGAAAAGAAGCCCCAGAGAATGTCTTATTTCTGCAGTGTGTTTTATCCAGCTGCCAAGAAAGAACTCCTGCAAACTATTTTTATGATGCTTGTTACTGGTAACTGATAAAATTTATGTTGTCACATAGGAAACACAGATTATTAATACTTCTATAGAATAGCAGTTGTCACAATGAAATCAGCCTGCCTGTAAGTGAAAATAAAATATAAATGAAAGTGAGATTGTGCTCTAGCCAATTTCTGAACTTCAGTGTAGATACAAGATATTATGGTAGACCTGAGCTTATTCACCTTCTCATCACCAGACAAATTGGGTTAGTGGTTAGTTGTTTGCTTGCTCATTTGTTTGTTTCTTGTCTTTAGTGAAGCAGCTGGTTCAGTATTACCAGAAATAAGAACTGATTTGATGCATTCCTGTTCTACATCCTCAGGGAAAGAATGAAAGTAATAAAACAATACTTGGATTCTCTGAATCAATTAAATTATAGTACTTACACAATTGAAGTTAATTACCTGACCCAAATACTCTTCTGGATTAGAATTACACTGCTAAGTCTTTTGCAAGAAAAAAATACCACATGGATTATTCCTAATGACTGGTAAAGATACTGCAGGTACTGAACTTTTATCTGGAGTTTTCTCAGAGCCAGAACAATGTCTGAAATCTTGGCCCCACCAAAAATAAGAGAATTGTATCACCAGCTTCAGTGGGGACATGATTTCCCCGAAGTGTATCGTTTATAATTAACAGTGTGTCTAAGTACACTTGGTGTAAGGACTTCTTTTTGTTTTTCCTAAACTGTAACTTGGATGCAAAGGTATTTTAAGTCAACTACACAAAAAGCATACACAGACTACAGACACCCCTCACCATTCTGCTGGCCTTTTTGCTGCTGTAGGAGCCTTATATGCACATGAATACATTTACATACTCTGTAAAGTTTATAAAGCCATCACTGAATATAATTAAAGGTGTATTTTCTTCCAACTGATTTTTTTAAAGTAGGTCATCATGCTGATTTAAGTAACTGAAATTGTGCCTGTGAATGTTTAATGAAAATAACAGCACGTTAGTAACGTGTAAGCGAAGACAATTTATTGTCTCATTCCTGTTTCATTGGAGTTTCTTATTCTCAGTTACAAAGACAGTTTCTACAGTTGTAATAAGATCATTTCCTCTCCTCTTCCCTTCCCCCTACACATTTATTCTGTGAAGATTAAAAAGAATAAAAGGATCTGGCTGTAAAACGTGAAGGATACAAGATTCACAGTTAAATGCCCCTAATCCCTATTCAGCCTGCAGAGCGTATATCAAATGGTCTGTTTTTCTCATGTTGAGAACATTCCCAAGTAGGTCACCAGTTTTTAAAACGTGAGCCCATCAGTAGCCCCAGAAGGAACTTTAGATATCCCTACGTGGCAGAGTGCAGTACCACACAAACACTGAAGCAAGTGCGTAAGTACAACAGTGGTAACGTAGTGGTCCTGACCCACATTTATATGCTCTGCTTCTGGATGGAGTTGTAACAACATTCCTACTATGACCATCCTGCTGCCTGCCCCTAAGCACTTCTGCCCTGTACTGCACGTTATAAAAGCCAACCTTATATCACAAGAAAAGCAGCAGATGAAATAGAGAATGGGTCCAGACTTCAGGACTAATTTCCTGAGCTTTGTACGATAGACTCATCAGTCTGGGGCATGTCACATGTAGTCAGATTATTTACATTAAGTTTATTTTACACCACCCCACTAATGTAAAAGGAGTACTTAAAGCCAATGTAAATAATTTGCTCCCCCTTCAGGTGTGTGTGCAGAGGAGTTACTGCAAATAAGAATCAAGTCATGAGTGTAATGTCATTCAAAGCCCTAGATGAAAATGATCAAACACAAATGAAGACCTTGCGATGCAATTGTGATGATGATTAAACACCACATGATGTGGCCAGCTAAACACCACATGATTAAACACCACGTGATGTGGCTAGCTAAAGCACCAAGCTTTGTTACCACCCTGAAACTTGGTATTTCCATCAGCCACACAGGTAAGAATTATGAGAATTCAGTGTGATCAAATGGAATTTACACTGTAGTGAAGAAGAAATATTAAAATCCACAATTACCTTTGTGCTCCTTCATTTTGAGTTATTTTATATACGCAGAGAGCCTAATTTTTCCCATAAATGTTAAACTGAAAAATCAGCATCACGTAAAAGATTTTCAGTAAACCAAATCTACAGCTATATTTTTCTGAGGTCCATTAATACTTTTTATTAAGCAGCAGATGACTAAGCAGCATTCGTTGAATCACTGTTCAAGTGGCATTTTCATTATGGGCTTCATTTGCAGCCACTGACAAAATAGGTGCCATGATTGAACTGAACTGGGTATTACTGGCCAAACACCAGCTTAGTAGTACTACATCAAAAATATGAGTGGCTTTTTATAAAAAATAAAATAAAATACAAAGATAAGGTCTGTCCAGGACAGGACACTACCTGAGAACCACTACCACTGAAAGATCAATGTTTTTGCATACTGAGGCAACTCCCACATGTTTGCAAGTTGGAGGCAACAGTGGTTAAATCACAGGAATATAAACTGGAAGATTTCCTGTTCCTCAGTTCACTGTGAAGTTCTAGAAAAAAGTCACATAATCTTTCTGAAATGCAGTCAGTCAGCCTCTGAAGTGATGCTCAGAATATTTCCATGCTTCCAAGAAATCTTAGAAGGATATTCTTTTTTATCCTGAGGATATGCCTGGACATCACTGCGACTGAGACCAAAGAAAATACACATTAAAAATTCACCTTCACTCGCAGCAATAGACACCTCTCAAAGCAGAAAGTTTCAGCCTGTCATAACTGGCTGAACCTTTGACTGCAATTCCACAGCCATTTCCACACTTTTAAGCTTGGGCTGATACAGGTCCACTTCCTGATTGCCAGACCTGACTTTCCCATGCGCAGCGTAGCACTGGTATCAACGCTTCTGTGATAGCACAGCAAGACAATTTAGGAAGCTGAGGGCTAACCTAATGGCAAAAACCAAAATCAGAAAAAGGGTGACTTTTCATCTGTATCATCTCCATCAGTGACCGTGACACCTGGGACTCTGCCGGCTTAAACTGCCATAAAACAGCTTGAGTGGTGAAAGACCCTTCCTCTATGTGCACCCCTCGTCTGGTACAGCCTGTCATACACACTCACTTATTTCACTATGCATTTGCTGTTTTTCTCTATATACTAAACATAGTATTTTTCCCCTCTAATTCTAAGCTTTCTGATCACAATTTTTTTAACAATGCATGTCTACATTTTTGTGCTGCTTTCCATACCATCATTGTCCATTTGATAAACTTTTATTCTGCGTAATATAGACCCATTTACCTCTAGAAACTTGAGTCTTGGCCCTACATGAAAAGTAGCCAGAAGGATTTTGATATAAAAATATGGATGACATTAACATATGGTGTGACACCATGAGAGAAACTCACTGATTTTCTTTTCTGAATGTTACAGAATAGCAATCTGCAAAGCCTTAGCTCTGCTTTACCAGCTGCAGTGTGCAGGATCTTGTTTCACTGCTGAACAAACAAGACACATGAAAGACTGTGTCAGTAGCCTTCATGGTAGGTAGTGAGCTGAGCATGGCTCCAAAAGGCAGAATGAGAAACACACTGCTCAAATACAGAAGACTTACAATTGCAATGTCTATGGAAAGACTCAGGTGCCAAAACCAGAGGTGATAAATCTTGGTGGCCACAAAGCATTATCACCCTGGTTCTGACACAGGGCAGATGTTGGCCATCACTGGCTCAATATGAAACACAACAAAAGACCCATTTCTGTCACAGGTGCACCAAGTGACTCAGTGCTGATAATACTCCCTTTCATAATTACCTTAATAATAATCAAAACCACAGCTGCTTCTTTTGCTTCTTAAAAATGACTGAATTCCTTCCTGCAAGACCTTTCTCCTGTCAGCACCATCTGTCCTGACAAATTTTTACACATAAGTTGCAGGTAAAGAAAGTCACTGATGTAGTTATTAATGTGAGTTAGTAAAGTAGCTGCATGCTTTTCACAGAACCCTGAAATTGTATCTCAGGCACAATGTATACGGTATACTATTTGATATGGCACTTCCCATCTGATAGAAAGGGTGGGCCATGTGTTGATTTCAGTTAAAACTGCAGACAATTGACAACCTTACGAAAATGACCAAAATTGTTTTTAATATATTTATTTCCATCTTCTGCCAAAACTGCATTTTTTCTCTTTTTCCAATTATTTTATGTGAACAACATACTATCCACAAAAAGAGTGGTTCACTATGTCAAAAAAAATTTTTGACGCAAATTTATCTAGCTCTTAGTGCTCTACAGTAAGTGTACCACACCCAACAATGAAATCTTTGTGGACAAAATCCAACATTTAAAGGCACAAGGCAAATTCAATACAGAACACAGTGACACAAATAAATGGAAGTCGTTACCAGACACGTCCCCTTGAACGTGGTCTAATATTCTGGCAGAGCTTGCATTTTTCCTACCCATGCTATACTTGTTCCTCCATTTTTAACTTTGTCACTCACTGCCTAACATATAGTTGCAAATTTAAATGTGGTATTTTAAAAAGCATTTTAATAGCATTCAGTGTCTGACCTACTTGCACCTACTGATTAGTGTAAAAAATTTCTCTGATTTTCATCACAACATCCTCTGAAAGAACTGCTGCTTTAAACCTTTTTGTTTTCTGTGGCCAAATATCTTCCCAAGAGAAGAAAAGTTGATTTGATATTAAAAAAAAGGAAATATTTTGGAGAAATATTCCAAAGAATGTTGCTTTGTTTCCACATCATTATTTTTAATCTTAAAAGTTAAGCATATGCTACCATTAAAATGCCAAAGTCAAGTTATTTTACCCACAGTGAAACAAACCAAATATATAACTGAGTGGAGATACCCTGAAATTTTGTCTTTTCATTTGTATTTGGATTACTGGGGAAAAAAAATCTGAGAATTTTTTAATAGCTCATTCTCATACAATGTCCTATGTCTCCATATCAAACACCAGGAAATCAGGAACTACTGCACATGACCAAACCCAGGAACACATACTGTCTCATAGTGTAAACCTTCCAGCTTGAAGTTTAGTATCCTACAAGACTGTAAAAAATTTGTCATAAACTAAACTAGTACCTTTCCATGCTCCTCATACGACCAGAAAGCTACTGTTTACCCCAAGAGTTTATAACGTAACAATAAAGTCAAGAGGCAAGAGACAGATGAAGGCAATACGAAGAAACTTTAAGACAATATTGACTGTCATTAAAGGGACTTTCAACACATCTTCAATGGACAGGTTTTTTTGTAGGTACCATAGCAAATTAATTATCTTTAAGCATACTAATCTGGATATTTGCTGCTAACTAAAGCAAAGTCGTCTTCATCATTGGCGTAAGGGGTAGTTTCTTTGGATTGCTCAACTTCCAGAGTCCTGGAAACAAAGAGGTAGCTGCAAAAAACACCAGTCATGGAAAGCTAGAAAAATTTCTATTTTTAACCATTTGGAACAACTATAAGCAATCTCAAAGACAAGAAAAATGGCAGTTTCTTGAAATTGTTAAAAGACAGATGCATTAGATAAACAGGGAATCTTACCCTTGCTGAGTTCTAAGATTTATTTGAAATTTTTAAGAAGAGTTAACTGTGCACAAATAAAGTTTGGATGTTTCCAGTCACATCAAGTATTTATTCATCTATCAGGAATACAGCAGAGGAAGCACATTCAGATAGCACATCTCTATAGCTCCCTTAAAATGCAAATAAGGCAATTGCTTCTGTTCCAGCTGTCAAGCCATTTAATAGACCTTTACATGATCTTCACAGAAAACAATGACTGTTCTGTATGCCAACAACAACATCACCAGGTCTAAACAAGGAATATTAGTGTTGAATCAAGTGTCCTGAGAACTTTTTTCCACCAAGAACATCACTTTCAGATTTGCATGATTCATGCCAGTGCCCTGTGTAGTAGTTAAAAAAAGAAAAAAAAATGTTTCCTTGCTGCAGAGGAATTCAGCAATTAATTTTTCTTTGGTTTTCTATTAAAAGCAAAATTTAACAGACTCTGCTTAGCTCAAAAGCATTAAGTCACATACATATGGATTTAACAGAAACACTTGACTGCAGAGCTAAGAAACTAAGTGCCAGAAAATTTAAGAACTTCTATGGACATTTTACAAAACATTATGGAATAATCAGTACCTTGGAGACAGAACAGTAAGAAAGGACTTCAGTTTCTGCAAACTTTTTTTCTGAAGTTAATGGAAGCACAATGGTTAAAACACAAGATGCATCAAAAGCTTAATAATGTTAGTCCACTTCTTCCTCTCCCTACCATACCTATCTATCTCTTCTTTCCCAGCAAATATTTTCAAATTCTATTTATATCTTTTTAAAATATATTTTCCCTTAATGGAATCTGGTGAGTTAGTTTGCCATGCACATCTTCATATACAGACTTCATGAACAGACTTCCAAAACTGGACCACAAGTTTCTGCAGTTTTCTTTTAGTACAATTACAATTCCAGCAGAGTTTTCTTCAACCCCCTCCATTTGCCAGGTTACGGTCTTAGTCCCATTAAAGCATTTAGAACTGGGCACTCTTAACAATGTATTTTAAGAAACACAAAATCCAGTTTCAGTTTCTGGAAACCAGGGAACTATGATCAAGTGTGACTATGTTCTTTTTACAGGCAGTATTAAGTCAGTGTGAATAATTGCTTCTTTTTCTTTGTGACTGATCTGAAGAACAAGTAATTTGGTCGGTAAAACTTAATTAAACAAAACCTGGAATAAGACCATACAGAATAAAATTAAGTATCTCAATTTCAATTATTTTCCTTGTTTCAACTAAATTTTACTTTTTAATGGCACTTCAAGAAAGCAAACTGAAATCTTATTTCCCATCAAAGCACTTCCAGTAATTGGATAGCCATTTGTTGAATTGTAATCAAATTTATACAAATGTTTGATTACTCCAAAGAACATTTTTTGAAGTTACAAATCTTACCCATTCAAAATATTTCACAAATTTGTAATGTCTGCTCCTATCATGCTCTTCTTGCATTTCTGAATTTCTATTGGGTCTGAATAAAATGTAGTATTGGTTCAGTCACAGAAAGTTCCCATTCTATTTATGCATGTTGCAATATTCCTAAATGCAGAAAATGCCCAGGAAAGGTATTCCAATGAATACTGTTACTCCTGAAAGTCTTTCAGAGTTATAGTGATTCACCTTGTAGAACTAAAACTGGCAACGGCTCTTTGTTACAGCAATCTGTCCTCTAGGCTGTGAAAAAGCAGATGATGCTGATTTGGTAGTCACAACAAACCCTTGAAAGAAACTTCATTAACAGTTCAAGTTTGCTTTATGAGCCTTGATTCATGTTTTGATTGTTATAGTGATTTTATGTACATCTTTGGCATGAGTAACAAACCTGGAATTTGGATTGAAATTACACTCATAAAATGCAGGTATTTACTCTTCTCTCACTGTACCTGCCATCTCATAAACTAGGCTATCTTGACCTGAATTGTATTTAATATTTAAAGGTTACAATTCATAGAGAGGCTCATGTAATAGAAGATATAGACCAATTCCCAGACTGGCAAACCCCGTTCACAGAAGTTCAGACTTGCTGCCCTTTAAAGAGACTTTGCCTTCATTAACAAGGGAACCCAGAGTAAGAAAGGTCATCTTGATATTCTCCCTGGAGTGGTTATTCTCATGGTTCCTTTTTCCAGCCTTGCCTGACACCTACTTCTTCTTCAGAGTCACTTCCCAGTAAATTAGGAATTTATTTACCCTTTTTCCTAAAGGGATCATCTGTCAGGCAGTGCAGGATGCTTCAAACACTGGCAATCAATCATCTCAAAAGCTTCCCAACAGCTTTCTTGCAAACCCATTAATTCAGAGTTTAGGAAAACTGATAGTTAATATTTAGATTATCTCTCAGACCACGTTTTTAATTCCACTCTTGGAAATGAGACCCTCGTGTTGGTCACTGGATAAAGCGCTGAACTGAGGCTTCTATTCCAAATCCTGCCATTTCCAATCTTATATCTCTGGCAAGGAGTTCAAGTGACAGGAGCTCTTCTTCCAGGCTGCAAATTTATTTATTGGGTGGCCTCAGGGAAGGTCACTTTCCCTTCCTTTTCTCACCGTTTATTTATTTACTGTATGCAGGTTATATATAAAATGCTATTAACTTCCTTTGAAAAGTTTTTTGAGGTCTATGAATGAAAATAAGGTGGTATTAGTATTCTTAAATAGGTTGTTCATCTGATCCTGTCAGACAATTCTCTGCCTTTCTTAAGAGGAATTCAGGAAAAATAAACATGGACATTTACATGATTGGTATTCACCTTGAAAACATACATCACCATAGATGGTTATAAAAATAAATAAAAACATTTCTATTGTGTCTCACAGTGTTGAAGAAAATCATCTTCAGTGATGGATGTTGCTTGAACTGGAGCAAAGCTACAGAAGTAATTTCTTTAATGAGTTAAACCAACAAACGAAATACTAATTCCTCTAACATAGATTAAAACTAAAGCTGACAGTATGTTTCTAGCCAAAAAGAAACAGAACACACATGCTGTTTGTTTCAGAGAGAGACCTCTGAAGTATTAAAATAAGAATAAGAGATTATTTGCAGGCTGTGCTGCTCAGTGCATTGCTGTGACATGTCTGCTGCATTTCATCAGTGCTCAGAACTGAACTGCACAGCCCTGGGAGTGCTTGTGACCAGAGGGGATAGAGAATGGGCAAACACTGCCAGTTTTCTTGCTGCCCACAGTCAAGCAAGCAGTATGTTCTGTGAAGGGTAATAAGCAGAGGCAGCTACCGGCCCATCTGGGTTCAGAAAATTTGGCATAGTTTCCCCTTCTCACTGCAGATGTGAAGGGCCAGATCTAGACATTTAACCTGGATAATAATGGTTGGTGTAACAATTCAAGGTTAATAGGAATAGAGAAGAGAGAGAGATACCTAACAGAGTGCAACAATGCAGGAAAACATGCACAAGTTCCAAATCTTGATGTAGCTACTGACTCCCTGCAGTCAAACACAGTGCAAAGACTCCTCAGTTAACCAGACCCAAGACAACTATGAATCAGTAGATAACAGCGCAGATCTCTCACCACCTTACATGGCTCTAGGGTCAAGCTAAGAAATCCCTTCACATAAACAAAGGCAATCTAAATATCTATGCACTTACGTACTATATAAATAATAGAGTACTGAGTTCAATCACCCAATCTGTCACACAGTACATTTTCTGGCACATCACTCTCCTCTGCATGTTGCTATTTCACCTTTTACCTTTTGTCTATGCTTCTGCACATATTGTTTGTCTTGAGTTTAGCTTCAGTTGCATACAACACAGACATAGCAAAAAAAATCTCATAATGAAGGAGGATGGACGCATGAAACACAGAAGGATAATCTGTCTTTGCAAAACCTTGTCTCAAAAGCAGTTCTTGTCAGAGACAGCCTGAGGAGGACTTGTGCAGACTACTTTCCTAACATGTTCCTTCCTCTGAAGCTGGCTAACTAAACTATTCTGATATTTCGGGTTAGTCAGAGTTAACATGCAGTTTTTACTTATGGTCACCTAGCAGTAATAGAAAATATGTTTTCTGAAAGATGTGGTGGAAACTTACTGCCTAAGCTATGTCAGCTAAGCTACAGAAAGCACTCGAGGATGTGCCTAAATTAACCTGGCAAACAAATTATGCGGATGACCTATGAGATCTGTCTACGTCTTTTAGGACTGTATTTTCCATTTCACTAAGTGCATAAAATTAAGCAAAAAGCCATTTTCAACAACACCGACTTTAGACAATTATTCTAATGAGTACCTGACATACAGATGCTAATTAATTGGTGACTGATTATACATCTTTTAGGTGTCAAGACAATGACTTAATGTTGAATTTAACGAACAAAGCTGGAGTAGACTTGCTCAGCTACAGTTCATGTCGTGCTAAATTAGCTGCACGTTAATTGGATTAAATAACTTATTTTAAGTTACAAAATGTTTGACCAATGCTGTTATGCAACGCCAAATTGAGAGGTGACATTCTCCCATCTGTCAGAGCATTACAGGATGAGAAGGCAATTTCTTGTCCTAGAAGAGTTCTCATGACTGTGCTTTGTTTTGAAATGAATAAGAGAACCCCTAATAGTGATCAACCAATACACTTGCATGGAGAATGAACCAGGCAGAGCAAGGTCCCAAACGTTTGCCTCCTGCCCTAAGTGCCCCTTCTGTTTGTTACTCAGGATTGGGCAAGATCTCTCTCTCAAATTACGTCCCTAAAAATATTTCCACATAAACGCCTTGCAGTCTTGAAGAAAACACCCAATCTGCTAAATTTAGCATTTCCCATTGAGGGTAAGAGGAATTCCTGGAAACATTCATTTCTTAAATATTACGTTATTGTTTGTGTCCAAAACCTCTCAGATGAAGAAAGATGTTTCTTGTGTTGTAACCATCGAAACATTTGACTGGAACCAGCATCTAACTATAAAGACTAAAAGCTAAGGAAACAACTGACTTTTGCTATAATTACAGCACAATAGCAGCAAACTAGGAAAAAAAGTGGATTTTTTTTTCCCCTTCTAGTAGACCCTAAGAAACTTCAACAAAAGCAAATGTCTGAAAAAAGATTATTTTGTCCTCTTTCCTAAAAGAAAGAGAATGCCTTTAGTGCATAGTAAATTAATGCCATTCCCGTCAAATCTGAAATGCACAGCAAGAAATCCACTGGAGAATCAAGTATGCAGGTATGCTTGATTCACACATAAGGCAAAGACGCTATACCATTTCTGTGAACACAGCTTTTGAAGGATTATGCATGTGGAACAGGATGTAACACAGACTGGCCTCAGGTAGCATCATTTTCCCCTCCAGGGGTGTGAATCTATTAATGCCTTTATTCTACTGTAATTGAATCTTTAAAACTGTAGTGGTGAGGGCTTATAGATTTAGATTCAGAAGTCTCAGGTTCAATTCCAGCAGAGAATTTTTCCAGGTCTGTTGACAGAGAGATGAACGCATTTTGAGTACATATTTGTCACAATAGGGGAATGAAAAACTATCAATTTATGTCTTAAACTGAAGAAGAGAGGAAATGGAAAGACAACCATTTATATTCTACAAGACAAATGTGTTCAAAGTGTGGAACTAAACTTGCCTTTAAGGGTATTAACAATACTTTGCCAGTAACATACTGTGATGCCCGATACTTTAAAAAACAGTTGTTTTAAATGACTGAAAGATAACATAATAGTAAACTACTGTTTGTTGCATCCTGATGCCTCTAGAACCTGGCCACAGTGCATGATCAGTGCCCACGATGGGCAGAAAGCTGCTACTTTTCAGCAGATAGGAGATAGAGTCTAAGGTCAAAGCAAGCAGAACTACTGAGCACTTTTAAGATGAGTTGATGTCAGTGGGAACTAGCAGTATTGAACACATCTGAAAAAACTAGCTATACTTTCCCCTCAACCTGCATAGATATTTCACATGACAGGAACCAAACTCACTTCTTGTGAAACTCAGCACAATGCCTTCTGTTCAGTCTTACAAAAAGCATATTTCAAGAAGTTTTCAAGTTGTTGTTTTTAGACTGAAGAAGCTGATGTAATGATGATTTGTGGGTGCACACTTGCATCTTGTCTCCCTTCAAGACAAGGGGCAATTGATAACCAGTCCCAATCAAATTTCAGAAAGGGAAAGAGATCACAAAAGAGCAGGGAGTCTCTGCTAATGCCTTTTCCCATCCCATCCCGCCCAGAAATTCTGAATACCTCTAAGCTCATAAGCCACAGAAGAATCCACACACCACAGGCATTATCAATGCTACCCAAATGGAAGATCATGACTTTTTAGACACCAAACACATCATCTTTAACTTATGTTATTTCTTGTTTATTTAATAAGAAGCAAACACCAATAATTTTTTTACTCCTCTGCCTCCTATGCTGACTCCCATATTTAAAAATGAGGAAATTCACAGTACAACCTTCAGATAAGAAAAAGTATGATAGAGAAGTTAAGTCACAAGACACGGAGCCACTGGAAAGCAGGCTTCATTAGCTCTCACAGGCATGGAGCTACTGTTTACTCACATAAAAGCAAAATGACAAAAGGTGAGCCAACTTGTAAGCAACTGAGCAATTGTTCCTAAGTGAGAATAACTGAAAAGGTTGACAGCTTTCTACTTAAAAGGGACAGGGGAGAGAGGAAAAAGCTGTTTGTTGTTTACCCTTTTATGGCCAAACAATGGGCCTGATCTGCAAATTAAACTCTTCTTCCCATCAGTTGCATTTGAACAAGCCCTTTTAAGCCTGCAGAACAGAAAGAAGCTAAATGCCACCAACTACCTTTCTTACACATCCTAACAGGTGTTGAAATACACATTCAAACACACACATTTTCTCTTCTTTCCCCACTTCCTCTTTTAAAGGTCATACTTAGTTAAAAAGCATTGCATGCTGAGTTACATTTCAGATTCCCCAAAGTAACAAATTTCTCAGGGGCAACAAGATTTCACCTTCAAATGCCCCGTTACTTATCTGAGATTCTGTCTCAACACCACTGTCTCCTTTCAAAACATTTTTGTTTGCCCCAGTTCAAAGTAAAGAATCAAAGAATTTTTCAATCATATTTCTGTATATGAGTATATAAGTCTATGTATATATATTACAGATTTAAAAATCTGTCACTGGCAAAAGTTACCAGCTGACACACAACAAAGCTCTTGGGAATTATTTTTCTCTCTCTTGTCTATTTAACTGTAAAGATCTTTGTAAACAGCAATATAACTCTTACTTTCCAACCTGCATCTTCTTATATGGAACATTTTTAGTGCATCTGATGCAAAGCTTTCTCTTCTGCTGTGGAGCTTTGTCTCATGAGCACTTTAACAGAGCCAAAGGAGCTTGTTTAAAGCAAAGCTGAGTGCTCTCCCAGGACGCATCTGGCCTGATTCTCCACTCACTCAGAATGATACAATTCTAGAACAAGTTGAATTTCTTTGTTCAGACTTTCTTATTATTCCCAAGTATTAAAAAAAAGGTCTTTTCCTAAAGGCATCAATATACACATAACATGGTTTCCATATTTCTGTGTGCAAGCTCAGAATTCCACAGAGTGTTAGACAATAAACACACACATTTAGGCATTTGCAAGATGCCTTCTGAGAACTAGTACATGAGGAACAGAAAACGCGTCTATCTGAGGTAACTTAGATGTTAAAATAAACAAAGAATGGCCAATGTGTTATGAATTATTGCTAGTTTTTCCTACAGAGTCTGAAGTTTCAGGCTCCAGCTTACCAGCATGTATAATCCCACCTGTAAAGGCCAGCTCCCAGTATATTTACCAGGAATGTAAACCTCTGCACAAAAGTACATCCATGCACACACACACAAATATACAGCTACTCTTGAGAATTAAACCCAGCATTTTACCTATACTAATGCATAAAGTCACAGTAATTATACCAAAGTAATGTCATCTTTACTTCCGAACTCAGAAAGCTGATAGTTATGGCTGCAGCCAGCTCTCCTGAGAATGCAGGCACACAAGGTCATTGTATTCTATGTCTGATGCAATATGCTACACATTCTGAGAAATGGCTTTGTTACCCTCTAAATCATAAATGACAAATTTCAAATTAGGCAATATTCAATAATGACAGAAAACCCTTCAGAACCATTCATATTTACGCAACAGGAGAGATTCTGTGTCCCAAGTTACAGGGCAAGCATGACCTAGGTGATCTTCACTCCCCCACCTAAACGCCCACTCCCCAAAAAAGAAGAAAAATCAACCGAACATTGAGAGGAAAACAAATACATCCACTAATGTGGTCTGAAGACTGGGAACTGTTGCTCAAACAAGCCTGAATAATCAAGGTTGTCCTTGATGAGCACTGCTCATAAGCAGACATATTTTACATTCTCCACCCTGACATTTAATAGAATGAAACACTATAATCCTTTCTGTAATTTTATCAACAGCAGAGCCAGAAGGCAGGCAGCAAATACTGGCAGGAAAAAAAAAAATCATCAGGAAGCTCTGATATCTTTCTAAAGGGTGTGCTCAAATTGCTATGCAGATCATTCAGTGAAGATGAAATATTCAAAGCATTGGAGGGGATATGACATAAGTTTGGACACTTTATTCTAAGCTTTCATTAAATAATGATAAATTACAATGAGAAATCTGTATGGAAGATGGATTCTCATACCAGTTATAAGCATTGCCAGAGAGTTTAATCAAATTTATGTAAAATATTATTTGAAATATTAGGTCTAATATTTACATGCATATAACACATGTAGAGTTTTGACAGTTTTGAGCAAAAGTTTATGCTGAATTATTGAAAGAAGAGCAGGATTCACTCAAGCAGTTTAGGAGAATTAGGCACCCAGTTCACAGGATCTTTTGAAATCCCAGGCTAAATAAATCATCTTCCGGAGGACTATCAGAGAACAGGTATTTTATTCATTTTGCTTTGTTACAATCTTTTATGAAACATTGTGACTGTGAGGAAAGACAGACTAAGTTAATATTACTGCATGTATCATGAACAGTTCTGAAAAGAATAAAAGTTTTTTTAAATAAGAACTATAAGACAAAAGAATTATGACACTTGCCCCAGCATACAATAATAATGGGAAAAGAACAGCATGGTCATTTCCCAGCCCTTTCCCTGTTTGCTTTCTAACATTACGCTGATTTTTAAGTGTCTTTTAAAAAAAAAGTCTTGATTTTATTTTACTTCAATGGAAAAGAAAAAATTACAATGAAAACAGGGGAAAGAACAAGCACTGATAAAAGTTAGAAAGGAGAACTTAAGCTACATTTTATATACATAGCTGAAGATGTAACATCCACCTGCAGTTTAAAAGTCCATCAGGTTTTAATCCTCATTATCCCCTGGGCTGGAGAGGGATTTCTACCACTGGAAGGGCCTCACCCAGCACAAAACGAACATCAGTACATGAGGAAATACCAGGCACTCTGAAGAGGTTATTTTCTGGTTTTAGGCAGGAACTCCTTTCTGACTGAAAAGCCTATTTAAAAATAAAATGTAATAGAAAATTCTTTAAGGAATGAGCAATTTCTGACATCACAACTTTCATCAAATCTTACCAGATACATTCCTACAAAACATCATTCAGACTCAAAGAGAAAATATCCAAAGTTTGCTCTTCCATTTTTCCTTCTCAGTGAAGGAAATCCCATCAAGCTTGCAATGGTTAGCTGAGAAATGCACAGAATTTCTACCATAGCAAATTACTCTCTTTCCAGTGCATTTCAGCCTTGGTCCTCTCAAAGGCCACAAACTGGTCAGAAGATAATTTCTTGTAATGCAAAGAATGCTACTGAACATCATACAGGGAAGAAGAAGGTAACACCTTCTGTTACAGTTTGAACTCTGGTAGAGAAATCTCTTGCAAAGTTATATGCAGTTTAAAGCAGTAAAGTCATTTAGGAAAGGGGAAGCTTCTGGGCAAAGACTACATTGAACTGAAGAAAACAATGCATTTAGGGACAAACATGTTTTATATTCTGGCTATTGCTCTGATAGAATCTGGTGGCCACCACTGAATGGAAGGACTCCAATTATTTCAAGAGACTGTCAAAATCCAACCATAGGCTGCCTGAACTTTGGAAACTGAGGAGGTTTTTTGTTGTTATTGTCTGAGGTTTTTTTAATTAATCAAAAGGAATTCTTTTTTATAATTTTTCTGGTTGACTTTTCAACAGTACACGTCTGCTTGCTCTAGAAAATTCTAATTTTTCACTAGATGCTTGAAAGGCGTAATGATTAGGCTAAAAATCCAGAGATTTTGACTATGCAGTGCCATAATGTTTCAATTTTTTTCCCTTCTCTAAGGTGCAAGTGCTCTTCAGTCTTCTTCATCGCAACAGAATTTTTATGACACACCACTTTCCAATAACCTGCAGAAATTTCATCAAAAAAGCTCAACTCACAGGAGCAGAGGAACAAGAGGGAGCAGATAACATCAGAGCCCCCACAGGAGTTCAAATCAATGGTCCCCTTGACCTAGTGTTATATTTCCCTCGGTGGCTTGCAATAGATGACCGCTGAACATGAAAAGGATGGGATAAGCATGAACTGGCTCAGCTCCCCTGAAGTACTTCAATGAAATTATGAAATCTATATTTAACTTTTTTTGTTTCCCTCCACAGAAAGAAACCTATTTTCCATTAAGCCTTGTAAACAGCCATTTGCAAGCATACAGCCTACATTTAAACACGTATGTGACGGAACAAAATGGTCTAGTAAGTGGTATTCTTTTATCAGTAAGTTACCCATTTGGGAGGTAAAATAATTAAAAACAAACAAGCAAACAAAACAGGAAAGTTTGTTTCTGCAATGCACTGCAAATCTGAATGGCAGGTTTGCAGTAGAAACTAAGGGTTTTGGCTGCCTTTTTTTTTTTTTTTTTTTTAAATGAAAACTCAGACATAGACTTATTCCATATGATTGGCACCACTTTGTCCTCTTGGCAGAAAGAGGCACCTATCTAGCTCATAAAACCATACTATTCCCCAATGGGAAAAGGCAGCCAATTATCCAGAACAAATTGTGACTGTAACAGTGAAGATCATTTTATTATTGCCTGGAGGGTTTTTGAAGCTCTCCCTATGAAATTGTCTCGTAAATAATTCAATGAAAGTGATTTACTTTGGTGGGGAACTTACAAGGGAAAGCCTTTCAAAAGAGTATTCTGTCAAAAGTTATTTAAATTAATTTAATCTTAAATTCCAAACAAATTGACTTAGATCAAATTTCAATATCAATTAACAAAGGCTGGTAATTTCTTTGTGTGTTAAGTTAAATGGCTAAAAAGGACCTAACAACATGGTTATGTTCACTCTATTCCTGCCTATAAATACTGCAACATGTTACTAAGAAGTAGAAGCCTCTGATCATAAGCCATGAAGAACTTGCAAGGACTTTAAACTGGCTTCTTTAAAGCTCTGCAGCATATCTCATGCACCAACTGTGATGCATCTTAAACCGAATAACCCGCAGCACAGCATGCCGTTATTCTTTGGCAAAGCTATTGACTGCATTTGGAGCTACTCTAAAGTTCAGAGCACTGCCATTCAGAGATAACAGAACAAAACCTTGTTTATGTAACATAAATTCACCCCCCCATGACAAATGGAATAAGCTTTCACTTGAAATGCAAGCATCCCCGCACTTCCTGGACATATCACATTTCTTCCTCCATTCCTAAAAAGCTGAAAAAAAAAAAAAAAAAATTCCATCTCTCCATTCCCCAAGCAGTTCTGGTATAACTGTACACAATGGACAAAGGAAAAAAAGCCAAAGTGAATGTTGCTCTATCTAAGAAAGAAACTATCAGAACAAAAGAAGTGCAACCAGTTCTAAATCTGATAATTTCTTGTCACTTTTGGGGAATGTAACAATAAAATTTATTCCTGAGTCTGCTGTATTTGCCTTGGGAGAATCTAACCTGGAAAAAAAGATATTAAAGTGACTTATATTTAGTAGGGAGACTAAAAAGGCTGTGCCCCACATTAGTCCCAAATGGCAATAGATGTCCAGCTCATACCCGTACAATGCAAACGCTGTTGCACAGCGCTTATGTACACTGGAGTAGCGTCCATCCATTGCTAAGAAATAGAAAGATGTAGAATGAGCCTATATTCTCTCATAACTAGTGAAGGAACGTGACCAAGAAAGCATTTAGAGATCTTGAAACCTCTGAATGCTAATACAGATTATGGTAGCCTTAAACATGTCCTTAAGTGATTTACTTAGAGGGGAAAGCATATTTCGATGCCCAAATATCAACTATTTGTCTGAATGTATTCTGAAATACAGCCAGCAGAATAGAAAAGGAAAATGCTTTCATAAATATAATTTATAGTGGTTATCTGACTGGATTCTTTTCTATCCTTTGCTATTATTTTCTTTGAGCTTTTGCTGTGCAGCTACATTTTACAGGAACACAAATATTTGCAAACCACCTCTGGACCATCTTTTGAAGCCATCTCAGACTTCTGCAAAATTATCACATGACAACAAACATGCTAGGTATTTCAGGTTGCAGTATGAAGTCCTCTAAATTAAAGCCAAATGTAGAGAAGCACATTTTAAGTTACCACAAGCTATCTATCATGAACTGCCAATCCACCTTGAACAGCTGGGGGCTTGAGCACCTGTGAGCATGATAATTATAGGACCCTAATCAGGGAACCTAATTTTCAGAAACTCAGATTTTCAGAGGAAGCATGAATTTATATAGAATTGGACTTTTCTACTAATTCACATGTAGTAAAATGCTTTTTCTTCAAATCTTCCATAAGGTTTGACAGGAAAAGTAGTAGTAAAGGAATGGTAATGCTGTGTCAACTCCCTTTTGGAGTTATTGTTTCTCAGTAGCTAACGCAGCTGGTGGGAGGTTATATCAATTCAATTTGCAAACTGAGCTTTCCTTTTCCTCCCCCTCCTTTTTGTTTTATACCAGGTTTTATTGGAAAACCAAGTATGCTTAAATCACAGTAGCTATGATTAAATGCATGGTAACAAGGCTTAATATGGATTAAGGATGAATACAAAGGCAGAATGCAAACTATACTAGTTTAATGTAGCACTGACATATCATGCTAAAAGTGGATGGTTATGCCACTTCAAAAGTGAGAAGAGCAAACAATTATATGCAAGTTAATTTACTGGGATAGTAGTTCTTCATATCCTCCTCCCACCACTGAATACACTTCCTTTTATCAGGATTGCACAAAAAGAGGTTATGAGTGACCTACACTGCTTCTGTGTGAGGGAATGGCCCAGGAGAGGGTTTCCTCAGTTATTTACAACATTGTCGCTCTTTACCTCCACCTTAGACATAAAAAGAGGTAGCAGATGCTCTTCTTGAAGAAAGCCTCAGCAGAGAAGTGCTAGTAAGCAATTAAGAAAGGAACCATAGCTGGTGAAACAAATGTTCAAGTCTGATCTGACTCAGGCAAAGCAGGAGTATTAATCCCATTTTTTCCATGCCCCAAGTGATAAACTTAACTCCTGAGCTTTTATAGCACTGATAAGTACTCTTCCATCAGTTTTATTGCAACTTGAACTCAAAACATTTTTCTTTGAACACTTTTTGCTGCATTCCTATAAAATAGTTCTGTTTCAGTGTATTGACAGGGATAAACAACAATTAACTTAAATATTCCTGACTGCGTTTAATTACTACCAAGATAAAGTAAAACACAGTTGTGTCTCTGGCCTCGTTTAGATTTCTGGTTGTACTTTTTTTTTATCCATACCACTGTTCATTTTCTATGACTCTCTATTGTAGTGATGGAATTAGGCCAATCCTTTCTAAAGCTGTGGACAACAGGAAAACAAAGGTAACGTAACCTGCATTTCACAGGGATTTGAACTCTGCTTCTAAAGGACAAATCCCTAGTACAGTTTTTAATAATGGTGAAACTTTGACATGGCAGTTTAGAAAATAATGCTATTCTACTAATCCTAATCATCAGATGAGATTGTATGACAAACATTACATAGTTTAATACTGCAGTAATCACAAAAGTGGAACTTTTTATAGAAATATTTTAAAGCTCTTATCAAATATATATGTTCTATTATTTATACCTAAAGTCACAAATCCATATTTTATGCAACTTCCAATTACTCTTCTAACATAGTACTTATTAATTTAAAAGCAGCGATACTTACCAACTTTGATTCGACCAGATGGCTAGTGGCTTTGTCATCTTTAGCAACAGATTAATTCTTTCCAAGTTTCTCACCACTCTAAACACATTAGATGTTTTCTAACCAGCCTATACATAGCAGAACTAGTTCTCTCACATGCTAGTGGAAAAAAAAACTATGAGAAGCTCAGGTAATACAAAATGGAATACCGTGAGGCAGCCACAGAGATTCTGAAACAAACCTGTTAGTTTAGAAGAGTTTCGGCAGAACTCAGAGAAGAAAAGGAAGAGATTAAGCAAATAGAACAACAGACAATGTTAAATTCTGCCTGATAAAAAAATAACACAGGGAAAAGCATAGAGACATTGAGAGAGAACATTCATATTGTAAGAAACAGGCTGATCGGCTCACAGTTCTGGAGTTCAAGGTAAAAATTATTTTTTCTGTATTCCATGTCAACTCTTGAGCAACCTTTTCAGTAGAAGCAGAATGAAAATGTTCTCTTTTCTTCTATAATGCACAGCAAAAACTTTTTAGGTCAGATCTTGACCTAAAACTGATAACCACAGAAAGAAGCTACCCAAAGGAAAAGAACTCTATGAACTTTTTCAGTAGAGAAAAGTAGCAATTCAGCCCATGAAAAATCTAAATTATCAGCAGCAACTACCTTTAATATTAGGTTATGAAGACAAACATGGCCAGCTGTGCAAGAAACTTTTGCAGCTATGCATTCATACTAAAAAAAAAAGCCAAAAAATACTGGTACTACATTTGAGGAAAGTGGTTAAAAATAATAATTGCTGATTAAGGCAAGAATTGATCAGGAGATCTAGGTTCCTTTCCCTGCTGTGTGGTGCACTTGTTTTAACTTTCAGAAAAGATTTCCAGACATCTATTCCAAACAGGATTTAAATCAAAAGGAGGAAACAGTTGCTTGTTATGCTTATACTCAGAAGCCTTAAAGACTGAGTGGAAACTGCCAAAAGAGCTCTGAAACAATGAGGGAGATCACTTCCCATTTTCAAAATTAGTAATTTTAAACCCAAGTCCCACAAGACAAAAATCTACAGTGCTTATGAAAACTCCACACTCTGAAAAATCAGGGCATTTTCAAAATGCATTTTTCTCTTTCAAAGGTCTTCTGCAACTTTCTCAAGTTTTCCCTCTCAAAAAAAAAAAAAAATAGCATGGTGTTGATAAACAAAGATTTACGCATGAAAATCCTCTTAGGGAGGCAGAGTACATGGTTAGTAATCGCTAGAACTCCCAGAAAAATGAAGTAGTCGCATATTTTAGTTGTGTTAGAATGATGTCTGAATTGACTGCTTCAGAACCTGCTGTATTTCTGAAGTATTTTCTGTCATCCAAAATGCTTCTGGAACAATAAACAGGAAGAGATCCCTCAAAGACTTGAGTAGCAACTTCAAACTTAGAGATCACTAGTTTGAGATGACAAGGTTACTAAACAGAACTACTAAAAAGTTATTTTCTCTCAAAAACAGAAATTTAAAAAAAAAAATCTATCACCCTGTTCCTCGTGAACAGATATCTGGGTCTCAAAAATAACAGATTTTCATAAATAACAATGACATTAACTTGAAGGGTCCTTTACACAATTTAAAAGGCCTCATTTTCATAATGTCTCAGCACTTACCTTTCTTTAAATGAAAATAAGTACTTTCAAAACCATGGATCTCAGCATCGTGAAGCTATTTTCTTAAGAAAATTTGAAGGTTGTTCTTCACTAAGAGAACAGAACATTTGGTAAAAGAAAATTCATACCATTCTGCAAGTGTTTAAGTTTTCAGTAAAGTAACTTCCTCACCTTAATATCTATTCTAATAAAGGAGAAGCAGAGAACAGGAAAATTTAAGAAAGACTCATTTTATGCTTTGCACTAAAGATGACTAGAAAGTGGTTCATCTGAGAAGTAACAAAATAAAAACTTAAAATCACTGTAAGTTGTATCAGTTACTCACTTCATGCAGTATTTTTGTTGAATATGAATAAATTGGTAGAGGATTATAGGTGTACTACTCATCTTCTGCATCACAAGAAATTATATACAAGATTTCCTCATATTTAAAACTGTTTTTCTGGATAGCCTATGACATAAGCAGAATACTTAAAAAATGGTATCATTCAAAAATCATTAGGTTGACTAATTTGGTAAAGAATCCTAATTTAAAGCATTATCAAGACCTTATTTGCAGAAGATTTGTTCCTTGCAAGACTAATAAAAACATTGTGGATCTTTCTATGTTAACAACAAATACTTTGGTCTGAAGATTAACTTTAAAAAATAAAACCTGGAAAATGCCTTAAAAGTTTAACCAAGAGAAAATGAGGGTTCATCTAATTTGACTAAATGTGGAGGAGGGAAATCTCATTTTAAGTGATTGATAGTTCTGGTAAATTTGCACAGTTAGTTTATTTTTGAAATTTTCAAAGCTTCAGAGGCTTAGGGAATGATTCCACTGCTCTGTCCCTTAACTCAAGCATTATGATGTTACAGAAGTAAAAATGCAGTTGTTTTCCAAGTCCAGTTACTGGTTTAGGCTATATATTGTGTAAGTAGATAAACTACAAACATCTCTGCAGTCACTGTCATAGTAACTACTGACTTCAATTGGGAGGAGGGAGGATAACAAGTATGTGGAAAAGTCCAGCTGCAGTATTTCATCTTCTACCGTTGCTTGTGCAACTGCATATGAAAATACATAGCCTGGAAACCAAGAAAAGCTCTTAGCCATTGAAACAATAAAGTTCTGTCTAATTTCCATAGCAAACAGGACTTTAAAGATTCAGTCCTTACTTTTCTATGACCTAAATAAACAGATGAAATCATGCAAGCAAAAATATTGAAATTTGTGAGAGAATTTGACACATTTTGCTTAGGTTGAAAGGCAAGAGAAATGTCTGCATTTTCCTGGACTACTGGGAATACGATCCCCCAGAGAAGCATCTTTGTCTTTTACCATGGATATTCCCATCTTAAAACAATTAAGGAAGAAGTGTAAGGAGAGAGTGGAAGTCCTTCCACATACTGAAAAAATTAAGTATCTTCCCCCTGTATCTTGCCCTGACTGCTAAAAAAAAAAAAAAAAAAAAAAGAATTACTTTGATTTTAAGCTATGTGTTGTATCTGTCAGTAAACAAATAAAGGTCATTTTGGAGTGCGCAGAGAATGCTAATTTCATTCAGTGAAAAAATAAAAATAAATAGATATAAATGAGCCTGTAGATTAAAAGAAAATCCTGCCTAAAAGGCTTATTAAGAGTAATTTGTTATGTTTTCCTCCTAATTACTGGAATTAATAATAATAATTATATATCCTACACTCCCAAAATTAATGGGAGATGTTTCCTTTCCTAGTGCATACCTTTTCAGCAGGAAACAGTTACCCAAAGCCCAATTTTAAGAATTTGTTTCCTTAGGGAAGCTTCAAACAGGTATGAAATGAATCAAATGTTAAATGTTTATATATAACATGATGGATATAGATATATAGAAATAATCATCTCCTTTTTGATTAAACACATGAATACAATTAGAGTAGAACAAAGACAGATTTCTTGCATGTTCAAAATATTCAAAGGTGATGACACCTTTAATCGGAGGAAATGCAGCCCTCTGACCCCATCCTGAAGTAGGTCTCAATCACCAAGCAGATACTGCAGCCTGTGGAGAGGACCACTGGATCTGGAACTAAGTGCCTGTTCCTGTGTCTGCCAAATCTGCCATCAGTATCCGTTGGAACAGCATTTAACCATACAAATGCAAAAACATTGTTCTTAATTTTCCACCTCTTTGCAGACAACTACAGCCGTAAAAACCCCTACCTCCTTCACAATTAACTGTTTCTCAGAGACGCATTTGTGTTTTACTAAAATAACATTTTCTTTAGGCAGATGCTTCAGCATAATCTATACAGCATCTCTGTCATCTTCTCACAGAGTCCTCACTACAGACTAGATGAGACTGCTATTGCCTTGGCCAAACTGGATATTTTTTAAACCTAAGGTTACACTTACAGGATGGTAAGTACAAACTGTATAATTTGGAGGTGGTACACAAGTGTCTTTAATAGAGATATGTGGTATTTAGCCATGTGGAGTTCAGTATTCATTCAGAAACATTACTTTTTTTCACTCATCATTAAATGAAGGCATTTTTAGAGCAAGAACTAGTTTGTATTATAGTGGGATCTGCACAAAAAGGTAGCTATTTTAGCCGTGTCAACAATCCTCCCTTTTTAATATTTTTCACTAAACTCAGAAAAAGAAAAAAAAAAAACACCACATACCAAAAGCCAGAAATAAAAAAATTTTGCAAATACTAAGATCACTCACTTTAAATAAATAAATAAAACATCCATTAGCTATGTCATGTCCTTAAAATAAATGTTACAGCAATGGTAATTGTGTAATTAAATTAGCAGGCTTTTCCATCTCCTTGATTCATTAATCTAAGAACCTGTTGCAGAAAATATGGAATTAATAAGTAACTGGCTTATAAAACAGACTTTTATAATTTATTTGCCAGTTCATTAAATAGAAACAATAAAACAGAAATAAGGAAAGCAGCACAGGGAGCAGTGGGGTTTTTTCTGTCTATATAGGCAATTTTACAGAAAGTGATGGATTACTTTTTGTTTGTTGGCTTCTTTGCTATTAATACCAAGAATATGTATTAGAGAGAAAATTATTACATTTGCATTGTTGCGGGGGCCAGCTATGAATGTTACATTAACTCTCTACCCACTCTTCACAGCAGTTCCAACACAGGAGTGAAAAGCCATTTCTGCTAAAATAGAGTGCTCTGAGTGCTGCAGACTGATCTGTTTGTCCATGAGAGTTTTGTTTTTCTGTCTAATGTCCCTGAAAACCCTTAGGGTTGTTTTTTTCACCCCTGCTACTTTCCCAGGTAATCCAAATCTAAACCTCTCGTTACAGTAGCCTAAGGTTTTGGTTGTTTGTGAAACAGATTCTTCAATACAGGTCTGATTTCAGGTTTATCACCTTGCCTTGGTCCATGTTAATACCATTTGTGGACCTCCTGTGTCCTCCTATTCTCTGTACTGGGACCCAAAGCTTCTATTATAGCGTGGTCTGAAAAGACAGTTCCTGCTTCAAAACATGAAAGACTAACAACAGGTCTCCAAGTCCACAAAAGTAGCTTGATAAAATACATGCTCCAAATGGTAAATTGTGACAGAGAGTAACTAAGTTACAAAAACATCCCACGGCAATGTGAGACCTACATGTTAGGTAAAAATTCCTCTGGACTTGTGTTGTGGTACCTTCTCCTCCTCCTTACATAAACCTAACCTGGGAACAATGCTGGTGGCTGCTCAATAGTCAAAGCCCACTACAGCAAACGCAGCAGGTTTAGCCTTCAAGCACTAAGGTTTTGCATCAGAATTTCAATTTAGAAGACAGGAAAGCATTGTCCAAATACACCTCTTTCCCCTGCAACTTGTTTTCAGGAGGGAAGTCTTCTAGATCCAGCTGTGCTTTAAGGAGGAGGTTTACTCTCTTAAAACACTCCTCTCTTCCACAACACTGGCTGAGTACCACCCACATTGCTGGGGCTTGGGCGGGGGGGGCGAGAAAAAAAAAAAAATCATCTCCTGAAACAGTTTCAGTAACTTGTTTCTGTTAACTTTGCTCCCGTTTTGACGGAAACAAATAACAACTCACAAGTAGCTCTGACTGCAGATTTAGAAATTGGTAAACTCTGTCAGTGAGCAGTAACGAGCATTTAGTATTGAAGACAGACAGTAGTAGGCAGTAACATCTGCCACAGGGACAGCTCTTTGTGAAGTGCACACTTGTCTACACCCAGTGTGAGTGCAGAGTCAGGCCTTTGGACTCCTCGCCCTCAGAAACCGTTTCCACAGTTTTGCTGTCCTACTCATCCTCAGTATTTCTCTGTGAATCCCTATCCCCACTATTATTCTTCTAACTAGAATAATTCATCAACTTCACCATCCAGATCCAGAGTGCTAGCAGGTGGTGACAGCCCAGGTTAATGAACCATTAATTCTAATCAAAGACACTCAATGTTTCCTTTCCATTAATTGTGTAAATAATAAAAAATAGCCCTTTGCTGTATGCTTGCGTTATCAAGGCAACCTCCAAATGCTTTCCTCTGATAAAATGTGCATCATGATGGACTAAAAGGCATGCAGGCACCAGGCTACTCTCCTCCTCCTAAAAATCAGAGGTCTACTTTATGTGCGTTGTGGATCTGACCGAGATTAATTAGAGCGGCAGGGTGATTGCCCTTGTTAAATCAAATGGATGAGAAACACTAATGTTTAGGAGGCAGGGGAAATGCTTTGTTTTTATTTGCAGCCAGCCTTTCTTAATTTTGCTCATTTGGGCAGTACTGCAGTTCAGAATTTGCTCTCCTTTCATCAAATTAGGAAGCAAGAAGCACAGGCTTTTGTGCTGCTGCATGAGCCCTCCAGTGTCCAAGCTCTAGCAGTGTAAACAGCACAACAAACATCCCATGCCTATTCAGCTCCTGAATATAGTTTAAAGCAGTACAGAAAAGTGTCAATGTTCTGGTAGCAAGAAACTATCTAGTCTGCAACATGGAGTAATCAGGGAAATAAGAATTCAAGAGTGCCTTAGCACTGATTTTTAGGCATTGTTCAGGGCTGGGTCAAAAGCTGCCTCTTCACATCAGACGACTGAAAAAGCTTGGTCAAATCCTCGCTGTTAGCTGAAAGAAACTTCAAAAGCAATTTGAGGCCCTTAAGGAGACTTGACAAGAGGTCCCCAAAAGCTTGAAAGGGCTACTAAAGGAAGAAGGGCTGACTCTTGCCAAGGGCCAAGATTGTTCGGGATTAACAAACAAACCACTAATTCAATCACCACAATTTTCAGACCCAGGGCCCAGATCTTAAGTGCTGCAGATCTCAGAACCACAGCTCCCTAAGGACAGCTTCAGCTTTTGATTTCACTCAAGAAAAGGCATGTCCCAGTACAACTCATCACTCAGCTTTTTGTGTGTGGTTCACTACGGGGAGAAGAGAATTTCTAACAAAGTCATCTTCTAGGATTGTGATGTGGCTGCTTACCAATTGCTAAAGTCTCTCTCCTGCCACCTCTCTGATGTGACCACATATCCTTTTGAAAGGAATAATCTCTCTAAGCATCCCCTAAGCACAATATTTCTCACTTCTCCCCCAGACACTCCAGCAAAAAGCCTGTCAACATTACTTCATTTCAAGACCACCCCAAATCCCCAAATCAGTCCATGAGCCTGCAAGCTATATTCCTCACAGGCAGAATTGTCTAGCTGATAATCATTTAAATATAAGTCAGAAGATCTGGCTTCTATTCCTGCCTCTATCCTAACCTTATCTGCTGCAAGGCAGCAGGCAAGTACAACCTCTCTCCTCTCATCTAGGCCATTTAGGTTAAGCTGGATTCATACAGGGCTGTGTGTTTTACCATGTGCACCATATCGCCATGTGGGACTCCCAGTTCCAGCTGGGGCATGTGGTAATGCATATCCAGGGTGGGATTCAGTTTTCCATGGTTCAGCTGACAGATTTAGGGCTTTTGGAAACAGTGCATCCTGAGAAACTGTGAGTCTTAGCTGGTAGAATTAAGATTTCAGTTTGAATTCCTCCATGCATATGCTCTTAACAGTTAATTTCACTGACCCCAATACAGTTATCCAGACTCAAACTGGCATAAATGGAAGTCACCCCCCTGCTTTTTACCCCTAGATACTTAAAAGGGCTAAGAAAATTAATCCATCTGAATTCAAAACATGCATATTATGTAAACAACTGTCCATGAATGCATGCAACTGGGAATATTCCACAATGAAAGCAAATTCAGAGCTGTCACAACAATCCTATTTGATTGTCTTCATTAATTCTGGTAGTAATGATATAAATGGGACATTTCATGGCCAGGATTTGGACCTGAAGGATCTTACAGTGGACGAGTCAGAACCAACTCCTTTGGAGTCACGGAAGTCATAACAGGCAAGATAAAACCCAAGCCCAAGAATTTAATATTGAAATTCAGAATCACTTAAAACAGACAACTCCTACAGGAATAAAAAAAAAAAATACTATCCTTTTGGTAAAACTGGTGGAAAAGGGTAATAAGTGCCTTTGTGAGGCCTACCTCGCCACATATTTTTATGAAATGACTCATCTAGTTACATGTACAAACCAGTAAACATTTTTTCAAAGCTTCCAGAAGCAAAACAGAGTCAAAGTAAAGACTTTGCCAAGTTAGACAACTATTGAGTCAGACCTTAAGGTAGCTGTCACTGGTCTTCAAACACACTTGGTGTCAGCATTCCCTGCTCTTTGCATAAGCATTAGAAAAGACAGTTCGATGAGTTTTGGCAAATTTATTCTTGTTAGAGAATTACTTCCCACTCTAGAAATAGAAATTGTCATCAGAAAAAAGAATGCTTTAACAGTGGAAAAACTATGAAAAGTAGTAGGCACTGTTCACACATGACACTTTCTTATTCTCCTGTTTCTGTCTATCAGCATCTGTGTCCTGGTCTTCGGAGGGCTGTAGTTTCATGTCCCTACTCATAAATCCAAGATTAAAGAGGAATGTGCATGATACCCAAGCCCTGGAAAGGTATCAATATACATACAAGCACAGGCTGAGAGAGCTGTGAATTATTTAAGCCTGTACGTGGGGAAGGGGAAATATTATCAATGTGAATAAATGTCTGAGGGTAGGGACTATGGAAGACCGAGCCCGGCTCTTGTCTGTGCAGTGACAGGTCAACAGGCAACAGATGCAAATTAAAGTACAGGAAATTCTACTTAAACATAAGAGAAACCCTTTTTTGCTGTTAGGGTGTCACACACATGAAGATGTTGCCCAGAGAGAAGGTGGAATCTCCATCCCTGGAGATATTCCAAACCCAATAGGACACAGCCCTGAGCTAGTTGTTCTAATTGACCCTGCTTTGAGCAGGGGGGTCAGCCTAGATGATCGTCCAGCCTCACCTATTCAGTGCTGTAAAGTTTCTTTTAATACTAACATTAGCAGAATATATATATATAAAAAACATAGTTCGCCTGACTTAATATTTTGCATTTCTGTTCCAGAGAAAATATTAGCATTTTTCCTCATTGACTTGACATGTGACTTGAAACAAAAAAAAGAATTAATTTTTCAGAAGGAATAATTTAAAATTGTTTCATGTCAGCTGGAACACTGCATTAAATTCTAAACTTCAAACAAACAAAAACCTCTAACAGTCATCATGAAATGACACACTAAACCCAGTGATTTCAAAAAGGACCTTCTTTGACTACACAACACTTTGATTTCATAAATTTTTGTTTTCTCTTTTTTAAATTGAAATAAATTAATTCCTATGGAAAGCATGCATGCAAAAACATTTCAACAAAACATTTAAAACCGTTTTTTCAGAAGAGGGCAAGTTCTCACTTATATCCCCATTCAACACTGACTTGGGGGGGGGGGGAACCAACCTGTTTTGAGGTAAACAAGAGCCTAGAGGTCTCATACTGGACAGGCTGTTAGGACAATATAACCAAAGCCTGCTTTGTAAATCTAGATTAAACCTGTCTGATATGAGAGTTCACTACAGTGAAGTTCTAACTAATAAAGATATTCCTGCTCTGAAGAGATTTAATATAGCTGTAAACAGGGCTAGTTTCTCCAGTATTACACCCAGGAAAAGTCAGTATAATTCAGTATAAGTAGAAAGAAAATTGGTGTAAGGCCAAAAGAAGGGTGTCAGGATTTTCCATTAACGAAAACATTGCTCTTTCCACATAACAGTTTTAAAAATAAACTGTTTATAGCTGCTTATTAAAAAGGGAAGGCAGATTTCACTAGAAAAACCTTGTTCCCTGGATCCCTGCCACAGTGCATACTGTATTAGGAAATAATTTGAAATATTAATACAGCAGTTTGTTCTGGACATTTGTACAGACACTGAGCTCAAGCCGTCTTCCTGGCTGTTTGTGCCAAGTTCAACTCTGCACTGGCTCCCTGGAGAGTCTTTGCTAGGCAGAACTGAAAAGGAAAAAAAAAAGCACAAAGAAAAATTGCTGCTTTGAAGGAAAGAGGGAGAGACAAAGGGTTGGAGAAAGCACAAAAAGATCCAAAGGACCTTTTCTTTCTACGGCTGTCTTCAGAGATAAAGAGGTCACGGCTTCTAAGAAAACTGCTGGCTTTCTAAGCCAACAAGGGGTTTCATCTGTGGCCATCTTCTTAGCCTTACCCATCCCTTCCACTGTTCATAGTGGAAAAAAGATTCTCTTCAGCAATTCTGCACCCTAATCTTGTCCAAGAGAAAGAAAAGGTCTGTCCTTTATTTTCTGGACTGACTTTCAAGTTGAACAATAAACTGAAAGTTGCAATATGCAAGGGCTAAACAACCTTCCCCAGTACTACCATTTCCATCTCTATATCTAGGTTAACCAGGTTAAAAGATGATCTTCACTCAGACTATATATTTTCTGCCCAGGAAATCCAGTAAGCAGGTTCTGTAAATGCTGCTATTACCCTCTTCACTGCTGCAGGGCTTTGTCTCACTACACTAGATTGGTTTCCTCCTGGGAGGAGGATGCTCAGGTGTCACTAGTGGGAATTTTTTCACTTTTTACTGGCCCCCTGTGTAAAACACATGCAAATACACATGCAATTTCAACATATCACCTAAAAGCTAGTGGCAGTAGTCAGCAATACGTTAAACACACAAACCAACCTAAATCGATTCAACCTGCCAATATAAAAAAAAAAAAAACCACTCCATGAAGTTTTGGAGCAAATGTATGTACCAGTAACAAATTAAAAAAAAAAATAGAGCCTCTGAGATCACTGTGGTCCACTTTCCTCACTTACAATATGGAGATGCCCCCCACTCCTTTATATTTGCAAATCATCAGGAGAACATTGGATGAATTCAAGCTACCCAGGAATGCAAAATCCATGCAGAATAATCACCTCTCAAAGCCAAGAAAAATAATTTATGGTAAAGCCATTAGAAATTATTTATGGTAAAGCCATTAGATTAGAAATCCAAAAGTGTCTTAATTTCATAGAACTGAAACAAACTCCATTCTGATCTTAGGGCAAGTCAACATCCGAGTTTATTTCCTCCTTTGCAAAAGTGGATAATCTCTTTCTTCCCAGCTCCTATTTAGATAGACTCTAAAGGTTCAGGGCATGGGAGTCTCTTGTACATTTTGGTTTCAACCAAGCTTAACTTCATTCATGCTGGCTGTTTCAGTGCTTTCCTGCATAGTGTGAAAATTAAACGGAAATTCCCCCATTCTAACTGGTTAACAGAACCAAAAGAAGTAAGCGACAAAACATAAGCAGACTGCAAATTTTGACTAGCTACAGTTTCCTTGAGTTAATATAGCTAATGCAGATACTGCAGCTGTAAATCTAAAAAGAAGAAAAGGCTGGGATGGAGTGGGGGGTGGACGTGGCAGGGACAGTCACTGAATAACATTAAAAAGACAAGAAAAAGATTAAAAGAACTTTTTGGTCATTGTTGATATAAAAAAGAGGTTATGAAGCATTAATAATGAAAGTTCTAATGTTTGCAGTTTTCTTTAGGGGAAACTTGAACATGCTTTGTAAACCAAAAAGATTACACAAAAAATACCTGAATCTTCTCTATATGTTCTCAAAATGGAAACAAATTACCAGACCAAAAAGTACTTGATCATTGAGGTTCAAAAAAGACGCAGAAGAATGTTACATATGAAACACCAGAATCCCTGTTTGTCTGGGCATTAGTGAATGCAAATATAGAATAATATTACAAATCACAATTTTGTTAAATCAGTCGCTGTGAGACAAATTCAGTCTTAGTACATTGCCAGTAAAATCAATGAAATTGTGTAAAGGATTATTAAAAAACAAACAAACAAAAAACAAAAACCACAAAAAAAACCAAACCAAACCAAAACCACCCACAAAACCACCAAAACAAAAACCAAACAAAAACCCGCATAAACCAAACAAAAAAAGTCATCACACAACTGCTACAACAGCTACAACAGCCTTTTTTTTTTTTAAACAGGTGCAACTGATTTTTAATCTTATAAACATTGTACTTTCAGTAGCCATTTTACTTTAGACTCTTATCATTTATTGCCTGAAGCAACCAAATCTGGAAATTCCTGGGTTTGTTCAAAGTTCACTAGAGCGGCACTGTAGTCAATACCAATGCTCAGTTTCTCTTTATCTGTCAGATCTAGGAACTGAGTGGATTAGCTGACCCTAACTCTGTTTTACCTGGTATGATATGTTACTATCCAGAGGTACAAGTAATGGAGAAAAGGAAAAACTAGGGAGAATGGGCAACCTGCATTGTCAGCATAAAATACACAGTAACAGCACAGCAGTTCATAATAGCAAGGAAAACATCAAAGAAATACAATACTTTGCTGAACAGGAGGCATTCAGTATAATTATTAATGCAAAGAATGAACATTATTACCATAATGTAACTCAAGCTGCATCTGAACAGGGCCCCCTGAGGGAAACAACTTGATGTATGTTTACAATGAAGCGTACTAGGGAAACAAAAGGGCACTCTAGCTAAAGAGACATATTTATCTGTGCAGTATTTAAAAATGGTGAAGAGAAAGAGCAAGTTTCAGATAAATCATCATCTTTCTAGGAATACAGCCTTTGCTCTCAATAACAGATCAAGCCGTCTCTATTTATGTTAAGGTTACAGTTATAAAGGGTACACACACTAATAAATAATTAATAGATGTTACCAGATAAGAGTAGTACTTTAAAAGCACATCATCAACAAAAATCATTTTAGGTGGCTACAATCAACTTGCAGCTCCACTGCGTGTTCAATCATTTCCTCAAGTATTTATCAGCTATTGAACTTTTAACATATAGTTAGTAGGGTCAAGTTAAGAGATCGAGAAAGTCTCAGATCTTGTTAGGGATTAGAACAGGGAAAAATTAAGCAGAAATTATGGGTCTCCAGTTAGGAAATAAAGCTCAATTCATGCCACAGACTTCCTGCCACTGCTGCAGACCTGCTTCGGCCATTTCCTCCTTCTGCATCACACCTTCAAAACTGCTTATAGACCAAAAGTTTGGGGAGGGGCGGGGAATTTTGAACATTCTTGTGCGTTCTGTTCAGGCCACAATGATTGTATTCTGCCAGTGTCAAAACATGCCAGCATATTGTCATATACCTGAAAAAATAAAAGTTATAAAGATCTTAGTGAAATGAATTTGACTTTGTGAAAACCAAGCTAGAAAGTTGAAGTGATTTGTTGTGACAATTATTCCACCTAAAGCTTTATCTAAGCCTACATCTTCCTGGGAAATGTTTCTATTCTGACAAAAACATGTGTTCCAAAGAAAAACCGTCCATGCCCAAAATGTTTGCACTGCCGCTGCAGCACATAAAATTGGACTGAGTTCTCAGCAAGCTCTTTAAGATGTTACTGTCACTGATGCAGCACGTCTGGCATGAACCTGGCAGCAAGCAGTGACCTGAAGGTCTTTGTTCATCATATTGCTGCTGTTCACTTACACATTACTTTCCTTTAATGATCCAGCTCCTCAGCCTCTCTGGTCTCCAGCAGATATTAATACTTTTGTCTTCTGGAAAGCGGTAACTCACAGCTACCTTAGCATAAGCAAATACATGTTTATATCACTCTTTGGAGAGTTTTTGGCAGGAAACTGCCCATTGGCCCACTTTGTAGAAAGCACTTGGTCAGAAAACAGTGAATACGGTACACGGATCCAAATTCACATAGTTACATGACAGCTTGTATCAGTCTGCTTAAATAAAATGGTTTTCTTTACAATGAGGTGAGGGCTTTGTTAGTTTTTTAACACTATTAATAAAGTTCATTAGTTATAAAGATTCATTTAAGAGGGTAAGGGGAATGGCCTTAAGTGCTCTCTAGGCTGAAGGAAGACTGTAGGCACCATGAACATTAAAACATATTAAACAGCGTGAGCCCAAGAGCCCTCTGGAGTTTTCTTTGAGTGTATTACTTTTAAATTAGAGATGGGAAATTTTCCCTGTTGAAGCTGGACAGAAAACAGCTGTGCTCATTAAAAGAGGAGGAACTGCTAAGTAGTTATATAATCAACACTATGTAATTAACAGAGAATTATAATAGTAGATCTAACACTGAGCTGAAGTTGTGTGCCATGCAGAATGCTAACAGCTTTGCAGTCGGCTGCCCTTTATGCTGCTCCCCTTGTTCAATCATATTGTCCAGGCTGCAGATCCAAATGCTGCCATGCTCCTCAGGCTCGCGTAGCAACTGAGACAAGGCTTCTCCACACCAGCTTGGTAAGAAGAGTTTGCTCAGAGGGGTCAGCCAGTCCAGCATTTTCTTACTGCCAACATGAAAATGTCTAAGCTGTTTTGTAACAGGAGCATCAGGTAGTCAAGAAAAGCTTCCACAGAGCAGGAGGTGGAGGAACACATCCTAGACTCCTTGGAGACTTCTCCCTGAAAATTTCCACATGCTCCTGGCCATCCTAAAAGCTTGCTGAGAAACATGAAAGGAGTACTGAAACAGTCCCATATTTAGAGCTGTGGAGACTCTATCCACATGAAAAATCCCATATGCGGCACCTGAAGACTAGATATGAAGATGTCCCTAGCTCATAGCATTTATTTGCAGGTCCCTCTCTGTGGGGAATCCCATAGGCTGTTTATTGATGGGATCACTGAGCCAATGAAATATTGCTAGCATGGCAAGTCAAGGAACATAAGAAAGACAGAGTATCTGCCATAGCTAGAAGCAATCTGAATGTCAGAAGAGATTTGAGTGTAAGGACAGACCTCTGAGTGAACGTTACAGAAGCAAACAGCACTAGCATACAACATGAGAGATGAGGATTCAGCTTCTTGTGCCATCAGGGAGCTTGAACAAACCTCTTTCAAAGATACTCCTGTTGCATAACGTCCACTGAATTTAATGAGAGTTACGTACACAAATACTTAAGAAAATCTTAGTCCCTCTTTACCTATTTCTGCTTTACAGGTAGGGAATGAATCACTCTTTCCTAAACCATACATGTGTCATCTCTGATAAAGGAGTGTGATACACTCCAATAGCACAGTAGCAATGAGAGTCAACCCTGAATGCAAAAACACAGGGACCAATAACCCTGTCTCATTTTGTTTTAAGGCTGCTGCACTATGTTAGCTGGAGGGCGCCTCATGCAAATTCATTCCTTGGTGCCAACAGTTTACAGCAGGCAGGCTTAGCTATGCCATAATTGTTCAGTGGAAACCTGCAAAATTCAGAGAGAAAAGTTGTTAATAACTCTAAACTATATGCAATGCTCTGCCACCCTTGTCCTGTCATAGTCCACTTCCAACTGGCCTACAGGACAGGATCTTCCTGGTTGGGCAAGTGTGCGGTACAATGCCAGGTATCCAAAATGCCGTAAGGATCCACAGTGACTGCAAGGCTGCAGATTTGCCCTGATAGGGCTGAGAACTTTCTCAGAAAGGGCTATTGTGGAATGGAGAAATCCGTTACAGCAATTCTCCTCCCCCAACTGCAACACATTCAAGCTTTCTGGGATTCAGCTCTACTACTGTATCCTTCATCCCAGCTTGTTTGCTGCCAAGAAGAGCAGGAGATAATGCTGATTATAGTTGATAGAAACAAAAGGTACAGCTGGGAGTCCTCCACAAACTGCTGACATTGGAAGTGATCATTAGCAATGAACAAAACTACTACTGAACCATCATAAACTGCTTTGAAGCCGCCTACTAGTGAATATATATAAAGCAGTGCTCTCTCCTCCATTATCCACGAGCAGACCGATATGCACATTCCTTACCCCATGCCTGGACTTGGCACACTGTGGGATATAAAACTGCCAAATTCTAAACTGTTCTGGTCACATTTAAATACAAATGCACCAGAGGCATCCTCCCTGTGTTTCCTGAAACAGGACTGGGTTTGCTTCAAATTGCTTCTGTACAAAAGAGTTCTGATGGTGGCACACTCATCTTCCACATTTAGCCTTTTGTTTTTCAAAACTGAGAAGTCAGGCCAAAAGGTGCCTTATCTGTCCACCTCCTCCTCCCTTTCCCCAGAGAAATGGGATATTGAGATTTTCAAGTACATTTATCAACCAGCAAGTAGGTAGTAAATTTTAAAATATAACCTACGAGTCCTGATTTCCTGGTCTTTTTCTTTAACCACTAGATGACACTACTTCCTTATATACCAGCCCACTTTTCCAAGGTTTCTGAGCACTTCCACCTCTTGTTGGCTCCAGCTGGACTTCTGGATGCTCAGGAGTTCTGGGTATCAATTCCAAACTTCAACACAGAAATAAAATTATTAACAAACTACAAGATAAACAGCTAAGCTGCGTTGCAAAGTTTTTTCTTTCATACTTTTTCCTTTACTTTATGCTTGACTCTTCTCTCCCCAGCCTAATCAGGCTGTCCCATTCAGATGTTTTGTGCATTTTTCAGTAGACTGCAAGAAAACTGAAATTCCATAATTACCAAGGCATACCAAAGCAGATAAATAAATAAGCACTAATATTAACTAGTTAACAAGCCTTCCAAACAGATCTTTAAAAACTCCTGGATGCAAGGTTGTTCTTATGAGTCAAGACACACCTGTTCAGGAGGGATTCACTTACAACAGAAAGTTAAAGGTCCTTATTCTGCAACAGGATCTGCCAGAGCATGTACTGAATCATAGCAAGTCTCAGGGATCTTAATCTGGATTCAGTGAATGGGATGCCAAAACTGAGACTTAGAATTACTGCTACTTCCTATTTGCCCATTTTTAGTGATTACTCAACAGCGCGAGTCAATGTTGCAGTATTGCAAGTGCCACATGATGCATTAAAAAGTACTTTATCAATTGCTTTTGTATGTGTTTAATGATAAGGATTGGAGAGATTATTTTAGCTTCCCACATTAGAACAGAATTGTGTTTTGTTTTACACTTCAAAACCTCCTTATTTTCTTCTCCTCAAGGGTTGTGGCGTTTTGTTTTTTTTTTTTTAATTGCTTCTGGAATGGCACACTGTCATTTAACCCTCTTGTTCAGGCTCATTTTCCACCTTCTCTGTTTTCACACACAATTGAACTGACTTACAGCAAAATAGAATTTATTAAGCTGAAGACAATGTGGGTAATCAACATAACGCACTGTCTGCTAATCCCTGGTTACTCCATTCATTTTTTACTGTTTATTTGACTTTTGGTCTACATTGTTTAGAGCAGAGAATATGGATTTTCTTCCCTGAAAAGAGTCATTCAATCGGACAATATGTGCGACACTTTGTACGTTGTGTGCACAACATACCAGCACAGCACTTGATAAAAGAACCAATCAATCAAATCAGTGCAAGAAGCTTTAATTCTCAAGGCTCTGAATATTCCTCTTTTAACAATCTGTACAAAAGAAGCAGCAGCATGAGGTGCTGCATAAATGTACCCAGCAAAAGCATGATCAGAAGGTTGTGATTATTCATTTCAAGAAACAAACACAAGTCCCAGCTGAGATCTGGCTACCTTTGCATACAGATCTGTGTATGCACATCAGTAGAGTTCACCTGTGCTGCAAAGGCCTTTCAAATCATGATCTCAATCCCACAAAGACCCAAAAATGTGATTTACCATGCAGACTTTGATTCACGCCATCCACCCTTCCCACAACTTTGTTATCCCAAACACACCAGTAGCATAACATTCTGGTATGCATGGGACCATTGTAAGGAACACTGGGTGAAAGATGATGGGTACTCACAACTACTCAACACAATACTATTATTTTACTATTTTAAATTTATGCTGCATTAACAACCAGTTTTCCAGTCTCTTTGAAGCAGACACTGCGGCAAGTAAAAACAATAACCCAAAGAGTAGAAAGCAGGCCTTTTTCCCAAGGCAGGGGGGACAGGACGGGCACACAGGGACAGACATGACACAACAAACAAACCAACCAAACCAAAGCACACAATAATATAAGAAAGAGTAAGTGTTTGGTGTCCCAGATGGTTTGCTTCACATACAAGCAAAAACCACTGTCAGCATAGCAAAATCTATCCTATGATGCAGTATTAGCTTTGGGAAGCACAAGTATTGCAAAACATGAAACACCAAACAAAATCCAACGCATGTCCAATTTCTACATGCCAAAGCATTTACTCTCATTTCAACAGGCAAACATCTAACCTGAATTATTCCTGATCTGTAGACACCCAGATATCAAATTACAAACAACAGATTCAGTCAACTGAATAATTGACGGAAAATTAAAAACAGCTCTTTTACACACATCTGACTGCAGTATCTGACAGTGCTTTCTGTAATGCAGGGTGGTCGGAGAGAGGAACATGCTGTTATTTATGAGATGAACAACAAGCTAAATTGAAACACTTTACTAAATGTATCCTCATGGAAATATTTAACCCTTTTTCATTTTTTTATTTAAAATAAATGGTATTTTTATTTGTATTTAATTTCACTGTGTTTCATTTCTAACTGACATGCCATTACGCTACAATTTGCTCCCTGTTCCAGACCATTCATCATTTAAGGGAATCCAGAGTATTGTTAGTATGAGAAAATAACTCCACAGACTATACGCTAAAGCAGAACAAGCATCCACTCTCTGCTCACACTAATGAGCTGAGGGAGAGTGTTTCCATTCTAGAGTCCTCATTTTAAACAAGGAAGTTCAAAGGGCGTTATCAGAGTTAACAATGAAATTTCAATGCGAGTTCATTACCCAATGTTACCTTCTATATCCCACAAGTCACTAATTTCCTCCTATCTCAGCTATTTATCCATCACGTGGAAGTAACGATTTTCCCATCTCATAGGGTTCTTCAGCATTTGCAATGCACTTTGTTAGTGCAATGATGAGGGAAACAGAAATGCTTATATAAACCAGACTGCTGAATTCACAGTTACACTGTCTTCTAAACTTATTGCATGAGTTATTCCTGTGAGTCTTCAACCATTCAATGAAATACCAGATATGGTAAAATATTACCAGAATCTTAATAAAAGAGGAAAATTGCATTTGAAAATTTGGTTTCTCACTGCTGAGATAGAAGGAATAATTTTTAATAATTTTTTTTGTTTGTACAATTACAATACAAGCAACACAATAGTTTCCTCTTCCTGTCCATCTCTGCTGCAACAGCAGTGCCCTTGGGAGTCCAGTGAAAAGTTTTATGAGTTTGGAGAGTACAGGTGTCCTTTGTAAGCTCTGTTATACAAGCAAGCTACTATGAGATTTTTAAAAAAACGGGAAAATTATACACTCAATGCAGAATCTCCAGCAAAGCCAGGAGGGTTTGAGCATTCAGAACCCATTTTAAGTTTCTGAAATTAGACACCTGTGGCTATTGCTGGCCTTCAAAAAGCCTAGGTTGCTTCCAGAACCTGAATAAAATGCAATAAGTTATCTCAACATTTTTCTGTAATCTTCGTGACAGATAAAAGGTCTGAAAAGGAACATAACAGAGGACATGTTTTGCAAATTAAATATTAGCTATGTATTTGTGAAGAAAATAAATAACTTAACAGAATTCTCTTCAGGTTCAGTTCTCTATCAGCTAAATTGGATCTTGTCTGTGAGAGAGATAAAAATCAACAATTCCCTATCTTTAATCTATGATTTAATAAACCCATTTTTCTCAAAGGGATAAGCAAGCCTGATTGCATTTCTGTAGTTTGTCAGGTGTGGGGTTTGGGTTTTTTTGTGTGTGTGGAGTGTGTGGGCATGTTCCATTTAAATTCATAGTGTCTTCCACTCTATCTTGAGCCAAAAGACAATGTTTAATGACCTTTAGAGACATAACTGACAAACAGTATGCAGACTCTACATAAACACTTTTCTGTGTTCTGACTTTTCTAGCAAAGACATTAATGCAAAATTTTGTTTCATTTACCAATAACATAAGACAGCTTAGTTTCCCACAAAATAAACAATCAAATTTCTGCAGTTTAATCTAGTGAAAAAACACAAAGGTCACCCTGTAGGGCAGAATTTATCCTGGCTTGGGTCTGCACACCATCAACTTAAGTCTGAATAAAGTGATTAGATGCATTTGGCTGGGTCCGTACACAGGTTGGTATTCACCCATTAAGCTCAAAGAGACTATTTGGGACACTTTGACCAACGCTTCCTTCTTCCACATATCTTATCTGAGTTCCCAAATATTACCTTTACATTTTCTGTTCCATGCAGAAGTTCATAACAATGGGTGAAATGCTCATTTCAAATGCCATTGCATAACTGTAATTTGTGACATCTCTAAAAGAGGTACATGCATTCAGCAAATGTTTCTCACCATGTAGTTAATGTTTTTCTCAGGAGAGGAAAAAAGTCCATATACATACACAAGATTTCCTTTAAGAATACATTGTCTCTCCTGTTATCCTGGTGATAAGAAGATACAGAGGAGATGAGGTGAGGTTTAGGCAAACATGGGCACACAAGTCAAACTGCTTGTGTTGGAATTTTTCCCTTTGAAAAAGCTTATCTATTAAGATAATTCATCAGCCCAACTTCATTTTTCTCAGGGAAGATGATGCTATAAAACATAGTTCACTGCTTGGGCATTATAAAGATTTAGGCAGAAGTTAACTAGTACAAACATCTTGGTCTTGGCCTGGGTGTGATTATGCTATGAGTCAAACCACAAACTAGTTTATTCCTACACAGAGTTATCCAAGAAGTCCCCTTTCATTCTTCATCTCCTATAGAAAACACTTTAAAATTCTGATGGCTGTCATTTGTTGGAAGTTTTCATAATTTTCTACCCTTGCTGCACCATTCCTATCCAAAATCTCATCAGTAGTTTAAATTGCATACGTTAAAACTCTTCACTTCTTCCCCAAACAACTGCATCATACTCATACAGTCCTAGCACTACTACAGGAACTTGAGAGATTAAAAGCCTGAGAGAGCTGAGTATCCTCAATGCCTTTCAGGATAAGGATCTCAAGCACTTCCTGAGTTACCCTCATGCCTGAGGAGCTAGTCCTTCCTCCATTTTGCCTCTCCATTTCTAGCAATTTATTAACAGCCTTTGGAATCCGGATAAACAACAATTTTAACCAATACATACCCACCATATGAAAACTTTATTCAATTAATTCCCGCTTTGTGATCCTTGAAGCCATCTTCATCCATTCAACAAGTTTATTTTCTGTATTTCAGTCTCTTCTAGACACCAAAATTATTAGTGTAATATACTGAGCAAAGATTCTGAAAATGCATCATCTGAAAACATAGGACAAGGCCAGAAGAAATAAATGCCACAGGAGCTCCTATAAGAACTGATTTACGAAAAACATTGGGAAACACTGTGGCAGAAGCAAAAAGTACCCCTGAATCCAGACCTCACTGACATTTCAGTGCACTACCTGTAAGTCCCATCTTTCATCCCTCATAAAACCTATTCACACAGCTGAGGCAAGTTGCTAATGAACAGATCAAAGTTGAGAGAGTTTACATTTCGTTTCTGATACGTCTTCCAGCTCTCCCACCTGGAATGCAATTCAGACTCCAACAAGACAAACTTTTGTTTTAAAAAAAAAAAAAAAAAATCAAAACCAACCCCACCACCACCTTTCTAGGTAGTCATTTGTCCTCCCCAACTTACAGAATAATACACCTAGCTAATAGAGGATTTCTATTGGTACTTATTAGTTTGCTTGTTTAGCCTTCCTTTCTCTCTGCTAACTGTAATCTCTATTTTTATATTATACACACCTGTTCAATTTGCTAGGTTTTGTGTTTACACACTAGGACAATGGGAACATCCGACTGGGAAGCAGCATTTCTACCTCTCGGAATACAATGTCCTGGGGAGTCCACCCAAAGCCCAGTAAATGCTGCAGCTTTCTTTTCAACATCTTTGAGTCTTAGATCAATGCTGCAGATTAGCCTCACAGGATGCTAATATTCTCTCATACAGCATTTACATACTTACTTAGAAAGCTTTTGTTACCCTTTTCAAAGAAAGATGCATTTTCAGCTACCTTTCAGTTTGGCCTATTGGTCTGTTCTTCCCAACCTTATCTTATAACATAAGTACTTCTCTAAATGCTTAATAAATCTATTTTTCCAATAATGGAAAACTAGGTTGGTTCTTCTATTGCTCCTGAAGTATGGATTTCTTGGAAAAACTCCGTCATTTTTGACAAATACAATCTCTCTGCTTTGCTGTGTAATCCTACTATAGGCCTAGCAATCAAAAAACTAATAGGCCCTTCACAGATTATATCTGAACTGGAATTACTTCTTTATAGCCTATGAACATTTTTCATATTAAAGCAGTGATGTTCACTTCCAAAAAACGTGCTTGTCATTTTGTGTGACTTTAAGTGTCTGTGACTTGTGTATGATTGTGTTTACCCCACACACCTTAACATGCAGAGTGAGCAACAGAACATTATTAATAAAACTCTCTTTCACTGAAAAAATTAACCCCGGGTTCAGGCCTGAAGCTAAGGACCTGGCAAGACTGATGGATATTTCTCTAGTACTTCTCTTACTGCAAAATTGTAATTTATGAGTTTATGGCTATCCATATGGATTACAACAAAAGCTTAAGTGCCCTCGAGATAAGGGCAGGATGAATGGATAGGTAGGTATGAGTAATTGGTTGGATTAGTATAATAATAAAAGGATACAGACAACCTCTCCAAACCTTGATTTTTCTCCCTATAGTCACAGATCTGTAGTTGCAAAAATTTATATTTTACCATATAAAAGGCACTGTGCCACACACAATTGGCCCTTTTACAATTTCAACATATTAGCCAAAAGCTGAAGTATTTTGTTTCTGTGCCTACGGTTAATAAAAACATGTCTGTTTTATTATTAAAGAAAAAGTCACATCATCATGCTATCTATTTCAAGTCATTACATTGCTCTTAATATTTGGGACGGGTAATTAACCTCTCTAGTGTTATCTCAAGGTAAGTTTTGAATTGAGATCAAGTAAGGAGCTCTCTAAATTAAGCAATTCTAAACTAAGATGAAATTCTTCCATAAGAACTCCTCTTGCAATGAAAGAATATGACTATAATTTCAGAAATACCTGTATGGGAAGACTGCACGGCTTCAAAGTTTTACTCGAGCAGTGAAGAATTTTAGTCCCATTCAGGACCAGCTCTGGAAAGATCTTAAAGTTTTCGCCCAATACCCTTCATGAAATGGGTTAATTTCTTCCTTAGTTCAAGCTCAGAGCTGTTGCAAATATTACGCAACATTTAATTCCTTTTTGGACAGATTTAGGGAATGGCTTCCTTAGGTCACCCAGCAGTTCTATGGAAGAGCTGGAAACCAAATTCAAATCTTAGGCTACAGTTCACAGCACTAGCTATGAGGCCATACAATCTCACATTTAAGATTTGGCCACTACCAATATTCAACCTAAAGCATACTAAATTTGACATCTCTAAATGCAATTAATAATGCGCTTCGCTATTCCATCCCTGGTGGAGTGTACTGCAACTCTTAAAACCATTTTACCATTTAGAACAATTTCTTTTCAAAGCAAAAAGTTTTAGCTGATTTTTAGCAGCACACATGAATACACAATTACATCAATAATCAGTTATACTTTCATCCCTTGTAACCCAAGAGGATGCACATTCAAAACAGCTCAAACAACCTTAACAAAATTTGAATTGTTGGGTTTTTTAATTGTACTTACTGTGCAAATCAATAGCATTCCATTTCTTCAAAAATGCTGGCTACGTCATTTTAATCTTAGAAATGGACTAACTAAATTATTGATCCAAGTTACAGATGCATACATGGATTTAAAATTTACTTGGACCATCAAATTTTAAGGTTTAAAAAACAAATTCATTTTTCCTTCTATTTTTTTAAACTGAAATTCACAACCAACAAAAATCCATTAATTTATGAGATACATTGAATGTATATTTCAACATTCTAACACTACATAGAGGGCATCTTTTACTATTGCTAACGACATAAAAGATGAGCAAATTCAATATTTGATATTACCATCTATTACTTAACATGAAGAGTATTCTGAATCACAATGGTGAAAAAACATAATATTTCTTCTACCCAAGTCTCACCACTGACTCCAGGTGTCTCAATATGTGACAGTGCCATACAGATATAATTGATGTTGTTCAAGCACCATGATACTTTGCTGGAGCTAACAGACTACACACCCTCAGGGGGGTCCATCAGGCAACCCAGGTAAAAGTACAACTGTATTGCATGCAGCATCAAAGCTAAAATATCTGTATCCTCACACTGCAAGAAAGTATCTCTAATCCAGGTTCCAGTATAGTCATAGTTTAAGCAAACTGCACAAAGTCATGATGAATTAAACCTTAGTACTTTGAATTCCTTGCTAGCATCCCACGCCCCATCCATATTTTTTATTTGCAATACAAACCCCTGCCAGGGGAACAAGAGGCTTACAAGCTACTTAAACCTATTTCAAGAGCTCAAATTAGAACACGGAGAGACATTCACAGACCATTGTGCTACCGTGACAAATTTCTACTTATCAGGAGATCTTTCGCAATACTCTACGTGCATACCCATACCTCATAGTTAGTGTGAAACAGCTTATCTTTCAATGCACTTAAGCTCTATCCAGTGATCTCGCCTAAAGGGAAAATGTCCATGCAGGAAGTTATAAAATAAACAACTGTATTAGTTTCTCACTCCTGGTAGATCATGTTTATGTCAAAATTCAGGAGGGGTGGAAAATTCTAGCCTGAACATTATAGTTTCACCTCAACATCAGAGGCTTATACACGGAGGCACTAGTAAAATGAGGCAGAAATTTATAATCCATTAGAGAACTTTGTTACTTACTGAAGAGGAGAAGATTAATATGTAAATAATATTTTTAATCATCTTGAAGTCCAGCAACCTTGAACTGAAGACAAGTGCAGGGAAGACTGTGTTTAAGGACAGGCAAAATTACCTGGGCCCAGAGATTTCTGAAAGAAATGTTTTTTTTTCCAAAAGCTCTAGACAGACACTCTCAGGATCAGGGAGCCATTTTCTGGGTCTGTGATTAACCCAGTGTGTGGCCAGGACCAACTGATTTCACCTGAAACAGAGATAGGCCAGAAAAAAATAGTACCTTAAGTAGCCAAGCCATACAAAGGATGCTATTAACTACACAAATGAGGCACAGAGATTTAAGAAGTCTTTCCAAGACCAGAGTTTTCTCATGTGTCTGAGAAATTCCTAGGACAATGATGTACTTATCTAGGTGGTAAATGTCAGGCGTTTACATAATACAAAGCAAGAAATAAATTAGCAGTGAAGCAATTAACAGAAAAGGATAGAAACAAACTCAAAGTATACAGTTTAGTGGCTGAAAATCTGAGCAATTTTTTTTCCAGTTGGGCTGTTTACTACAATTATTTCAACATACAACATCATCTTTCTAATAATTAACAACACTGTATGATGATTTCTGAGCTCTTATTGTAATCAAATTCTGATTAACTGAAGACTTTATTGACATGCATGGTTTCCCCCCCTTTTTTTAAATCTAAACACACTCAGGCAAGCAGCTAAATGGAAAGAAAAAGACAACTTGTAGCAGTGCAGCTTTGCAGATGTCTACAATAATTTACGGTCTCAATTTTACTTCCCTAGGTGTCAAACAGCACCTACTCCCACCTGAAAATAATTATCATTCCTTACCATTAACATGGTTAAGCTGATTAGCATATACAGCACCCTTTCTGGCTGATGATTCACAAAGCAGTACAGATGTTGCCTTTAGAGGGAATACATTTCACATACCTCTTCAGTTCAAGGGAAGGGATTTCCTGTGGCTAAAAAAGGCAGTTGTAAATGGCTACTGCCAGAACAAAGAAACAAAGGGAAAACTTATGAACACCCAGACCTTAAAAGCTTTATTATGTTTCCATAGTCAGTATAACTTCCGAAAATGTGCCTCCAAGCATATTAGCATGCAACTCCAAATTCAGGTGCTGCATACAGAAGCTTGGGCAAAATAGTTTATTAGTTCTGTTCATTACTCTATGGGTGGTATTTTTGGAAAGTTTAATTCAACTGAAAATGTTTCAAAGAGTAGTAATGGCCATGCTCACATGCTACTGGGTTTGATACAGTTGCTCCTATGCATTTCAAACTGCTTTCCAAATTCTCTTCTCAACACTGAGCATTTGCAGCTCCTGTTAAACCTAAGACTGACCCTGTGAACACAAATAGAGTTGCAACCAATCCAAAATATGGTGCATTTTCTCAAAGAAAGATCCTGTGGTGGTGGCTTAGTCTCTGGGTGTTTCCCCCTTGTCTCTTGTTTTAGGTAAAACATTTTATTATGAGACTTCCTGGCCACAGTAGTATCAAAGATGCTGCCTGAAACACTCAAGATGTTTTATTTTCTCCTTGGGAGGTAATCATACCATGGTCCATGAACAGCCGAGAAATAACTTCATTTAGAAAACTCTAGTTGAAGTACCAAATAGGCTGCCTCCTTAGTCATTGTGTTATACAGCTCTGTTCGATCTAATCGGTGAATATAGCAAAAAGCACTATAGAGTTTTAAATAGTAGGCATACTTAGTGCACACTTTCAATGCCCCAAACCAGCTCTTATTTACCCTTCAATATCCAAGGTTTTAATTGCAGCCTATTGTCACGCTACACACCCTCATTTCTGAAAATCTGTACCTTTAATGGAACTGTAAAGTGCCAAAATGATCTGCACTACTGAGCAGTATGCTAAGTGTTAAGAATGTAAAATAAATCCTCATAAAAATCACCCTTTGCTATTAAAACTGTATTCCTTAACTGTGTTGCTTTACTTCCATTTGAGTTCCCTTAATCTTTGCATAAGACACTAGCTGGTTTAAAACGAATATAGTACTTCAACTTCAGACCATGGCTCGCACTACTTGAAACTAGATTGTGACTCAGACGAAACGTTTCAAGTTTCAATTGCTACAATTTTATTTAGAAAGACCTTATTTTATTTCTTTTCCTCCTGCTGCATTAAAAATAAAGGAAGAATAAAAGTAATGTTCATAATGCATAAAGCTAAAATATTAAAAAGCATAAAGGCTCTTGGAAACTCTGATTAACTTAAGGGTGTCCTAAGTTTCACAGACTAAGGACTTTCTCTTTAAAGTTCTGCCATGTTGGAAGATCCTGACTACAAAAACTGAAGAGACAAGACACACAGCTCTGTCCAGCACCAGTAAGAATTTGGCTACAGAACTGCACTTGCCTTGGACAAATACAGACCAGTAAAAGATAAACATCAACTGAAAAAAGTCCAGAGGAAAGTGGCAAGAACAAAAATACGACTAGAGTGGGAAAAGAGAATTGTTTGGGTTTTTTCCATAGGCTGTAAAGGAGAAGGCTGGGTTTCAGCACCAGGAAACAGGCTGCAAATTACACAGAAAGTGAATGGATAAGAGTGAAGACAATCCTCTTATATTCACTGATAAAGAACAGCTGATATCCCTAGCCTTTTTCCTTTCTCAGGCACAAGCAGCTTGGTTTCCCCTCCCTCCTAGAATTAGATTGATCTAAAATTCAAGGAAAGCCCCACAAAATAAGACAAGTCTTTCAGTATCAGCATCTCTCTCTGACTGCTAACTAGGATATTACATTACCTACTCAACATACAGGTGTGCATACACAAAATAGTCTCACCACCAAAAAAAGAAGTCATCCTACACAGTTTGACTGACCTACAAGAGACCTTTTCCATGACATCTCATCTCTACAAAAAATAAAGTTTTGTGCATGATAATGCAGGTTTCTTATGAAAGATAAAGCATCCAATTATGACAGAAACTGCATGGCAATCTGATGCTTAGCCTTCTCAGAATCCCTTGAAAAAAACTCAGCCATAAAATAATCAGTGTAATTTATTATCTAGTCCCTGCAAATTATTCAGCATATTATAGGTAATATATAAATATAAATAGCCAATGGGTACAACATTTATTAGTGAATCTCAAAGCAACTAAAGAAATCAATTTTATTTTTTCCACTGAATAAATATGGAAATAAAACCAAGTTATTTGACTTGATCAACATCTTGAAGTAGAGCCCTAGCATGGGTTGCAGTAGAAATCAGAGTTCTGAGTCTCAGTCAGTCCCACACTCACTGGACACACATAAGACAAAATGGTACTGTAGGGACAGTGTCTGTATGCTGTAAATAAGGAATTTTTCTTCATATTGAAGTAAACCAAACCATGTTTATAAGAAGTCATTTCCCTTGAGAAGTCACATTTTGATGAAAAACTGTATTTTAAAAAAGACACACTGACAAAACATTTTCAGTCAACATGAATATACCTACAAATACATGCAACATGCACTCTACATCAGCCTTCATCCATACTGCTAGTGCAAGTAATAAGGCTTTTTTGTCTTTCCCTGATTCTTACAACCTCCTCTTTTCAGAAACGGCTCTGGGACTGCACAGTTGAATCCCCCAAAGACTTAAGAGTGTATGTATTCTGCTCCTTTCACAACTCATAATTCATTTTTGGAAACATAATTGAGAATATCTATCAAACCTACAAACATTTGCTGACCTGGGGAAAAAAAAATGTCTTCCTGGGACTCTGAACTAATACACTGCACTAAGAGTTCAGGCATTCCTATAAGCTTTCCTGTTTCTGGGTCAAAAAAATCATAAAGTTCAAACTATATATAATGAAAACTATAAGCCATACAGTTTATTAGTTATAAGAAATCATACTTGAAATCAGGGCTCCATGGGGAATGTACAATCAAATTATATGACAGACAAAGGTAGGAGAAAAAAACTAACATATTTGTATAGGTGTTTTAAAGAGGTGCCAGCTCAGCTGGGGAAGAGAAAAGGCTGGTGGCTACACTTGCATTCTGGCAGCTTTGTAAGCCATGCAGGAGGGCAACCCAAATCATGCAGGTTCTGCTTCCAGGGACCACTCACATAAATAGAGACTCAATTTTGTTCACCAGCCCAACAAATCTCAGCCATCTTTAGGCAGTCTGAGTTGATCACAGATTGGTTTATTATGTCTGGGTACAAGAAGAGTGAGCTTTTTTGTCCTGGTTCCTACACAAAGCCAATGTGTCAATGCGCTATCCCAGGCATCAAATCATATAATCCCCTTAACTCCTAGTTAGTTCCTCTAAAAAGCAATTCAGACTTTTGCAAAGAAGGATTAATTCATACCATGTATTAAAAACAAATAATTTCACTTTCACTGACTTTACCCAAAACATTCCCTACTCACTGGCCTTCCTAATTTTTATTGTTTTTTTTTTAAAAGGAATTTAGATGTTGCCACAATTAGTACTGCACCACTAACGAACATAAATGCAAACAGAGAAGACTCTTAGATAACATAACTCTCACTCAAATCAAGGCAAGGAGCCTAAAAAGAAAGTCTCAGTCTGAGCTTCTTTGTTCCTTAGTTCTTCACTTGTGAAAAGGATAATAGAACTTCCCAACCCACAGGGGTGTTGTCAGAGTAAGTACTTTAAAGATTAAGAGTTGCTCAGATAGTACAGTAATGGAGGACAATAACTATTTCATTTATTCAAAGCCCTACAAAAAGTGCATAGCTTCAGAAATCCTGCAATATGCATCTAAAATGCTAAAGTATTCTTAAATCATTCTAAATATATATTACCAAGAAAGAAGGGGTTTGTGGATGAGTGTAAAACAGCTTTATTCTTAAGAGAAAAAATGGTATTTTTATCATCCCTCTTTTATTCTCCCACTTTTATCCCTATATTCATTTCCACTTTACACTGTAGTAGAAGTCAACAGTGTAACTCAAAGCTTTGTGAATATATGTTTGTTCAGTAAACAAGTTAAATGTGTTTGCATAACTCTTACTAAAATAAGATTCAGCCTTTGGCTGAATGGCTACACATTGCCCATTCCTCTCTGCAGATACATATGAAAAATAGTGAGGGTAAAATAAACACATAGGCCACAAAAATTTCCAACTATGAATCTTATCACAAAGAGGAGAGCGAGCCAAATTGTGCCAGGGAATGCAAGGAGAATGGTTTAGCAAAGAATCACTCAAAAGGTCCTATATATTTTCATGACAGCTTTACATGTACTAAATACAAGGACAAATAGAATTATGATATGAATGTTTCAAGACTAAGATATATATCAGAAAAAATTTTAAACACCCATACTCTACTACTGATTTAAATGGAACTGGTTATGAAATGAGATACTGAATAAGGTCAGTAAAATTAGCTCAGAAGTCTTAAATAAAATAATATGCAAAAGTGTTGGACAGTGGCCTAATTCTGTTTCCATTGAAAAAGTTAATCAAAGAATGCTATGTTTTACTTTGGTTTTCAGTTCCTTAGGGGATTACATTTTGATAGCTTTTGCTTTGCACAAATGTTTGCAGAATTACAGAAAAAAACCCTGCCTAAAACTGACACCTTCTAGCATTCAGGCATTCAATGACTAAAGACAATTCTTGACCACTCCTTGCCAGCATCCCCTCCCCAAAAAACCTAACCATGTAACTTTGAAGCCATGAGGAAAGCTGCTTAGCAGACAGTATTTTGAATGTATTTAACCTGCTTCTTGCCAAATCACACGGCAAGATACGTTATCTTATAAAACATCCAGAATGGACTTGCCCACCCACTACATTCTCTAATACATAATGCTCCAGGCACGCAGAACTAAAAAAAAAAAAAAAAAAAAAAAACCCTAAACAAAAAAACCCAAACCAACGGAAAAGAAAAAAAACACCATTTCTGTTTTGATTTTTAAAGACTCCAAAGGCACCAGTGTTACACATGGGCTGTGGCTGAACAACAGAACAACAGTCTGGAACTATCCTTGAATTTCTAATCTGATCCACTGCTGCCCTAGTCTCAGCTACCTGCTGAATTCCTCCTACTGCTCTTGTTTTGTGAAGCAAGAATGACATCATCTATCCTAGCCATCAATTTGCTAACCTTTCCTTCATTTAATGGCAATTTCCTACAGAAGAATGGGAAACATCTAGGGAATGAACCACCTCAGTTTACCTGCGCTTCCCTGAAGTCTTTCAAAATAACCTCAGTTATTGGTGCTTGTAGCTGTGACACACATATCTAGAGAGCAAAGCAAATGTACCAACAGGCTCTGAAACAACTGTTGCATGCATGCATTCTTTTACTGCATTAATGATGTTTGACATTAGTGCCATCCCAACCATCTAATTGCCACAACTCAATGCAAAGTTTCAAGGCTGGCTATTGCTCTGGCTTTCATTTAGAGACTTGGCTCAAGTGAAGATTGTTCCTGTGTTAGCAAGGGACCAATAGTTTTCTGACAGCTTATGTATAAATATTCCTAGCTTAAAGGCAGCTCTTTGAAGTTCATAATCTCTTCTCTCTTTCTTACTGTTTTTCAAGAAAAGAACATGTTTTAAATGCTTTATCATGGTGACTGTGTCTTGGCATTGTCTTTGATACTGTCTTGGTATGTGTTGTAAAGATAAAAATTCTAGCTGCTAGGAACCTGAACAAGTCCCCACATGCTTTTGTTACTTGTCTGCTGTTTATACCATCAGCTTTTTGCAAAGTGTTTACATGGAGCATTATTAGCATCATAGTTTCTGTTAACATTGCAGCAAGGGGTATTTCTTTCCCAGCATTCCCATGGAGAAATGCTTTGCAGTCCAAAAGTAAAGTAGCAGTATTCTTCCTTCACTTTTCCACCCTTATTTAAATCAGTAATGCTGTTTATTGTGCAAATGGGCTGAATGTTCTTGATGGGCCTACTTACAGAGTAGGGCACAAACCTGGAAGAATAAAAACTCCATCTCTTACATTCCAGTTACTATGACTGTGTCAGAAGGTTGAGATACTTGGACAAGGGAATTCATGCCTATACTTAGTCTCATTTACTGCATTTGCACTGTACTAAATGGAATTATAGATGTAATTACACACTATGTCAAAAATAACTGTAGCTAAGCAGAACTACCTCTGCTCCCACTCATCTTAGCTTGTGTTAGGGATAAGCACAAAAAAATTCTGCATGAATGCAAATTAAGAGTTTATTTACTCAAAATGATCAATTACAGTAATAATTAATAATAGCTAATTTTGATAATAATTAACTATGATTACTGCTGCTCAGAAAATAGTATTCCAAGTACATCTTGGGAAAAACAACTGTACATCAACATAAGACACACTTGTCACAACCTATTAAAACTCACGTCACAAGAATTCTTACTGGACCACAAACCAAACAAAAATTCCTTTCCAAAGAGTTCACCGGTTCTAAGATCTCGCCCAATATTCAAAGAGTTTCTCTCTACAGCTGACCGCTTTAAGTGGCAATAAAAGCATGACAGAAACCTACCTTTACACAGCTTCCAAAACCAGAGCCTTAAAAAGTTCAGACTCCCACTTATTTTTTCCCCTTGCAAAGGTGAAGACAACATTTCACCAGCTTTACCCTTTTAATTACAGTATGTAGCATGGTGTTTAAACATATAAATTTTGTTGATAGATTGTTACTTCAATTAGTTGACTGGCTGATTTTCTATAATCACAATAGTTTGTCACTAGGTTGCTTCCTCTAATTGGTCGCCTCAATTATATAAATTGATTTAGAGAAGTGTGTTTATATAACTTACCTTCGATGAAGAATTTGCAAATGGAGCTCTCAGAAGGCTCTTCAGCTCTTTGACCCCACCGTACATTTTCCATTGAAAAGCATCCCCTCTCAGCCTGTGGCAGACAGACAGAAGAACAGTGAGGACAACCTAAAGCAAATACTGCTTATGCAAAGCTTTTCTTTCTTCAATGCTTGGCATTTTGCCTAGCCTGTATTTTGGAACACATGGCCCCTCCTTAAAAAAGGTAAAGTAAAAGCAATTACCAGTTTTGTCTATGGCTAAGGGAAGGCATGGAAGTGAAGATATTTATGTTTTATTTTCAGCTCTGCCACCAACTTCTCACGAGCCCCCAGGGGACTCATTTAGCCTTTTGACATCTCAGTTAACTCAAGTGCAACATAATTAATTCAAATATCTAATTACACATTCACTTTCATCAGGGGACCACAAAGTAACTCGCAAATTATTATTATTATCAATAGTTCCAAATACCAGAGGTCACAGCAATGCTGTTAATGTGCTCAAGGCCATAATTTTAAAACACTTCACCATATAGATAATCTAAAATATAAGGCATGTTGGCTCAGCTGCTAAAATGCAAAAGCCACCCAGAGCCCAGTCCTCTCCTGCAATGCACCTTCTGTCAACACCTACTGCAGGACAAAATGAGCATGAATTGTTACTATAGCCAAAGGGTAGCATCCTGCACCAACTGCTCTCTAATAAAAATGAGCTGATTACAGACAAGTCAGGAGAATCAAGATCTCAGGGGCAGCACTGAAATGCATCTAGATGTGCTGTTTACTTAAAATCTAAACCAAAGAGATATCTCTTACTTCAAAACCTTTAGAATATAACCCCAAAAGTAAGTATAAGAGAACATCTTAGGATTGTCCCAATTTTCCCACTTAATGCACAATTTCCATATTTTCATATCACACAACATAACATAGCATATTATATTATTAAAATAATGGAAATGTATTCATATTAAGATTTTTAAAAGTTCTTTAGGTTCATAGAAGACAGCATTCTGTTTTTCACGACTCAGATTCGTCAGGCAGAAAATGAGCTAAGTGCTTAGGAATCCTAAGCAAAAAAAAAAAAAAAAAAAAATCAAAAGAAACACAACCAAACCCAACTTCTTTCAAGCTTAACCTGTACCATACAAAGAAATGTGACCCAAAAGTAATTTAGAATTGAGAATGGCTTTAAGGTCAATCCTATAACCTGTAGCAATAATAACCTTGCATAGGCCTTTTTGATGCAAAAAGAGTCAAAAGAAAATGAAAAAGGATTGGTACAGAAGTTCTTTCTTAAAAAAGGATGCTGTTCTCATTCACAGTGGCATAACTGAGTCTTTTGCTTCAGTGAAACTGAACTTAGACTAACACAGTTATGCGGGCACAAGCAATATGAAATGTAGAAGAACTGTGTACCTTAAAACCTCAACCTTTAGCTCAACATGTTCTACCTTTTGTCTCATCAGGTTATTTAATAGTTTTGATAACAGTAGAAAGAAATTTTTAAGTGATTTAATTGATCTCTTAAAACTGATTTACTACCTGAGGAATGGAGTCCTCAGAAAGGCCCACATAACCTCCAAGACGGGGATTCGATTTTATTATGCTCAGCATGTATTAACTGCCTAGAATAGCTCACTAATTGTCATGTTGCCCACTGGCATGTCATTCAGATGCCTGCCCCAAGGCATAGGTACTGAACAGGAAGATTTTCACTTACAGCCTGTGGAATAACACAGTGACTGTTAGCTCATTAGCAATCAGTCACATCTCCGCAACACCAGAGCGCATGTGTCATTGCCACACACCGCTTTACATTTTGGTGCATCCTTTTGCCTTGGATATCAGAAAGACACAATCAAGTGTTTTCATTACTCTCTGGTTTTGCTTTTCAAGCTTCAAGACAGACACCTGGCCAACCAATTGCTGTGCTTCCTCTGGTAATCCACCTAACCTCTTGGATGGATTACATCTTTTTGCTGCTGCAATAGTAAAAGAAAGTCCGGATTTTCTCCTCCCCACTGTTCTTCCCTTAAATAGCAAAACAATATTGTAAAAAATCCCCCTTGCCCAAACACACACCCTTTTTGCTTTATTTATTTTAACATGATTTCTCCTATTTCTACAAGTTATGGCCGCTTTTAACTTCTCTGCTGGTCTGCATGAGCTGTAATGAGAAAGGGCCAAATGCCATGTCAGTAAAATGCCATTCCTTTCAGTTACAGCCTGGCTCAACAAAACACAGCGAAGACTTCTCCTGAGACACAAACATTTTCCTGTTTATGAGTATTTAGGTTCTTGATAGCATAGGCAAATAAAATTTTAAAGAGTTGAGTGCCTTAAGAACCTGCACATCCCACTGAGACTTGTTTAGGAGCTTTTGAAAACTTTATCTTTACACCTGCAAACAGTAAAATCTCAGAGGGGTATTTGGCACAACATTGTTTTCCATCTTTGGATCTAAGTCTAGTGTCACAGGCAAAAACTGTCTCAAGCCAGTTAATTTTACATAATTTACTGCCAATTAGCATAAACTTTTAATTACTGGTTGTGGGACTGAGAAACAAAGACAACCCAAGAATCAAGCAAGCGCTTGATTGATCAACCAAGCAAGTGAATATTCAGCTTCACTCCCAACACCTCAGCCTTTGTGCCTCCCTCCGGTGCCTCCTCCTGTATCTCCACTTCTGCCTCCTTCTCCCCTCCAGCATCACCTTGTGTGTCCCCTGCCCAGGTGCCTCCCAACCCACCTCAAGCCTCTTTTCGCAGAGCCGCCATGTGCAGCGCGTCCATTTTGTCTGCTGCTGGGCCTGCTGGAAGCAGCTGCGAGCCGCTCAGGCCTCCCACACAGGCCGCCCCTGCAGCCCCCCACCGCTACCAAAGCCCTGCTAATCACACCTGGTACAATATTCTGGTCTCAGGCGTCAGGAAATACGGTTTGCAGGTTTCCTCTCTCCTGTTCAGGTGCTGCCACCAACTGTCCCGCAGAGGTCGGAGCAAAACCCGACGAAGGCCCCGCACAGCACAGCAGCTCCCGGGCCCTGACAGCCAGGCTTTCTGCAAGAGCAGAAAGCAGCGACTCCTCACAAAAAAGAGATTTACCCTCACCAAATATAAACCAGACATCCAAGCAAAGCAAAAGCAGCCCAAGCCACTAGCTTTTAGCACAGGGAAGGAGCCTTCCTCCCACACAGGTGGCATGGGAGCTCCTTTCACAGGCACTACAACCAGCTCCAGCTGCCAGGCTTCCCAATTTTTAAGCCTGGTAACTTAACCCTTTACCCATTCTTCAGGTGAATAAGGCTCATTCACATATTGGATACAGATGCTGTCAGGCATTACATCTAGCAGTGGATGCAAAAATCTTGCTGCAGGTGGTCTGACACACCAAAGCAACAGATACACAGCAGAGGTGCTCTTGCCATGCGTTTGTAAATCTTGTCAAAACATACCCAACATTATACCTTCTCCCCGTCCCAACTCATAAATGCTTTGGAAAATAGTCAAGGGTTCCTTAATTAGGGATTTGTCTTGAGACACGGCTGCTTCTGAACACTGCACACTGCCTTGAAGCATCCAAATTTATGGAGGCAAATGTGTTCTGTGTCAGCTTCTGCTAGAGACAACAGCTTTATTACAAAAGCATATGCTGTGTACTCATGCTTTTCTGACAACTGGGGAAACCCACTTTGTTCATATAACCAGGAAAATAATACAAAAACAACAGAGTAAGGTGTTTACAAGCCAATGCTAGTTCTTTGAAGCAAGGGCGACCTGCAGGCACTGTGGTCTGGCAAAGAGGACAACAGCACAGGGAGTGTTATTCCTACACGGTCAGCAGGGGGAAAAAAAACCAACCAAAAATCATCTCTGTGAAGAGGCTCCTGAAAAAGAGCGGAGTCCTGTGCATGAAGGGTCCTCTGGGATGGTGCTGTGGTTGCAGAGGGAAGGCAGAGCACCAGTGCAGGATGAAACAAGACATCACCAAGGGGGGTGGATTTAACAGAGACTAAGGTTGGTTTTAGTTAAAAGCAAAACCTTTGGTCTGTTTCCTTTAAAACTAAAGCATCCTTGAAAGCAAGACCAGAAATTAATATTTTTGGCATATCACTGGCTTAACTAGTGCCAGCTGTGCAAGAGATGGGCTCCTTTTCTGTGGTCATGGCTAGTGGTCAGAGCTGCTCATGCTTCTGCAAGCCCAGGGCTGTCTGGTTTATATTTGGTTGAAGTAAAACTCTTTGCTGTAAGCAGAAATAACTTTATTGTTTGAATTAGGTGGCTGGGCTCCCTAGATATCCTCTTTACTCAGTGAGACTAGCTCTGTCATTAGGATTTCACAGTAGGTACGTACTACCTGAGGGGCTCTAAGTGTCCCTCGGAGAGCACAGTCCTTGCTCATCTACCAAGGGAACCTCAGTAGACCAGCTTCTTGACTCAAGTGTTTATGTTCGGTATGAAACTTAGCCAGGGTGAGTCTCTCTCACACTTTCAAGTTTAAAGGATATTGGAAGAGATGAGCATAACTACAGCTTGGCTACTACGCTGATTTGAGCTGGAGTTCCATGACGGCTCAAGAGGATCCATTTCATCCAGCTAATGTGTCACAAAACTAACCCAACCAAAAAAATAAATTAGCTTTCTCCTAAGCTTACTGACCTACAACAGCTCTACACAGGGTCAGAGAAGCACTGGAGCTGGCACAAGCAAGGTTAGGGGACCACAGCACCCAGAAATTACATTAGCACAACATTAAAAGGAGAGGCAGACCACTACAGACAGCTGCAAGCTTGAAGTAATGATGAAAGTTTATGACACCATACCCACTCTGGAAGAACTCCAGGATTCCCTCTCAGGGACTATATATTCTTTATAATTAAGCTCTTCAGGGCAGGGATCACGTCTGTCTGTGAGGAGGAGGTAGCAATAAGAGAAAGTGGAAGAGAGGATGAAATATGAGATGGAGACAGAAATGATCTGGGTCTGAGTCTGTTTCCAGCTGTGAGATAATTCAGACACTTCTATTCACATATTTAGAATAAAAAGGTAAAATTCTTTCTCCTGCCCTCTGTCAAACTGAGATCCTGAAGTTGTTCAGGATAGGATGGGTTTTACAGTGCCTGCCTCACCTAGACACCATTTTGACTTTGGTAAAAACACACTAGTACAATATTAAAGATTTGCAATAAAGACAGAAAAAATACTGGAATACAACTTAGGGAAAGAAGTGGCCGAAAACAGTTTTGTATACCACAAGAAATCCAATTTGGAGCCTAAAGCAGAGGAAAAATGATAAAGGTAATATACTTGACAAAGTTTCACAGAAAGATACACTGGAGAAATCTATCCAGACCATTTATTCCTCTGTGAACAACTGGATAGACTCATTACAGATTCTGCCTTTGTTGCTCCATAGAAATGAAAATGCTAATTAGTTTACTTGAAGTTTAATTGAAAATTAATAGAATTTCACTAGAGATTTGCAGAATAGGACTAGAGTTAAAATGACATTTGATTAAAGTCACACTAAAAATTTACTCAAGGACATTCTGAAGACAGCAGCAATAGCATTCCTTTTTAAAGTGGAAATAAATATTTACCATTAGTAGCAACCATTAACAAAATCCACTATTTTTAAAGGAGTATACTAACACATAGTGATACTTCAGCAAGCCTGTGCCTTTCTCAACACCTGTGTGACTCAACATAAAAAAGAAAGAACTCATTACTTTCCCCAGTTAACAGCATATCTTTATCCCTTGTTGTGTTGTCTTCAAGGACACCCCTCGAAGTGGCGCTGCCTTCCAGCTGTCACTTCTCAAGGAAAGATCCTGCAGTCTTCCGGAGTTCATGAATTATCTTTCTTTATATTTCATTAAGACCTATATTTCTGGTCTTTCAGGTGAGACAGGGCTACTCAATAATAGCTCAGTGCTTATCAACATAAGCAACATTAAGAACTGAAGTAATTCAGAGGGATTGTAATCATCAACGTTACAGGCATGGATTCATCATCATATGAGACCATTACAGGACCGGTGCTGTAGGAGGATACTCTTGGCCCTTTTAGGAATCTGGAAGTACATAAGAGAAAACAGAAGTGCTGCCAAATGGGATGCAGTATCCTACAGCTTCTTGTTCAAAAGCTCTGTAAGCTTTTCTGTTAAAAATCAGATGACAACAACAAAAAAAAAACCCTCCAAACTGAATCAAATGCCATTCTTATTACTGTTTACTACTAGCTTAATGTAAATGCAAGCCAAGACCCAGTGATGAGTTGCATAACCCTGAAGTACTACTGAACACTGCTGTAGAACCTGGAAAAAGCAAGACCTTGACTTTAGGCTATAATAGCAATAGTTGTAGCCTATTATTTTAATTCCCCAAATACAACCCCTTTGCCCTTAATAATGTATACATTATTCATTGTTGCAAAAGAGCTTTGTGAACAGTCTATTGACTGCCAGACTCCGGCTGATATCAGACTTGGATCTTATTTTCTTTTAGGCTCTAAGGAAGTTCATCCTTTTACATGGACCAGAATAATCAAGACAATGGAGAAAAGCAACCAGGATAAAAAAGCACAAGGATTTTGGACAAATTGTGTTAAAAACTATACTGGAAGCACTATCATTTTTTTTTTCCCTTCTGAAATAAACATATAACTGAACATGGCCACTCCATTTCAGTCAGTTTTCTGTGAAGCTTTGGCAATAGGTGCTGCTTGGGTTAACAAGTTTGGATGCTTAAGATCTTTAAATAAGATGGAGGAGAAAAAGTAGATATATCACTGCTAAGACACTAGCACTATGGAATAACACAATTACTGGCCAAATACCTTGTTCATTATCATCCTGTAATAATGGAATAATAGCCAGGAATGATTTGGGTGGGCAGGGGGAGCAAAAACTCCATAGACAGCAGATCCATCTTCTTGCCATCCCTAACATGTTATGCTTGCAGGCACTGTCTTTATCCTCAAGAGAGGATATTTAAATCCACATAGTGTGTGCAAGCTATACATTTCACAAGGAAGATGAATATGCAAGCTTAAGAACAGGAGCCTAACCAAGATTATACACAAAGTTTCCAGGGAAATCTTGAACAAATCAATTAGAATTTGTCTATTTATGTGTACATGGCAGTATTCTCAAACATCAGAAAACAAGAGATGCTCAGCTGCCAGTTGAGTCCTGTGCTGTTGTTTCCTCCAAAGAAATGAGGTCAGGCTATAACTCTTCCCTAAGCAGGATTCTTAGAGACTTCTCTTCCCACTGACTTGGATATCTATCTTCATAAATATATAGAAAACTAATAAATATTGAATGTTGTCTTAAAGTAACAGTGCGATTAGCCAATGTTCAACAATGGTATTTTCACAAAAAATGCTTTAAAGAAGAAGAAAAAAAAATTGTTGGCCAACTGTAGAAAATCTGTGCTTGAATATCATGAAATGTTGGTATGAAATGAGTGTACAACACCTTTGTGGAAATTAACTGGATTGACTGAATATTGATTTGATTGACTGAAATTAAATTTCTTTTATCATTACTATGGTAACCGTTTGGATAGCATTTAATACTTACTTGAAACATGTTACTATTTCAATACTATCATGAAAAGTGGGTCATCTAACTGCCATCTCCATGAATACATATATGCACACTTACAAATTCTCCACGCATGACTTAACTGCTTTCCTTTCCAGTCAAAGCTAAATCAGCACTAAAAGAAAATATCTATTGATCTGAAGCACAGGGCCATCTGTTCTGAATATTGTCAGTAGTGGGCTCTACAGAAAATAAAGATATTCTCTTAAATTATCAGCTACAATAGTATTGCTATAGAATTCCTTCATCAGTTTTCCTAGGAGGTCAAAAGAAGGTAAGAGACTAAAGATTTATTGGAATTTAAAAAGCATGTTTTAACTATACCATTTCTGTTAATGATAAAACCAGATTTTTCTGGATATTCAATGGATTTTCTATTTAAGGACCTGATGGAGCACCCACATTTTCAAAAGAACTGGCACCAAGGCAAACTATCCAAGGTGTGTCAATTACATAGTTAACAACAGTGTCACCCTCCAGGTCAATAATGACTAAAGCATGGACTAGAATTTAAACCACAGCAAGAAAATTTCTTATTTATAACCTCAATTTTAATATTTGGGAATCATTCGCTTTTACTGCATGCAAGTCTGCTAGTACTTATAATGACACAGGATTAATTTCAACTCAAAAAAGCCAACCCAAGACTGTTGTGCCCCAAGTGTTCACCACGTGTATTAAGTGGTAGACCATTGTGTCTAAAATCCATGCTTCCATTTTTCCATTGAACTACTGCTTGTGTATAACCTTTGTTGCCAATAAAAGCAACTCTAAGAATATGTATATCTTCATTGCAATGTATAGCAGAAACATACATTGCCAAAGCTTTAACATTCATTTCTACTGAGACTCCTTTATTCCATTTCAGCATTACAAAAAGTCAGTAAGAATCTCTATCAGAATAATAGCTTTGATAAAAATGGGGATCAGGTCTATGCAATTGCTTTTTGCCACAACTAAATTAAACAAGGATGAAGCCAGTGAGCTTCATAACTCTGGGGTCAAACAGAAGTAATTACATTATATAAGTCTATTTCTTCTTTGAGTACTTTCCCCATCAAGATGAGTTCAATACACAATAAGGCCCTGCCTATTTCATAATTTTCAGTCAGACTACAAATGGAATAGCTACGGCACCTTCTCCCTCTAGCAAATTCTTTTCTGGACATATATCCCAGAAAACAAATTTCAGCAATAAAATTCCTGTCTTGTGTCTAAACCACCAAGTAGTCTTTTGGCACACAAACACAGCCTGTCTGTCGTGTTCTAATGTAGTACATAGCAGATGTAAACCCAACTGGAAAACTTAAAGCCACAGTTCACTGAAGTCCTAGAGCACGTGAGAAAGCTTAAATAATACGCAATAAAGATACCACATACTTGTTATGTTTTACAGAACTGGATCCCTCATCCCCTAGAGAATTAGAAGATAACCAGAATTTGAAATTGGTCTATCACTAAGAATTACAGTTAAAGCACTATCTATATCAGGAAACAAATGTTACTATTTCTTTCATCACTAACACCTCCCTTCTCCTAATATGTCTTTGCCCAGCAATTTGGCCTTCTAGAAATGACTTCCCAGAGAAAAATGAATCATAGAGGTGTGATAGTGCTAAAGCAATTCTCAGGAGTTCCCAGATGAAAAATGTCTGAGCATAAATCACTGAGAAACTCTGCAACTATTTCTCTTCACGCAAGAAGAAAGTTCAAAAGCAGAGAGACTACAAACAATGGCTGGCTGCACGCTTCTGCTGCAACTCTGCCTTGTAAACAGGAACTAGAATTGTGATGAGCGACAGCTGTATAATAGATCTTGACTAGGTTAAAATCCAAGTCCGTCATCAGATATTAAATGATAGTGATAACAGTCCCAGCATGATCTTCGTAAACAAAGAAAAATCTTCGCCATTCCCTGAGTAGTGCCAACAGCAGCTAGCATACCTTGAGTGAAAGAGACAAAGCCCCAAGTAAAACTCCTTTAATGTTGTCACTTAAGGACGTTAAACATTTACAGTTTGTGTCAGGAATCTAAATCCTTGAGCCATCATGGAAACCCCTAAATATTCAGCAATAAACAAGGACAGCAAAAGAATTTCTGAAACATTCTTCATTATTTCCCCCTAATTTTCCTTATTATTTTTATTTTATTTTCATGCTTCTCCATTTTCATGCCTGTCTTTCATCCAGCACATCAAGAAAATGAAGGCAATATAAGTAAACAGTACAGAATCAGTTCTCTATCCCTCATTATATTTCACAGTTTCAACTACCACCTTGATCTTTACAGGCCTTGCTGAACTTCAGAACCCCACTTCTCCAAACAGCTTTAGGGTTTTTTCCCCACCCCCAAAATTATTTTGTTTTGCTTCATGTTACTTCTTTCCCTTAGCTTTTGTTACAAAACAAACTAATCCTTTCATTTCAAACTCATGTCGTTATTAAAGCCTCTTATTTTGTTGTTGTTGTTCTGTTGCATCTGTTCCAGAGCCAGATTTCAGCCTTCTACTCAAGTTTTACACCTCACAGTTTAACCTATTGGATATATTTTGGATATAACAAAATTGATCTCTGTTTATCATTCACAGATAGGCTTACATGCATCCTTGTCTCATAACTAGAGGACAAAGTAACTGCTATGCAACAAAGTCCTGTTTAATTTTGCAGGCTTAAGGTGAAGGTAAGACTGCAGAGGATCTGTATGGGACATTTTACACTGCTATGACCTCCATCATCAGAGTTCACAAATGAGGAGCGTTTTTACTAATTAAAGCTGTCACACAGTTTGCACCATGAATCCCTCCTTTTCATATCCTAGATATATCAGTGGAAGGAAAAGCCTAGTACAGTTCCTGAATGAGCAACTGTATTGGGCTTAAGCAGCAAGGTTTTGGTAGCAGGGGGCCTACAGGCGTGGCTTCTGTGAGAAGCTGCTAGAAGGTTCCCCTATGTCCAATAGAGCCAATGCCAGCCAGCTCCAAGACAGACCTGCTGCTGGCCAAGCCCATCAGCAATGGTGGTAGCACCTCTGGGATAGCATATTTAAGAAGGGGGGCGGGGGGAGGAGAGGGGGGCAGGAAACCTATGCAATTGCAGCCGGAGATAGAGGAGTAAGAATATGTGAGAACAACCCTGCAGACACCAAGGTCAGTGAAGAAGGAGGGGGAGGAGGTGCTCCAGGTACCAGAGCAGCAATTCCCCTGCAGGCCATGGGGAAGACCATGGTGAGGCAGGCTGTCCCCTTGCAGCCCATGGAGGTCCATGGTGGAGCAGATATCCACCTGCAGCCCCTGGAGGACCCCACGCTGGAGCAGGGGGATGCCCAAAGGAGGATGTGACCCCATGGGAAACCTGCACTGGAGCAGGCTCCTGGCAGGACCCGTGGAGAGGGGAGCCCACGTTGGAGCAGGTTTGCTGGCACAACTTGTGACCCCGCGGGGAACCCATGCTGGAGCAGTCTGTTCCTGAAGGACTGCACCCTGTGGAAGGGGCCCACACTGGAGCAGTTTGTAAAGAACTGCAGCCCATGGGAAGAACTCACGCTGGAGAAGTTCATGGAGGACTGTTTCCTGTGGGAGGGACCCTATGCTGGAGCAGGGGAAGAGTGTGAGGAGTCCTCCCCCTGAGGAGGCAGGAGCAGTGGAGGCAACGTGTGATGAACTGACCACAACTCTCATTCCCCGTCCCCCTGCACTGCTGGAGGGAGGAGGTAGAGAAACGGGGAGTAAAGTTAAGCCTGGGAAGAAAGGAGGGGTGGGGGGAAGGTGTTTTAGGATTTGGTTTCATTTCTCATTGCCCTACTCTGATTTGATTGGTAATAAATTAAGGTAGTTTCTGCAAGTTCAGTCTGTTTTGCCCATGACAGTAACTGGTGAAAATTATCTCTCCCTGTCCTTATCTCGACCCATGAGCTTTTCATTATATTTTCTCTCCCCTGTCTAGCTGAGGAGTGGGAGTGATAGAGCAGCTTTGGTGGGCACCTGGCATCCAGCCAGGGTCAACCCACCACAGCAACTGTGAACTTCAGCTCCAGTAACATTTAATCCAATGAGCTTATGCTGGCATTGCAGCTAGGGTGGTACTCAAGAATCAAAACACCAAAATTAGATGCATAGACATCTAACGTAGAGATGCAGAGACTTGGGGCAGAAAAGAATTTGCAGGGTACATGAAGACATTCATTGCCTTTGATTGGTACCATAATCATTCTTCCAATTTAGTGCACAGTAGCTAGTTACCATCAGCGTATACCTGACCTAAAACATTTTGCTTTGTAAATATTTCATGAATCCCGTCATTGGCAAGTTATCAACATGCTACTAGTGTGCATGACATGTTTGAATTCGGTTGTCCCAGAAGGCAGTTGCTGATCACTAGACTGCTAAGTAGAATAACCTGAGTTGTACACAAACCTTTGATCAAACACGAAGAGCTAGTGTTAAACAGCCATAAAGAAAGGAGAGGAAGAAATAGATAACAATACATCAGTCTCTGCTAGTTAGACTGTTGGGCTTCGTTTTTCACTAGGGCCCTACGGAAAAAAAAAAAGCTCATTTGGAACTACTTAGTAATTAGAGAATAACTTATTAATAGAAACCAGAGATTTATTTTTTTAATAAACATTTCTTCCCTTTTCAGTTCAACAAAGTCCCACCTTTACATCGTTCTCTAACAAGCACAGGAATCTAACACATGGACAACCAAAACTACTGATGTGAAAGCAGTCACCATCAGCAGGTTGATGACTTCAGAGTTTCACTTCACGTTTTGGTATGCTTTAATATGTGCCACTGCAAGAAGGACACTGCCGTGTGGAATAGGTCAGCTGCCCCAAATACAGACACATTTCTTTTTCTGAGGAGGGGAGCCTGAGAATATGAATGAAAATCAGCGAACAGTACAAAAGTAGCAAGATAGGACAGGCAGCAACTTATTTCTCGACAGTGAAAGAGGCTTAGAAATTCCACATTTCTGAAAGGCTGTTCATATCACATTTCTACATACTGCACAGGTCTGTGTACATCACACACATGCTCCTAAGCAAGGTGATGATCTGTTACCACTCGACAAGGTGAAGGAATTCTACTGCTAATGGAAGAAACTCACCATCCTAAATCATAAGCTGACTATTCTCAGCCCTGCCACTGACAAACTGTGGAGTCTCAGATACACCGCTACCCATATTCATCCCTTTGACCTATTGTTTCATTTGTCTGTTTAGTTAATAGAAGTGTCTTGCCTCCACAGACCTTGTGAAGATGCACATTCAGCATGCAGTGTGTTCGGGCCCACTCATTTTGTGCTTCTGGGAATGAACATAACACAAATCATTAAATAGCAGTAAAATGGACAAGAGCAGTAATTATACCAGCTAATGGCTGATCTAAGCTGGGCAGTCTGTATACATTATTACAGTCATTCAGTTCAGAACATCTTAACAACAACATCCTCTTACGAATATGCCTATGCAAGGTCAAGCAAAAATAGTAGCATGGTGAGAAGGAAATCTTTACGATGGGCACTCAGGGAACCATCAGTAATACAGGCAACATCAAGCACTCCATTGAGAACACAGGGTCCCCAACTGAGTATTCAAAATATAAATTGGTCAACCAGGAACATTTGAAACCCAATTACTTCTTTCCCAAGCAATTGTAATGGAATGATTATGCAGGCGGATGGAAAGGAGAGAATTAAATGCATTGGAGGAAGCGTGGGAGGACAGCAGCTCTCTCAGTGATAAGATGTACTCTATGCTTTTAATAAATAGCAACAAATTGCATGTATCCAGTTAAAGTCAAGCAGTGAGGCAAGTACTCGACTTTCCTGAACTGGGTCCAAAAAACTATTCTCATCCTTCTTGGCTTCAAAAAAAATAACAACTTCAGAGAGCACGAAGGTGCCAGGGTATTTCTTGTTATCTGACATATCTCAGAAAGGGAGCTGGTCATCAGCTCCTCAAATTGAGTCATCAGTACTGAAATGACTAGCTTAAAATACTTCTTTTTCTACGAGGTACTGTGTGCATGTATGTGATTCTGATGTAGGTTGTAATGCATGTTATAAAAGAATTTATTTTTCTAACCAATGCAGCAGTGAAGCACTAAGTTCTCAGGAGAGACAGATGGACCAGGGCTCCTCCTGAAGCTGAATTTAGTATTGTTTTAGGTCTTGTTTTTATTATTATACATAACCTTTTCACTCAAATGTGACATGAAACAATTCTGACAGGTTTATTAAAACCTTTTGTTATTACACTTGACATTTATGAAAGGTAGATGATAAATAAGCAGAGGAATGACATGTTTGCCAGAAATTCAGACTCTGGTGAGAAAGTCTTCTCCCTAGCCTCCTTTTTAAATGAAATCTACCCTCTTCAGTCATTCATGTCTTTCAGGGAGGGGAGATAGTTTTTCTGTAGTTGGAACAACTAGTTTGATGTTGCTTTTGAATTCCAAACATCATGACTTCTCTGTTTCCAAACCACAAAGGTCTTATGCAAGTAAAGATTATTCATTTTATTTAAGCAACAAGATAAAGGACAGTGAGTTTTAGTGTAGTAAAATCACACTGAAATTTAATATTGTTTGACACCAGCCATACCGATTTGAATTGCATATTGCCTGAGAAGCTCTTCACTAGCCACTAAACTGCAGCCACTGATAGGGAGCAACATGGAAAGCATAGCACTATCTCAATACACACATACAGAAAGCATGCAATTCATTAGAATACTGTATTACTCCACAGGAACATATTAGAAAATTATATGTAGTGAATCTACTTACAGTACTCCATGCCCCAAATTTTTGAGACAGAAATAATAAAAAATATTTAAAATAAGAGTAGAAATTTTTTGGGCACACCAGATGTAGTTATTGTAAGCCATGCAGACTCATGCACTGGTTCAGTAGAAATCACCCGGTCAGCGTTTAAACCACATCAAATAGGCATCACAGTGAACTCCATAGACTTAACCCCGTGTTGAATGTGGCTTCATCCCTACTGTTGCTGACCAGCTGCGTGAGCAACTCTTTGAAATGCTTTTCTCCTTCTGTGCTTTATATCTCTAGTTAGATAAGTTCAGCACAACAGGAGCTGTTATTCAGTGTATGTTTGTACAGCATCTGTCTCGGTGATCTTGGTCAGAATCAGCAGGCGCTACAGTAATAAACAAATAAAAAATAAGGGTTACTCATTTTGGAATTTATGAATTAATCCAAAGGCCCATCTCCTATGTATACTTAGCTTTCACTTAGATTTTAAGCCCAGTGTGAGAGACCTTTTTCTTCTCATCTCTGTGTACAGACCACAGGCAAGAACCTGTCTGCTCAGTTCCTTCCATCACTGCTCTTTGAACTGCACCATGGTCTGTAGACACAGTTTTCTTGGAAGGGGCTGATACTGGTCAATAAAAGGGACAAAACCTAGACAAGTTGGGCCAGAGCAGTGGCCCAACATCGCAGAGCACTGTTACACACTGAGGTTGCATTTTAGTCTCAGCGCATTTCAGATTTTTGCAAAAGTAACTACAGAAAGGAACTAAAAACAGTGAGTGGAAAGGAATGTGACATCCATAACTGTCACAAGGAATATGGAGCAACTATAGAGCTCTACGTTCATCACCAGTTTCTTACAAAGACTGCGCTGTTTAGCAATTAGAGCTGGGGTTTAAGGACAAGATTGCTGAGTTATTTCCTTGCATTATTGTATTATTAAAGGATAGTATAACATCACACGTGAAAGTGATCTATGTCTGAAAATGTGCTTTGGGCAAATTAAAAAGCTCAGCATTGATCCATTTTGTAAAGTTTTCTGTGTCACTTTCTACTAGGAAAAAAGGAAAAAAATCAACCTTGTTTCATGTTCAGTCAGCATTATCAAAACACAATCCGTTCACATTTCTCGGTAAAAGTGCTTTGGAGTACCTAAGTTCATGAAAGCTTGAATAAACTGAGGTTTGTTGCTTTCAAGTACAAGAATTTTCTTTGGGATAGAAGTTCTGGTTTTGACTGTGTCTAATATTGTGAATAGGCCCAAAAAGGACAAACCTAAATAACAGAGGAGTAATACAGCTGGGCAAACAGTATGAAGTTTGTACCAACTGTATTGGGTGTGAATGATGTTGAACAAATGCATGATTTCTGAACAGATTAGACACTAGAAGTTTAAAGATTAATTTGTTAAAAACTTAAGAAATAGTCATGTTTTCTATATTTAAAAAAATGTCAAAGTTCCATCACAAAGCAGAGGCATTCAAAGATTTGTTTTCTCTGAGACTGCTGCATTTGCATAAAAATATAACTATTATTGAGAATCTTTAACCTTGCCCAGGAGTCAGAACAACAAGAGAACACATAGTGATCCCAGCTGCAGCTGCATTATAGTACAAAATCCTCCACAGATCTTGCACTTTGCATAGAGGAGGATGCAAATAGTAAGCCAGCCAGCAAAGCATAACAAGATTATTTTCTTTCATATCATGCTTAAAAATGACAATAATTAAGACAATTTCAAAGACACATTAAGGAGCATCAGAATTTATTTGTATATAATTTAACCATTTGTTTAGGAATCATTTTAAGAACTAACTGTAATATCTGCACCCTATAATGCTTCTTGAGCAAAGTGAAAAATCTCAACGTAGTCTCAAGTAAGTCTGCATGGAGAGCGATGAGCCTTTGATGTTTGCAATATTAAAGTACTAAATACAAATTACAATCAAAGTGAGATTAGAATTACTATTGCCTTGACAGTGCTAGAAAGAATTATTTTGGTTGGTACAAATTAAACAGAAAAAATATTTAATATGTTGTACTTTGTGGGAAATTTTGGCTTTTCCTAACAGGAGTTTTCCAGGGACTGAATTCTCTAGCTCTAAATAACCCCATGCATAACACTGACTTTTAAATCGTCCTTACACATGGTCATAAAAGTTTATTCAGAAGACAAATTTCATATCATTTGTAATCATATGGCACATCCTGAGGTCACATTATCCTCTGCCGCAGAGACATTCGTCTGCATTTCATATGCAGATGCCAATAACAGAGACTGAAATCATATTAAATACTGAGAGACTGTCATAAAAGCACATCTAGTAGATAAAGAAAACCTTTACAAGCAGCGTGATGGACAAAATCTGTAATAGGAAACAATCCAATTTATCATGCACATTCCATGCTGAAAGATGTGTGTGCAGGTACCTTCAAAATGATGGCCTTTGATAGCTTTTTTTTTTTTTTTAAAAGAAAGTAGTGAATGTATGAAAGAAATCAAAGCCACAGGTACTTAATTTCTGCATTCCTTTGTTGATCAAAACCTTTCACACTGTTCAGAGTAATTTTGATCTAACAAGCCATATTCTTGTCTATAGCCCAATCTTTAAACACTAATCTCATTGTGGAAATGTGGCATTAAACACCCACTATTCCCTGACACAGGGATCATAAAATGTAGTTCTGAGACACACATGTGCAAGGATATGGATAGTGCACTCTAACACATACTTTTCTCAACTGTCTCCTCTAGACCACATGGCAGGTCCCCAGAAATTAGCAGAAATAAAGGACTGCTGAAAAAAATTACTCAATATTTGCCAGCCTACGGCTCTCAACCTGTGCTGTCCAAGAGAGAAAAATTACGGCAAGTATTTAAACTGTGGATGAAACAAAACATAAATCCCAACATTGTCAACTAATGACATATATACAGTAGGATGTCCGAGTGCCATGGCTGGGGGGTTACTGAACTTCTAAGAGCCAGAAAACTCTTCATCCAGAGCAAGGGAATTTTCCCTTCTGCTTATCTATCATTGATTGCCTTACCACAGAAGTTATACTTCTATCTCTTCTAAGTTATAATCATGGTACCTAATACTTCCCTGTATGTATGGGTTTTAGAACTCTCATGTTAGTCTTCTGAAGGGGCAATCTCTCTCCTTCACAAAAAGCAGGTCTCAACTTTGAAGTGTTGGCTCCAACCAGAAAGATTCAGCATTTGAATTGTAATGACAAGGAAGCTTACAGGAGAGAATGATGGCCTGATGGTAAACAAGCTCAAAAGACAGATGATGTGTATTACTGAATGAGTGGCTTTTCTTTTTATTCAAGACTTTTCTTACTCTTCCATCAGCCTGGGAGATGACTCATTAATCCGGTATTTTGTGTTATGTTCTAAGTAGCCTTGCTGTATTTCATCTGTGTTTTTAAACTGTCAGTTATGTGCACAAAGCCATTCAGAAAGCTCTGAGGACAGCTGCTAATTATCTCTGAGAACAAACAATAGTCCTCAGCTGGAGCAGCTAAATAGGAAAGCCTTTATTATTTTTAGCACAAAGTCTCTATTGCTTTTCAGAATGTTTTAAAATATTGCTTTGTTCTGAATATTGAATTGTTGGAGCCTGTAATAAAGTGCACTCAGCTGGGAGTCAGGACCACCTTTTTGGTTCTGCCATTCACCTGTGGTATTTCATGGCCAGCTGTGAGACTATGCATAAATACATCTGCTCACATGCATAAGTTTCTAAGATCAGAGTCCTAAAGGTGGAAGAGGTGGGGAGGAAGCTCTTAATTAAAACTAGTAATTGAAGAACAGATATAGTTGCTGGTGCTTTAAACTTTGGACTTTTCCAAACTTAAAGAGCTGAAAAATCCATCCTGCTACTCCTCTTAAGAATATCATCATTCCACAGGGTTAAGCTGAAAGAAAAATGAAGTGCTAATTAGAAAATTAAATACTAGAAACAAACAGTTTTAAAAAGGAAAGTCATGTCAAGCCAGTCAAGTTCAGTCTATGAAAGGAAATATAATGCAAGGCAAATTAATAGACATAATAAGCTAAAGGGATGCAATTGTCAAGTACAATTAAGTGTGAGCCTAAATTAGTTCCTAGTTGAATTTAAGTTAAAGAAATTGAGATCTGTTAACCTTAAATTAGGCAAAATTTATTTTTTAATTAGCTCATGCAACATGCAGCAGAAAAAATATTACAGTAATAAACAGCAATAGCATTTGACAAACTAGGTAAGCATTTCTTACCCTTAAAATTTCTTTATTCTGAGATAAACTCTGCTAATAAGGTAGGAATTGACACAGGTAATCGATCTATGTGGTTTATTGTAACATTTCTAACAACGGCCAAAGCAAAGTTTCCTAAGTCAAATTTATAACCACTTTCTGGAAGAATTCACAACACACAAAAGGTTGGACTGATACAAACCCCACAAGAAGAATAAAACTCAGCTGCAACAGTAACGCTTGATACCTACTGGACTGGAAATGTCTTTAAAACAAAAATTAAGGGTTCAAAGTCTTTACATTAGCAATGATAAGTATCAGTGTGGATTTGCACAATTCAAAGCTTCTCTTAGGGACTATACAGCAATTATTCACAGGGCTGTTGGGATCACAGACATCTCCCAACAAAGCTGAAGAAACACAATCGCTATCACTTTGCCTTACATCTTTGATATTACCCAGTTCATTATTGAGCCCACAACCCATTTTCTATTCTTTCCATGTACATTTGAATAGCTCCACACAAGCAATGCACAGTTTAGAAACCTGAAGCCTGACAATATTCCACTTCTTTACATTTACCAGTCTTAAACTCTCCATTGACTACAACAATCACAATCTCACCTGTGTACTCAGATTCCATATCATCACTATGTTTTAGAAGAACGCACACCTGGAAGCTTGCATATTACAGATTCAGTCAGCTCTTTGCTATTATGGCAAAGGATTTCTGGGGACCATTTTATACAAGTGGTTCCTGTTGCTTTTGCTAAAGTGTCTGTAATTCACAGAAATACAAGTCAGCTAAATTTTCCAGTCTGTCTCACAGAAACCCTTTGCCAGAAGACTCAAATATTGTAATTCTCTATCACTATCTTATACAAGACGTGTTCACAGATAAGCATAAAGACAAAGTCAGCGCCCTATCAAACATCAATGTTCTGAGGCTAAACATGAACTCTGTGTCCTACCCTTGGGCTGGGGAATGTCAAGCAATATACCTTTCAAAGAGCAGCGTGAAAAAATCAAACACAGCTGAAATTAATAATGCCTTCACAGCAAATCCTCTGCCTGGATTGACTTATTCTCTCCTGTGGGCCCAAGCAGATGCTCTGCCCAATATATTTTTGATAGACAATGTAAAAACCAGAGTTTCTCCTACCTGCACACATTCAGTTGTTTCAAGCAAACAACCCTTCCTCAGCTCCCCATCACTTTAATCTCCACCTGCACCACACTTAAATTTTCTGTCTGTTGCCTGCTTGAAATGAAGAGAGATAAACACAAGATAACAGAGGCTATTTGGATATCTAAGTTTCAGCAACATGAAAATTGTTCTTTGTGTTTGAAATTTTTACCTGTAGCCTGCCTGATTCACCTGCTCAGAAGTTATTCAATGAAGGAAGACCTCATGCAGAAAGAACATGCCCAGTGGTTCAGACACTATTGAGATTATGCCCCTCCCTTCCCCAATGGGAAATTCTTGCGCTTTCATTCCCATCTTTCCTGCATACACAAATTAGGCAGCTTCTTGTCCACATTTCTTGGCAAGATTTCACCCCACCACCGAGTTCTCCACTGCTCCCCCCAGCAACTATAATTTTCAGCAGTTCAAAATTGTCCAAAGATATACCAAATGAAAATGTTGCAACTACATACCCTCCTAAATATCTACTAGGGATTTTTAGGGCTTTGAACTGTAAGAGACTGAACATACCCTGGAAAAAAAAAAAAAAAACAAAAAAAACCACAACCATTTTGTCTGCCTATTAGTAGAATTCCACTTGAGAGTTTTAATAATAAGACAGAAATCAAGTGCCCATAACAATGACCTGAACAAAAGATTACAACACAGATCGTCAAAGGAAAAAAATGTCAATGAGAGCTAAGTATGTCAATATGTTTGTGGCTATAGATTAAAATCTCTTATTCAGTTAATTGGTTTGGCTGTGCTAGATCGGGATTTACCAAAGTGCAACAACCCACAGAGGGACTTCTTACTTGTAGCCAACTTGGATTGAACCATCTGGTTGTGAAAGCTCCAGTGATGCCTGTGTTTCTGTGACAGGTATCTGGGCAGTCACACCGTGTACCCATGTAGGTATGCCAGGGCAAGCTGTCCAGGAGACTGCAGTTTAGCCCTTACACTTTTCCTTGCCAGTCCAAACAAAGATCCAATGTTTTTGAGATCACAAGAGAAGGAGGATGGGGCTTCACTCCCTCAGTCTGATTCTCCTCTTGTGCTACAGCTGCATAAACTATTCTGTATTTCTTCTGCTGAACTACTATGTCCTATCCTATTCCCCTTCTTGCCCATGAGATGAGGACATTTTGTTATCAGGTGAAATAATTCCCATTTGCAGAATTAATCAAGTTCTTTGTAATCTCCAGAAGAAAGCAGATCTATTAAACACGTATTATTAGCAATAATAAATGCTTCAACCCTCTGGGTACTGCTCAACATCCACAGTAAAAGCATTATCATAAAAAACATGTTCTTAAATTCTAAAGAAATAAAGCTTGGAATCATTTTGGTTAAGATGGTTCAGGCAGGGATATCTATCAGGAAAACCCATTATGATGAAGAGAAGCACTTATAGCACAGAAAGGCTTTGACAAAAAGCAGTCAAAATGTTTTCATCAAGAATAATGTATGTGCACTGTAAATCCCAGCTCAGAAACACACCAAGAGATACAAAAGTCTTTTCAATTTTATTTACATTTTGTTCAAGTGGTTACCAGAATGTTGAGTTTATTTTTCCCCTCTCTCCCCTTTAAACAGTATTTCACACAGACAACTCAATACCTTTGATTCCCAAGTCACAACAACACAAGGATCTTTGTCCCTGTTCAATCAGCTACAGCAAGACTAAACAATCAAAATGACCCATCTACTTCATTCTGTTATTCCTTGCCCGTGGAGATGCCTTTCTGCTTCTCGTTCTAGATGCTGGCACACATACGGCCTATTGTATGGCCTCACAAAGAAGAAAAAAGAAAAACAAGAAAAAGAAAAAAAAATAGATGGAGTGCTGTGATGGTGAGACTCATTTTCTTCTCTCCCCCACTATTTGCAAATAATCTGGGAGCTAGTAAACAAACTATCTTCAGACATGGCTCCTTATCAAATCACAGGGTTATATTGTGCCCTTAATGTACATATCTGAGCAAGTACCATCCCTAAGAGCTGTGGACAACAACTGCTCTCACTCACATCCTACTTATCTTTTGACATAGAGACACAGCAAAGGTCTACATTCAAACTCAATTGAGTTTCCCAGGATGCCAAAGGGAAGAGGTAAGCTTAGACATTTTGGTTAAAGGTGAACAGTAGCCACTGAGGGTCTATCGCCAATGAACGTTTATAGGAGCATAAGAGAGTATTTTATATTTTTGAAACTGTTTGACTTCCCTGCAATCCCCACCATAGCAACACCGTCAGCACTGAAGTGCTGATTTGAGAAATATTTTCAAGTATTTCCTCCCATATACACACACTAGTGAAGTGTATTTCAAGTATTTCCTCCCATATACACTACCACCTGTAGCTTACCTTTATAACCAGAAGTCACACAGAAAAGTAGAATAGTACCCATAGCGGAGAAGTTGCTCCCCACAACAAGCTACGGAACAACTTGGCTCCCATTAAAGCATCAAACAGCTGGTGCTCAACAGGCATTATTTTCTGTACAGTGCCAGGGCCTTTTAACTGGATCCCAGCAAAAGGACTCTGTAGGGTAATGCACTAGAACAGTGTTGGTTTTATTTCTTGTGCTAACCCGGATCCACTATGGAAATCCTGAAATATGGGATTGGAAAAAGAGAAAAGGAAGAGAGAAAGAAAACAAAACAACACCTCTACCTTTGTAAATCCTGACATTTCAAAGACATTTGAACAGCAAAGGAAGTGAAAAATATAAACCAAAACTATTTCAACTATTTCTCTTCTGTCTGCCTTTCTCTGAACACAAAGGGGAGCAGAAAGTCAAGTCATTCATTTTATATTTTATTGTGGAACATAACACTTCCCCATCATGCTTCTTTTAAATGCTTTCTCTGATATAAAACATTGCACTAAAAGTATAGTTTAGTTTATACACTAGCAATGCAGGTCCCTGTTCTTTAAAACTGATGAAGTGTTGAGGGCCCCATTACTCAAGGGCTAATTGCATGAACAGGTATACTGCAAAGTGACAGTACACCCTGCCACCTTCATATTTGCAGCTCAGAGCACATAATTCAGCCAGAGAGAGGAGCACTGCTTGGGGGAAACTGCTGCAACAACTTCTTGGAAGAGCTGGTAACTGATATATTTTTATGGCCTTGTTTTGCCCCTTTCCTCTCCCAAAAAATACAAAGGAAAAAGTAGAAAAAGAGCAAAATAAGTCTGTCAGCCTTGTGAGTTCCACGATGTAGAAAATTAAACCAGGCTGAAAAAAAACCCACAAGAAGTCACTGGCTGGGGAAAGATCCCTGGACAGCCACTGCGCAGCTTATGACAACTGTTTTATGCACTGCTAGGTCACTCTACATCTGTGGAAGCAGATGGAGAAATTTAGAGACTGAGAAAAAAACAACAATCTTGCAAAGCTTTTTTTATCACTTAAAAAAAGAAATTCCGTTCTCATAAGATAATTAATTCAGAAGTTGAAATGAACCTGTTGACTGAAAAAAACTACAGCAGATTTTGAACCTGCCTTTTACACAAGCACATCAATGAACATCTTCAAAGGGTTTCTGAAGGTTTGGCACTATAGCAGGCAGGCAATATGAAATCAGAAGCCACATAGGTAGTTTTTCCCTCCAATATATTATTACATAGAAAAAGACGATTGGATTAACTGAAGACCTCACAGGACAGATCCTGGATCCACTGCCATCAGCCATGTCACCAGGGTCCCTCCAAAACCTCCCCTGCTGCTGTAACCCAGGAAGCCATCAGTGCAAGGCAGGTACAGATTCAGAATGTAGATCCTGATTGCTCCAACATTTAATAGTCCAGATCCATTATGCTACTGTGAATAAACCCATTAAAAATCCATTAAATTCAGCATGTTAGGGGAACAAGTACTACTGCTTTAAGCTACAAACAAAGCTAGACACAAACACAGTTTTGGAAGAACTAACAGCTGAGCCAAGAGACCTTTTGTGCTGCACATTTATCACAGCATGCATCTTCCTTAATAAATCTCACGCATTGTCACATATGGCTGTATATTTTTAAAGGGTTTATGTATTTCATTTCTTTCTTGGTTTAGCTGTCTTTCATAGTTGTTCTACCTCCTAGAAAACTCTGAAATGTGTATTTCATTAATAAGAACTAACTTTCAAAAGAAAATATTCCTCTCAATTTGTGATGTAAGCCACTACTTTAACCTCTCCCGAAACAAACTGTTCCTTATTGAAAAGGGAGAAAGAAGAGGGGAGAAGGGGAAAAAAAAAAAAAAAAAAAAAAAAAAGGTATAGCATTGGGTTTCAAAGATCTGTTTTCCATATGATAGAGCCTGGAATAAAAATATATCAAACAAAATTGTGTGTTTGAGGGCTCAGCATGAAAGAAGTGCACAGACTGTGCAGAAAACTTTTATTCAGCCCAGCCTATTTTTTCTCAGCACAGACTTTCAGAACAGATTCTTAAATTCCGGCTTTGCTTCACCTCCTTACACCATTTATTACCTGTATTTTCAATATTCCAAGAGACACTTTAATCACCACACTGTGCTTTAATTGTTATTAGCATTTAGATTATATGGTAATCTTGCAGCCAGAAGTCAATATTAAATTACTGCCCTTGCCTGCTGAAGAGTAATATATGTAGAACAGAGTTGAAATGTGTTTTAAAGTTTCAGTTCAATTTTATGTCCTAATTACTCCAGAATGTTATGAAAGGACTGTAACATCATACCATATATTCTTGTCATCCCATAGGCAGCTTTATAGTAACAGTACAAAAGTATATTGAACTCATTACGGGGGAGCATAATTGAAATGATACAAAGAAACTGCTAGCTGTTAATAAAGCCATGTTGGTTTTTTGTATCCTATCTATCCACTTTCCCTGTTTTTTCAGTATTAAGCTGGATTGTCAAAGACACAGATGCCCAACATAAGTGGATGCATTTCTGACCCTCCATCTGCGATGGAGAGCTAGATCCTTAACTCGAATCAATGCAGTTTCAATGACTTGGGATGTGGCTAAACCAAATTTCACCAGTTGAGAATTTGACTCAAAGCATAGATTTTTTTTTTTTAATTTTTGTTGGGGTGATCTGACACAACTACTGTCAAACTCAACCAAGCACAAGTTAATCACCTGTTCAGCTGTTTCTTTGGGGAAGCAATTGTTCTCTATTACACTACCTTAGTGCTTCTGCACACAGAGCTACCTGAAATTTGCCTTGGGAAGTTTGAGAAATTCAGTGGGTTTTAGTGTTTGCTGTATGGATCATAAACATAGCTTTTTTTCAGTGCCATTTATGTGGTTCTGTTTCATGGTAGGACAACACAAGCCACTGTGTATAATGTAAGACAGCAAAGTAGACAAACACAGAATATTTCACTGAATGAAAATATAATATCAAGCTTTACTTGTGGCATGACTAGACACTAAGAACAAGAAAAGGATACTTGTCACCCTGTCTCCCGTGCAGCTGTACATAAACCTTTCCAGATACACTTTAGTTGAGGATATGTCCTGAAGAGCTTTTTCTATCAACCACCACATGGAAATTTCCTCTCACTTCAATCATTTCAATAGAACTTAGACATGTATTCAGCTTTACTTACTATATCCTTTCATAAAAATATTGCTCAGGAGATTGAACTGAAAAATTAGGCTGGACATAAAGTTTAAGTAAATTCAGTGATAGGAATTTCATCACTTTCTTTGGGTTATTTAGACAAATGGTTAATACACACTGAGCATTATAGTCCAGCTTCAACAAAGAAAAAAAAAATCACCATCCTGCTTCTAACACTGGATTCTTCTATTTCTTTGTATCTTGCTAGTCCACTTTCTTCTGCTCCAGCCCGAGTGATATACGACCACATTATTGTGTCATGCCACAGCTATATGTTTCCTTTGTATATTCATTCTATAGAACAGGCACACACTATAGAAGGGTTCCTGGAAATATCACCACATTCATTTATTTTATTGGGTGTTGTTTTTTCTCCATTATTAAGAGTCTCTGCTTCAAAGAGATCTTCAATTCTATATCCTAGCCTACTCAGGAAAATGGTCCTCTTAGAAACACCTTTTAAGTATACCATTTAAGGCAAGCATATGTTTAAGTTTCTTTGAAACCTGCTTAAACCTAAGAACACGTTACTTCTGATCACATGCTTTGATTTTCTTGAATCTGATTTAACACTGATCAACAAACTAGATTTTGCAATTTCTTATTTTGCCTTTAGAATACTCCTCAGGCTGACATCAACAGACCAGGCTGCAAAACTACTGTTAATACAGCAGATTCTCATTACTGTCCAGAAAAACAGCATGGCTTTTAAAGGCTTCATATAAAGAATTACACTTTGATATTTCTTGATAGTGTAGCAATTAGAAATCAGCATAAAATTGGGAACTTCACATCTCTGTTTAGAGAGCTACTGATAGCAGTAGATGGAGGCAAAGATACAGGTAAAGGTATCCACCTGCACAGACCTTTGGCAGAATCAGGACCGTTTATACAGCACAGACTTTAGCCAGACACTGCTCCTCAGAAAACTTATTGATCTCTCATAGTATTCTATCTATACGTGCGAAAGGCTTCTTCACTGTATTGTGTCAGACTCAGCACATTTTTAATCACGTTAAAGACATTCACTTGAACAGCTACTCTGCATCAATGTGAGCAATCTTTAGTAGGACAGAGAATCCATTCTGTCATACTAAGAGCGATCTTTCTGCATACCTAGAGCAGATGTAATTCTGTTATAAATGCTTCATGATCCCAAATATGAATGAAACACATAGCCAGTATAATTCTGACTCTAAAGGTAATTTATTCTTCTATACTACTCATGTAACATGCAAAATTTAATCAAAAATATCTGGTATAATTGCTATTGCTCTAAACCCAAATGATTGTTGACAGCTTTATAGTAATCTACTGTAGGAAGAGGACATAGCCCATTATTAGCATATGGTGATCCAGAAGTACCTATAGAAGCAAGATTTTTTTTTTATAGATATCCTGCTAATGGTGGAGGGGAAAGGCACTTTACATGAAGCTAGACAAATCCTGACCAGAGTCAGGCAATTTTTTCATGAGAAAATTGACTTAGCAAACAACTTACCTGACGATTTTGCCATTGTTTTCAGACTTTGAAGAAAGACTGGATATATTTGTAACAGACACCATCTATAACAAACAAGTTACAGGCTTGGCACACAGATTGCTGGGTGAGAACCAATGAACTGTGTGTATAGGAAGCTCAGGGTAAGTGACCATAACTGCTTTTTCCTGCTTTGAAACCTGTGAATACTTACAACCTCATCCTCCCTCAGGCTGCAAATATCCAACATCTGGCTGTCAAATAGTTGCATGCTGTGCACACACTAGAGGGTGGGTGCTCAGGTGACATCTTATATATTGCCATGACTGACTGCTAAATCTATTAAGCTATTTTGAAGACTCGGTGTTAAGCTACATCCTAACAATAATTCATTCTAGTGCTAAACTCCTGTTTTTCTATCTGCTTTGTACCCACAGAAGTTAAGAAATTCATAGTTTGGATGCCAAGAGATTTCGCACCACCACAATAACTGTTATACTTGCATTACCTGAGGCAGGCAACAGCAGTTGTTGATTTTCTCAGAGTATCTTTCAACATTATTTAAAGTTTTGGATATCTTTGAGTATGCATGGCTTAGAACCAATATAATATTCTAACACTAATATCCATGTAATCGTGTTATTTATGGAGCAGTTTTGCTCTCATTTGTACCAGCTTCACACTAGAATAATTCCATCATTTTTTCCATGATGTTCCTTTCAATGCAGGAGTACTATCAATTTAAGGTTTCTGAATGACAATAATGCTGTGAAAGTGTTACTCAGCCAAAAGTAATTCTGAAAGCTAGCTAAAATGTCAATACTATTCTTACAGTCCTCCCAGAAGCATGGTGGACAGTGTAGCAGGTGGGAACAGACAAGCCGACAACACTGTGAGAAAAAGAACACATGGCTTAGAAAGTGTCCCTAAAGCAAATTGAGCCTCTGCAAATAAGGAGTTGCCATTTGTTTATTCTGGGAACAGCTCGTGAACTAGCAGGAGAAGCCAGAAAGGAATTTTATGAGAAAGTGCCAGCGGATGGAACATTGGACCAGGATAGGAGCCCAGCTCTGCTGTGAGACTGAAAACTAATCATTGTTTCTTTCAAATCTCTACAATTAAATTTGTTTTTCAGATCCTTGGTAGTTTCCAATCAAACCCATATGGGTAATAATACCCAACTGCTGTTTGGGAGTATAAGGCAATTGAAGTACTCTGCTTTTCCCCAGCCACCTGCAGGTAAACAACCGCAGAACAACATACTACCAGTCACTTGCATCACCGCCAACAAACATGTTCAGTCTCAAGAGACAACATAGGAAGGAACAAAAATGGCACTCCACAAAAGTGTTTTCCTGAAGGAAGCCAATACACAAACCTTGCCATGTGTATCAAAGAATGGCAAATAGGAGAGGGGAAAGAAAATTCCAAGCACTTTGCTTCCAAAAACGACATCAGATCAAATCTAAAGCTCTAATATAGATACACCCCAATTAAAAGAACAGATGATCAAGTCTTTATCTCCACAAATGGCAGGGGGCCCACCTTAATATTTATAAGTTGAAGTGTGCAATACCTTAAGATTAAGGAATATACTCTTGAAACTGAACCTATAGCCATATCCCTAAATTCAGGATATGACTGAGCATGCAATTAAGCTTACACCTGTACAATAAAACATTAAAGGGCTTTTTAGGCTCCTACCCCAATATACAGGAGTTGACAGCTGAAAATGATCTGAAGTCCATACACAGACAGAATAAATATTAAAGTGACATGTGGTTAATACAAGATGATGTGAGAAATAAAATAAGTACAAGAAAATTGCTTCAGACATTACATTATTGCTATTGAATTGAGATTTCTCCTGGTGAGAACCAATAGGAACAGAGCATCATTTGAGAACACCACTTACAATATTATAAATTCGACAAAAACAGTATAACATCTAGTATTTAAGTTGTTAGAGCTTTGTGTTTCTCTTTTCATTACAAGATCCGCACAGATTGGATTGCTTCTCAGAGACCTTAGCCTTACATGTCATCCAAAGGACAATAATTCGGTTACTTCCATGCTGCAAGGCACTGAGTCAGAGAGAAGCACTCACTGGTGACTCACTAATGCCAATTCCTTTTCTTTCAGATTTCTCATCCAGGTATTGACCTAATCTGACTTTGCCTTGCTTTATGAGAATTGACAAGGCAAGAGACCAAGGAAAAACAGTTCCAAGTAATAAAGATTCCCTGCATTTAATTATTTTATGAGGATACAGAAGTCTAGAGGCTTACAAAATCAAGGTTTCCATGTTAACTCTCTAGCATAGGGCATAGCGTCCAAGACTTTGCTTAATATTTTATTAATATACTGAATGGGAAAGAAAAAAATAAAGAAATTGCAAGAGGAGAAAGCAGAGCTCGAATGCCATAACAACTTTTTGCTTTCAGAATTAACCTCTCATGAACACACACAGGCATATTTTTGAATTAGTCTTTCCTGATTACAAAAAGCCTTTCAAAAATTATAAAACACTAAACAAGGTTTTTATTAGCTTTTAATTAAGTGCATTTACTAAAACCTGAATTATAATTTTAGATTTAATGTACTTAAAATTGAAGATGAGCTTTTCAGCAAATGTAAAATTTCAATTATGTTTGTGAAGTAATTGAGAAATGAGAAGCAAGATTGTTTACATCATTCCACATGAAGGCAGCTTTGCAGACTTTCACAAATGGGCAACCACCTCTTTTGAAGCAGGTCTACTAATGACAAAGGACATTTCTGAAGTTTCCAAAAGAAAGTACTCCTGTATCTTGATTGATAGGCAGGAAACTGCAAGGATGATGTAGATAATAATTATTAATACTACCAATTCTACAATCTGAAGGTTTCCAAGTGTTTTGCAAACATGAGTAGATTCAGTTTCATAATTCTTTTTAGTATGTAATTAAATCCTATCACCTTTCTACAGACAGAGAAGCTGAAGAATACTAATTTTGCTAAAGGTTAGCTTGGCTGCCTGGAAACAAAACCTCTGGGAATGCCCCTCCCAGTCATAGCAGCAGTAGTTACTAGCTGTTCTGCAGTACCAGCTCCAGGACCCACAATATTTCAGCTTCCTTGCATTAGGTCTCCTTTCAAAGAGGAAATTTCAAGAGCACCTACTTTTAGAGCACAGCCCCATCCTTCATCAGGAAAAGAAACAAAAGCAAAGAGACAAAAACACCCCCCAAAAAACAGAAGATGCCTTTGTGCTTTCTCTTCACTCCTAGCAGCAAATCCTTCCTGGACTATTTGCTGTTACTGTTCCAGACTTCAGCTCATTATTGCCTCCAGCCCACGATTTTAATAACATTCTGCTGCCCCACATAACACTACGGCAGCACCATCTCATACACGGGCATCAGGTCCATGACCCCTAGGGACTGTTTTTCTCAGCACGTTCTCCCAGATGGGAGCAGTATGCTGAACATAACTCCTAACAGAGTCCTCCAGAGTTCTGAAAAAATATATCTTTCTTGAATCCTAAATCACAGCAGTTTAAAGCACATAGAGAAACGACACAAGCACCATGTACAACCCGTACTCTCAACATACAATGTAGGCAGGATTTGTGCTAGGTATAACCTTGTGCTGCCCTTTGCAATTGGGAAGAATCTTCTCTAAATCAGTTGTACACATCTGTTGCAAGTACAGAGTATTAAAAAACTGCATTATAACAAACATTAATAGTTTGGCTAGAAGGCAACAAAATCAAAAGTTAAGTCTGTAACTCCATCCTGTGGTTGGCTGGGGTAGAGTTAATTCTCTTCATAGTAGCTGGTATGAGGCTGTGTTTTGGATTTGTGCTGGAAACAGTGTTGATAACACAGGGACGTCTTCGTTATTGCTAGGCAGTGCTTAAACAGGGTCAAGGCCTTTTCTGCTTCTCACACCTCCCCACCAGTGAGTAGGCTGGGGGTGCACAAGAAGCTGTGAGCGGACACAGTGTGGTCAGCCAGGACAGCTGACCCCAACTGATCAAAGGGATATCCCAGACCATATGATGTCACATTCATCATATAAAGCTGGGGGAAGAAGGAGGAAGGGGGTGGGATGTTCGGAGTGATGACATTTTGTCTTCCCAAGTAACCATTACACATGATGGAGCCCTGCTTTCCTGGGGATGGCTGAACACCTGCCTGCCGATGGGAAGCAGTGAATGAATTCCTTGCTTTGTTTTGCTTGCCTGCACGGCTTTTGCTTTACCTATTAAACTGTCTTTGTCTCAACCCACGAGTTTTCTCACTTTTACCCTTCTGATTCTCTCCCCCATCCCACCAGGGGGGAGTGAGCAAGCGGCTGTGTGGTGCTTAGTTGCCGGCTGGGTTTAAACCACAACAGGTACGTAGGTATTACAACCCATTTTTTTAAATCCAGGGACACAAATATTTTGCAGTTATACACTCTAATACCTAGGCAAATCAGAGTGCCTTTCAAGATTTCCTTTTGAATATTATTCCTCATGCACGTGACCTTAGATAAGATGAGCTTTACCAAATTGTGTTTGCTCAGAGCATTCTTTTGCAACTTCATTGGGGATATTGAAGGAGAACAGGTTTTATCTGAACTGGTACAATGCCACAAGGTTCAGGTATACAGATGTTCTTATGGCAGAGCTCCAGTCTGATTGTATAACCCCAGGTTTCTGATTTAAATATATAGAGTGTTTTCCTATTTACGTGGAACAGCTTAAGAGATGGAATTATTCCCATCAACTTCAACATGCCACTGGAAGAAATTCAATCTACTTTTGAAGGAGATGTATTTGAGGAAAATCCAATCCATGCCAGGAGTGTCGATTCAACCGAAACAAGTGCAAAAGAAACCTAGATCCTAATACTGGATCTCTGAATTTCAATATGCACTGTCCAGGGAAGCTGAAGGATTTTAAAAATTTGTCCTGACCTCAGGACGCCACTTAAAACATTGATTTGTCTGCCATCATTCTTCTTCCCTCATCCCTCTTTTCAGCAGTTTAAACAAAGACGTCCAGCCTTGCACTGGGAAGGCCAGTGAACAGACACACATACCTGTTATGCTAACAATATTCTCTGCTGGGGCTCATGCCTACTCAGCCAGGTAGGGGGGTACAAAGCTGAGCCTGAAACCTTTCAAATCATTTGAGCAAGGTTCTTCAGAGCTCATCTGTAAAAGCTTAGTAGGAGTCTGGCCATCGTTCATCCTGTCATCAGTCTTGTAACACTCCTAAGCAATATTTTTCTTAAAGTTCCAGTACCTGAAATTTGAGAATGTTGCATTTTTAAAGAGGGTCTTACAGTTGCAGAGAATAGCAGTATGAACTAGAGGACTGGGAATTGAGAGACACATTAAATTAGCCTACCCTGATTTTCAGGGTAATCTCTAGATATACACTTTATTGTGGTGAGGGTCCAAGGAGTGCTTTTGTTCATGCCAGTACTGAAAAAACTGCTAATAATATAATAAATTATTTCTAAATCAATCTTTCCACTGATCTCAACACTTCTGCTACAAGGTGATGGAAAGACCTCTGTCCTGTAAATGGCTGGGTTGGGTAAATATGTTGTTGCCTTGCAGCGTAACCCTTGGGGTGGAAGTTACCTTCTTCAAAGATCTACAGGTAGGGCAGTTTACGCTCTTTAACCTGCGTTAAGCAAAATCAGTCAAGTTAGCTTAATAACTGAGAATGGTTTTGTAAGCGAAGCTGGTTAGCTTCATTCAAAGCTGATTTAAAGCCATTTTGCATGATCCCTGCAAGGAGCAGAGTTCTGTGACTGTGTGCAGTGATAACTATCTAAGGGCAGGATACCCATTTGCACAATGTGGTCCGGCAGAAAATATCTGATTATTTCCAGTCAATGTGCATCTGTTTAGGCACTAAGTGGTACTATGCAGAATACCCAGTTGTTGAAGAGAGAAAAAAAAAAATCTGCTGATGAAAGCAGATGGTTTCCCCCTTCCCCCTTTTTTTCCTTTAGCCTCATTTTGTCCAGCTCAATCAACTTCTTGATTTGCTGCATGTTACAATCAGGTATACAAAGCCCAACATTATTCATATGGAAAAAACAAACAAACAAAAAAAAACACCAAAAGAAAAAGAGAATCCCGCTCGCTGCAACATATTACCATCAAATTTCTTCTTTGGGCAACTTCTCAGCATAGTGACTTTTAAACTCTAAACAAACGTTTTACCAAGAAGGCTCTGACTGACAGTGGAAGGAAGGGAGGTTAGTCACAGATGTGTATACCCACTGGAATTTGTGTTTTAAGACAGACAAGCAAATGGAAAAGGAATAGTTACATACCAAAACACAGCAGTACCTCTTGAAAGGAAACATCATAGCAAATAGCATAAATTTTCAGTCATACAGACATTAAAAAAAAAAAAAATCTTTTTTCTTAGCTGAAAAAGAGACAATCATATGTCTTGATTTTTCAAGCACAAGTAGTATATATTGAAAGAGCAGCTGTCAATTTAGCTGAAGACAAGAAGTGTCCTTTTATAGCAGTTTTTAACATGCATTCATGAATTCTATATGAACAGAAGTGTCCTTGTTAGCTTATCAAGTTCACATTGACATCCAAAGCAAAGCAGAAATTCAAACATAGTTTAGCAGTGGTATGATCAAGTATGCACAAGCATTTTTGCTAGTCAACCCCACACTGAAGGGAGTGCATTTTCAGAGGAGCAGTACAAAACACAGGTGCTAAGTTTACTAAGAGGTCCATTAAAAACCCAACAGTAAAACTGACCAAAAGCAATAAGAATTTCAACATGAAACTATTTAATTTCTAAACCTCAATGAAGTAGAGAGCTGTAAAAACCTATCAGTTTTCCAGAAAGCTGAGGAAGGATGTGACACACTCATAGTGGTGGGAGAGGCAGAATAGCTGAGACATTTTGATCATACTGCCTTCCTTAACTTGCAGTTAGTTGCTCATGCAAATATTGAACATAGTGCAAGCCTAATACCTGTTCTTCCACCTTAATTGTCCAGTCTGTAACAGGATTTCTTTAAAGCTGCAGCTCTCTGTCATCTGGGAAGGCTTAGCCACAAGGTTTGGCTAATCAATTTAATTCCTTCTTAGATACGTAGCTATTTAGATCAACTTGCTGCAAAACTTCCCCTCACAACTTCCGATCAAAAAACTATGCAGAATCCAAAATCTCCCTGGTGTCTGCAGATATTTAAAGCCTGGCTTTGTTTGAGGTCTGGTAATCACTGCTGAAGAACATGACTTAAGCAGTGTTACATGCAGACTCAACCACATAGCATCAAGTGTTATCTTTTCAAACTGCTAACAGACACTTCGATCATATCACTGGATCCGTGGAGGAGCAACAAACAAACAGACAAACAAATAAATTCACTTTCTGTGGATCTGTCCCTGAAGAACTAAATGAAGCACTGGGATTAAAGTGTCCTACATCTCTCAAAGTCTCTTGCCTAACAAGCCATCACACCGCTCCTTCCTAGGAGGAGGGATGGTTCACTTTCCTGTCATGAGCCACTTCACCATAACCAACCACTCTTCCTGCTTAAGTCAGGAAAACTTTTTGCCCAGCCTTTGTTCTTCCAGCACAGGTTACAACACAAGGAATCATGAACAAGGAGGAAAGTATTTGGAGGCTGCTATCCCCAAACTGTGGATTAAAGCAAAGCATCACTAAAATCAGCTTTTAATTTGCTTTGTTTTAAAGGAAGCTCTTTTTCCTTTACAAATAAGCAGCTCTTAAAGCATGCCTCATGGGTTTTAAAAAAAAAAAAGTTAGAAAAAGAAAAAATTGATGTTTCCCCTTCACACTCAGCAGTAGAAAGATCTTGTAGAAAGATATCGATCATAAAGTTAAAAACCTTGGAGCAATTTAACCCTCAAGTCCTGCATACCTGAGGAAAAAAAAAGCCTGCTTCAAACATGGCTAGGGCTCAACACCGTGCAGATTGTCTTCCCTGTGTCAACAGAACAGAAAATTGTAATTGCCCTGTCAGAGGCAGTTTTGAAAGCTGTAACTGCACTTAGATGTTGAGGTGGTATCCCAATGAGCACCCTACCAGCACTGTTTACAATGTGAACAGATACTAATAAGCCTCTAGGATGATCTTTTTTTTCTGCACAAGTAAATATGAACTATTTGGGAGAATGTTTTGCTTATCCCACATGCTGATGAGGCATGCGGATCTGATACGCACCAGCAAACATATTTTTAATGGGAATGCCGTATTTGGGGACCCCAAGCTGTCATTACATTATTATTCTTTTACCATCCATTCCCTTAATTTCTTTGTATTAGAGCTACTACTATTAAACTGGAAACAGCTCTCAATTCACAATTAAATAATCTGAAGTCATTCTGATTTTGGAAGGTGATGAAAACATCAGCTAGGATGGAAATGTCTAATCCCTAATTTGTAATGCCAAGAAATAAGAAAATTCTTAGGAATAATTGTGCCCTCTTGCTTCACATTTTTTCAAATCATCAGCTTCTTCTGCTGGTAAATGAGTTATCTAAAAGGAATTGGATGCAATAATTAAGATGCAAAGTTGCAGAAGAATTAAATGTGTTTTATGTGAGTGGGATGGAGTGGGCAGGAATAGACTAATCTTAAAATAGTACACATCTGTGCTGGAAAGCCCATCACTTTATCCTGGAGAGAAAAATAAAGAGAGGGAAAGCATTTAGCTTTCACCACAAAGCGTGTGCCAACTTAAGACCATCATACATCTTAAAACTGGAAACCTAACAGAATAAGAAATTCAGGTGTATTAGCTGTGCCGATTTTATTTTATAGTTCAGTTAAAAGTCAGTGAACAACTTTGTGATATCTGCAACATGGATGAGGTAGGGTACTGAGATTAGATGGGAAGAAAAATAGCCTGCAGCTAAATCTCTCACCAGGATTCCCATCACCGCAACTCCTAGTAGGTTTGAGATTTTTTTTTCTTTTGTGCTCTCTGTAATAGTTAACATTAATTTATTAAGATTCCTTTAATTATGGCACATGTGAAATAATTAAAGTGGAATAGCTTGGTTTGTGCAGTAGTGATTTTTTCCTCTCTGCCCAGTCTCCTATGAAATGTTAGTGTATTGTAAGATCTGTGGGGTTTGCCCCACCCCCTTTCTTTTTTTAAATCTTCAAAGCCCTGTAAATTTTTAGAGGCAAATTTGCTCAACTTGTTCCTAGGTTGCTCTCTGCTTATCGAAGTGAAAGTTATCATTTCATTTGTACTAAATGGCAAGCCTCCTTCCCTTTCTCTCCCTCTTCCCTGCACACTGACCTCAATTACTCCCACAAATCAGATTAGCCTTGTTGACTTCCATCACTTCAATAATTAAGATACAGAACAATGAAACAAGTGCCTTCTAAGCAATTGTTCTCAGAGCTCCAGTAATAGCCCGTTCCGATAAATTTTGGCAGCAGAGCATGTTTTCTCTGTGTGAACTTTAAGGCACCTGAAGATGTATTGAATTTGGCATGGTCTCAAGAAACCCTTTAGGAAGTCTTAAGTGGATGCTCACCTTGGATTTTATTTCATTTCCATGGTTCAATAGAATAGATAGCATGATGATTACCCAGAACTACTATGTGTTTGTCATTGCTTTAAATTCCCCTCCCTGAGTGCCCAAAACAGAAGCCCAGTGTTTAAGTGTCCTTCTGCAATTGCAGGATTTTTCATTGACTGAGATGCTGGGGAACAGTACTTATTCTAATTCTACTTCCCTCCTCTTTTCCCTTGCACATGAACATAGATCTCTTCCCATGATGATGCAGCAGATAAAATGGATTAATTTACCTCTGAAAATTCAGGATTAGATTCTCAGATGGCATAAACTGTTCTAGTGTCAGAGACTTGGAAAAGACTAAAGCAATTTGCTCATTAATTAAAATAGAGAACATCATGATAAGATTAGAATCCTGATGTTATTGCTTTTGTTGTTTGGGTGTTGAGGGTTTTTTTAATTAAGTTTAATAGACCACCATCTCAAATCAAGTGAATTTTTACCTGCACACTTCCTGTTAGGAAGATGTTTGAAATGAATACAGAGTTTGTTCTAATGAGAAAACTTCTTCTCAGGTCCAGATTTGGCCACTTATGCTCATTTCAACCGCGGCCTTAATTTTTGCATATTCCTTCTCTTCCCTGGTGTATACCCACATGATGCATTATCACAGTTCTCTCTGATAAGCTAATGAAGCGTAAGTATTCTAATCTCCTCTTGTTAATCATTTCCTCGATCACCCTAAAACCTCTGCTCTGCATCTGTTTCAGTTTATCTTCTTTGAATATGAGTGCCTGGAATTGTAAACAATTTTCTGGACAAGGTTTTACCAGAATCATATACAGTAGTACTTGTTCTTCCCTATCTCAATTTTATCAAGATAAAAATTCAGTGACATCAACTGCATTACTCTTGATTTATCCAAGACAACATATTCTTCTCCTTTCTATTCAAGGCCCATAAACAAAAACTAGGGTTGTTTTTTTTTTCTTCATACACAGGTGCCAAATGAAATCCTGATTCTGTTATCTGTTGCACAGCTGCAATGCTGATGTAAGAAACTACCACTGCCTACTTGCACTGAATTTGTAGCAGTATAAATAATAACAGAGACTAACAGGCAATCGGGACCCAGCTGCTCATGGCAAGTGCGAGATGTGTAACCTTATGAGTAACAACCAAGACTGGCCACCATTTCATCTTGTTCCCTCGTGTAAAGATACTGCTAACCCAGTGAAGAGGACGATCAGCCTGATACAGCAGTTAGCTGCTGTTATTTCTGCTCTCCGGAGCTAGATCACATCTATTCAGCACAACTATGCTCTGAGCAGAGGTACCCACACTAATGCTGTTAGCTCCAGGACCAGGAGCCACGCACCTTTTGTTCGTGGAGGGCTGGGACTCAGCCACCGCTGCTGAGCCTTCAGGAGTCTGGCTAGTGCTGGTGGGTAGTACTTGGCTACGGCACGTGGATGTGCTATGTCCAATAGCTCTTTGTCACCCTCCACTGAGCAATGCAGGCTCATACATGCAAGCACGGCCACATAACGAAACTGGGATTTGGATTCTGGCCATCCGCTTATTGCTTACACTTCCTGGACCTGGGATCAGGCTTGATCTACATTATAAAATATTTTGACAAGTCCTGATAAAATGATGCAAAACACTCAGTGCCTGTGTGATACCTATTTTGCCAAATATGACTCCGCATGGGTAACCAGACCCCAGGAGACAGCATTAAACCTGTTCTTAATGTTATTAAGATTTTATTATCAGACTTCGAGAAACAAGAATCTTCAATGTGGAAGGAAGAGCAAAGCATACCACCACTTCAAATCCCTCTTCTACAGCAACATAAAGTGGTCATCTAATGCAGTGCTATCATAAAATTAAATCATGCTCACTTGTCATTTTGTATGGTCTAAAGCAACAGATTAAAAACTACATGGCAAAATGTAATTTCCCAAACTGAAGGTATAAGAGGAGTTTGAAATATCTTCTTCTGCAGTGTCTGCTCAGTCCTGCATCCTCATGGTAATAAAGCAACAGTCACAGTTGGATAGAATTTAGCACTGCTGTCTGCCTTCAGGGTACAAGCAACACTTGTCCTAACAGTGCCAAGGGAAACAGCAAGTGACAATTACAGTAGCATGCCAAGGTTATCTTTTTCCTTTAGAGAAATCCTGGCAGGGGGAGAGCTTTTCAAGTTTAAAATTTTATAAACGTACAGTCGAGAGAAGTGAAAATAGTTTTTCCCCACTCCATCCTGCTTTCAAGTGCAGGGTATGACTCTTATTGCAGCTGCCCAAGACAAAGATGTTGAGTAAGGGCTACACCAATCACCTCCATAGCACAGCAAGACACACAACATAGGCAATACAGCATCTCTCTACAGCAGAAACCACTTCAGCTGGACTAACCTTTGCTTCTGCAAGAATCATTCCCATATGGAGATAGCAAGAAAACCAAATGCCATATATGACCTACCAGAACAGGGGCTGTGTACACACAGAAGGAGATGACAAGCAGCCGAGTTAGTCTGCTCCTGCTACACGTCTTCCATGGAAAGGCTGTTGTCACAGGCACGGGCAGTGGGTGCCAATTTGTGTTCTCATCTACAGCACAAAACCCTGTAAATATAGACCAACTCGGCCAGCTACGCCAGAGTCAGTTCCAAGCTACCTGGAGGTGGCAAATCTGTTCTTACATGTAAGCAGCAGTGGGAACAAGCAGATTGCCAAAAATATCAGGGCTGCAAATACAGAAAAAACTCTGTTAAGCTCTGCCCAAAGCTTACTGAACCAAGCGACAAAGTGACATCGCTGGCCTTTAGCTGCTGCCCATAGGCGATATTCAATGATATTCAGTCCAGCACTTGGGAAGGTCATGCACATGACTAAAAGTGGCACTTGAAGAGTGAGAACTGGTGCATAATGGAGCACACAAGTATATCTACACACGCATACACATTTATAGAATTAGCACAACCATTCAAAAGACCTGCTTCTCATTTATAATAGTACCCCTAGATTGTGACACCTGAAAAAGCTCTAAATTGGGAAGAAAAAACACAGTAATTTAAGCTCAGAGTCAGCTTAAATCCCTTTCATAAAGCAACACTACAACATCTTAGAGACATACTTATCCTAAATAAACATGTGCAGGAATTCTGTAACTTTACCGAAAGTCGTATATATTACAGCTGGCTATGTGCTCTGGCAGAAACTCTAAGCTATATTGATTAAAAGGTCTGTTAAGATTTATCAGACTTGAGAATGCACTCTAGTTGATTAGGATTTCCAACTTCAAACATAGAGTCGATACAAGTTTTCATATATGATATAAAGAGTTTGGATTTCCTCTGTTCCCATCTGAAATTTGATATGGATTGTCTTATTCCCAATATTGGAAAAGCTGGAACCCAACACATGAAGAATCAAAGAAATTTGCTTTTTGAGGGGAAGGGTACCTCATGTCTGTCAGGGTTATGGGAAAACATCTTAGCACAAGTGAGAATCAGACTGTAACACAGGCAATAAATGGGATATTCAGGCCTATAGAACAATGATTCTTGTTACTTCAATGATATCTCAAATCCTTCCCTCTGCATAGGATAAGCTTCATGCTAATATTCTGCAGCCTCTTCATAAAGGGATTTTTTCCTTGTAATGGAACAATATGGAAAAAAATTACACCTTAATTAAGCAACACTGTGAATAGAAAGGCATCTAACAAAAAAAGTCAACATGTAATTTCTTTCCTTAGAAGTTATATATGCATCAACATTTAAAAATTTGTTCATTTTAAAAGGATACACCCAAGTTAGACATATACATCTTGTGAATTCACTCACACACTCAGCTGGATCCTTAGGCTCTGACTACATAACTGATTTTCTCTCAGTTTAGTACTTGTGGTCAACTGCATCAGTATTATGTGACCACACAATCACAGACAGAAATGATAATATTTTAAAGCTTAAGCAGCTGCATTTCAGGCACAGTCAAATAACTCTTTTTCAGTTCCAAAGGGAGAAATAGATTTGTATGTGAAGACGGATGCTTGCACTGATGCTCCCTCATTTAATCTGGACTTAAAATATTTATGGCATGTGAAGGGACCTTTCAAAATGCAACTGAAGATGGACTAAAAGCTACAAGATCATAGCCTTAACAAAAAGAATGAAGTCCTTGGAAGAAACATGGCTTAAAATTTAGATTTAGAATGAACACTCTTAGAAACAATCTGTGAGACATTATCACACTCATTTACTCTAGAAACTAGACTGGTGTGGTTTGGGATTTTTTTGTTTGGTTGGTTTTTTTTAAATCTTTCTCACTAGTGTAATAAGTAGCAGGTTCTCTGTGGACAAGCTTTCTGAAGGTACCTACCTGCTTAAATGTGTAAACAGATGTTCTTCAGGATTTTCAAAAATACCTTAGCATGTAAAAACAAGAGCAAATATCTTAAGCACAAAAAAATCCACCAAAACAAACAACTTATGCCAATACGTTTCTTTAGATGCCTTAAAAAGACTCAAAACTGCGCAGGGATGGTCAAGCAAGGTGCAGTGTTCAATTTAACATGGGAACAATGTCAGTCTCCTTTAGAAGCATAGCAGAAGTCCAAGTTAGGAAAAAAAAAAGTCATGTATATATGAATCATTATGGAGTGCAATATTAAAGCACTCTCATGTCTGCGAGGTGCTCTCCAAGACTCAGCAGCATATGTCATCCTAAAAATACAGACGAAAACAACATGTTATCTTAATTTTTGTTGTTTACATTTGTTGGCAACTTTGAAAATATGAAGTGGGATTTAATAGTGCTTAAAGCGTCTCACTGATTCATTTCTCAAAGTCTGGACCTCAGCATTCTCTTTGAGTCATCCTGCTTATATTTAGCGACAAGCGAATGCCTTGTGATTCTCTTAAAAATAAATACGAAGAGGCTTTAATCAAAGCTGAGCAAAAGAAACTATAACTGTCCTACAGTTGTTCTCTTTGAAAACTCTCTTAACATTAATATTCAAGTAACAGTGACCCCCAAAAAGTCCTTATTGGAGATTTCTAGCATCAAAATGCTGAAAAAAGCTGAACTGCCATTCTTGGTGTTCACTGCAGCAAAGATCGGACGTGGACAAAAAGCATTAGGCTCTACTGACACACTAAGAAGGCCAGCTCTCTTAATCAGGATTGTAAAAAGCCGCAGCATCCACTTCCAAGCTGCCAGGCACCAAGAGCAGTAGACATGGTAACCTACAGATCACCTGAATAAATTTCAGCCACACGGACCCTCCCTATTCCTCTCCCATCTCCATTTCCAAGTCACTAGAATCTGATTAAAATACCCAGACACTTGCCAGCATAGGGATCACATTTCCATCAAAAATTAAGCCAGAAACTGAAGGACAGGCTTTGCCCAGTCCAATCTTGCTACATCTCCATCAACCCCATTATAAAAAAAGAAAACTTCTGAGCAGTCTTATCCAAAGCACGCAGATTATTCCTTTTAAAGCAGTCACTCCAAATTTCACTAAGGTGAAACAGGCCCCAACAGGGCCATTACATTCATAGAAATGTATTATAGGAATTAAATTTTTACTCAAGGCGATTCAAACACTGCTTGTATTAATATCAGCCCGGGCCCTTTTGAGTACAGGACAAGCAGAGCTGCATGTACCCTCAGAGAAGACACAGACACAACAGTGCCACTGTCCATGCTCCCTTCTCCCTGGTAATCAGTCTCTACTGGAGAGCTGCTTAAGCAGTTTTAGTGCTCAAAGTGTTGGCTTCCTTGGCTGCTACCAGCATATATTAGGATGCCTACAGCAGAGAAGCATTTGTGGTGCTCACTTTACTCATTAATGTCTATTTTCATTGCCCTAGGACACAGCCACTCTGACACCACGTACCAAGAATACAGGAATCCATTCAAAGAAAAAAATCTGCAGGCAGCTCATGCCAACATAAGCAATTGAAGACAGATTTTCTCGCCTCCATCCAGGTCTTCAGTCTCAGAAGTACCCTTTGTAATGTGTGTCCTTTCCATATGTTTACGGGCTTCTCTTGGAACCATGCTGCAAATCAACTTCTCCCTCCATCCTTCCACTGCGTCTTGGCAACATCATCTGAATCCTGGCATTGTGGACATTCCTCTACACATGAGACCTTTGGCGATATGTTATGACTTCCAGCATATTTCAGAATAAGGATCCTCCATAAAAAGACGGAAAGTCAAGGAATTTTTTTTTTTTGTTAGACAGTGTAAATCTGGTGCTAACTACATAACAAGAATTGATCATGTCCATTTATCTGCAGGTAAATATAAGGCTGACAGGACATTCCTTTTTCCCCTGCATCAGCCTGTCTCTGCCAGTTATTATCCGTACAAACGAAGCGTATGGCTACTATTCAGCACCTCTGCATACGCCATTCCTTTTGAGGAACCTAATCTGGTTAAAATACACAGCAGTAAGATGGCACTTGTCAATATTTGTATTGACAGATTGCCATTTTAGAGAATACCTACAGGGACAACCCCTGTGGCGAGAGGCACAGTGGCAGCAGATGTATTCACAGCTGCAGCAGCCCACTAGAACAGTCAGTACAGTGGCTTTTGGCAAAGTGGAAGCAATGTAGGGGGCTAGATTGGCTCTTTTTGTGTTTATATTTGCCTTCTCCTCGTCTAATAAGGCAGGGAGACAGATGCCCTCTCCTAACAAACACAAGCTAAGCTGTTGATACCATCCAAGTAGTAAGGAAATAATTTTTAATCACCGTATTCTCTTCTTGGACTTAATACACCGCCTATAGCTTTAACTGCAGAACTGCCAAAAAGTTAGTTACAAAGCAGTAAAGTTTTTGCTAGCTAATTATTTGTTATATTTAAACAACAAAAAACATTCCTGCAAATCTCATGTATTCAAATTACTTAGATTTACAGTCCTGAATGGATGACCATCCAGCAGTAAAAAATAAGATTCCTATACAAATAATGAATTAGCTCAGTCATGCAATAAACCAAAGCAGCAAAACAGTCTCTTTAGCTCCCTTATGAACATAATTGCCATCCTTGCTACAAATTAATGGCTTTTACCAAGTATTCAGAAGGCCATAAGGGAAGCTGCATCAGATCTGCAAGGGTAAATAAGATTTTTAGAAAAAAAACCACAAAACCCTGGGTCAAATGCAAGTACAACCTGGCTGGAAGCCATGTGTTAATAATGAGGGGCACTTACTTGCATGCTCCTACAGGCTGTGGTTTTCATAATGAGACACTGGGAAGAGATGTCAAGTGTTTAGTGCACTGCTTGGCAGTGCAAGAGTTGCAGGTGTCCAGTCTCGACTGCTAAATATCTAAGATGTTGCCTCATATGCAAAACTGAAACATGATGGCATCTCTTGACAAAACAGCATAGAAGACCATGTAAGGGGAAAGGAGAAGTGTTTGTGTCTGCCTGTTGATGTTAACACAAACATGTTTGTGAAATATTTTAAAATCTGGTTTAAGCCTTCCTTCTACAAAAGTTTCAACACATCCAACATCACCACAATGAAATCCAATGCAGAACATTCTGACTCCATGTATATGTTTTGAGAAGGTTCTTCTAGAAAATTGATTCTGTATGCTGACATTTTCACAATTACCACCATATAAACTGGCTAAGGAATCATTTTATTATTTTTTAATTCATCTTATACTGCATTTATTCAAGAGGGCCCTAGGCTGTATGACTTGGTTCCCTGCATTCCCAGGACGCAAATAAACTGTCACTGTGATTTCTAATGCAAGTACTTGGCGTAATACTGCCACTGAATTTGGTCCTGTGTGTTCATTAAAAAGAAAAATGGCAATTGGCTATTTTCCAGTTACCCACCTACCTAGCTCTTAACCTGCATCTCTTCACAGCTCCCTTCCCCCTTTGGCAAATGCAGTCACTTGGCAGGAATGAAACCCGCTATTGATCTGGAACTGGTGTGACCATCACATTCCATCACCCGAGAAAGGCCACTGGAAAGCTCTGGTCACAGTCTGCCCTGTGCATTTCACCAATGCTAAATATCACCAGCCACAAAAGCTACTTTTACACAGAAAGAAAAATACGAGAACACTATATATCATCATGGGCAATAAAACCAGCAATGTTTGGTCAATCATGAGATGTAAACCCATCTCAGGGCTACAGATCAGTGTTGCATTACATAAATGATTCCTTATAGTATCATTTAAAGATGTGCTTTAATCCCAAAGCACTACTCAGGCTATTACTTTCTTATGAGTGACTTCATAAATGGTGATTACCACTAACCCACTACAGTAAATAGGGAGAAACAGACAGTTTTTATTTTCCCATAGCAGAACTGTGGGAAAATACATGGATGTTTTATGCTTACTTAAGCAGTAATGATCCATTCTGAGATCTCTTACTGCCCTGACTCTGCCCCTCAGGCAGGCTTCTGACATTGTTGGGCAAGATAACTCAAAAGACAGAGCAGGAGTTGAAGGGGAGATATTTTACAGCAGTAAGTGACTTTAATTGAATATGAACTATGTCTTCCACAGGCCACACCCCATCTACCTTTCCAGACCTGACCTCAGGTGTCTATTTTTCATTACGACATATCTATTCTCATTTTGTTCATCACAGAAGCTAAAGTGCAAGAAAGGAAAAAAAAAAAAAATTCCTCAATAAAGGCAGCCTGGCAACAGAACAGACACATGGAGGAATACAGGGTCTGATCATTTTTAGCAAATAATGAAAGTTTTTCTTTAACAAAGGCGCTGCTGTCATGAAAGGATATTTTTAATATTGATAACTTCCTCATGCCCAAACTCCTCCATCAGGAGGAGTGCTATTACAAAGACTTCAACCTGAAACAAGTACTCTGATAAAGGGCAAGTCATCATAAATCATAATAAGAGAAAACCTTCTTCTTAGTAAAACTTTATTTGAAAAGGAAAAAAATGAAAACGTCAGCAGGGCCAAGAACCTTGCTATTTCAGAATTATTTTTAACTGGTACAGATGCACGCCAAGAGACTTCATTGTAAAACTACCAACTGGGTGCGAGAAACACTTTTTATATCTTAATTTTCTGTAAAGCTACTTGGCTCACTTCATACTCATCTGAGGTTCAATAAAGATTTTGTTTTCTTTTGTTGTAAAAGTGCTTGTGCAGAAGCATGAATTATCTTCTGTTGATACCAGGGTCACACTTCTTTTTGTTCACTGTAAAAGGAGCCTGACGCACACTTTCTGAAGCACCTGAAAGGGCCAGGCACATTGCATCCAGGTGCTTGGGTATTTAACTTGGCCTCAAGTCACTCTGAATTTGGCCTGTGCATACACTTTCTAAATAAGCTAGGCTATGCTCAACCTGTTCCTAACAGAAAAAAATCTTGCAAAGCTCTGAGTAACAGTTGTTTGGACTGCAAGAGCTGCAGACTGTATCAGAAAACATCACCTTTCATGGTAAAACAAAACTATCATCAATATTATGTTCTCAGTATATTGGCTAAATGCAAGCAAATACTGAACTACAGCTATCATAAGACAGATTTTTCATACCCAAAATAAATGACATGGACTCAGTTCTCTCAGAAACTGCTGTGAATGCATAACATAACCAGAGGAAGCTGAGCAGGGTCATTTTCCTCCATAATTTGCTCCACAAGAGAAATTAATGTCACATTTGTGGGTTAGAAAGTCTGTGTTTTAGCAGCCTAAGAGAATTTGAAACTTCTTGCCAGACTGTGTAGCCATAGACACGCTCCAGCACTTTCAAAATGCCAGCTTTCCCTAATCACTTCGACATTTCCAATCACTAAAGCACATTGAGTAACGTGAAATCCATTTATATAGGAATCAGAAGGAAGAGGCACTTTTGCATCCTACTGATATAAAAGTGATGATAAAAACATCTCTAAATTTGGCTTCTCCAGCTAAACAGAACCACTTACCCATGGTGCTAAACGGATGGCAAAGGGTTTTGAAGGATTCTCCTACAGACCTGTTAGCAGCAGCTGGCTCAATCTCTACCAGCACCTTGTGCCCAGGAATGCATTAAACCCAGTACTGATACAATAGAAGGTGAGGCATAACAACACTGGTCAAATAAAAGTGTCCCAGACACAATGGAGTGGAAAATAGATCCCAATATGTTGCCTCCTGTAACACGCAGGCTAGGTTTGAAAGGAGCTTAGGTGCTTAATTCCTTTTAAAAATCTGACCCTTACCCATAAACGTAATCTCTCTTCAGCAAAGCACTTGAAATACATCAGTGGGACACTGCAGAACCTGGGTGCTAAACGTGCCAGACAATAAGACACAAAATCAAAAACTCAGTGGAAAGGTACATATTAACGCTATTTGAGATTCGCAGCACAAAGCATTGGCTTTCTGAAGCATATTAACCATAGCAGAAACAGAAAAAACACCTCTAAACTCTTTGGAGTTGCCGGTGAACAACTTGGCAGAAAATTTTGAAGGGTTTTGAGATCTTCAAATGAAAAATGCATCAAAGGACAAAAACCCAAACCAGTCAGCGTATGCACGCAGGAAGGACCCTCCATGGGTGCTAATTCTTCTAGGTCAGGTCCTCTCAGACTCTCAAAGGGCACACAAATTAGAAACAGATTCAGTTTTTGTGGTGATATAACTGAAGCAAAGGTGGCATATAATTGCTGCTATTATTTTCTATTTTTAACAGGTGGCTAATCTAAAAGAGAAACTCTGTCCCCCAGCTAAACACCTATGCTGCCACTGCAGCAGTATCCGTATGAGTGCTCTCCTTTCCAGTTTTACAGATTACACAGATAGCAAAACGTGCAACAAGGCAATGCAAAGTAAATGACATTTCAGCTAATTCTGGGGCTACGAGCAACTAATCATGCAGCATGTCAATCACTTGAAAAAGTCACCCTGAATGCCAAGGGTATAAATTAGCAATTGAAATATTTACATTTTTTGAAGATGCACTTTGCCCCAAAGGGTAAACAGAAAGAACTGCTGACTATTTTTCCCAGTACCTCATTCCTGGAAGAAGAAAAGCCACCAGAAACTGATGCAGTTCAGGACCCCAGTAAAAGCTATTGAGTGCATCACAGCAATGTGCACAAGGCAAATCCTGTTCCAAATGCAAGCGTAGAGGCCCCATGCCAGGCAAAAGAGCTCCAATTAACATTATCAGCATCCTAATGGGCAGCCTGCAAAAATGCTCAGCAGCTCAGCATTTAAATTCTGTCCTTTTAATACCAGGACATGATCCTTTACCGCGTAACTCTGGAAAGCTCCTTTATCTTGCATGAAACCACATCACCTCCCAGCAGCTGGGAACTGATGCTTAAACATTTATTTTCCTTTGAAAATGTTCCATTTTCTAACAAAAAGATTTTTCAACTAATTTTGTTATCTCTCTGTCTATTTAAAAGGAACATTAATTATACTTTAAATAGTTTCCAACAAATCCTCCACATCCTCCCAGATTCCAGTATTATCTAGCAAATTAATCCTCAGCCACTTATCTGGCTTAAGGTTAATTGATATATGACTCAATCTCATTTCTTTCTAAAGAAATAAAGCAACACACATTCTATATTGATAGGTAGCTAGCTCCTATTCACAGATTTCTATAGACAATTACCTGTCCTCATTCACAACTCCTCCTCCCTCAAAGTGTTCTATTATCAATCTTCATGTATTCAGGAATCACCCAATTTCACCTACAAATTCCTTCACACTTCATCTTGCAAATAATTATTCAAGAATATTTGGGGAGAGGGGAAGGACTGGGCAGAAATGCACATGCATAATGAAACGGCCATACGTAGGTACTTAATGCAAAGTCCAGCATCACCTGCACACCACAAATGCATGTGTCAAGATTTTTCTGTCACATTGGATGCCAAAGACAGCATTGATAGTACACAAACATAAATGCAGAGTACAGGACATTCTTAAAAATGTAACAAACCGTCAGGAAAGAAGGAACTGTGGATTAAGGGTTTAAGGAAGACATGATGGCAATGAATGGCTGCAAGACTATGGATATTAGAGGAATCTGACATGCAATCAGCTCTTTAGCTTGTTGAGGTGAGAATTTTTCTGTCCATAAGGAAAGTCCACCTCTTTGTAGGAAAAACTACCTAGAGAAAGCCTGACACCTGGCTGCCTTTACAGAAGAGAAGAGACTCTTTTCCTGCTGCCCTTTGCTGATCACCTTGACATACGATTTCTCTGTCAGCATGCGTGGGCACATCTACTATTGGCCATAAATACATGGAGAATTTACTACCTATGAGAGGCTCATGCAATTTTCTAGCACTAGATATGTATCTCACTTGTGTGTGCATGTGTATTTAGCAGAACCTATAGCTTCTCTGAATTATTTATAGACAAACAAGTAATTAAAATTTTTATTCTGCCCATTTCAAAGGGTGGAAGCAAAAAAAAAAACCTACTACTTTATTCTTTCATCAACAAAGCTGCTGCCCAACCTCATAACTCTGTCTACATGTTGTAAAGAACTGTGTAAGTGGCTCCTCATCAAATACACTTTGCATTTTATGTGAAGTACTGAAAAAGTAAGTGGCTTAGTGACTTCTTCCAATGTCAGAAAAGGAGAGCGCTCAGAACACAGAGCCTTCCACACCTTGTAAGCCACACATTTTCCCAAATACCCAACTTTCCAGGACCAAAGTTTGTCTGATCAGTACTGGGTAAAAGGATGCTGGGGTTTGGTGGAAGAGTGACCAGCTCAAAACCAAGAAACCCATGTTTTGTTCCCGACTTTCAAAAGTTGTGAGTCTTACTTAATCTTCCTGTGTAGTTGTACTCTGTTCAACTGAATACCTTTGCAAAGGATGCCTGTAAAGGTGACAACAGAAGGCAGGGTATTTATGAACATGAGATGCGGAACCAGGGATCTTGGATCCCATTTTCAGCTCATTCATTTTCTCACTCTGTGACCCTGAAAATAATTACTCAGCCTTTCAATACAGAACGGGGCATAATCAGTCCTACTACATGCAAGCGTTGTAATGAGTGGCTGCTGAATGTTTCAGAAGAGCTCTGGGTTTCTTCTAAGAAACCAAATCCTGCCATAGTAGAATAGCTACCTTGCTTTATGGAAGAAGGGGCTGTAATTACATACGCAACTGATCACCTTGGCATTTTAAATGTCTATGGAAAGCAAATGAATGCTTAGAAAAGAAAAACTTGCAGCTAAGGTTAGGGCTGGGATGGGCTAGGAGCCATACACGGTGGTATTCAGGGACTGTCACTCCTGTGCACAGGCAACAAAGGACCAAGAGGGAAGCCTTCGTATCACCTTTAAAGATATTAAAAAAGGTGAATTACAGAGTGGACCCAGACCATCAAGCAATTAAAGACAAATTGGTAAGGCTGGTTGGAAGGTGGGGTTTTTTCTTGAAATTGTTTCAAGTACAAAATCAGTGCGAGTCGGTTACTTTCCCTTCAGAAAAAAAAATTCCCTCTGGTGAATGTGAGCATCAGAAAAATTTTAAAGGAGTTAAAACAATGAAGCCAGAGGTTTGGACAGTGCTTCACCCATAACACTACCTGTCTTCTCAAACCAGTAGGACTGGTCTTTCACAGAAATATTTTTTTCCACTGTGAAAGCATTGAGAAGAAAGTATTTTAGTGCCAAATGCCAGAAGCAACACTTCCTTGGGGAACTGAGACATGCAAAGAAATGTAAGTCACAACATTTTTTCTTTAACAAAAAAAACAATTACTATAAATATCACAACAGCCTCCTAAATTCTGAGTTCATCAGTAGTCCAGAAATGAATGGCTAGAGAAATGAAGTTATTCAGTGTAAGCAGAGTTTCTCTGTTGATTACACATCTGCATCAGACTCCCCAAATGTCTTGCCGAGGGTTAAGGTGTTAATATTTTCACCAGTTTAGCTGTGCCAGTTGATAGAAAGAAGATAGTCAGCATTTAACAGAAGTGCCCCATGCAGAGAAAGTGATTTACAGGTTAGAGTGCAACCGTGCTTTTACTAATTATGCTAAAGAGAAAGCCGCTGTGCATTTGCTGGCTTTAGAAGAACACTGCACTATTTCTTCAGCTGTGAGGTTTGCTTGGCAGTATTTCTTTGCAGCACCATGAATTTAATCACATCAAAACGTCAGCAAAGAAAAATGAAACACACACAGGTCTTTTTCCCTGGATTGATATTTAGCAAAAGAAATAGATGTTTTCTTAAAGAGGCAGTGGGCTACATAAGATTTTACACCTCTGTTTTCACCTTTGGGCTCAATTTGGATTCCACTCCCCATGAATATAAATCAAAAGCAGTTTTATCATATTCAATACAGCTTCATTGCAGCCGATTTTTTGCCTGTGTTTGTTCTAGCGCAGCAAGGATATGAAATGATAGCGTTTATATTCCAGTGGATATCCAAGGTGGCAGAAGACCTCCCTTCACTCAAGGGCCGGGGTTCAGTATACCTCCATACATCATGGCTGGCCAAAAAGACATGGAATCAGTAACACCAAACATTGCCGACTCAACCTTACGCCTGCAAACCATCATGAATCTTGGTTCTTTCCACCAACAACCGCTGACCTCCAAATGAAAACAACAACATATTTAAAATATAATGCATGCACTGTCATACCTCTGTCTACGGACACCCTGAGAGAAGTGGTGCCTATGTTAGTTACTATCACCATTAATATGCATGCAGTTATTTCAAAGATATATAAGCACTGTGTACAAAGCTGACACACAATGATACGGTACTAAGCAGAAAATATCAAAAGAAAAACATACAGCATAACTGTGCATAACTAAAGAATAATGCTTTTAAGGCAAGCTGCAATCTCTCTAGCAGCACATAAATTCCCCTTCCCCCAGTATCTCGTTCTACATCTAATCATGACATTAACCTATACTACTGCTATTTAATGAGCTGTACTGAACTAAATACCTACCTCGAAAACCAGGTAGGATTAAATGCAGTTGTTCCAACTAGAATTGTAATTAAAGTGAATTTATATTAATCCAGGAGAGCTAAAGGAAAGGACAATGATTTATGAGCAATATTGCTGGCATTTTCAAGAGGCATAAAAATCATTAAAAATGAATATCTAAAAACTATCAGTTAGGAAAGCAGCCATAATTGGATAAGCAATCCAATGTGTCTTTAGGGCATTTAGTTCCTACAGGGGAGGAAAAGACAGATAACCTTTGAGGAAAATAAAAAACACATTTGCAACGTTTAATTTTTTTAATGAAAAGGATGAAGTGACTGCTACTAAAATACACATACTTATTGCCCTATTCAAAGTGATTATAAAATACATCACAAGCTCTAATTATTGATCTCACTGGGGAAATTTGCTATTTTTGCTAAATTCACTCTTTATAACAACAATAGGTTAATAGAGTTTATTGCAAGTTTGGCAGAAATTTTGAAAGCATGTAAGTGACTAAACAGTTTTGTTCAGAAGTTTACTGACTTTTTTTCTTTTCTAAATCAATAAGTGTCAGTTGTCCTGGATATGAATTTACTAGTATCCTCAAAGGCAGAACTTCTTGTGAATATGGGTTAATGGTAATTTAACAGAGTAACTGATCTGTGGTAAAGATTTTCCTCTGGACTATAGGACCAAAGTTTCAAATCAGTTCTCATTTTCCCACAAGAACGCTGCTCAGGCCTTCAACCTTTCATTTCACTGGATCTAGAAATCCGAATTAGCCAAAGGGCATATTACAGAGCACTGCGAGAAGATGAATCCTTTACACTGTCTTCTGATGACATAATGAAGGTAATTTCTGATTTCTATCAGTTCTTTTTAGCCAGCTTCCTTTTTTTTTTTTTAAATAAGCGCAAAGTTGTTTGGGATTTTTTTCTTTAAACAGGCAAAGAAATCATAAACTGGGAAATAAAATTACTTGCCTGAATGCAGTCTAAAAAAATCCTAGTCCAAACTTTCATTCATTAGACACTCAAACAAGTGTGAAGGAAGGCTACAAAGATGATTATGGGATTGGATCATCTGTCAGATAAGGAGAGGGTGAGGGTGCCCGGACTGTCTAGCCTTGAGAAGGCTCAGGGGGATCCCATGTGTCTAAGTACCTGATAGGGGGAGTGAAGAATCTGGCTCTTATCTGCTGCCCAGAGACAGGACAAGGAACAACGAGCACAGGCTGAAATACAGGAAATTCCATTTAAACATAAGAAAAAGCTTCCTTACTGTGAGGGTGCTCAAACACAGGAATAGGTTGCCCTCAGATGTTGTGGAGTCTTCATCATTGGAGATCTTGAAAACCCAAATGGATGCGGTCCTGAGCAACCTCTTCTAGTTGACCTTGCTTTGAGGGGGGTTTGGACTAGACTAGTCTAGTCCAGGAAGGCTGGATGTTATTCAAGAGGGAAGTCTTAAAGGCACAGGAGCAGGCTGTCCCCATGTGCCGCAAGTCGAGCAGGCAGGGGAGAAGGCCGGCCTGGCTGAACAAAGAGCTCTGTCTGGAGCTCAGGAAGAAAAGGAGAACCTACCACCTTTGGAAGAAGGGGCAGGTGACTCAGGGGGACTACAAGGATGTGGTGAGGATATGCAGGGAAAAGATTAGAAAGGCGAAGGCCCAGCTAGAACTTAAACTGGCCACTGCTGTCAAGGACAACAAAAAATGTTTCTACAAGTATATCAGCGACAAAAGGAGGGCTAAGGAGAATCTCCCTCCTTTGTTGGATGCGGAGGGAATCTTGGCCACGAAGGATGAGGAGAAGGTTGAGGTACTTAATGCCTTCTTTGCCTCAGTCTTTAATAGTCAAACTGATCATCCTCGAGGTTTTCATGCCCCTGAGCTGGGAGATGGAGATAGGACACAGAATGTAGTCCCAGTTGTCGAAAAGGTGGCAGTCGCTGACCTGCTCCTCCACCTGGATGCCCACAAGTCAATGGGGCCAGACGGGATCCACCCGAGGATACTGAGGGAGCTGGCGGAGGAGCTTGCCAAGCCACTCTCCATCATTTATCAGCAGTCTTCGTCAACCGGGGAGGTCCCAGATGACTGGAAGCTAGCTAATGTGACACCCATCTACAAGAAGGGCCGCAAGGAGGATCCGGGGAACTACAGGCCTGTCAGCCTGACCTCGGTGCCAGGGAAGGTCATGGAGCAGATCATCCTGAGTGCCATTATGCGGCATGTGCGGGACAACCGGGGGATCAGGCTCAGCCAGCATGGGTTTATGAAAGGGAGGTCCTGCTTCACTAACCTGGTCTCCTTCTATGACAAGGTGACCCGCTTAGTGGATGAGGGGAAGACTGTGCATGTTGTCTACTTGGACTTCAGTAAGGCCTTTGACACCGTCTCCCACAGCATTCTCCTGCAGAAGCTGGCTGCTCACGGCTTGGACAAGTGCACTCTGAGCTGGGTTAAAAACTGGCTGGATGGCCGAGCCCAGAGAGTGGTGATGAATGGAGCCAAATCCAGTTGGCGACCGGTCACAAGTGGTGTTCCCCAAGGCTCAGTGTTGGGGCCGGTCCTGTTCAATATCTTTATCGATGATCTGGATGAGGGGATCGCGTGCACCCTCAGTAAGTTTGCAGATGACACCAAGTTGGGTGGGAGCGTCGATCTGCTGGAGGGTAGGAAGGCCCTGCAGAGGGACCTGGACAGGCTGGATTGTTGGGCTGGGGCCAACTGTATGAGGTTCAACAAGGCCAAGTGCCGGGTCCTGCACTTCAGTCACAACAACCCCAGGCAACGCTACTGGCTTGGGGAGGAGTGGCTGGAAAGCAGCCTGGCTGAAAAGGACCTGGGGGTGATGGTTGACAGCCGCCTAAACATGAGCCAGCAGTGTGCCCAGGTGGCCAAGAGGGCCAATGGCATCCTGGCTTGTATCAGGAATAGTGTGGCCAGCAGGACCAGGGAGGTGATAGTGCCCCTGTATTCGGCACTGGTGAGGCCGCACCTCGAGTACTGTGTTCAGTTTTGGGCCCCTCAATTCAAGAAGGACATTGAAGTGCTGGAGCGTGTCCAGAGAAGGGCAACGAGGTTGGTGAAGGGTCTAGAGCACAAGTCTTATGAGGAGCGGCTGAGGGAGCTGGGGTTGTTTAGTTTGGAGAAGAGGAGGCTGAGGGGAGACCTTATTGCCCTCTACAATTATCTGAAAGGAGGTTGTAGTGAGGTGGGGGCCGGTCTCTTCACCCCAGTAACAAGCGACAGGACAAGAGGAAATGGCCTCAAGCTGCGCCAGGGTAAGTTTAGGTTGGATATTAGGAAAAACTTCTTCACTGAAAGAGTAGTCAGGCACTGGAACAGGTTGCCCAGGGAAGTGGTTGAGTCCCCATCCCTGGAGGTATTTAAAAGACGGGTAGATGCAGTACTTGAAGACATGGTTTAGTGGTGGACTTGGCAGTGGTAGGTTAACGGTTGGACCTGATGATCTTAAGGGTCTTTTCCAACCTTAACAATTCTATGATTCTATGACTATCTCCAGAGGCCACTTCCAACCCCAGCCTTTCTGTGGTGAAGAACACAGTTACTCACCTGATGCACTGAGTGACCTTTTAAGGTACCTTAGAGCAGTATGTAAAACAAAACTAACCATCCGCTCTGCCAAATATTCACCTTTCAGCTTTATGCTTGTCTTGATAGGTCATATCCAGTTGAAACATCCTTGACATTGCCTTTAAATGGATGTGTACATTTACAGAGCAATCAATATGTCCTGTAGACATATTTATCGGTCCCTATTCTCTGTAATTAAACTCAGCAAGAGCAATAACAATACCTTTAGTATTCATCCTTTAAAAGTTGTCCTCTGGTTCCTTTAATCTATCTGAACAGATGGAGTCTTGCACTATCACCTTGCAAACTTTTTCCTTAGCTATTAAGCTGCAGAAGAATTTAAGAAGAATAAATTCAATTCAGCAAATGTTTAATAATTGCTGTCACTTATTTCTTCACAAGAGTTTTAGGCTAATGAATCGGACATGTTCATAGAAGGCCGGTCTTTGGGAAGTCAGCATAAAATGTCCCACTGAGTTCAACACTTTGTGCAAGAGATGTATAACCAATACTTGCCTCCCATGGAGTATTCATCTTACTCTGTTAACACACCAGAAAACCTCACTGAACTAGGACCCCAGTCCTAAATCACAGGTAAGCCAACAGTGAGTCATATATTCAATAGTTCTGCTAACTTATCAAGGATGCTAATAACATTGCAATTCATTTCTTCTCCAGTCTATAGATCAATTATCAGGACTGAAAAGCACTGTAAGTGCCAAAACTCTTGTCACATTGGTGAGCACATAATTGTAAGATTACTTGTATCAAACTTGGTAAGATTATTCATTCAATCAAGTAATTGCTAACAAGAGGGCGTCTACAGCTTGGCCCACTGTCAAAACTAAGTATTTAATATGAGACATCATTTGGAGTGCAGATGATAGTATCTACTCAAGGCACAAATGCTGTTTCTACCTTTATCTCAATAAACCTACTTAAATGAATAAAGATGCAAATAAAGTGAAAATAAAACCTTTATCACAGCCACTGTTTTGTAAGGGAGACTAAGTTTCCTGAAGTCAATAGAAATACAGGGATGTCATGGAAAAGAATTTGCTTAAATTTGTGATGCTGAATTATAAGAAATTTCTCCCCTGTGTTTGTCTGTATACAGTATTTCAGCTTTACTTTTGCCAAATTTCGATATCGATTGTGATATCTAAGGCAGCTCATATAACAAATATCAAAAAAGCACTAATTTTCATCAGTTTAGCCTTTCATACATTAAATTCCAAAATCTGTAAATAGGAGCAGGACTGAACCCTACCCAAAGTACTCAACGTAAAACACAGCTACCAGGTTACCAACATTGACAGAGATTGTTTTTAATGAAAAAAAAGGTCAGACTCCCTTCTTGTGGATAGTTTTTCTTGAATATAGACATATTAGTTGTCTTCCCAGATTGCACATTACCTATGCTACTCTAATTTAAAAGAATGAAGGTAAGGATACATGGTACCGTCTCAGACAAGTTTAACTACAGCTTATTAAAAGGTACTCACTGAAAAATACAAATGTGCTAAGATACGGAAAGAAATCTGTAAAGTCAATCTACACTAAACCCAATTAAGTTTATGGGGTCTTAGCATTGGCTTTAATAGGATTTAGATAACGCTTTAACCTTAGTGTGACTTAGATCACATAGTCAAGTAGAAAGCTAAATTGGCTCTCTGCATATTGGCAACCAGAATCCAGTCCCGATTGACGTGAAAAGCTCTTCCTGCAATGGTCATCTCAGTCCAGAGTTTTAAAGGAAGAGAGGAGGGAGAGAGGCTGGAGCACAGCACAGCAGACAGCTTTGGAGAGCTTTTAAGAATTCCCTGGCTCTATCTTTGGTTTTTCAGAGAAATAGATGGTTACCTGTAAAACATGCATTAGCAAAATCTGCTACAAGTTTTAAATTGAAACAGAAGGACTCTTTCTTTCACATTTAACAAATCCATTACTATTCCATTTAATATAGAGAGTATTGCTAATAATGAATGCTTTTGAATGAGAAAGGGAACAAACATATCAACTACCTTACTAAGACTTATTTCATGCAGAGGTATACCACAACATTAACTCTCCACATTTACAGGGCACATGCATTCCCTCCCATCATAATATGAATCTTATTGCACTGCCTACATTTACTCACAACCAAATAGAAAAAGATATCTTCTACTTGAATTCTTCAACTTTAAAAATCAATTGTGGTACAGAGTAACTTACTGAGCACACACTACCCAGGATTTATAGTACGTAGACTTGATTGCTGGCTGTTAGCTTCTCTCGTGTTCATTAATTATGTATTTATAGACACCTCATTCATACAGAGTAATTTTGTGACAATTCACCAAATTGAAGACACAGAACACACAGTCCATTATCTTCTTCCGTACGTTTAATGCAGCTAACATCAGTGAAACCTTAAGGAGAGGTGCAGTGTAACACCCCTGGATGTTTATTTTGGTCACATACAATGTGCTGGAGGCTTATACAGATTTTATAGACTTTGTGCCAGGTTGCAAAATACTGATCTGAGCAAACAACCTCCTGGTGGTGCAATGGCTGCACAGCCATGGGGAACCAAGCTCTTCCTCCATGATTCAGAGAGTTCCCATCACCTGTAGCACTTGCACAATTTTGACCATGAACCAAAGCTCAACTGCCCCACTTGGAGTGAAGCTCACACTATCAGCTTTCATTTGCAGTGCTTTCTGGTGCCTCTGTACTACACATGGCCACCAAAACATGGTCCCTCACTTATCCTCAGTACTTAAGAAGTTACCTTTTGAGTTAGAAACTGTTTACAAATACTGGAGAGTCCCTTGGTAAATGTTCTTCTTGGGTTTCATGTACAGCATCTTCCTGCCTGTACTAACTACTACAGGCTTACGTAATTCCTTCTGTTATTTCCCACTGAGGTAAAATTTGCTGAAAAAACATCCAGCCGAGACAATTAAAAATAGTGCATAAAGGGTATCACTGGCACTCTGGAATGCTGTTGACAAAATTAAGACATTGCTTACAATTACACTCCTAGTAATTTATGCAGCCGGTAGATTATGCCAGCACAGGCGATGCCAGCTCTGCTAATGAAACCAAAATCAATTTGACAGCAGAATGATGGTGGATTTTGAAAACAAGTACCAACAGTTTGCAGGTGGTTTAGGCAGCTATAAAATCTGATTTATAGGGGCTTTTTAATCCTTATTTTAATTCACCTTGTGGGAATGCACCATAATAAAACATCCTGCCATGTTACAAACGCCAAGCTGTTTGTGATCCAGTGTGGTTCAAATACAGTAAATTCTATAGATTTGATTACAATTTTCATTTGTTTATAATCCAGCTACATTTCCTCCCCACTCTCACCCCCAGCCTCAAATACAGGTTTCATTTTCTAGCATACATATTTACATACTCATGTATTGGAGAGAACTGAAATAATAGAGGCACAACTATGCTTTAGTTGAAATTTAGCTATGCCTTATCATTAAGAGGCTGTAATTTATGCAGCTAGCATTGTATATGGAGGCACATGGCTGCTATCAATCTCACCGCAGCACCATTTCTGCTCCAAAGTAATAGGCAGTTCAGTGCTCCTTGGTGTCCTGTCTACATAAAACTGGATAGCCCAAAGGGGACCTCTGAAACAGTCTTTTAAACTTGGCCATGCAATATTACTGTAGTGCATAAGAAAGGTTCATAACACAAAAAAATGGAGTACAGAGAACAAGAGGATGAATTTTAAAGAGGCAACTATTTACCTATGATTGCACAAAATATCCTATTTCACAAATAGAAATCTAGTAGCTCATATTCCCTCTATATTGAGCTGCCAGTATGCTGTAGGACTCCCTGCTTTCTGCAACATTTGTATTCCTGCTGTCTACTGCAATTGATTCAGATGAGATACTACTGCTGCTGTTCTCCTCTGCAAACACCTTCACCATGGAGGGGGATTTCAGACTTAGATTTTAGTCTATTCTGTAACTACTGATCTCTATAGGAATTAATGCATTTGAAAAAGGACCAAATATTACACAAATGAAGATTACTTAAAGCACATGAGATGAAAGGAGAGGACTTGTATAATCATATATATTTGAGAGTGCTAGCATTCTCCTCAGCACTAGATATAAAACAAGAAAAAAAAAAAACAGGGCATGAAGTCTCTCTGGGACTATTAGAACTGTTGGTTGAAAACACCACTTTCCCTCTCATGGAGGAAAGGAATTTGAGTGCTTTAACTCAACCTCAGCATCACATGGGTTCTTGAAATAGAGGTGTTGACCCTGTCTGATCTCCAAGACCAGCATGATCACAAATCAGTCTAGGTGGCAAAAAAAGGTATTAGTATCATTTTTCATAAGGAGATTTTACAAAGTAACAGGGTTTTGCTGGATGGAAGTTGAGAAAGGTTGAGTTACACTCAGATATAGAAAAACAATAGCATTTCATCGCCAAATATTACAAAACAGATCCAGAGAAGCTCCTGAATGCTACCGGGGCAGGGGGAAGGATTCTTTTTCTCATCCCCTGATTGATAAAAATACGCTCTGTGAGGCTCCACATTTCCCAAGAGCTTAAAAGGAGATACCAACAGAAGAGCAGGATGGCAGATGCCACTGAGAACTGAGCTCCTGGCCAACAGGACTTTGCCTGTGATCCTAAAATGTACCTAAGAGCATAGGAAGCAATCGTCTCTATGTGCCTAGCAGCTAGAGTATTAGCAGGTTTGGATTAGATCAGGATATGAACCTTCTAGTTTGAAGAACTTGATTTTACTCCCATGTATTCTAATACCATTATAGACACGTAAAAGGTCCTCTAGTCTTTTTAGTACTGTAAAAAGTGGTGTAAAGCAGACTTGAGATAAATTAGGAGCAGTCCCAGAGCACTCGTACTATTTTAAGAGACATTTCCTATAGATTTTATGTATAGCAAGGGAAGAAAAAAGGATCTTAAGATGGTAAACACCACCAAAATCAAGGGGAAGACTCACATTGTATGTCAACACTGCCAGTCACTTTTATTATAGTAGTTCCTAAATAAGCAACAGGGACCCATCATGCACACATCAGAAAAGACTGTCAACATACTTATTTTCTAACATAGCACAGGCTTTTCTAGCACAAATATCAACGAACTCTTTTCATCCCAAACATACTTTTCAAAACACTGACAACTTCACAGGCTGCTCCCAAGAAGAAGAATCAGCTTGTTTCACCAAGACCTTCAGACACCAACATCTCCAAGGGTACAGCACTCACACTGAAATATTAGCATGTTTAAGAAATCTGAATATACATTACCCTCAAACTGATGAGTGGCAGAAACACTGCAGCTACTCTCACAAAGCTGCAGGGCACAAGTAACCCTTAGCTTCACTTCCTTTCCAATTCCTCCTGAGGCACTAATTAAACACCTATTTAGAGAATGAGCAGCACCTGCTGAAACAAAGCATCTGCAGCACCTGGGTTTTCCCTAGAGGTCTCCTACCTCACTGCTAATTCAGCCAAATCCTGTTTAGTTTCTGTAATTTGGTAAGTGCCTTTTGAATGGTTACAGCTGCATAAGCCCTTGGGTTTTAGTGCTTTGTGCATCACCTTAGTTTATTACCCTTTGGGCAACTATTTCCCCCATTTTATTTTTTAATTTATTGCACATTTACCTGCTAGACCACACTGGGAACATTGTTACTTTTCCAATCAATTATATCATAGAAGATATTGTCAGTGTGGCTCTATTAACAAATATATCAAATTGCAGCCCAGCTCCCAGAAGAGGCTCTTGGTGTGACTGCCATGATGATATCCTCATAGCAAATTAAATAAAAAAGAGCCTCAGATGCTGTGAGTGCTATTGCATAATTTATCACCAGAAGGCAGGAAGAATGATGGGACAAAGCAATGAAGAAAATCAGTTCCTTAACTGTGTTTGAACACTTCCTAAATCTGGGTAGCAAAAAGGTATTTTGCCTTGGTCAGATGGACTATTTAAAAGAATAGTACACACATGCATGCTGTATAGGTGTACTATTACCACAGCTGTATATTTACAGCAGCCCTATGAGGACTGTATGATTAAAAATAAGGAAATAATGTTCCTACTAGGAAAGGTTATTATTCCGTACAGAGCATAAATGAACAATTTTGTCATAAGGAGGAGGAAGCGGGTGGAGAATTCGTATGGGTGGTTTGCCACTATGGGGCAGAGCTGCAGGATATGGTTCATAACAATTCACCACAAGTCACTCCATTTGTTAGCACTAATTAGATGCATCTCTGAACAGGAGGACCAGAACCTGGCCTGCTTTGATGTCCTCTAAGTCAAAGGGTCTCATGTTCTTCATAAATTGAAATAGATGCAGAAATAACTGCTAATTTTCTGCTATTTCCATAGATCTTATATTAGCAACAGCACCTTTTTTTAAGGGAAAGGAAGTCAGAAGTGGACAGGCAGAGGGCATCTGTTAGTATACTCCAGTCAAGTAATAGGGAATTATAGGTCAGTTCAATTACAGCTAATTAAACTTCAGATAATTAATTTGACATCTAGATCCATTCATACCCACCACAGTATGTTGCAGCTGAAAGGCTGCAGGGCTTTGCTTGTGTTATATTTATTCTCCAGCACAATTTCACTCAGTATGTGAACTCTGTCCTGGTCAATGAGGAGGTGAAATGAGAAGCCTGGATTTCTCCAGAAGGACAGCAGGGACGAATTTGAAGCCTGCGTTTGACAATGGCTGCACAACTATGACATTTTGGGGTTCTTTGGCCCTGCAACTTCTATCAGCCTTATATGTACTACCATGCTTGGTAACAGGGCGCGGGGTACATTGTCCAGCATCCTCAGACTCTTATGTCCCCAAGTGAACAAAGGAGAATGGAATTACAAACAGATTATAATCTCTTTACATTAAAGCCACAGCAACAAGCAACAATTTTAGAAAACAAAGTTCTCAAAAATTAGGTGTGCAGGGTTACCAGAGTCATCAGAAATGTGATGTTTCTCAATTTCTTGTCAAGACAAAAGTACCCACATGAAGAGCAAGGCATTTTTAAGTACAGTTCAAAATAAAGAAAAGCAAAACTTATAGCCTTTTGCATATTTTTCTGCCAGCTACTACAACTCTATTTACTGTTTGCAGCTTTATATTTAAAAAAACCAAAATAAAATCCCTTTTTCATATTTGTTGCCTTTACAAGTTCTGCTCTTCTCTGACACTATGACAAGGCCCATGATAAAAAAAAAAAAATATCAAGGATGTGATGTCTGCAAGTTTTATATATCTGCCAAGTTTCATCAAAACAACTTGCCCAGGGGACTGACTGGAGAAATATAACAAAAAAACTATTTCACATTTCTCAAAACCCAAGTGCCACAAAATACATCCTCAAAAACCTATTTGAGCCTGAATCTCAGCCAAACATTAGTTTTAGTGCAACATTTATATCAGAAATCTAAATGTCAGTTCAACAACCTTGACCATGTACGTGATCTCTAAACAGCAATGCATTTAGCCTATGAAACGTTTTACTTAAAATGTAATGTGAACAAACTAGGTCAACAGTTGATTATATTTTTAAATTACATTTGCTAAAAAAGGAATAGATCCTATACTGCATAACTCCCATCTCTGGGTTTAACAGCACTTCGTGAGGAAGAAAGTAATTTATGTTTTACAAAGCCAAAGAATAACATTCCTGTGTTGATGCAGGAAAATCAGAAAGAATAATGGAATACAAAGAAAAAGTGAAATTGATCCCTGTGTTTCACTGAGTAAAGCTGGATCATAAAACACATTACAGAGGCGAAATGGGATTGAGATGCTGCCATCATCTCAGTGGTGACGAAGATTTTTGTTTTTCATTTAACTTTGCAGTATTGCATAGTTCTCCCTGGTCCCTTTCTATGCCATGAAATTTGTGGCAGCCTCCAGCAAAATGAAAAATGCAGGCCACCATTATTTCTGCTTATGCATTAAGTGGTTTCTCCTGCTTCCTGAATTTTTCTTAAACCAAATTCTAATAAAAGTAACTGGTTGGCTGATAAAACTGCACCAAACCCATGTGTCCTCAACACAACAAGGGGTTCAGTCCAAGATCTCCATTTTCAGCCACTCTGAGACTCTTTTCTAAGACAAAACACGCAGCTGACATTGCTAGAAATATTTTCATTGCTTCTTTTCACTCTAAGAACTTGCCATCTGGACTACTGTGCCATCTCAGTGGCCTGGTCACACTGATCCAGTTGCCCTTAATCTACCCAGCTCTTCCTTCTGCGCTTCACATGGGCATTCAGCCGCCCCAGCTCAGCTCATATTCTTTAATCCCTGGCACTAAACGCACAAAACAGATGAACTGTGTCCAATTCTGACCAGCTGAGATTCACAATATGTCCTTGGGACCAAGCACAGAGCAGAAAGCTTTCATTTATACATATGGTTTTTAATAGGATTCATACAATTTTTGACCCTTCTCAGTGTTTCAGGACTGCCTGAGCCATGCAAGCAGGCTCACTGGCAGCTGGTAGGAAGAACACACTGTCCCATCACATCCTAATCACATCAAGGACATGCAGATGTTTAACCTTTTACAAGTTCACAGAGGAAGAGAAGAGACAAGGCTTTGCTAGCCTCTGCTGTTACTGGCTGATGTTGCATGAAAGGTGATTTAATGAAAAGAGGGTTTGTTTTACTTGGGGGAGGATGGCTGGGGGCAGGAGTTGTCTTTAAAAATGAAACCTTCCTACCCTTAGGAACATCTGTAATAAAGTGAATAACAGCGTGAGTCTCCTATAACTTAGGGCAGATGGACAAACCCACAACAGAGAAGCGACTCAACAGAAACTTTGTTTTCCATGGGCTGCTTTGTCTTTCTGGAGGAAGGTAAGTTCAAAGATGCTCTAGGTCTGTTATTTTTAGAAGGAACATCTACTTTGAGCGGACAGGTTCATTTCTAAAGCAAGATGATAGCTTCCAAAAAATCAGTCTTCTACAGTCATCTCTCAAGCACACTGACTCTAGACACTCACACCCATTTTTTTCTCTCCCTTTTTTGACAATCTCTGAAATTTCAACATCAACTAGATAACTAAGAGCTACACCGCTGTTAGTAGATTTCAGTAGGCAGTTCTAGTCCTGTACTTTAACTATCAGATGCAGAAGACGGTTCTTACCGTTTGCGTTGCTGTGACTGCACAATGTCCCCCAGTTTCTCTGATAGATATAGTGCCTTTGTTTCCATCCCTATGACCTCATTAAGGTTTAAACTGTGACATTTATTTATAGTTGAAGTTAATTTATTTTATTAATGACTAAGACAGCAGGAAGCAGCTAAACATCTCAGATGGAAAATTAAGAGCTATATTGTGATCAGCATTATAAAAAAGCTGTTCTTTGTACCTCAGCCTGACAACTCAACACCTTGAAGAGGCAGCTCCTTGGAAACCCCATTCAATTCCACTTAATGTTATTTGCTGATGATGAATATTTAATTCCATGTCAGCACACACATAAGGAACAAGGGAGCATCTAAAAACTGTAAATTTTATCATAACAGATCAGAGGGACTCACACAAGAACGTGCTTGCACCTTTCTGATTTCCAAAATATCACTTCTGTTTCATAAAAAAAGTTTCATTTTCAGACAAGATGGAAATAAACTGTGGGCCACTACAAAAGTCACGATCCACAGCTGCTGGCATGGGTTACATGTATTCGCAATCACAGTATGCTAACATCAAATCTAAGGCAGAGCAGAAGCACAACTCTGCTGTTATTTGGTTGTCACAAATAACAACAGTTTCTGGTAGCCTGTTGGTTACTTTGAAAGTATTCAGCACAAAGTTTTCCATCTTAACAAAATGTAAGGCACCAATGACATCCAATTATCCCAAAATGATCATTAACAAAGTATAATTTTACAGAAAATTTTACAGAAATTTAAAATAAAGGCTTCCTAGGGGAAAAAAAAAAAAAAGGCACGTACATATTTCTACCATGTGGCAAAATTTGCAACATGTCTCTCCCAAATGTTTTTTTTAAGGTTCTGTGGCATGTCCTGTAGCCCAAATGCCCACTCACAATTGAGATGAAAGATATTTGACTAAAACATTTTGTAAGAAAGAACTAATTAACTCTCTACTTTCATTAGTGAAAAATAAAACAAGCGTGATCTTGAACAAGAATGATCTTCAACAATTAATGTTAATTACTTATGCTTGTATGAAAGACCTTGACAAATTCACAGTGATGGTTTATCTTCCTTTCAGGAGCAGAAAATGAGTAGCTCTCCCTAGGCTTTAGGGACATCGTATGATGTTAACCCTGACTTAGTTAACCATTTGAGAACCAATTAAGTGTATATGTGAAGATGGGGGAAAGAAAAAAAGTACTTGATAGTAATGGTAATACAGACAGATGTACCTAGAAATTACTTAATTTCTTTCTGAATATTTTTAATGCATTAAAATTAAGATATTTAACAAGGTTTGCAAAACAAGCAACTTCAGTTAAAGGAAAGGAAACTGGCAGTCCCATTAAAGAACCATTTATAAGGCTTCTTTAGAAGAAAGCTGTCAGCTACATGTGTGCTACTCATTTACAAGCTGTTAGAAAAAAAAAACACACCTAAAATTTAACGTGTATAAAGCTCTTGCAAAACAGGTAAAAGAAAGATCTTCAACTACTAGAGTTCCTCTCAGCCAAGGTATTAAAGAAAACATTAAATTTCTGTGAAATATAAAGAAGAGTGAAAGGCATAACTTTTGCTTTCAGCTTCTTCATCATTGAAGCCTATTCAGTATTCAACCACACACAATATTCAAACCATTCTTGGACAAAATGATATTGAGATATTGAAGCAGCACACAGACAGATATTAAAATTCCACTGAAAGATTTCTTATAGTCTTCCTGTTCCCTGCCTGCTTAATATGTGTTATAGAAGGGTCCTAATCAATGCTTATGAGTTGTGGATGCTCCCAAATATACTGCAGGCTTCTCCTGTATGAAATTGAGAGGTTAAGTAATTTCCCTTTCTCCTTGCTGTTACACCAGAACAAAAGCTTAGTTTCTCCCAGCTCCAGTTCCTATGTTAAAATAAAAGTGCTAGGGATGTGGGTGGTCTTATTTTGTGTACAGCACATCTAACAGCTGTCTGGTGTGGATTACTGCTTGGGAAGCTTCTGCAACTGCATAAACTTGGCATGCTCAACGTATACACAAACTGATTAAAATTATGTTCTACTTCAATAAAAGAAAAGTTGAGATCAGAAGGACCTCTGCAAGTATGTTGCTAGTTTCAAAGCACAAAAATCTTGCAAGTTATTTGAGACTGCTCATGGTGCAAATCATGCTGTTAATTCATCTCTTTTTTGGAACATGCAATGGAGCCCTTTAGGATATCTTTCTCAGTTGCAGTAGGGAGGAAAAAATGCTTCACAAATCTATCACTTAGGGTGGTCAGGAGCCCCCCAGCTCAGCAAGGCCATAATCTCAAGTTCAGAAATTCTGCCACTCTTTCCAGGATGCCAGCACATAGGTGGATGGCAGTTGTTTGCTTCACATCAATGCTGCCTCAAGTCTGTCAAAGAATTTTTGCTGGGCTCAGTGCTGCAGCAGCTGAGTGTGCTGTACTTCAAACACTGGTCACTCGTGGAAAATGAGACAACAACCCAAGAAGCTGTCTTCTCTTCTGACATTGCCACACTCTGAGAAAGTCAGCCTTCTCATCAGGCATCTTAAACACCATCTGTCCATGTTGAGAATCCATTCCTAAAACTTGCTGAGCCTTATGATGTATGTCCCTTGTTAAAAGTAAAAACGCTGCATGGAAGATGATGAATTGGACAATATGCTTGCTTTAAAGCTTCAGACTACCTTCAGAGCGTATGGAAATGCCAGGCAATTATTACACACCTCTGTAATTCTTGCTCAAAGATATTTCCTACTTAAATTCTCTTCAGAAGAAGGTGCTAACTACTTGACTCCACAGGAAGAAAAAAAAAGAGAAAAAAAATTCCTTTTCAATATGCATGATAAAAAGAAATAAAATCATATATTTTCCCTTATGCCCTTCAATACTCCTTGTCTTGGGCTACCTGATAACAGAGCTGAAAAGATATTTAAAAGTCTAACATCAGCTTTAGGGAAGATTCTAATAAATTGGGAATTGCTCATCCAGGTTGGGTTATTGATCCCTCCTGTTCACATTGCTGTCAGAAACAGCCCAGCTGTAGCAGGTGCTCCAGGGCAAAGCACAGGAGCTGCTACACTAAGCTCTCCAGAGGAATTACACCCAGACCTTCAATATTTCAGAACACCTAATCACTGGCACTATTTTAGCTCTAAATTTTCTCATTGTACATGTCATTTTCCAACGCTTCCTTTGATCTCTTGTTCTTCATGTTCTTTAAGATTTAAAGAGCTTTCTATAATATAAAAACAAGGTATTGATTCCTGCAGAACGCTTAGTGGGGATTTGGCAAGAACTGAGGCACTGAAGTTTATTTTATGGTCCATTAATAGAGTGACAAATTTGTTGGTCTAAATTCTACCCTCAGGAAGACCTGACCCTAAGAATAAAAATATATAGTTACCATGGTACTGAACGTCACCTACAAAGCTTGACGTGTTCTCAGCTGACACAAGAGTGGATATGTATGGAGGAAATGTAAGAACTTTTAGGATTACATCTTATATTTTAGTGTGGCTTCTAGGACACTATCTATTTTAAACAAAAATTACATCATTTGACAAATATGGTCAAGTTAAAGTCGCTGATTACTTTGGATACCATTGGAAGCACTGGAAATATATTCTAGTGGAAGAGAAGTTAAATTCTTAGGAAAAAAATCACATTATTAACAGGAAAAAAAGTGAGAATTCTTGTTTCCATGTAGTGCTTCATATTTCTGGATCACACAGTCATTTAGGAATCTATAAAGAGCATCATTTTATAACGAAAAGGATTTACACGGAGTCACATAGCAGGGAAAACTGTTGATAAAAATAAATAAATAAATAACCCCACAAAGTATCCTCGGACCTGGATGTGCACTTTCTCAATCGAGTGGTGGCAGAAGTTTGCTGGATATGATATGGAACAGTCCTTTCCCTTGGGGGCATATGGGCTCCCAGCCTGGATTTGCATCAACCTCCTCCTTTGTAGGTGTGGTCAAAACACAGTAGCAATGCCTTTGAGCATTGCTATATGTGTACATTTTCTCTCACAATAGCCCTGTAAATATTCTTTCATTAGCAGTGCAGCTAAGATGCAGAGATGTTAAGGGACTTCCTTTTGATCACACAACAACTGTTTATCATTCCCCAGGAAAAACTTCTATTTGGCAGTGCCTGGATAAAGGTGAATACTTAGAGTCACAATGCAGGTAGTTAAACGTCACGTCTCTCTAAGCACAATCTTCCTAAGATCCCTCTGGTGCACAAACTTTTCTGTAACATTGATTCCATCTCTCATTAAAGGAACACTATTACAAGCAACCAAAGTATGCTTCAAAAAAATTCTCCAAAATAGAGGATTACCCCAAAGAGGAAATAGAGAGAATTAGGTATTAAAATGCAAATTTGTTTTAATGCTACATCAAAGTTACTTGGTAATAAAGCCTAGGGATTATCATGCTTTATGAATACAAGTGATTCTACAGCCTTTTCTTCTGTTTAAAAAAGATTTCCTGTACATTCCCAAATGGTTCGTGACAGGCCATCTACTTTTCTGAAGACCTGGATTTAGCCAAAACTGTCTCAATAGGGCTTAATTTTAACAGTAACAAAATGCAGTCCTTCACATCTTCGATTAGTTCATTAGACTCCTTAAAGAAGATAAACAGTTTCTGTGCGTGTATGCCTAAGAGGTGCGTGTTTTTCAACAGTTGCCTTTCCTCACTGCAGAACATCACATCAGCTACCAAAATGTTACTTATATCATGGTGTCTGTTGCAATAATGCATTAGTTGTCAAGAGAAATTTAACTGAACTGCAGCTGCATGGTGAGGCAAGATTGGGTAGCTGAAGGACTGGCAGAATAAAGCAGTCTCCTGAGTTCACTTAGCTATGGGACAAGCCTCTGATTCAGGACAAACCACTGCAACTGGAAGTGTGATCAATATGGAAATGCAAAGACAATTTTAGGTTTTCAGAGAATCCTGACATGGGCCAGATCTGGTGCTATTTAAAGCCATTGAGAACCTTCCCAATGACCTCCTAACCACTGGATTGAGCCCTGGACCATTGCAGCTCAGCAATGTTCGCCTGTTCCTGCTAGCTGCACGCATCTCCTTCCTATCACAAAAACCAAATTTTAGCCCATCCCAAGGGATGGTAATTTTAGTCCCAAAACCTAAACCTCACAGGGAAAGGAGTTGGGATTGAAAATGGCATCTTGTAGCGAAGCCTTCCGACTTGGTGCATCTTGCTGCAGGCCACCCGCTGACATACCTTACCTCTAAGGTTTAAGGAACCAAAACACAACCACAGCCTTTCCATAGAATTTAATTCTTCTTTCTTGCCTCCATAGTGGCAATATGGGCAGACAGCTATCTCGGATCTATACCCTTCAAATTTATAGTCTATTCCTCTGAAGTAGTAATCATACCTGGCTACTTGACTATAGCAGTGTTTCATAGGTACTTGGCTGCAGAAAACAAGAACAAATGAAAGAGGACCCCTCAAAGTCTATGCGACTTGATTCATTTCAAGCCATTCTTGAAACCAGCAAAACCATAAAAGCATAAAAACCAGAGAATATTCTCATACACTGAAGTCTGCTGACACCACTTCTGAAACAAATCAATCATCCGAATTGTTTGCTGAGATAAAGGAAACTGGCTACTGGTAATCCTATTAACTTTGTTCTGATAAATGCAACCTACATAAAATGTGAAAAAAATGGTTTTACAAATATCAACAACAAACCTTTTCAGTTTTTCTTGTTCAGCAGAGCTACAATTCACCAACTGTAAACAAATACAAAAAAATACTCCTTCCACTTCAAGTTTGTGAGCATTTAACATTGCATCCTTTCCCCTTTCATAGAAACAGAATATCGAAGGCTGGCAGGGACTGCATGTGGTCATCTGATCCAACTCCCTGTTCAAAGCAAGGATAATCAGTTATTTCCAGTTCTTTTCTTTCCAAATAGTAATAAATGTCTTTTTCTAGCCCCTTTTCTTATATTGAGCTGCAGTCAACTGCACTGTCAGTCTGAAGACCCATGCACAGAGAGCACATAAATTGCGGGGGGCGGGGGGGAAGAGTACTCAGTAGCTGGTAATGCAAGTGTATTGAGATAACTTAACAGGGAAAACCCATTATATTCTGCCATTTGTGCACTGGTAGAGCTCTTTAGTAATCAGCAGTCAATTCTACACCGCTTTTTTAATGTCAAAGTGACTTTGAGTTAACAGCACTAATGATTCCTATGGTGAATGCCAGCATTTGAGCTATTCAAGGAAAGACTGGAAAGAGAAAAATCTTTCTAAAATCTAAGATTCATTCTCCATCTCATCCCCCTCCCCCAATAAAAATCATTCAAAGAACAATTCTTGGGGCCCACAAGGCGTACTTTGAGACACACTATGGAAAGGATCTAAATTTTTACTCCAGGCTAATGACAGAATGTTATTGACACTTTAGAAGTACTTTTACAGTAACTACAAAAGACTTATTTTAGGAATTTACTGAGTCTCTAAAGTGACATCTTCTTAGGGAAAGAAAAAAATTGAAGAATCATTTTCTGCATAGCTGCAGTAGGCATCATAAAATGCTAATTTAGGGTAACCTTTCTAGAAGAGCTTAAATGGTCCGTAAGTTTGAACACCACTGTCTTTCCGGTATCTTAAATACCCATTTCTTTGGCCCATATTAAGCTGAAGCTGATCTTCAACCAATAATTCATTAACAACTGAAAACCAAGCAAAACTGCTAGATTTTAATTAAAATATTATTTCATAGCTGATTTAATTGCTAAAATGTAAAGTATGGGTTGGATTGATTTACTGTGTGGTGGCATCATATGACACTAAGGTATTTTTTCAAGTGTGTAATTGAAACATTCAAATAAGCACAGATAAGATGGTTCCAAATTAGCTGCAATGCTGAAGATGATGACTGGCAAAGAAGATCCCCTGTGTCTTTGCTTTCTTTTGTGCCTATTAGATGTTCTGTATAATTCACTGTTAAAGCACTTAAATACGTTTTCACCTGTTGAAATAGTAGGTGTACTTACTCTGCCAAAATAACACAGAATTCAAAAATTTGAATTCACATTTTTGTTTTTCAAAACCAGAAAATACCTTTTCAGTTCATTTCTGTCATCTGGGATTATAAAGGCAAAGCTTCCTTGGGAAGTACATGTGTGTGCACACACAAATACATGTCAAAACAATAATTTCCATTGTATATAAAAATATTTCCCTATATGAAAAACAAAACTTTATATTCTGCAGGCAGCAATGAAAAATGCAAGTTTGCCTTCTTCAATTCCTTACCTCTTACTGAGACAGTCGCATAGCATTTTAACATGGAAAAACTTGTAGAAGTTCTGATCCAAAGAGAATTAAGTTATCTTGAATTCAAATTTGACCTTAATGTGAGAGGTCTATATGACTTTTCCCTCCGTGAAATTATACTTGCCTCTTATCTCAGTTAAGTTAAATATTTATGTAAACCCAAGTCCCTGTCTGCCTCAGTTCTGCATCTGTAAGCAAGCAGGAATAATATTTGCAACACAAAGGAACATGCATATTGCTTTTGGACCTATATTTCTATATAACCTTAGCAAAACAAAATAAATACTTGAAAATAGGCCATGCAAATGTAGAAAAAAAAATGCTGAGCAAGACACTTTTGTTCCGCTTCTAGGTAGAAACAGTGAAGATCTTTTTGGTCCGAAAATGTCATTCTGTTCCAACACATTACTTTATTCAATTTGATGAAAATTGAATGACCAGAACATAATTAATGGCTGAAACTCTTTCTGTTTAACAAATTGAAATACTTTGAATACTAACTAGCCATATGTAAAGCTCATCAATATTAATGAAGCTTTCTGAAATATATCTTCTATTCTTCATGGACAGAACAGATATAAATTGGAAATAAGTCTTATAAGTTAGGGTTTTCAGAGGCACAGAAGCAATTAGGGAAAAATTCACAATGGTGTCCAGGAGATTTAGAAGCCTAAGTTCCATTTTAAAATTATGGATTTTCTGAAAATCCCAGTCACCTATCCACACTGTGAACGTCTGAACAACCTTAAAAAAAGTGACCTTCAGTACTGAGAATCCTACCTGTTTGCAATAAGACACAACATGTGAGATCTCAAAAAGTCCAGAAAAAGAGAGAAGGGAAAGTCAGACTGTCAAATTAGATTGTGAAATAAATCACCATGCTGAAATAAGAGCATGTTAGAGGTAAAACATCTTAAAACCCAGTGTAGAACTATTCATAGAGCTATCTGTTGGATTCACAGTCCTAAACTTTCTTACAGGGAGAGGTTAAACCATGTAAAAAATGGGCAATGATTTGATTTTAATAACATGGTGCTAGATGTCCTTGGCTTACAGCTTTACAAAACTACAAAATCCTGTTTTGCAACAAGAAAGCAATGGACAATAAGGAGAGCTGAATGAATGTGAAAAGAGGCTGCAGCTATACCAGAACAGAACTATACTGAAATAATAATAAAACTAAGATGCCTAATGCACTATCAAAATATCCTAACTTTACTTCTGCCTTCAGCTGCCCATGCCCCCCAAACGCTGCTTCTTAGGCATTACCAAAGAGGAAAAAGTTTGCTAGGATACATATGAAAAAACACAGTCTTTTTTTTTTTTCGGTAACATACCATCCAGCATTTCAAAAATTAAACAGAGAATCAGCAGCCCACAACCTTGACATCAAATTTTGCCTGATGAAATGAGCAGGTTGTTATCCTCATTAAGAATACACAATTCATTTGCATGTCTTCAGGTGCAGTCCTTGAACACTGATGTAGGACATCATGTTAATGGCAAAGGCAGTGTATTACCATAATAATTATTTATTCAACTCTTCACATAATAAAATAAAATAGAAGTTATCTAACATTGTGTGAATTACTTGAGCAACAACTTCAGATTATTCAGTTGTGGACTGATTTCTCAAATATATATTAACACAATTTTGTCATTAAGTAATTGCCAGTGGAAAGTTTGTTGTTGTTGTTAGCTTTTTTACTTTTAATATCTTTCTCATCTCAACTGTGTATTAGATTAAATTTAAGAAGGGTGAGAGAAACACGAGTCATTAAATCACCTGAAGGTGCTTCCTGTTTATGAGGCAATAACCATTTTCCTGGGCTAATAAATTCAAGGCCCACAGCTGAACATTTATTAGCCCAAGATACAGTTATTGTTAAACTAATTGGAAGTGCCCTGAAGTTGTTATTATAATGAAACTTATAATGATTAAATATTTGGGAGAAATCATCTGGATTAGAGTGTGGGGTTTTTAATGAGAAACTGAGGAGTTTGGGCAACACTACTGTTTCCTGATGAGTTTTAGCACCAAAGGAAAGCGGTCGTGTCTGACTCGTTCTGAGACCAGTGATGCACATATTTGACATGGAACAGCTCCTAAGTTTTTTGCCGAGTTGCTATACACACTCATTAGTCAACTACCACTCTTTCTTCCTACCTGGAACACCACCGAGACTGTAAGATATTTAGAGATCACTTCTTGTTGTGAGCACCTGCGGCTCACAGCACAGTGGATTGATCCATTCTTGTCCCTTGCTAATGCCTCTGCATTTCAACACACTATTTGATCAAGCCAACACAATCATCTCACTTGCAGTGGCACTGTGACAGCTTTCATAGACATGGTTTTCGTAACGGAAAGAATGCAACTCCCACTAAGTCCCCAAATCAGAGCCAAATAGGAAACCACTGAAGAATAGTGAGCTCCTTCCTTAATGTGGAATTGGTGAGCATTTGCAAAACTGCCTCTAACTGCAGTGTGAGCTCTGGCTGGGTGTGGTTATAGCCATGGACAGCAATGCACCAAGTACAGGAGAAGCTGCAGCAACTACTGAGCTGTATCAAAACAGATACACCAATATGGGTTTGATCTGTGAGCCTCCAAAGGCAAAAATTATTTGAAATTTAGCTCAATAAAAGTCTATGAAAAAAATTCCTATTGAATGCGGCATGGATTTCAGGGACTAACTTGTATTTTATTGGCAGGATGGAGGCTTTTTCAATGACGGCCCATGGCATGAGGATCCCTAGTGCAGGTAAATGCTAGGAGACAAATTTATACTGCAGAAACAGAGGTCTGATGAAACTTTAATGGTCTCCCCTGGTGTTCCTTTGAACCAGAGCCTAAATCCATCACCCTGGGGAGCGCATCTCCCCGTTGCCTCAAGCAGCCAGCCAGCTCTGAAAGCCAGAGCTAAAGTAAGGCCATGCAGATGAGTGGATTATTTTGGTCTGACTTACTGCGTAACACTCATAATAAGCAGAATGATGGGCTGTGGCCCAATTTTTTTTGGTGCGAGGGGAGGAATCGTTTGAACCTCCTTCCATAAGGCAGCAAGGACAATGAAACAATAAAAATCCCACCTGTGGGGCAGAAATACACTCTGCAAAACAGCTGAATGGAGAGCAATGAATGTTAAAAGCAGGGTAAATAAGAGAAACTCACCCTTTGGCATGCGGGCTTGGCTTGCTTTGTCTTGGCTTGCTTTGTCTTGGCTTTGTTCACTTTTGGTTCCCAAGGCATCAATGAACCTCTAGCCAGTGTTATTCCACTATAATTTTTCTTCAATACCACCTCTTTTAGAGACAAATCAATTTAGAGTATCCCTTGTGGCTTTTCCCCAGATCTTTGGGGGACAGTGAATGCACAAAGCCAACTTCCCCAGCAGTGCAGTGCACTGGTGTCCATGGTGCTGTGCTGATAGATTAGAGCTAGAGCCCTGCCCACTTGCAAATGGTGGAAAATCCTCCTGAAAAATGCCCTGATGAGATCTCCCTGCACATCACCACCTTACTCTCAGTCATTTATTTTTAGACAACAGCCATTTCCTACTGAGTTTTATTTTAAACAGATCTGTTACAGAATGTGGGACAATGACAATTAGTGTGCCAAGTACGTAGAATAAGTTTTAAATTGTTAGTGGCCTGGATGAGATCATTAAGGACTTATTCACTACATTAGCAGCAGGAAAAGGATTTTGGAAGCTGTCAGTGGAAATACCAACCACAGGAACAGTGAACAGGCACACTATTAATACTGAAAGTTTCTGAAACTTTGCAGTCATTTCAAGGCCTGAAACACACACAGCTATGGACAAATATTTGTCCATAAACACTGTTTCTGCTCTCTTTAAAGAAAAGGCCACTTTTTCCATTGACTTGAATAAGCACTGGATCTGATATAAAGTGATCGGGCTAAAAGGCATGTAAATGCAGCTGTCATTTTGAAAATCATTAATCCATCTGATTTGCCATTTGGCAGCTTAAATTAATTTGCCTTGCTGCTATACGCTTGCAAAGCCCACACACTCCAGTGTAAGTATCTATTCCTGATATCACAGCAAAGCAACAATTACATCAATTTTAGCAGTTCTTCTTATTAAAAAAATGCATATATAAATAAACTTTAAAGCTTATAGCAATGTTTGAATCTCAAAACATGAAATTTTTTTCAAAACAACTCCATCTATTTAATTTCATAATATAATGCATGTGTATAAGCACACTTGAAGTTATTCTGTATATCAAGCCTTTAGTTTTTCCTCAGAATTTTTTTCTAGTTTTCCTCATATAATCATGTTTAAGAAAGCCTCATCAATATTTAGCTTGATTCACACTTTCTGAACAATGTGATATTTGCTTGAACTCTGATCCTGTGAAATATAACGTGTGCATTCAGTAGCTATTTCTTCCTCTAGGTCCCCTATGAAATATAATTCAGGCTTGTTTTGCTACTGAAAAGGTTTGTAGGTGCAATAAAAGAGAGAGAATAAACTAGTGCCCTCTTGTTAAGTGCTTTAGTATAAGGTGGTATTTGTGCAGGACAGAGACTTGGGTTCTCATTAAGGCTCTGTCTGTACAAAGCAAGCAGTGGAATATATGAACATGAAGGGTGATACGAGCGGGTCCCACTGATGGGGGGCTGCAGAGGAAAGGAGCTCCCTCCACAGCTCTGCACAGCACTACAGGTTTCTCTGCAGCTCCCCAAATCAGGCACACGAGGTCTGGGCGCTGGAGAACACCAAAAGGCTGCATTTGAAAAATCTTATAACAATAGGTTCTGATTACTTAACAAAGTCAGCTTCTTGTATGTGAACCAGGAAGCTAGATCTACATCTTCAATGCATTTTTTTCTCCTCAAAATATCAGAAAGCAGCTTAACCTTGAAAATACCGCTTAGCGCACAAAAAAAAAAAAAAAAAAGTAGTTTATTCAGAAAGTGGTAATTAATTTTCTACAGAGGCTGAAATCACTCTGCCTAAAGCAAAATCCTTCTGACATTATTAAATGTCACAGTGCAGTTAAAGCACAATTATAAACTAATTCACAGAATAAATCTCATTAGTTTCCTGAGGCCTTATGAATACACTGAAAGAAAAACGTTACCATATTTGACTTTCATCTCGGCTTTCCTGAACAGATATACAATCAAAAAGCATAACATTTTAATAATTACAGATGATTAAAAACAGATAGTTTGGAGAAACAGCTAGGTAAAACTGGCTGCTGGGTACTTGCTGCACATGAACAATGGAAAAGCACTCCATTTTTACCCAGCACTATAAAATTCCATCTAGAGCTGAAAAATAAATGTAAAAAAGCAATGAGAAAGTGATTTGAGAGCTCATCCAATCTGGTCAATCTTGCAGTGACCAGATTACAGGATGGTAAATACAACTGAGCATAACCCATTGCATCTCCTGGACCATCCAGTACATGTTTGTGCATTCAAGTGTAGGTGCACTTGAGCATACCACAGCTACATGCTTCCTTAATCAGACGGGTGTCAGCTCTGCTCCAGAAGCTGCAAAACTGAATTAGTTCACTACTGGAATCCAGGAAAACAAGCTTCATTTCAAATTAACAGTTTAGAAAACAAATGCGTTTGAAGCAAGCAGTGCTTGCAAATACACGAATAGAAAAAATATTTCATAGGTTAAACTTTCAAATAAGATATTACAGTATTTGGAAATCTTGGTGGTTTTTTTTTGAAGAAAGTTTTAGTAAAATCAATAAAAAATTGTGAAGCCTTGCTATTTTAGCTATTTACAGCTCTCTTAGAATTTCTTCAAATTTCTCTCTCTTGCACACCCCTCATGGATGCAACAAAGAAAGCAGGGACTAGATGGTCTAAGTTTGACAAAAATACCTTAGGTATTCCTATTTCCTTGCTTGTGCTCTGCACATAGCTTTCACCTCTATATTAAGGCATTGAGGTCAAAATTTTCCGTGGGGACAGGTGCTGGGCTGAATCCAGATTGTTATCCTCTTAACAGATAAATTAAATTCTGCTAGAAAATTAGGATGACTAAAAGTGGCCACTAAAGGCAAAAACTTGCCCTGCTGAGTTGATGACAAGGGATTTATTCTCCTAAAGTCTTTCAGACTGACTTGTGTAAAGCGCTTTTATGAGCTAACTAACATGACAAAAACACATTTATTGGAAAATTCACGAATTGTAAAGACATACAGTCTCCCTGTTGGATTCAATTTCAAAGGAATAATTTCCTCCTCCTTGGTAGCAGATACACACGCGTTGCCACCTCTCTTTGTTTAAACAGGGATGAACCTTCTGGGCCTGGGAATTTGGCTTTGATTCAATTACTGCTAAAGGCTAAGCAGCTTATCCACAGCTTAGCTAAAGCAGAGATCCAGCTGGCCCACAAAACCCAGGTGACAATTGAAGTTTAGAGCAGAAAGTATGGATCCAAAATTTGGTTCAATCCTCTGAAAAGACAAAGGCCCATCAGAAATAGTCATAAGTACTATCCTGTGGGCTAAAACACTAGAATGGGGTTCAGAAGATGAGATTCGGGTTCCTGGTTGTGTGACTGCACAGAGAAATGACTCAACTCTGTTCTGCAATTCCACTGCTGCAAAACAACTCAGTATTCAACTCAAAGCTATTAATATTTTCTTATAAATATGTTCCTAAAAAACTTCCACTGATATCTGTACAGTACTCAAGTATTACAAATGTGGGACCTGGCTATGAAAGTAGATGAATAAAAATGACACTCTTATAATTTCACTCTGTATAAGAGCAGAAACACAGACCTGCCAGATCTTTACAAAGCCCCCATAACCACAGACCAAACGTTGGACTTTAGTGCAACAGTGGCAATTTACAGCAGCAAAGAATCTGCCCAATCCCATAACAGCAACTGCAGAGGAGTTTAAGTTTCTAATTATGGGCTGATCATAAACAACTAGTACCTGAAAACATAATCCAAAACAAATAAAAAAAAACGGTGGAAGAGTTCACTAAATAAAGAATATACAAAAGCCATACTGCAGTGAAGACACCGTGTTTAATACTACTATTAAATGGAATAGTAACATTTATTTTTGCACCATGTTTATAGGGTTATTTATATCAGAATCAAATTCAAAGATTTCCTTTTCTAGGGTTTTTTTGTGTGTGGTTTTTTTCCCCTTACACTGCTATGGTCAATGAATTATATTTAGTTGGTTGCAAAGAAAAAAACATCATGTAGTGGGAAATAATTGCAACATTTGCTTAAATCACATTGGATGTAAGAGGGAGGAGAAATATAAACCAATCCTATTTACATTGAGACTACAATCTCCTGTGATGTCCTTCTTGCCAGCTTTTTTTCCCAGTATCCTAAGGTACGGATAATTTTAGGAATAGAAAACTGAATCTAAAGATTTTGGTTTTTTGTTTGTTTGTTTTTGTTTTTAAACAAATTCAATTCATGTGTTAGAGGAAATAATAAAAAACAGACCACAATTCAGTGAGGACTTGAGTATTTTTCTTTTTGCAAAGGAAGGAGATAAACAGTTGCTCCAAGACAGAGAACCTGAAAATAACCATAACTAAAAGACCGAAGAAGCATGGCAAGAAGATGAACCCACTCATCCAAAGAGAAACCTTAGAGAATAGAAATCTTTGCAGCTTTAGAAACACACCAGCCACATTAGCATCATCTGATATATCATTGTTTTTTGAGGAACTGAATGAAGTGCAGCAGGTAACTTTTTCATGTTACATTCACACTTACTCCTGGACTCAACTCATCTAAATTAGGAAGCTGCATATGATAAATTCAGTCAACAGCAGATGATGAGAGAGGCAATTCCCGGGTGAGTCAGATCTGATGTAGAAGTGTATTAAGCAAGGCTGACTACATTAATGCCTAATATCAGATGAGATGGATTTAATCTTGGTGCTTGTCTGGGACAACCAATTTTAGTCATTTGAGAAATTGGTTATAATTCGGCCCATACAGCATTTGTTTTCTGGATGAAGCTGCAGCTCCAGTTTAACTCAGTGGGACTGTTGCAATCATCTATAAGTGGATAGATCTTATGAATCAAAATCTAATTGTTTTAACAATACTAAAAAAACAGGAAAAAGATACTGGGCAAGAGAGACGGAAGTGAGTGCAATCTCAGAAAGTTGCTAAAACAAGGGAGAAACTGCATTTGTTTGTATTCATTTCCTACTGTGGTAATTATCTTTGCAGATTTCATGATAAGTCTCTGGGAAGGAGTTACTGAGAGCTGTAATACATTATTCAGCAAGTGTCACTTTGTAGGAATGGAACCAGTGTTCATTAGAGAGCCATAACCAGACTTTTTACAATGAAATTATAACAAAGTGGGCTAGTTTGATGTTTGCAAGAGGAATACTAATTTCCCTGCTGTTTCTGGGAAAATCTGATTTTCAACATGATTTTTCTAAACCCATAAATCCTATGCCAGCAAGAGGCCCAGTCAAGATGCACAGATCTTAGTAACTCATCATAAGCCTTTGTAATCCCTTTAGAAATATGACCTGCTTACAAGGATGCGCGACTCTTGTGTTCTGCAAAAATATTCCCAATCATTCTGGATTGAAGAACCCAAGGGCTTGGGTTATTTTCTATGCAGCTGAGAAAAAAGCAATGATTCACAGACTTCAGAGACTTGTGCTGCAGCAGGTGCAGCAGTTGTAGTGCACAGCAACACAGCTGTGAGCGGAACTGTTTCCTCAAACCCAATTTACACATTTACAACTCAAATCAGACACTGCTTGTATCATGCCGTTCCACCAGTTGCAAGGGGGAAATAGTCATTAGGCAAGGAGCTTGCAAGGCAGGGCTCACTACGCTGGGAAGCTGTGCTAACCCATCTGTAATTTCAGATCTGGAATTTAATTAATAATTTCAATCCCTCGTTGACATGGCATGGGGTTTTCTGTGCTTCCTGCCCCAAAAGGCAACTGTGAGGATCTGGGAAAGGTCAACATTCAGAGAATTAGACCAAAACTTGCAAAAGTTCTCCTGTGTTTTAAGGATCTACAACCCAGCTCTCTAGAAAAGACCCAGAAGTGCCAATATAACTAGATCTTTTCTCCTACTAACCACCCCTGAGATACTTTCATCCTACCACATAAGCTGTCGCTAGCCATTTAGGAGTTATCTGTGCACAAAGGTTGCACTTTGTTAATGATACTGCATTAATAAAGATATGATATTTTTGGTAAAAAGGTCATTCCTACTGGTTTACCTGTTCTTGTATGGAAATATGTATAGGTTTGCCTAATTTGTCATGTTAATGTTTTCACTCACATAAATGTATCTTTGTGCGAGACAATAAAAACTTTCTTTCAACCTGAAATCACACAAAAATAAGAGAGAATGTGGGAAATAAACTAGCCTCAGCTGGTAATCTGGACTGAGCAATGGATTCTCAATGTTACAGGGAAAATAAAAACCTGCCCTGAGCTGCAAAGTTATAAGAAAGAAATTTGGTTAAACACCAGTCCAAGTGTTTAGTGTTAGAAAAGTTTTATTTTCTTCCTATAGATTTCAAGTCTGATGGGGAACCAGTTAATTGACTTTCTGATCCACGAAGAGAAGAGGAGGGACAAGATAATCCTTAACCGACAGAGGAAGGCCGATGGCAAGTGGAAGGGTAACTAATTTGTCTTCAAAGTCAACACAGATTCATGCTCTGGGAGAACTGCATAATTAACACTGCAAGGGGAGCTGCACCAAGCAACACTATCGATGAACCTGTCCTGCAGGTATAAATTCAGATTCAGAGTTGACAGGACAGTTGATGTAGATCAGCACAGCTCCGTGGCTGGAGCCCACCGGCATCAACTGAGCATCTAGCCCCAAAACTGTAGCAGGCAGTGAGCTCTGGAAACAGGCTGGCACAGCTGCACCTCAACAATTAGACAAGGTTTTCTCTCTTGCAAAAATTATTCCAGCCCTTAACTGAACTCAAGTCAGCTCTCTCATAAATAATTTTGTTAATAAGCAGATGTTAATTATATTCACTGGGCTTTTTTTTTCCCCTCCTATTTCCCAAGTTTGTTATCAGTCAAATGAACCAAGGTCAGAGATGTACCAAACAAATGATGCCTGGAGCAGATAACTCAAAAGTCAGTGGTGCTTAGACTAATAATTAAGGTCTGATCTTTTGCATATTGGACACTTTAAACAGCAACAGTCCACAGTGTTGCTCATCTTTAAATGAAGGAATTAACTTCCCAAACCATATTCAGGGGCCCTTACAAAACAAATCATTACTGTTAGCTATGTTCTGGGAAGTTTAGGGAAAGTTATCTACGTACATAACTATAGAACTTAATGGTAGCACTCAGTTTCAGAAAAAAAAAAAAACACAAAAAAACCCCCAACAACTACTACATATATTAAGTACATTTTAACTCAAAGTTTTTATATACGGGCATATAAATGCCATACAAGGTATTCTTCTTAGAGATAGGTTTTACCGGATGTTTTTAGGCTTCAAAAATTATTTACCCCTGAAAGATGCAGAAGGGCACATTGTGGACTTTGTGAAAAAATACAGGAACAGACCTAGATTCCCAAGGATCACATGCGTAACATCCCATGGGATCCTAAGTAGTAAGACACTTTTTATACCTAGTAGGAATTAGGAACCTAAATGTCTTTGATGTTGAAAGACCATGTTTAATCCAGGACTGATTTTTATGGAATTAGGCATCTAATCCAATCAAGTGCTCCCAAAAATCCCACTAACACCTGAATATTTAGACACATACACATCTCTCAATCTGAGTCTTAGTCTCAGTTCCACATGGTTACATCTGAGATTTTCCATTATCAAAGTCTACATAATGGTTTATGACCGTGTCTTGGGACATCTAATTATACAGTAATTGAAATGGCTATGGCAGTTCTACAACATCAAAGTCATGTTATCTATCAAATCACCACTGGTGTTTTCTGCATTTCTTACAGGAGATGTGCTCCGAAGCTTACTGGAGACAACGGAAAGGCTGTCACTGTTTTCACTGGTGTTGAGAACTGGTCTGTTATGGAGTGCTTTCATCCAATCCACAGACCACTCCAAATCAGCTGCCTTGTGTTGTACATATATTATCAGAAACAAGACAGCTTGAGACAGTTACTTGGTCAAGTGGCTTGCACAGGAGCCACATGCAGCAGTCATTAGCCAAACAGCAGCACTTCCTTCAAGTAAATTTAGCATTTAATATGTCTTAACTTCATCATCAGAATATATGCATACAGGCTTTGGAAACATGAAATAGTGCTTAACATATACCTCTGATACAACATTGGTGCAGTCTGAGTCTTGACGTCTACAGAAGAGCGTTTGGAGAAGTCCTTGAACACATTTTCTGTAATATAAATAAAGGAATTTTTAGCATGCAGGGAAGCTGTGAGTAACAGAGCAGAAATGAAGATGCTTATATCTGGTAAATATCCATGCTGACCATTAGCAATGGGAAATAAAGCTATTCTTACAAAATAGTCACTGGGGAACAAAGGCATAATCATACTGGAGTGAAGTTACAGCTGTGTGTGTGTACTAGAGTATTTTCGGTTTGCCGGTACAAGAGAAGTTATGGCTGAACCTTTGATTTTTTGCAAATAAAAAATGTACTTTATTTTCCATATATTCATTCATAAAGAGCATGTGTGTATCTGTAACAGCAGCATGAGAACAACATTACCCAGTAAATCACCAATATAATTTGTTCCATTTCTTACCAGGAGCATGACTTAAAACTAGAGGAAGTGTGTGTGCGCGCATGTACATATACAAAATGTGCCTTTGTACACACCTACACATACATATATTTTAAAACACATGGGTTAATATCTATTCCATATACTGCTCTACACAGACATCATCTCACTGCTTTCAGCCAGAGTTTCTAAACTTGGAGCAGTGATGCACAGAGACCAGAATGGAAACAGGATTGAACCCTGAGAAGGTGATAGTTGACTATATAGGAAGCACATGATGCATCATCCACATTGCATGTGACAGCTCTTCACCAAGAAAAGCAACATTTTGGACTATGTGTAAAGGGGGAAAAAAACCTTCAAATACCAAAAACCAAAAAACAACACTTTCAAGCTTTGGGCAAACTATAGCACAGATAAAATCTTGCTGTTAATGATTTGCCAGCCACAAATGAGACTGAAACTGGAATGTGAAGGCAAGAACGGCAACAGGCTTTGGAAGCTAGTCCTGCTACCAGGAGCAGTGCTGTCCCTCGGCACCTGGCCCAGGGTGCTGAAATACCACCTGCTGGCATCAGGGCTGCATGGCATTTTAGCAGATAAACTGTCCACAGCCAAAGGGATTTTTAGCTCAGGTCTTGGAGCCAGCAGCTCTGTTCCCATATTCTTCCTTCCCCCAACAGCAATCTTCTGCAGCACAGCTCTGGACGTTCATGCAATCTGCAGAGCATGACACTGCCACAGATGTGCACCCAGCTTCAGCTGGCCTCCAGGACAAGGCAAGTTCTGCTATTGACAAAAGTGGGAGCAGAAGCAAGCCTTAAGAGTCTTATATTTTGAAACTTTGAGATTCTTCAATTCCTTCTCTGCTTTGCTCAATACCTGGGAGGATCAAGTCGAACAGCAAAACTCTTAGCTGGGCATACCCCCTCAGATTTTATGCGCTGGGCCGAAAATGATTAGCTATCTTCCATGTTCCATCTTGTGTCTACATTTGTAGTGTCTGTCTCTAATACAGTTAATTCAGAGAGGTAAAAAGAAAACAGAATCAGGTCTCTAGACTGCTGTTTCCTAAGACTCAGCTTTGCTTGAGCCCTCAGTCATTGGTATTGATTCATGTCAACAAAAGCATATCCCCACTTGCTAGCAATTTGCGATATACATAAATGTGCCATTATATAGCAGAAATTATAAACACAGGAAGCCTTGATTCAGCAATGTCATCTAACCTCCCTACGTGATACAGATCTGTCCAGTTAGGAGGGGTCCTTGGACTAGCTGTTAAGAACTTTGTAGAAATCCAGATATTATTTTTAAAAAATCGAAATACAAGCTATTTCTACAGAGTTTCTTTTTCCTACTACACTTCCATGCAAAAAATTTAGTTATGCGAGAGACACATCCAACAGCCATTTGAGCTTTTGCTGTGCAGCAGCTAACCCCAGAAAGTCGTCAGCACTGGATGTAATCTAAGCACACACACACCTGTACCGATTCCATTTTTCAAGGATGCATTCATTAAAAATACCAGCCTGGCCTACAGGCTTCCTCAGCAGTTTGAAATGCAGGTCTGCTCCCTCCTTGCTGCACCCAAATGTTATTTTTAAAATGTTTATCACCAAATAGCTGGATGTGGATCCTCCCAAGCAAGCACCAGACCCTGGCAGCTTTTACCTGTTGTTGGCAGAAATCAGTTCCCAAGTTCTTCACTAACCAACATACACAATGCCTGCTTGATTGCTCTTTTTGAGATTAGTCCTTGAGGTGCTGAGCACGTCCTTGATTCCCCTGGATTCACTGGAAAATAAGCAGATTCAGAAAGTCAATTATATTTATATTTCTCTCCACTGTCTTGAGCTGAGACAATGTTCCAGGAGGAAAGGTGCTGTCAGTACCAAGAGGCTGGGAGCATGTTAGTTCAACAGGGTAAGGAAAGCCGGCATTTCTATATTCTGTTAAATCTGGTTTTGTGGAAAATCAAGAAGCTTTTGGCTCCAATACAGTCAATTCAGCATTTTACACATGAAAAAAAAGAAAAAGCCAAAACAAAAAACATTCAGAGCTTTCAAAACATGCTCTTTTGTTATCTCAAACAACCTTAGTGGGAGCCAAAGATCTGCAGTACACATCAGACAGATGTGCATTTCAGCACAGAGCAGATTGCGTGTTTTCAAGCTGCTGGTTTCCATCTGATTTAATATTCAGATTCGTTGGCATACACCAGCAGCTGAAAATGAAGGCCTTCCAGAAACTCAACTTTTCAAGTCATCATACAATTGTTCATGTGCAACAAAACAGAAAAAGCATATGGGGGAGGCACACCAGTGCTCTGCGAGTAATTTCCCTCTCTTTTTACATTTCTGAAACGCAACTGGAAAACATTTTGAAATATGGGTTTTGAAAAAACAAGCAAAACAAAGGTTTATATACCATTTGTATGCTTACATGTGTTAAGAAGGAAGCATATGTTCCAGGGAAGGGCTATTCTGAACTTTGTACAGCTGTGAGCAGAGCTGATCTGCTCAGAGCAAGAAAGAAATTCCACATGCTCAAATTCCTCTAATTACAAAAGCATTACATCAGCTCCAAGTTGGATTTAGAATTTAAAGGTTATCCCGAACATAGCCATATGTAAGTCAAAATTTGCCATGAACATATACGACGGTATCAATTTTATTCAGGGTGACATTTTTCACTACACTATAGTAATTAGATTAAGTGTTGGGATACAGCTGTCTCATGCAATTGAAAATTCTCCCTAAGCTGTCATTTACAGAGGGCACTCCTCCATATTTCCCATGTGGTCCTTCATGCTTGTAGTTTGAATAAATAATGCTCCTAAACTTACTTTCAGCCACAAAGTGATTTGAAAATTATCACTCTGATCATGCAAAGTCTCTCCTGATTCTAACAAGCTGTCAAGATTTGGAAACCAGTGGTGAAAGAAAGGTCATTAGTGAGGACAAGGAAATAAAAAGTTGAGGAACAGATTTTCATGCTGGCAGGAAGAGGAGAAAAACCAGACATTCTCTCTCCTGTTTTTCTCCATGCGATAAAAATGCTGCTTTGATTCCTTCCAGAAGGTATTGTCAAAATACTAAGGCTTTGATAAAATATAAAGGGAAAGATCTAAAGGTATAAGGTGCACCTGCTTTTGGCCAAAAAGTTAATATTTTGCAATAATAAAATACTAGGTCTGAATTCACAAGCAGAAAAAGAAGTCTCCTGGATGGGAGATGCTATATAAACAAAGTGAAAAGGACACTGGAAGGAGGCAGAAGCACTCAGATGTGTTCCACATTTTACTAAGACTTTAGCAAATGTTCAGGTGAAGACTTTGTCATGTAAACCAAGCCTAAGTAGTTTCGCTAAAGTAGCATAGAGAGTTAGTGCTAGCATGGAGATCTGAAACCTTATTAAAGACCCCAATACTAGCCCATATCTTATTCTCCCTGTACAGAAACCAGACTGCCCATAGATTGACTTAGCAACACATTCATATCTTTATCTTTTTTGAATAAATCAAAAGTTTCTGCTGTCAGCAAACTCTGACATTGAATGTTAAATTGAATGTTTCTCCTTACATGAGGCAGAGCCTCCCAAACAGCTCCACAAAGAGCAAAGACAACAGCTGCTGTCTTGTGCTCTCCATTGTGTACTATAACTAAAGACTTTCTCCCTGACAGCATGCAGCAACCACGTCATTATATTACTTTGTGCAGCCAAACACTGTGGATATAAAGAAACCAAGACACAACCTTTGGAAACATGTTACAGATAAATAAATTGCCTTTGACATTCGCCATTCCTCTTACACTTCCAAAGACAGGCTGAATGTTAGACCATTATGAATTTTCCCAGAGATGTTCAAGCTAATTTAATAGGAATAATCTGTTTATTATAATACATATAGCTCCAGCCCATCAATTGTAGAGTGGCTGTGTGGCAAGGCTGCTCCCTTGGGTACCATGAAGGCTAAGCCACTGTGTGTGCTTCACGCACACTTGTTGACTAATGTATTATGCGGCATATCTCAGCAAGAAACTGTATTCCCAGTGGACCTTAGACTTGAATGAGTAGGAAGAGAGTCTATGTGTAACCTGTATGAAGTAGGTGTTGAAGAAGAACAATAACACAGGAAGTCCTTTTTATAGCAGAGACAGGACCTAAAAAGAAGATTACAAACTTGGGTAGGGGATAAAGACAGAAAATAAACAACAAAACATATCGTTACAATCCATCCCATGGGTTGAAGCCCTCTGGTTAGATTGCATCCCTGGGGGATTATAGGATAATTCTCACACTCACATTAATAGCAAAAGCCCTGTTGTGACTCTGGGACTGGAATTTCACAGGTATGAGCTCCTAACCTCAGATGAGAAAACAACTTTCGTGAAACTGAGGTGCATTGGACTCTGGATTTTGGCTTGGCGTGGCTATGGAATTCAGACCTGCAACCAGCTTCTCTTAAAGTTCAGGGAACGTTAAAATATTAAAGCTTAGATCAGGTCCTAACTCTGCAAAAAACAGTGACCTACCTTTCTAGTCCAAAACTTGTTCGGAGCTGGGAGTTTGTATACTGTTGGGCCTGTATGAACAACTTCTAGAATAGAATAGAATAGAATAGAATAGAATAGAATAGAATAGAATAGAATAGAATAGAATAGAATAGAATAGAACAGAACAGAACAGAACACCTTGAGTTGGAAGGGACCCACAAGGATCATCGAGTCCAACTCCTGTCCCTGCATAGGACAACACCAAAAATCACACCATATGTCTGAGGGTGTTGCCCAAATGCTTCTTGAATGTTGTCAGGCTTGGCACCATGACTACCTCCCAGGGGAGCCTGTTCCAATGCTCCACCACCCTCTGGGTGAAGAACCTTTTCCTAATGTCCAACCTAAACCTCCCCTGGCAGATCTTCCTGTCGTTCCCTCGGGTCCTATCATTGGTCACCAGGGAGAAGAGAGCAGCACCTGCCCCTCCTCCTTCCCTCGTGAGGAAGCTGTAGACCGCAATGAGGTCTCCCCTCAGTCTCCTCTGCTCCAGGCTGAACAGACGAAGTGACTTCAGCCACTCCTCATACGGCTTCCCCTCTAAACCCTTCACCATTTTTACAGCTCTCCTCTGGACACTCGCTAGCAGCTTTGTATCCTTTTTGTACCGTGGCGCCCAAAACTGCACACAGCACTCAAGATGAGGCCACACCAGTGCAGAGTAGAGCAGGACAATCACCTCCCTCGACCGGCTGGCAATACAGTGCTTGATGCGCCCCAGGACACGGTTGGCCCTCCTGGCTGCCAGGGCACACTGTTGGCTCACGTTCTACCCACTTTAGTGCCAGTTAAATGCCTACAGGTCTTTTATAAAGATGAAAACTTGTTTGGACATTCTGCTAAGGATATGGTTCAGACTGCTTTAACAAAGACCCTCATTCAAGGCCCCAGAACCTGAAATACACTCCCCACTGTTACATCCCTAGCCAACAAACGAGGTTAAAAAAGATATACACTTTCTGGTCTATATTAGGTCTCACTGTGACTTTGGAGTACACCTAAATTCCCCTTTGTCTCATTTATTTGATAAGTGGCTAATTCTCACAGATGTTAAACCTATTTCTGTCTATGCTGGGAAGAGATAGACCCCATATACAGAGGTCCATGCCATGAAGCATGTCTACTTATTACCTTCCAGAACAAGAACCACAATGTTGGTTAAGAAATAACACTCAGGATCTCAAAACCATTATGTTTTAGATAAATAAGGCTCAGCATCTGAGTAACACTTGGGCAGTTTTTTCTTATTTTCCTCAGCTACTCTGTTTCCTTACTGGAAGACTTGTGATTTGAAACCCGAACACATTTGCATCCCAGGCCCAATTTCTGAACCTAATTACAGTGTTAAAAATCTTAAGTTATTCTAGGCTTGCATTCTTGCAAATCAGAACTAGGCAAAATGTTGGGAGCGTTCCCATTTGTAATTGCTGTCATTTCCCAAATTCTGCTAATAAAATAGGTATGAGAACATACTTTCTCCTAGCTACATTGAATATAAAGGAGATTAAGGGGTTTTTTTTATTTTTACATGTTAATTTTTCATTGCTTGTTTTCTATGGAGACAGGTCTCCTCAATAGATTGTTTTACCTTTCCTTTCAGATCTCTGGGAAAACATGAGACCTCAGATCAAGCACATGGATTCGAAAAAATGAAATTTAAAAAAGAAATTTCAGTGCTTCTACACCATCTGCTTTTATGGGGCATCAATTAAAAAGTACAGAATGCAGCGTCCTATGATAGGGACCAAACTTCAGTTCTGCAACTATGTTTTATAGAAATGCATCCATCTCTCTTTCCCCTCTCCAAAGATGCAGGAGGAGGAAGTGCAACATATGTAAAAATTGAAAATACTGAAAAGATTCTCATGTGAAGTTTACTGTTTGGAGTAAGACTATATTTAGATCTACACTACTTAGTGGTTGGCTTCTTCCCAATTTTCACAGCTGAAGTTTTTAAGTTATTTTAAAATCTTAATCTAGTTGGCTTGTTGATATCACACAGAAACCCTGTAGGAGAGCTCTGGTATTCCTCTCGGAAATCAAATCCCAATTTAGTGCCTAGATCATAAAACCAACCCTTCTTTTAGCACTGTGCATAATCAGACTTACAGTGTTTTCATCTTTATTCCATGCAAGCTCCAGAGGATGGAAAATGCACAGACACCTGTCCTCTGGAGTTCATACAGTTCATGAAACTTGAGGATCAAAAAGCCAGCAAACAGACAAAATAACATGAATGGATGCAGCTAATAACTATCAAAAAGGAGAGATCAAAAAAGGAACTGATCCAACCTATCCAAACTAAATCAATGATAATTTAAGCATAATTTTTGCCCTGAAAGAATGGGATGGATAAAAAAAGAGACTGTAGTATGATTCTTGATTTTACTAAAGTACATAGACTGCAGTGATTGTCATCTATGCATATGGCAGAACTAACATGCAGTATGTGTCATGAACTGGCAAACAGATCGCACATCCCTCTGAGAAAGGCACACTGGGCTCTACGAGGTCCGTACTGTAAATGCCAACATCCCTCCTACACAGCTGGCAAAGGCTGATGAAAATTCAAGGTGCTGTCTAAAGAAAAATGGACTGCCCCTGAAGGCTGGCAGGATAACTGAAACAAAGAGCACTCAAGATCAGAAAGGATAAAATTACCCCAGTTTCTGCAAGGCCAAGTGTATTGAAGGTGCCTATCGAAGGTTCTGGGAGGAGAAGCACAGAACTGGAGTATAGGACTGCACAGAAATGTTTAAACAACTCAGTTAAAGAGCACTGAGCTGTACAGGCACACTGAGAACCATGTATTTTAATTTCCTGTTAAATGATACTGTTTTATAAACAAGATTCTGTACAGTTCATCTTTTTTTGTTAGTGGATAATAAACTGGAATGGATAGTTAGAAGATAATTAGTAAGAGTGCTTTTACAGTTAATTGGCAAGACTTATTTTACTCTACACAATGCCAGGTGCTATCTGAAGTGCTCATCTTCTGCGGCACTTCAATCAGATGCTGTGTGGAGACGAGCAGATGATCCACAGCCAGCTCAACAGCAAAGGATAGGAAGGATTACAAGTACAAATGTATTTAAGCTGGACCAAAACCAGAGGCACATAAGGGGCTCTTAACTGCCTCTAAAATATTCAACATAATCAGTCTGATTTTGATTTTGTCAATGAAAATTTCAAATAAACTCACTACAAAAATGAATGAGCATCAGCAAAATATAAATTGTACATTGAAATTAATAAAAGTTTCACTGCTAGGTAAAGTTTCTAGCTCTAAGTATGGAGCTCATGCTGTCAAATGCTTACGAGTGATTAATTTTCACACTTCAGATTACAGAAGTTTTTTTTCATAACATTCTTCACTGCCTTAAACATTGTGAAATTATTTATAACCATGAAAAGGGTATACATCACTTTTATTCTCATCTGATACTATACTGCAATGGCTTTTCACTAATCTGTGTAACTGTACAAAGCTTAGGACCCCTCAACTTTTCTTTCCATCAATTATTTAAACAGTGTTTTCCATTTTTTTCCATTCACCACTAATTAACATTAACTTGCTGCTTTTATACAATTTTCTTAGGCAGAAAGGCAGCTAGCAAATTCTTAGCAGGGCTGAAATTGCATCTATAAGTATGGTTTAAGTTTATGCCAGCATTGCAAAAAGAGAAGTAGCTATATTAGGTTAGAAATACTCTATATCATCTGATGCATCCACCCAGATGGATCTGGTAAGAAAGGAAACATCAGGTACAGGCGGTAGGTTGCAGCAAGTGCCCAAACCCTTCTCCTGATGAAAAGGTAAGTATCTGCATAAGGTGCGCACAGGTCAATGATCTGTTATGTCAGGTGGCCGAACTGCAGGAAACAGTTAAATGGCTGCGCAGTATTAGAGGAGGCGAGACAGAGATAGATAGGTGGCTTCAGAGCTATGTGACAGACACCACCAAGAATGAGGCACCTTGGACTGTTACTGGAAAGCGGCAAAATAATTCACTCTCTAAAACTTATTTTGGAGTTTTAGAAAGCAGGCATTCTTTATTGCAGCGCCGGGCAGCACTGGGGATAGTTCCACCATAAGTGCTCCGAAGGCTTGACGGACTTTTGGTTACTATATACTATGAAAATATACATATTCATAGGATTTCTACATAAACATGAGTTTTCCTGGAACTTATTAACATATGTAAATGTCCGATCCGCATGCGCAGTCATCCTCTGTGGTGGTCCTCAGGTGGTCTTTGGGGGTCTTCAGATGAAGGCTTGTAGTCTTCCTCATCGTGTTCGCTGATTGACCTTTGCTTCTGCCCAGACTCAGTTCTTGGGTCACCTAGCTGTCTAGAGGGGAGTGTTCAGGAGCCTAAAACTTAATTATCCACAAGGATTCTCTTTTGTTATGTAAAGGGAGCATTCAAGAGCTTTGTAATGGAAAAGGGGAACACCCAGGAGCCTCAATCCACATTCTCAGGTATCAGGACCCTGGTGACTCACAAAAGCAGGACTCCACATCAACCTGCACCCTCCACCATCAAAACCAAAACCAGATATGAACCCTTAACAGCTGAAGACACCCATGAGCAAGGTCTGCAAAGTCCCCTGCAAGGGGAAACTGTACCAGCAACACACAGCTGGCACCACAAAAAGAAACAACGAGTACTCGTAGTGGGTGACTCTCTGCTGAAGGGTACTGAGGCACCCCTCTGCTGACCTGACAGGGAGTCACGAGAGGTATGCTGCCTTCCGGGAGCTAAGGTTTGAGACGTGGCCAAGAGGGTGCCACAACTCATCAAGAGAACAGACTACTATCCGTTGTTACTATTTCATGTAGGCATGAACGACACTGAAAGCCAAAACCTGGATAAAATCAAGGAAGACTTTCAAGCTCTGAGAGTGCAACTGAAAAACATTGGTGCCCAAGTTATCTTTTCTTCCATTTTGCCAGTTCAAGGGAAAGGTGTAGCCAGAAATAGGTGCATAATGCATAGCAACTCCTGGCTACGTGGCTGGTGCCATCGTGAGGGTTTTGGCTTTTACGACAATGAGGCGTTCTTCGATGACTACAACATGTTAGGGAGGGATGGAATCCACCTGTCTAGAAGGCGGAAGGGAAGCTTCAGCAACAGGCTGGCTAACTTGGTGAGGCAGGCTTTAAACTGAAGGACTTGGGGAGTGGAGCCCAAAACAGAAATACTCATGCCATCACATCCAACTGGGGAGTAGGTCAGGCCAACCAGTGAGGCGATAAATGTTCCTTAGCTGTTTCCCAAGTTGTGAACCAGAAGAGCAACCACCTCAAGTGTATGTATACAAATGCACACAGTCTGGGAAAGAAACAGGACGAACTGAAGCTCCGTGCCCAGTCAGAAGGTTATGATATCATAGGAGTAACTGAAACATGGTGGGACAACTCACATGACTGGGGAATCACGATGGACAATTATAGGCTGTTTCGCAAAGACAGGCAGGGAAGAAGAGGTGGAGGAGTCGCACTCTGTATTAAGAAAAACCCTCGAATGTATCAAAGTCAACTATGGTGATTGTGAATGCTCTATCAAATGCCTCTGGGTTAAAATCAGAGGGGTCATCTCCAAGCAGGACCTTACAGTGGGCATCTGCTACTGACCTCCAAACCACAATGATAAAGCTGATGAAGCGATATTTGGGACACTAAGGCAAGCTTCTGGTCAACAGAACCTGCTGCTCACGGGTGACTTCAACTACCCAGACATTTGCTGGAAGAACAATACAGCAGCTCGCATGTCATCCATCAAGTTCCTGGAACGCGTAGAGGACTGCTTCCTCTTACAAATGTTAGGTGTGCCAACCAGGAAGGAGGCACAATTCCTATTCACAAACCAAGAAAACCTGCTTTGTAATATCTCGGTCAGTAATAACCTTGGCTCCAGTGATCACAATATTGTGGAGTTCGGGATCTGGCTGAGCATGCTGAAGGTTAGCACCAAGACAAGGGTTCTAGATTTTAGAAGAGCAAACTTCAGCTCACTCAGAGCTCAGTTGGGAGGGATTCCATGGGATGCTTCCATGGAGGATAAAGGAGCTAATGAGTGCTGGGAGTTCTTCAAGAATGCTCTCTTGGAAGCACAAAAACAGTTTATCCCCTATAAAAGAAAGGGAAGTAAGCAGAGCAAGAGGTCGCCTTGGCTCAACCATGAGCTCCTGGGCCTGCTTAAAACCAAAAGAGAAGCGTACCAGAGATGGAGAAGTGGAAGATTATCTGTTGAGAACTACAAGGGCATTGCCAGAGTGTGCAAAGATGCAGTTAGAAAAGCAAAAGCTCAGCTTGAACTGGAACTGGCCAGAGATGTCAAAAATCACAAGAAACGGTTCTTCAGGTATGTAAATTGCAAGCAGAAACAGAAGGAAAACATAGGCCCACTGTTAAACAGTAGAGGTGAATCAGTCACCAACAATGCTGAAAAGGCAGAGGTTCTCAACACTTTCTTCACCTCTGTCTTTACCAACACTGTTGGGTCCCAGGCATTGGGAACAAAAATCCAGTTTGACCGAAACACAGACCCACCATCAGTGAAGGAGGAGTTAGTATGTGAATTATTACAGGAGCTTGACCCCTACAAATCGATGGGCCCTGATGCCATCCACCCGAAGGTGTTGAGAGAGCTGGCTGATGTCATTGCAGGGCCACTCTCCACAATCTTCAAGAAGTCGTGGAGATCAGGGGATGTCCCAGAGGACTGGAGGAAGGCAAATGTTACACCTATCTACAAGAAGGGCTCAAGGGAGGATCCAGGTAATTATAGGCCCATCAGTCTTACTTCAATCCCCGGGAAAGTCATGGAACGGATCCTCCTGGGGGCCATGACAAGTCAAATGAAGCATGTGATTGGGAAAAGCCAACACAGCTTCACTAAGGGCAGATCGTGCCTGACAAATCTGGTGGCCTTCTATGATAAAGTGACCTGCTCAGTTGACAGGGGGTGAGCAGTGGACATTGTTTACCTGGACTTCTCCAAGGCTTTCGATATGGTTCCCCACAGCTTTAACCTTTAACCTTAACCTTTCAAAAGGTTTCCCTTTTATCCAGTTAACTAAGCAGTAAGCAGCCTGTTACAGTATCTTGCAGCTCTGTCAGCCCAATGCAGAGTAGAGAGGCTACTGTAGCATGTCAAGCAACAGAACAGTTACTTAATTATCCTGCCAGTTTTAGCAGATATTTGATACAATCATTCATAATATAAATTACTTCTACAGGGAGCATGAACATTCCATTTAAAATATCACAATGTACAAACATCAGCAGTTCCCAATTATTAAGTGTAAATGTAGGAGGCTACTTAACTGCAATTAGCAGCAGCCATATTAGCTTTTTTTTCTTAGTTTGTGTTTATTTTTAAGATATTAGAGCTTAATTTATGTCTACTATGTGAAATCTGTTTTTGAGTGAAGTTTAGAGAGCTAGGAAATCCCAAAGTAAATCATCCAGATTAGTCACAATGCTTGTAAGAAAATTATATGTCATCAATATGCCTCCCAATTCCAAGAGAAATAAGTCTTCTGTTCTGCATCAATGGCACATTAGTTTTATTAGAGGTAATTGTGTTTATTTGTTCTAACTACTAACAAGTTGGTGAAAGTGGGGGTGAAAGAAATCTTGAAAAAGCTCTTCTTTCCCAATTTTTTCTAAGTGATGATTTAGAGTATAATACTGCTTGATTAGATTTACAGTTAACTCCAAAATAAAACAAATCTCCACATAAAAAGAAAGGGAAAGTATATATTCATTTTTTTCTACTCTGAATACTGAAATTTGAAGTTTGTAAAAATTAAATTCGGCAAATTTTTGAGTACATCTTATGTACACATGCTGTTAACTTCTTAGAAAACATTTATCGGGTGTGCAACCAAACAACGTCACTTTGCACATAAAACATGATAGAAAGGCCTTTCTATCATCAATTCAAACACCAGGTGGGTGTTTTTTATGGTATGTCCTGTGCAACTGAGGAGCTAAATATGGCTTCCTATTTCAAATGGCTTGTTTCTCCCCTCCCCAAACCAGTGTCCATATCTCTTTCCCCCTTCCATTAATTTTTCCCTTTAAGTTTCTAATTACTTTTGATGATAGCTGCCTTTTATTGTTTTAACCTTTGCATATATGTACATAGACTTTTTTTATACAGGGTTATATTACACCTCAGAAGGCATAATGCTGTCTCCCTCTCCCTTTCATCTCCTTAATTATTCCAGATTTTTGTATCTCTAAGTTCCTTGCATGCAGCCAACTGCAGTAAATAGCTCTCAGCAGATTCATACTGGTAAAGCAGAACAATTGTTACCAAGCTGATTTCAAATCAAAGGAGGAAAACATTTATTAAATATCTGATTTTTAACACAGTCTAGCAGACAAATGGCATGCTCATTTCATGCTCTATGTAGGTCAGAATGCATATGATGCACATGGTCAAAACCTCTACACAAGCCTATGTAGCCCTCCATAGTTGACAGAGTTGCACTGACTTAAGTATGTGGAGGACTTGACCCACATGTTTGGGCTTTGTTTTTACTGCATGTGCATGAACATTGCTTAGCAGAAGAAATTCTTCATTCTGCAGCAAGGCTTAAACTGAAAAAAAACCAAACCTCTGCAAATTTACAAAATAAAGACAAAAAGTGCATCTATCACGTATCTATTTGCAGCCAAGATTTTAAATATCAAAACACTTTCTGAATTGCACAGAGTGGCGCAAAGCGGACAGGTGAAATTAGACAAACCCATAATGGACACAAAGATGTCTTTGCTAACACTATAACACTACAGCTTTTCAATGATGGGAAGTGGTAGATAATCTATCACTAAGTCTTTCTGAAAAAAACACACTTAACTTCAGTCAGAAGTTACTATTGGGATCAATTCAGGAATTACTGAGTGTGATCCTAGCGCACATTTTATAAGCAAGATTAAACCATGATAGTCTGTACTGACCTTAAAAATCCAGGTCTATGAAACTAATCCTGCTAAGTCACTTGGTTTGCTGCTGTGGGTGAGGAAAACCACGTGCTTGAATGTTTATGGGATTAAGACCCTAGACTATGAGATATGTCTCACCCCTAATTAAAACAGATCTAAAATGCGTCTAAAACCTTCAATGACAGCAATGGTTGAGGCTGTCACTGACTTGAATTTGGCTCACATTCCCAATATCTTGCAATAATTTTAGAGCTGGGTACTTAATGGGAATTATTTCTCCCTCAAGAGCAATGTGTTCGTGACTCTCCAAGCTTCTGATTTGCATTTAGACTGCAAGTAAAAAAATTTTCTTTGCAACAGTCATCTCCCAGTTCTTCACCACTTGAATATTTCTACCTTAATTAATGTCACTTAACATAAAATATTATTCTGTATTCCGCAGAATGGCTGTAAATTATTTACTTGTAAAACATGTTGACTTTTCACGAGTTGTTTGTACAGTAAGCACTGCACCATCTAAACTGTAGGGGGAGAGAGAAATCAATCATTTGTAATAATACCCAATAGGAGGTTTACCACATGTTATATCAATTTTTATGTCTGACACAAATAGCTGCAGCCATTACTTTGGATTTTTATTTTCTGAAGGGAATTAGAAATTCACTGTTACTTTCTGCTTCTCTCACACTGCCTTGGAAATAACACAATTTAAAGGTGTTTGGAGCCTTTTTTATCCACTAATTAAGGTGGCACATTAATAAAATACCATTTTAGAATATTCATTAAGCACACAGTCTATATGAAGCAAAAAGCTAATTTGTATGTAACTTAATGAACCCAGCATAAAACAACGCTATAACATTAAGTTAATGAAATGCTTTTAAAAAAATCACATTTAGACTTACTACTCATTTCATATCCTACATATTCTGTGTTACTTTTTGCATGCATTAAAGTTTTAGATATTGATTGCTTTAGTGAACTAATTACTTCTCTTATTGGTACTACTTAGTTTTGTTATTGAAAGGTGTCTATATTAGCCTACCAAAAAACACCCTTCATTCAAAGATATATAAATAAAAAGCACAGGTTTATTGGTTTGCCAAGTGCTTCTGGTGTTTTTCCTTTGAGTTTGTCTTTCCTGTGCTCCCCAGATTTTTCTGCACCTAAAGTAAAAATTCTTATCCATGTAGGATAAGCATAAACCCGTCACAATAATGCTATGGATTTAAGGATTTCTCACAGCAGCAAGATGCTGTTAAGCTGTGTGACAGATGATCTGTGTTGAATGATGGATCTGAGGCTGTTCCTGTTATGGATATTAAGGCTGTCACTTGCCTTGGGCAGCGTTGACCATCTGAATACCTAAAAGATCATCTAAAGTTCTAGTACCAGGACTGTGTTTGACAGGTCCACTCCTCAGGCACAAGGAGACCTTCTGGCATAAAGATGAAATTCATCTCTCCTGAAGTCAGGGCACCCAGGGAACAGGTCAGAGGCTCAGAACGGACAAGGAGGAGTAAAGCAAACTGGTACGAGCCTCACCACACCGAGTCAAGCCATATTCTGAAATACCAGCACAAAGCAGTGTGTTTGTATACAGACAATCCTGCCAATGCAGTATTTGTGAGAGAAAAAAGAATAGGAAAATCAGTATAGGAGAAAGAAAAGGAAAATCTGAATAGGAAAAACGAGTAAAAATAGTAAATTTGAATGGCAAAGATAGATTCTTCTCTGCTCCTAATTCAGGCTTGCCAAAGGAATGAAAGGCTTTCAGAGTGCCCTTGCAACACTGTTGTCCTCTGCCAGCCGCCAGCAAAAGTCAGAGTGATTGCAGGAGTGCTCAGTTTAGCACTTCACCGCCCACCCAGAACTCCTGTTCTTCCCCAGCATGCCCTGTTCAAGCCACAAAATGGGGCAGAGCAAAGTAACTCCATTAAATCTCTGCCACTTTTCGGCAGAAGGCATCCTCTGAAGAGGATTCCATTTGTAATGTCATGCCTTAAATGTACCAGATGTGCATTGATAAATGCAATTGAGAACCAAGGTTGAAAGCGATAGCACATAGATCTGTGGTTAAGATGTAAGCTTCCACAGCAGTATTTCACCTTAATTCCAAGCCTGAACCAGAATTCATGGTGATCAGTACATACAAAGCACCCTGCCTGCAAAGCAGCAAGGAGTTTGTGTCTCTCACCAAAAAATGCTCTCCATTCTCTGTCATTTTGCTGTACATCAGAGGTCCCATTTCAGCAAGTTCTCAAGAGCAGCAAACAAGCCGTGACCCATTCCACTGTGCTCTTTTTGCAGCAAAGTAACATGTAAGCAATGAATTATGAAGCTGTTAGATAGATATCAGTCAACTCAATGGCTCAGTGTCAAAATGTTTGTTATAAAACTTAAACACAAAACAGATGTACGAAACTGTGGCTCGAGATGAATCACCAATACTTTCTGTGTTTTGATCAATACTTCTGCTTTGGTGAAATATGAGAGCAACAAAAACTGATGTTGGAGCTGTAACTGAAGCATGAGAACTCCAACAGAAGCTTTCCACTTACTTAGAATATTTTAGAAGGGTCCTCAAATTCATACTATAGGTAAACCTATTTTCTCTGTGACAATTGGCATAAATTTAAAAGAGCTTTTTATCTCCATCGGTGTTTAAAGCATTATTTGATCCAAATTTCCCTGACATTTTCCCCTTTTCCAGCAAGGTTTTAGAGGACCTAAGTGACTGCAGCATATCTAGCATCGAATGAAGAATGTGTCTGATAAATAGTATTTCAGACTCTGTTCTCAAAAATTAATGAACAATGTCCCTATAAATATACAATGTATTCAGAATGACACTGGATGGTTATGTTCCTACTCTTACACTGTGCATTCTTACACTAATTTACATAACATGATAAATGACTTAGAAATCAATTTCAGCTACAGAAAGTCCAGTTTACCCATTACTTATAAAAAAAACCATTACAGATACTTAAGTTTCCTATTATAGCCAATTTAATTTATTACAAAAAGAGCAACGTCATAAGATTTTGATCTATCATAGGTACCAAGAGATAATGGAATGCTAGAGGATATTATGACCATGAAACATGAAGAAGGGGAAAAAAGTGATTTCCATTTATAGTGGAAAGTAAATATTTGAGATAATAAACTGGCCAATGTAACTAGGATTAGAATTAGAAATGGAATAGAAGAAGTAGAGGGATTCCATTTTTAAAGGTCTATTGGCTATTTATGCACATGCTATAACTACAAGTTATAAAAGGAAGAAAAACAATCTTGTGATAAAAGCTGCTTATTGGAACTAAATCTGAATTCAGATTCTGACTGCTCCTGTATGAGATTGTGTAAGTTCTTTCAACTGCCTGTGCTAAAACTCCCCAGCCGTAAAATGGGAACAATATTTCTTTCTTTGCCCAACTTTCATTTCTCTGGCCTATTTAAATCCGACACCTTGCACAAAAAAGACTGCTGCTTTCCATGAAGACAAAATAATGACATCCCAGTCTTCAGAGAAGAATTTTGCATCCTTTATTTGCATTTCCTATGAAATGCTGATTAGTTTCTTCTAGCAATTAACATGTGATAGTTTAACTCAGTTTACTGTCAGTCTCTCTTCAGAGCTTTTAAAAAAATTCTCAAATAATTCCACTAGACAAAAGGACATGACATTTCTAAACTGGTGTCTGGTGAAGACAGCACCAGGGCAAATTGTCCTCCCTTTCAGTGGGATGAGACTTAGACATGCAAAAGAGGTGAGGTTAGCTAAATGGGTTAAACACAGTGAAAAACCTCTGCAAGTTTTCTTCTCCACTGATTTTCTATGCAAAATTTTTCAAGTCCTAGATTTTATTTTCCTTTCCTCCTGTATCAGTTATCTAGCTATTTTGGTGATTTGTTCTTAAGTAGATACCTTGACTTGGCTTAGAAAAAAGGGTGAGTTCATTTGTGTTATCCAACACTGGGCAATTGACAAGTTACAAAAAAAAAATGTTATTTTAATCAAACCACAAAAACAGATTGAAGCCAACAGCTGTAGCAATGAAGGGAAGCTGAAAAACATTATACAATTTACCAAGCATCAGTGAGCAGGCTACAACTCAGTACTGCACTCCAGCAGCTTTTTTTTTTTCTTATATTAAAAAATTCAGTGCTTCATTACTGATGATCCAAAAATGGCAATTTGCTTTGTTTTTCTTTAAAAATTACACACAGAAAATGAAATGGAGCAAGAAGTCAAAAACAATATCTAAATGACTGTTACAGTATAACTAAGGAAACATCCTTTAAGTCTATTCTTCCTGATGGGTTTTCACTTAAATACAAAGCCCTGCTTATCATGGTTAATGCTTAACCATCCTGATCAGCACTGGGCTGAAATATAATAAATCATTTATCTTTATCTTTAGATCTTTATCTTTATGAGTTAATTCTATTACTGTCTAGACTGTAAAAAAAAAAAATCCTGTTCTTAACTTTAGGCTTTGAAGTAGTCTTCCTATAATAAAATGGGACTATTTACCCCCTTTAAATTGAGGATTTTATATGATTGGAATATTTGAGTTATGTAATTTTTTAACACTATTGCCATTGTGGATTGGTACTTGAACATATATGCCTTTTTGGTTTGTGGCTGCATTGTGCCAGGAGCTGTACAAATATAAAAAATCAAAGAGGCAAATAAGTAAGCAGAGTGTTTCTGATTTTTTTTTAAGGGTCATGCAGTTAAAAATGAATGTTAGTAAGTATTTCAAGCCCCACTTCGACATCTTGGCTATAAAAGCATCCTTCTTACATGCCATTAATGGTAACAACATTGTAGTTGCTTCAGTTCATACAGCAAGGAAAGGACAATGTGATTTCAGTTGATTCTGAATACAGTCCCTTTCACTTCTACATTCTAAAATGAGACCCACGGCCAAACGTAATCCACTAAACGTGGCACCAACAGCTGGACAACAGAGCTGCTTCCACTTTGCACAAGCCAAACCCTAGCACCAACAGAAACAGATTGTCTTTAAACATCCTACAGGCTTATATTTAAATATTCCAGGCTTAATATCCATTGCCCCAGGGGTGCAAGGGCTTTCCTGAATGGAAAATGCATAACAATGAATCTGAATCATGACTTAATGCAGGTTGTGGTCTGCAAAGTGCTGGACTATTGATGTTGGTTTCCTCATCTAATACCATGTATTAATTCAGACAAGCTGATGTTAGCATCTTCTTGGCAAGCAATCCACAGAGAATCAATATATCAAAAAAAAATTAATTCTTTATTTATGCAGTACAGCTTAGTATAGGAGATTAATTTTACTTCTCCACCTGCCATTTAAGTTAACATAACTTCGTAATAATGCTGATGTCATTATCTGAAATGCTAGTACTTTAGCCCTTTTTTCCTATATCATTGAAAATAATTTAGTCAATATGTTTGCTTACAGATGGCAATTTTCCAGAGTAGGCAGAGAAATTAACTTAAAGCCAAATGTCATCTTCTAATTGTTTACATATTGTAAAATATCCATTTCTTTTGTTTGCTATTTGTGGTCCAGCTAATTTTATCATGGTAGTTTAGATGGCCAGGCTGCAGGCAAAAATTAAGGATCTGACCAGCTGCAATGTTTCTCTTGCAAGTGTCCTTAAAATACCCTGACAGGTGGTTTGATTTTTTTTTTTAAGAAAGGTTTTTTTTTTAAAGGCATCTAATAAAATTGAGCTGTGTTCAAAGTAGGCTCAGCAAAGATTTGAGTGACAATGCTTAGAAGATCACAGAATCACAGAATCATTAAGGTTGGAAAGGACCTCTGAGATCATCGAGATGGCCCTTCCCACAGGGTCCCACACTGCCTTTAAGAAAGCAAACTCCATTTTTCTCCCAGGTAACCACGATGACCTTCTGCCCATCCATTAATTCCACAGCAGAACAGGCTGTGGAACATTAGACATGATATTTTGCTGTTGGTTAGACACCTTGTAGTATGAATAGCCCAAAGTCTGCCAAGCTCTCCTCATGGGCTTAATCCAAATCCCTTTTACAATCCAAGACACATGCAACTTTACATGTTGAATAGTGTCTAGCAGAACAGTAGCTGTAGGACCTAACCATTAAAATCATGATCTATCTGTGGACATCCCATGAGCAGACGGCACAGAATTATTTCTTCTTCTTAAATAAGCAGCTTGGGAGACTACTTGTCTGGAAGACCTCCTGGGAAGCATCTTAAATTATTCATATACTCTATCAATGTCACTTGAAAGAATCTTCTCTCCAGATTTTTATTTACTTATTTATTTTTAAGTGAACACAATCATCATCTCCTGAGTTCTGGCTTTCCAAATCAGTGAATTTTCTCCTGCCAATACAAATAAGCACAACTGAGCAGCTTCCCATGTGGAAGGCCCCCAGTTTCTGGTCTGCAGAAGTTTCAGTAGTCATCACTGTAATATTTTTACAACACAAATATGGAAGCCAAAGATGACATCAAAATAAGGCACTGAAGTGCAAACTTTCCAGTAGCAACTCAAGGCCCTTAAAACTTATTTTCTACAGTCATTTTAGGGATAAACTTCAGACATTCAGACATCTGGAAAGGAACACTGCCAGAGTGAATCTTCACAAAATTTTGCTTAGTAGCTGCAACCAGCAGCTCCATTTCTGACTTCCAGCAGAGATTATATCAGACATTGATTTTAACTCACACAAGAAAGTACATGTTGAGATGCCTGCAACAAAAGCAACTGATTGTACCTTTCAAAAAAATACCACTTGAAAGGGAAAGAGAAAAGAGCTTGACTTCTCAGAGACAGAAGTTATATCTATCATGCTATTAACTTAAAAGATGGAAGAATCATCTTATTACAAAGTTGCCAACCTTAATCTTTCTGCATAGGTTTGAAATACATCTTTACAGTGAAATAAAATATGTGGTTTTGTGTATAGTAACTTCTAGACTGGGGGGGGGTCCTCCTTTCTTTGCGCACCCCCCCCCCCTTTTTTTTTCCCAGTTGAACTTGTTTCTGGCAATTTAGTGCTGTCTCATGATTGCTGAATAAAGGGCACACCATAACATTTGCTGAGCAACCACAATCTCTAAGAATTAAGTGCTAAAGATTTCTAAATTGTGTATGCTTTTATCACACACCAGTAGCCTGAATATGTTGAAATGCAGTAAGTGCCAGCATACAGCAAACTTCTTTAAACATCCAGACTGCACTCAGGATGAACTCCTCCCCAGGAGCAGGCTTTTAAGGCTTATCTTTTTATATAACCCAGTGAAGGACCAGAAGTAGCTAAGGAAGGGGCTGGGAAGATGTTATTTTACCATATGAGCCAAGGATAAGTGAGGAAGAGAGAAAGAAAAGCAATAGCAACAGTGAGGAGGGCAAAGACAGAAAACCAGCCTAGTACCATACCAATGGGATGCAAAGCCAAGGCACATCTCTTCTGTCCAGTTGTGTCCTACTGTTAAAGTGTAAACATGCCTAAAGAGTTAAGAGTGACTGTTTACCCCAGAAGGCCAAGTCACCTTGACTTTTCCATTACTGAACTTATTTTACTTTGAAATGTTATATATGTCCCTCAAGATTCAATTTTTCATGTCTCGGTAGATTCATCCACCCCCACTAAATGTATTGTTGCATCCACTGTAGCGATGATTATGTATTTGTGATCGGCTGCAATTATATGTGGTATGCTTCAGCTTGCTAGTCTGTCAGTTAAAATGCTTTCAGAGAGCGCCCCCCTCCTTGCTGAAAACAGGTAGCCAGAAAAGCACTTTCCTTTCTTTTGTCTCTCCACTTTGACAAAAAATATCCCTATCTACCATTGCACAAAAGAAATCTTCCTTCATAGCACATGTCGACCTCTCACAAAGATAGGCTCGTGCTGGAACCATTTATATGAATGATATATAATACATATAGATATATGATAGGAATATTTTTTTTGTAAACTAAAGGTATGAAAAAAGGCTACATACAGTTTCATGATCATATGGCTTGCAGCACTATTGGCTGTGTTCTGCATATGGATTTTTATTTAAAAAATAAAGGCACAGATTAACATTAAAAACTCAAACACTGAGTAGTGGTTGAAAAGTAATTTTGCCTAAAGCCTGTATCTTATTGATATTTTAAAATGTCATTCAGAACTTGCAAAACACATATGGAAAATATGTGAAAACAGCTTTTCTATTCTGGAGAAAGTTAACCTAAATAAAAGAAAGAAAAGATTGTGATGATCTACTCAGTTATTTTCTCATACATAACTGAGAATTTTTTAAAACACTGACTGGCACATACAGTAAGTGGGCTTTTTTTTAATTTTGGCTTTCCTTGGCAATACATTAAATCCCTGATATATCCAAGTGGTCTGTTTGAAGAGACCAGAGATCCTCCAATTTTGGAAGTAGGGCTGTGCGATACCTGTCTGTGTTATCAGGGAAATGGGGATTTTCCCATCCAAAGGCAAGAGGGCAAAGCCACATAACTACAATGCCACGCACTACTGCATTGCTTACATACAAGACTAGATCTCCCCTAAGGATTCCTCATCATTCGCTACCTGCCATCCATCAGCAAGAGGACAGAGGTGAGGATGGCCCAGCAGGAATTTCTTAGGTCCCTCCTGCAAGAAGGGGTTAAAATTACAATCTGCTGCTGCTATTTCTTCCCCAGCCCATTGCCTAAAGCCCCCTCCCACAGCAACATCTTCCTTTCACCTGCTTTTCATGCCCATTTTATGGTTGTGGAAACTGAGGCAACAATGCTTATTGAACTGATTGCCCTTAAATTCACTGAGAGCAGAAAGACAGACAGCAACTGCTATTCTGCAGTGGCTGTTCCTAAATATATTCCCTTTTTGTTAAGCCCTGTATGAATGCCAAGCCTGCTCAAAAGAGTCTTCATTTACTAATACTTAAACTAAGAAAACTCCATTTATTTAAGCACTTAATACTTTTGTTATTCTCAAAGCAAAGGAGGAGCATGCCAGACCAGGAAAATTTTTGGCTTCTTTTTGATGTTTAAATATCAGATCTCGAGATTTTGCTATTTCACTTTTGCAAAGCTTCTTTTATTCAGCCTTTGCTGCTGCCTTTGAAAAGGTGCAAGTTGCCATGGCAATCCGAATCTCCATGGCAATACACCACACAGCAAGACATCATGGTGTCAGCATGGACACAGACCACGAAGCTGACACCCTGTGGGATTACTGGGAAACAGGCTATGGAGATTTCATGTTTGTAAACACATCACGGTATTAATTGGGCTCAGTCTTAAAGGTAGGATAGGAAGAAGGTACAGACAGAAAAGCAAGCAACTGGAAAACAGAACAAGGAAAGAGCTAAAAGGAAAAAGAAAACCAGCTGTTGGAGTTTGAGCCTGTTTAAAGTGCAGTTCTACCTTGAATAGTGGCTAGCTCAGCTCTTAATTAACCTTCTCCATGTTACCCTGTGGGGCCTCATAATAATTTTTCAACAAGTTACTGAGAGCAGTCACTCCTCACCACCAGTTACTCTGTAAACCTTCCCCCATTCTGGTCTCCATGTTTTATGCACAATATACTGCAGTGGGGCTTTTTTTCCCGCAGAAAAAAACTGATTGCCAGTGACACAGTTTGGTTTTCCTCCTTGGACTCTCCTTCCATCCTGTAGCTTGTCTCCTCTTCCCCAGCACAGTCTGGGGAATATCCTTCCCTCTTCTACTTTACATCTGTAGTAATTTCACCCTCCCTCCTAATCTCCCTTCTCATCCCTTGGCCCACTCTTCCCCTTGATCCAATACACCTTCTTCCCTCTCTAGGTAGTATAGATGTATTTTATTCTCTCAACAAATAAAAAATAATAATTAAAAAATCTGACCACACTTGTTTCTCTAGCTAATGCCTCATCTCCGTTTCTTTTCTAAATTCATACAGATTATTTCATTGGTTCTATCCTCCCACATCAACTGTCTGCATGGAGAGGAACTGCTCCTGATGTCCTTTTCTCTTTCTTGTACATCCTGTCCCTGTGGAATCTTATTCAGAAGTACAAACTCAGCTATGCTGACAGCTTGCAGATCTGCCTGTACTTCTGCCTTTTCCCTTAATGAAAATTACATAGGCTCTAAAGATTAAGTCACTTTTCAGATGGGATTTTCAAAACTGTTCATTTACTTGGAAATAGATTAGCAGATATTTCCCTGCCCATCACCCATTCCTGTGTATAAATTACTGACACTTGTTCTAAATAAATGACTGGTGAGTACTTAATATGCAACGTAAAACTACCTGTGACATGATTCATGACTTACTTATTAATCACCGAGCCCTAGAAATATGGACCAATTAATTTTACAAAGAGTATCTTGCATATTTTTTGTCAATTCTAAGTCTACAGACTGCATAGAAGAAAAAAACATGAGGATCCCCCATACATCATCCACAAATCTGAATAATCTAATCTCTTTCCAGTACTACTTCTCTTTCTAGGCAAGGGTGACATTTGTTTGCTTAAATATCCTTTCAGTTACCAGGTACCTGGCCAGCATTTGTTCACAAACATAAATAAAAGTGTATGTAACATACTGCTGGAAAACACCGATAAATCTGCCATTGACTTACAACTGAAAGCCATGCAGTAGAAAATTGTTTTTTCCCTACATATGGAAAATCTGTTGGAATAAAGTAAGCAGGAACCAAAGGGATTAACAGAAGTTATAAAATTGAGAAAGAAGGTGAAAGAAGATTAAAGCTTGGTGGGAAATATTTACCATAGAGTCCTTATCCCAGACGACAACAGACCTTTCTTAAATGTGTTAAGGAATATCATATTTGTGTCCACTGTTATAATTCCACTACTTTGAATCAGGACAAGATTTCACCGCACAACGCAGCATGTTCTTAATTCTACATGCGCTGAAAACAAATTGCCAAGCTTAACCCTTATCGGCTTTCTTGTCTGCATGGTAGAGCCTGCAAAAGCTGCTTGAGAGGTAATAATAAAATAGTATAAAATAGAACAAGCCTAGCTTTGAATTGGTATTCAGCTTTGTGTATAGACAGAAAACCTCTGCACAGACTATCCTTTAGCTAATTGGTATAACACATCCTGGTAACATCCAGGATTGATCGCCCCTGAAGATCAGCCTTAGGTGGACCTCCAGACAAGGAGGCAATTCCTGCTAAGAAATGCATTGTGACCCCAAGGGCTGAGCAGCAAGAGAAGGGGACCTTGTTCTCCTGCCTCTGGGAAAGGCGAGGATGGTGAGACTGGATGATGGAAGAAAAATGATCATATTACACCAACGGTTTCCCTGGCCATATAGATTCCCAGCTGCTTTGTAACACAGAGCGGCAAAACAGCTGAGATATTGCCAGGAAAATGTCCCTTCATGTTGACACACAAGCTCAATATTTGTAGAAATATCATTAAAGGCAGTGACACTGTCATTTAGCTTTCCAAGGAGGGAGATTACACAAATACCTCTTATTGCTTTCCACTGCACTACTTAGCCATTCATCTAAGTTTCTCTGCCAAATGAGTCTCTACGCTCAGAGCAAATACCATTGGAGGCTAATGAGCATTTGCCTAGAGAGGGGTTCAAATGCCTGGGCCACTGAATTATTGGAAACTGTTGTGACTGTGACAAGGGGCCCAATTAGTGCCAATTGTAATGGCAGGTTTTCTAAGTTGGACAACAATCCACTGGGAACGGAAATGGGACAAAGCCCCTAACGGTCAACTAAAAATAATGATGTCCATGAACTTCATTAAAGTCTATTCCTTAAATTCAGGCTTAGTTACATTGGCAATAAGCTGCTGTGGCAGAAAGAATTTAAACCTCTCTTGGCTATTTTACAAACAGAACAAGGGCAAACATATATCTAATTGTGCAGGGATACATGCATGCCCAGAATAACCAACCAGCTTTTATGGGTTCAAATTAAATAGCATTGAGCCAGCTTCTGTCCCTATAATATTCTACTAGCTTCAGCACTACCCTGGCAGTAAGACCAGCTCATATATCAGATTTTCCTCCTACTTATTTTCACTGCTAATGTAAAGAAAATTTTTATTATTACTGTGTGAATAATCAACCCAGAAGAGGAGGAGAATAACTGCACTGCTAAAAGCAAGCAAGCAAAGTTTCCCTGTAGGCCACTAACAAATGCTATGTTAGATTTGTGATCCTTCCAGGTGAAGTCCGTACGTGGGATTCCTGCCTGCCTTCACACTAATTTTCAGATGAAACAGGCCTCTAGACATTTGAAATGGGATAAAAACTGTACACACGTTTCAAACTGTCCTTCTCAACATTATCTGCACTTTATTTCAAACCACCCAAAACAAACAACCCAGGATGAGGAGCACAGCTCACATTTTACAGCAGCTAGAGGTGTAAGTAACTACTTAGCTGAAGAAAGCAATGGGAAAAGAAGCATTCAAAATTAATTCAAAAGGAGGCAGCATAAGATTTAATATAGTGCTCTTGTTACTCCATGGAACCTGTTAGCACGCGTATGGAGGACAGACTTACAGGGAATGTTTTCTTACAGTTTGAGGGAAACTCCAAAAATAAACAAGAATTTTGCTGCAGAGTAACACTTACATGGCACTAGAATCCGCTGCAGCCTCTGCTTTTCCCCTCATAAGCTGTTTTATCTACAGAGCAGCACATCAATATCTGTATTTCAGTCCCTGGCTCCAGGGGTGCATTTATTGTTTCAACATCAATCAACTTCCTGCTCAAAAAAGTTAAAGCAGCTCCTGCTTCCTTATTTCTGTTTTCTCAACTGCACTTTCCCCCCGCTGTTCCTGCAAGAGTTTCTCCATAGCATCCCTCTGCTCTGTGAGCTGATTTCAGCTTTCTCCAGGAGAGAAGCAGCTGATTAATCACAGCTGGTACTGCATTCCCCTCCTTTAAAGAACTACCATATGACCTGTATCAACCTTAATGATGAGGGCTAAGGAACCTTTTCCCGAAGGCAAGTTATTACAAAATCAGCTATTGCTGCTTTCTTTGATCACCGATCAACTATCGTATTGCACAAATCACTGATTTCACCCAACTTTCATCTACTACCATGCAACAAAACAATGAGTCGCTCCCTTTGGGTTTGTTGCCTCCATTTCCTTTCTTTCTGGATTCCCTCTGTTTTGTTTCTCTCCCTTTCGGTTGTACACCCTGCTCAGTATTTCATACGATGCTCAAATGAGGCCGCAGAGTTTACAACTTTTCCTTCCATTCCAGGGGACGCTGATTCATTGGAAAGCTTTCAGCACAAGTTGTAGCTGTGCCAAAAGGATGGAAAATTACAAATACTGGGAGATTAAATCTATCTTTCACATCTAAGAGAGTCAGTCCTTTGATAGGTTTTGAAATCCTGTGCTTTAAATTGTGAATTTAGAGCTCAAAAATCTATAGCTGAAAGATCCCAATAATAAAACATCATAAGCAAATGGGTGAAATTGAAATGGTGCTATTAAACTTTGTTATGCCCTAGGTGCTTTGTGACTCAAATGGATTTTGACCGAGTGTCACATATTTACAGGACATGTCAAATATTTATTATACTTTGTCAGTCAGCTTCTGCCAGGTGTTACTTACACACTTCTGTGCATAACACTTTTATTGCTAGTTGTTTGGCTTCATTTCCATAAACCATTCAGTTAGCATAATCTACTGCATATGTCAGAGTAATACAAATTATAAAGGATTTTTTTTCTTCCTCATATACCTACCTGACAAATACTTGAGCTTCAGAAATCTCTCCACAGTTTAAATCACTACATCTTAAGACTGTATGAGCAAGAAAAAGCACATCTGACTTTGAACTTGTAAAAATCAAGGACCTACATCACCCTATGGCTCTTGCAAGTAAGTAAAAGAGGAAAATGAGAAAAAGTGCAGCTATATTTTAGTAGGAGAATCACAGAATCATACAATCATTAAGGTTGGAAAAGACCCTTAAGATCATTAGATAGGCACTATGTTCTTATTTCTGTTCTAAAGTGCTGGATAACATAACACTTTATAGATGAATTGACCAACCCAACACATGTTTCCTGCTGCATAACGGGTAGGTTCTTAAGATTTGGGGGTTTTGTTTTGTTTCGTTTTTCTCTCAGAGAATGGAGGGCTTCAGTTTTTACTGGAGTTAAAGTGGAATTTTGCATTCAAAATGCAAACCCCATATTTGATGAAATAATGTATATGCACTGTAAAAAACTAACTAGTACAAGGCATAATTGGCATCCAGGAGTCAATGACTTTGTTCATAAACTGGTTGGTTCTATAAAGTTTGTGAGAGAATTCAGGCTACAAATCAGTTACATTGCTAATCCCTGACAAGCCTTAGCTGCATGATTTGGTTCAATACATTTTATTTATTTATTTTATAAGTGGTTACATGTTTCCTGGTTTCAAAGTAAATTCTTAATTATTTTCCTACCTGGGAAATACAAATCAAGAAACGAATGACTGATAAGTAGTCCCAAGATTTAAAAGATGTAATAAAGATGTGGATTGGCAGCCTTGATGAAGTATTGGGCTCTGAAAATATATCAAAGCAAGTTTCACAGCAGCTTTCTGAAATATTTGATGCACACAAAAGCCTCCACAGATTTTATATGGAGGCAGAAAAAGAACCTCTACCAAAGTGAGGAATAACTCCAGTCAGCTCACAGTTACAAACAAAGGTGAACTGAGCCCTAAGTCTACAAAATGCTCTCAGACTGATTTTGTAAAAAAGTCAAAGTCCCACCTGAACTGATTTTTGCCTCTTACTTTCCAACGCTGCCCATAATTTACAAGGCTGGGCTAATCACTAAGTCAGTGGTGAAGCCTGAAGTGGAAGAACTCCAGTACTATGTCAGTTTTTAGGCTGATCCCGTATGGGAACATTACTTCAAGTACCTGTTAAAACAACAAGAAGCTACAACAGTCCCATACAGTTGGGAAACTGGCAGTTGCTAATTGCCTCCCTTTTCAATTTGCTGAGAGCAGCATCCGCTAGATGAAAAAGTGCTTGTTCTGATAATTAAATTATAACAAAGAGTCGACAGATACTCGTGAAATTAACATTTTTATATCAAAGATGACATTTGATAGTGACAATCCAAATGCCTTGAAATCTGTCTTTTCAGCAGTAATGACTCTTACAGTAATAAACACCTTGTGCTGTGACCCTTGCCAGGCTCTTTGTAAAGTTGAGGGGAAGTTTATTGCTATGTATATGCCCATTCTATTAAAGTTATTGCCTAAAATAACCATATTCCTTCAGTTGCCTTGGTGGATTTATCCAAGTTTTCTGATTTTATACCTTTGCGGTGGAGAGACTGCTTGCATGAAAATTTAGTATGCTATATAACTCCCCATGAAAAGAGATCTTGCAACATCTGCAGATACACAACACAGAGCTTATTAGTAATACTCCTGTAGCTAAAGGCTACAGACGAAATTAGAGACCCAAATACTGAGCATTTTGCACATACGTAAGGATGCTAAATAACCATTTCTGGATATTATGCTTTTTGCTAAATTAGTTATCTGCATCATTGAGCAAGGGTATGAATATGAAAATTAAAAAAAAAAAAAATCTACACACACACGAACAGGTCCTTATTTAAGTACAAGTACATATTTCTGTTGGAAAACTGTTCCAGGAGAGAACAAAAAAAGAAAGGAATAAATGTGTGATTTTTTTTTTTTTAAACCTGTTCCCAATCTCCATTCCTCAGCCAATTACTACTTGGATATGAATTACTGAAAGCAATAAAAATATCAGCCACAGCTCCGGATCCTTGGTGTGGTACAAACACACATCCTATGGGGCCATCTCTGCTATATAATCTCTGGTTATAGAGCAGGTCAGTGGCAGAAGGGGCGAATAGAAGTGTTGTGAATTTCTGTCTAACCGACAGTAAGGGAACCAGTGAACCTGAAATAGGTCTGTTTGAGACCACCTGAATTCCACAAGCAGGGATGAAGTAGAGGGAAGAGAAGACAGTGGAGAAAAGGCAAAAGAAAGAAAGAACCAAATAAAAGCCCAAACTTTGAGTAAGCTTTGGATTAATTTTAGGGAAAATTTAATTAGTGTTGACATTTAAATTGGGATGGGGGATAAAAAGAAAGAGTAAACCACCCAGCTTGCTAAATTCATTCTTTGCACCCAGAGCTTTCCTGCATGTCTGTGATGTTCTGTTTCTTTGCAAATCTCATTTGAAATTTCATCAAGGTGGTGGGGGTTTATTTAAGCATAGGAGCATGTGAGCAAACAGAAGGGTGCACTGGAAATATGCTTAAGGACAGAGAAGCAGAGAAAGGACAGGCATCAGGGCTAATGAACCATCGAGAGAAACTTGTTGAGAATGGAACAAGAAAGAAATTTTACCAGACAGCCTTAAGTAAAGGAAATAAAGAACATGTCAAAAACATTACCCTAAACTCTGAAATATATAATGTCAGCAAAAGGCAGATAAGGCAGTGTTATTGTAACTGAGCCTTTATTAGTGCCACTAGGAAAAACAAGAAATTCCACATTTGAACACAACATTATTTTTACATTGACCTTGATAATTCATGCTTAAGCTATTAGCAAATCCCATGACAAGAGCCTGATGAGCAAAAGAGACTGCTGTAAGAAAGCTGAGGCAGCTGGGTATTAATAGATACATTTGGTGAGAGGACTTTTTGGCAAAGTGATGAAAATAGAACAGGTCAACACATGAGGATTTGGAGTGCAGGAAAGAGGAAAGCAGAATAAAAACTCAAAAGCTATGGTTTTCTTCCTTTCCTCACTCTTGGCACCTCTTTCTGTCATTTCTGCCTTCCCCATGCTTGACAGAAGGCCTGAGCTTTGGGGAAAGAGAAAGGGATGACGAAATTACACCAGTTTTCTGATGAGCCATTTCCATTGAATATCATGACTTCACCAGGAGCTGAGCTCTTGTTGTCTTGTGGCACCAGCTGTCAAGTTTATCACTTTTCACGTAATTTGGGGAAGTCAGCAGAAAGGCTCCAGCTGGGCAGGTGAGTAGAGTCACACAACACTTCAGACCACCCTTGGGTTTAGGTTCAATGTCTGGTGTGCCTGAACACATCCAGGATCTCTGGAGGCCATGGGAATGCTCTGAGCACTGTGTCTGTCTAGGTAATGTAAACCAGGACACCACCCCATGACACATTTCTTTTACAGCAGCCAAGAAATACAATAGCCAAAGTGCTATCACCTTAGTTTCAATATCACACTGTCACAGTTCAAATTCTCCTGAGCTTAAAACAAATACTCCTGGGCAGAAATCAATAAAATCAAATGCAAACAGCCAACAAGGCTGATGAACACCTGTACTTCATATGTTCACTCTTATTTATTTAGCATCCAGCTAAAGCCTTTCTTCCAGAGGAAAATCAAATGACAGAGTATTCCCCATGGGAGGTGGATTTTTTTTTTTCCTCTTACCTATGCTATACCGAACATTGCTTACATTCTACAAGAAGGCATTTGTCAGTGTTACTTTTATTGACACCAATTAGTCCTTTATTACATTTTCTGAGATTCATTATGTGCAGTAATTAATATACCAGGCTACCATTCAAATCAGCATCTGTTTAGCGTTTATGTAGGAAGTGAACTAAAAATAAAAATAAAATTAAAAAAAAAAAAACCTCCCACACCTAGAAAAAACCCAAATCAGACAGCCAGGTTCCTCCAAGACAAATGAGAATACTTGACTTGGCACAAAGGTATATAAAAACAATTTGTCAATAAGGTTGGCCCACATAAAATATGTGCAGGGTTTTTGAGTTTTTAGCCATCTAATTACTGAGCTCCAAATTAGCTAATGGAGGATAATTATCTGAAATTATATTAACCTATACATATTTTGCTGCTTTTGAAGTAACTCTTGAAAATGGTTAAATCTCTCCTTCCATGAGAACTGGCACCTCTGACTGCTATTCCTCATTTATCCTTTTGACTCTGGCCTTATATACCATGCATATATTTTCACGGATGACTAAGTGCCTTTTAATATTCTCCCTGAATAAAGCATCAAAAGCTTCCTGAAATTAAGACTATTCAAGAAAGCATTGACACTTTAATTGTGAACATTTTTTTAAAGGTGCTTAATTACAAATTGGAAATACGTATGATAACAGAACCATTCATACTGTATATTAAAAAGATTTCATTATGCACAGGTTCTCTCAAGCAATCAAACATAGACATTAAAGAACCCCCATATTTAAAGCAATGTTTTCTTAATGGAAGAAAAAAATCATTATGTAACAGTTTGTTTGCCTTTTTTGTTTGAATCCTAAGCCCTTGACTCTCACTTGAGATTAAAATTCACATTTCACTGAAACACTCTGCCTCAGTTCAATGCAAGTTTTGTCTGATTTTTAAGGAGCTGGCTCAGATATCCCCATGACAAAACCTCTTTCCCCCTCCATGCCTTAAAAGACATTTATTTTCTCCGACTCTCGGACACCCCAGTCTCACTTTGGGATGACTGAACTTCAGTGGAGAGATGGAAGAACCACTCCACTGAGCCAGTACTCAGGTACTGCAGTGAAAGGGCTCGTGTGGATATTGAAAGAGGGATGGTTTAGACCATGAGACAAGCTGTTCACAGTAATTCTGAGAGCAAAGTGAATGATACGAGCCAGAGCACACCCAAAACGATTCCTGCATTTGCTCTTTGCACACTTGGTTCAGCTTTCACAGAAGCAGTAGGCTCCTGACAGCTTGTTTGCTTTGGATGTTTTGCTCTTTCTGGACCAAGCTCAGTGCAAGATGGAAGAAGGGAACTGCTAAACATGCTTATTTGCAGAACGTCATGTGTGGCAGATGACAACAGCATGGTGTCCCAATATTAGCTCAAGCAGCTACACCAAGTGTTAGGTTCTCTGCAAAACAACATGGGAAAGTTTTCAACGCCTGGCAGACATGCAGCACAGGAGTCTGGAGAGATGAATTCAGTAAGACTCTGCTTTTCAGCAGAGCTTAGCCAATATTCTGCCAGGTACCTATTAAAAATTCAAGAAAAACTGAAGCTGAATATTCAATCCGTCACTTGGAACCAGTGACAATATTCCCCTTTCTGTGCTATACATCTGTAGTCGCTTTAATTGAACACCTCATCCTTCACACAGCATGGAAAACGTACACTGAGGTATGCTTGACTGGATGACGGTCAGTGGGTACCTCCCACCAGGCAGCTCACAACTGGGTATTAAGTTTATTCATCTTCCATCCAGGGCTTCACAAAGTGAGGATGGTCCTTTCAAGAGAGGCATCATCTAATAACATACATAGTACTAGTGTTCCTCACTGCATATATGATGTGCATAAACTGCAATGATCGTATTCAGATTTGGAGCCTTTTTCCCCAAAGTCAGAACTGTACATTAGATATTCTGGATTTTGTAAGAGAGTAGTGTTTAAAAGGGTAAATCACATATGCCACACTGCTCCTCACACAAAACAAGGTAGTAGCATTTGTGCAATAGGGATATTCAAACACGTTAGTAATATTCAGTATGAACTTCGGGGTCAAAACCCCACTGAAAATAATGGTGTATTTGCCTAAAGAGACCTGACTCCAGGGTTAGTAAATGCAGTGAAATTGATCCTTCAGCTTTCACACACCCCGTATACTGGGGCAGTCCATGAGGTTAACATGCTTGATAAAAGGCCTTCAGGTAACACATAAATAATGAACTGCTTAAAAAAAATGTAATTGTCAAGAAAGACCAAAAGTGTTTAACACTTCATCTAAATCTATTTAATTAACAACGTTTCAAAGACAGCTTTCCTTCCTAGTCCCTGACAAAATGTTCAAGAGTGCAATTTAATTACAGGTCACAGGACAATTTGCATGCAAATCCTTTATCTTGAGGGGAGCAGAATTGATCAAAAGCATAAAAGTACTCGCCATGACACATGCTCCTGACTTGCAAACCTGAAGCTTACCTTAAAAAGGCAATTATAATTCATACCAAATAACTAGAAACCAGGCAACCTGGTCCTGCAAACACCGTGAAGCAGTGTGCCATTTCTTCTGGGGTTAATTGTTACTGGTACCTGGCCGATGTCATTAAACAGCTTAGAAATTAAATACAATAATACTGCTGAGCCCATCTCTTCACTACCACCATCTGCTTTTTGTTCTGCACTGTTCCACTACACCTCGGTACTTGTTAAGCTATAAGTAGTATCTGAGCATCTCATGGGCATTAATGAATTTAGCCTGACGCTAAGTCGGTTCTGGGAAAGATAACATTGATATGGAGGGAACTGAAATTCAGAAGGTAAAAGCCTTGTCTGGGGTCACGCTGGGTACCGTGGCTGAGCAGTGAATTGAATGTTTTGCTCTCAAGTTCCTGATGGTTGCCTTAAATCCATGAACAGTTTTCTTTGGTGGATTGAGATATTCAACTCCAAGGACGTGCAGAGTCCCAACCCTCCTTCCCCCAGCTCTGCTCTTCTTAACACAGCATGCAGCAATTGAGATTTTCTGCGTAGACTACTAGGAAGGATGTTTTATGAATTGTGAATACAGAGGTCCTGCATTTCAAGTACAAGCTAAACCATCTGAAACGTGAAGATATATATGTTTAATGAAGTGGGGCCACCAGAAGAAGTGAAATGTGTGGAGAAAGTAAAAAAAAAAAACAACCTTGCATTTTCTAGATATGTGGGATTTACAGCAAAGCATAAAGTTCAAGCATTAATAGATGAGTTAACCTGGACCTTTAATAGAATCCGCAAAAATATTTTATTTCTATGGGAAATTTCCAATCATTGCACTTGGATAGAACCTTTTGTATGTTGACTTGATTTCCATCTAAGTCTGTCTGAAAATGCCAAAGGGACAATCAGCCTGAGTGCTGAAAGTGCCGATTTTTTTTTTTTCCACTTTCTGACAACTTCTGCATGATCCAACCCTTCAGACATTTAGTTCCTGTTAGAAAACATACAACACCCTCCCTGAAATTTATTCCTCTTTTCCTACTTCTAATTACAAAATGTTCACCCATGTTTTCTTCACAAAAGGTAAAACTCTTGCTCTTCATCTGAAAAAGCTGAAATTTGAAAAAAGCATCAATACAAAATCATATAAAAGTAGCAGAATATTAAAACCGCGGTCATTTTCCAAAAAATAAAACAGACTTACAGTAGCTGCCAGACCATTTGCTGGGATGCAAACAACCCTACTCCCTACTTTAGTGGGCTCTTTCATCAATTTTAGAGAATTGTAACCATATTCACTTAAATTGCATTGCTTCTGATTTTGAATGGTATCACTAAAAAATGATCAAACTTAGAGGAGAATAATGGTTTCTGATAGAACCTGAATTTCCTGAAAGGGAGCGAATAAAGACAGCTTCATTGTAGGTCTCTCTGCCATAGCTTCCCTTCACAAAAAGGCAAATGACTCCACTTCTTTACCTTTGGTGTTTCTGTCACCACTATGTATCTGCAAGTTTATCATTAGTATATCTAAAAACAATGGCTTGCCACAATATCTTTGCCTAAATGTATTTGAGCAAGATAAGAAGAACTCCATTCTAGGTGACAAAAATAAACTTGTGCATTATACTACACAATAACATCTGCGAAAAGAGAATTAAGCACATTGTTTGTATGGTAATTAACACTTGCAGTAGGAAGTTAATAGCTGTAATCTTCTGACCTGTGCTATGTGGGAGGTCCAACTGTTACATTGTCTCTTTATGGACTTTAATTCATATTCTACAAATGAGAAGAGACTACGACCCACTTCCCATAAACCTGAATACAAAGCGCTATTGCGAGAAGGTTCACATTGGTGCACAATAAACGACAAGCACACATACAGAATCCATTTTTGCTAAGAATGAAATTTCTGGTGAAGGTGAGGGAAAAAGGAGAAACACCAACTGGCACATTGGCCATCTGCCTGTAACCAGACAACTCCTTTAACACATGAAATACAAGCAACACTTGCTACTCCTGTCCTTTCCACAATCATTACCACATACAGGTCATAGCCATGAATGAGAAGCTTATTTTCCTTTGCTGGACCTAACCATTTGAAGAATGAGTGAAAGAAGTCAAGCATATGAAAATTCAGTGACCACGTATGTTCCATCTACACATGAACTCAGTTAAATTCAGCACATCCTGAGCCAGGCTTGCAGTCGAGCTTGGCCTGGATCACGACATATTCACACCTGCCTATGTCTTATTCATTCAAAAAGCTTAATAGGATGATTTATAGAAAAAAAATCCTACAGATTGGGAGCGTGCTAAGGCAATTGCTCACAAAATAGCTTCATAGGCTAAAAATACATGCCTGGACTCCTCAATTTAAAGACTTTCTCAATACCCTGAAAAGCCCAACTTTTTAAGGGAAATAATCTCTGTGATGATAATCGACAGAAACAAATTAGAACAGTTAGCATGGTTTTCTGTAAAATATCAAAAAAGAAGCAAGGCTCCCATGTTTTATCCTCATTTCCATGATGTGATTCTTCTGGATAAACATATTCATGCAGTGTTAATTAGCTTTATGTCCATTCCCCATAGTCCAACTGGGGGAAAAAAAATTACGTGTCATTTAAAATCCTCAACCATAGCTTGCTGAACAGACATGAAGGTAAACAATCTCAGCCACTTCGTCTAAAAATTACTTTGGCAATATCCAGCATTTTAAAAGGAAAACATGCTCCTGTCAGATAAATCTTTATTCAGAATCACAGCCTCTCTTTATCCATTTCTTTCTTTATCAGATGGAACTCAGACAATTAACACACAGAATACCCTACATGTGTATTTTAACTAGCAATCATTTAGGTCTAGTTAATTGAATCAAGGGGAAAGCAGATGTTAAAGACGCCTGTAAATACAGAAGAAGGGGTCAAGTTTTGATCCTGAGAGAGAAAGAGACTAGAAATGATAAAGTACTAAACATCTTTTGGCTGAAAACAATGGATTCTTTTTGCACTCTCTCTTCTTTCCTCTTTTTTCTTCAGTGCTGTCTTGGGTTGGTAACATGAAGCATATTTACAGTCTGAATATTTAATATTTGTTGCATCTCAGTGCAACTCAGTCCAGTGCAGTGAGCTGGGACAAACACTATGAACCAGTTCAATTGCATCAAAACCTCAAGATGGGCCTGAAATGGGACTGGTGAGGGGTTTATCTACTGCCTTATTATTGTATAATCCCAAGCAACTTTGCATATTTATCTCAAAAACGGACACTTAGGCATCAAGCACCTCAGGGGGTGTAGAAGGGATGACTGTTCCAGGAACACCTAGAAATGTGCTGAAGTCGGATGAGCTGAGCTGATGTGCATATGCAGAATTTCTGAACCTGAATTAATTCCAAACTACACTTTTCCAGTCAAACTTCACAATACAATTTGATCTTTTAGATTTTATAACTTCATTGTACTGAGTTAGCAACAGTAAATACTACTCCAAATGAATCCAGCTAGAGGAGCTTGATTGTAGCTCAGTTTAATGTTTTGATCAAAAGCCATTTCTTAAGTCTTTCATCACTGTTTTGTTTTTTCAAAAAAACCAAACAAACAGCAGCTTCATTTTCTTTTGTAGGCAATGCAGGGAGACATTAAGTACTGTAGATTCAAAGAGTTCATGCTTAGTCACTCCCTTTTTGGTGCGAGTTCTTGCATTCACAGAATTTAAGATTTAACTGAGCCATCGTCTTTATTAAACTCCATATACCTTATTTTTATTTTGTGTATTCATATTGCATATCCACAGGACAATTAAGCCACAATCATTGAATAGCCTCCAAAATTTGCACTTATACTTGTAAGTCTGCATCTTCTAGTGTTAACATTCTCCAGGACCCATGAGGACTGCTGGTGTCACCTAACATATCAGAAGGAGACGGATGCCAGACAAATTATTTCTGCTCTGCATATCTATATGCCAGCCACTGCTTCCTTGCAGGGATCATGGTAAGCAGAAATCTATACTAGCCGAGCTGCCAAAACCTAAACTGGCATCATGTACAGGAGCCAAACTGAATGACTGAAGCCTTGAGATAACATTCAGGAAGGGACTGCTTTGCTTATTCTAAATGGGATTTTTTTTTGAGGGTGTATGTGCAAGGTGAGGATTAGCTTACATTGCTTTCATGTTTATACTGTTTGAAGAGAAAAGAGAAAACAAGGAGTACAAAGGAAAGCAGCAGGTGAGATGAGATCAACAAGCAGATGAAGGAGGCTGAGGACAGAAAGGAAACAATCAGAGAGAATATTTTTTGCATTACAGCAGCACCCCTAGACCTCCAATGGGAGGAGGAAGGCCTTTGCAAGGCACTGCACCAGCGTATTAAACAATAGTCTTTGCCCCAATAATTAGCAGAGCCCATTCATAAGCTACAATGGAAATACCATGAACGCTGTGTGAAATTTCTTATGCCAGTGAAGTAAGCAACCCATGTGGCCACACTCCACAGCAGCTGGAGAACATGCACCTTGCACAGATGGTGGCTCACAGTGCAACCAGGGTAAGAGATATCTTCAGCTTACATGTATCACTTCCCGATAGTAAAATAAAAACCTCTCCAGTTTGTGGCAATGAAATAAGAATAGGCATAATTACTCTGGGTGAAAAGTTAAAAATACTATCCTCCCTCCTCAGGGTGTGTTATTTTAGGTCACATTGCGTAAAAATGAAAGTTGGGATGAGGCAGCGGAAAACACAACCATATCACTGACAATCTGTTTCTCAAACAAATGGTTTTCCTTTTTGCCAATGAGTCTTTCCTACCCAACCCTGCACTCAAAATTCACCCAATGTCAATGGGATGATGAGAGAATTAAAGACTTGAAGAAAAAAGCCAAATTTACTCACTTACTCATTTTTTTTTAAAAAAAAAAGCCTTAACCGAACAAACAACATCCAGGTCCAAACTTTTAGGTGCATCATACTCACAGTTCATATGAGATTTTTCACAGCTTGTTATCAATAGACTCCAGTTCTTTTATTCCAATTCTGAAGCAGAGCTGAGCTCTATGGAAACCTTGTTCAAATGTACATTCGTTCTTCATTTTAATTTTTCATATCAGTCAGAACCAAAGTTAAGTAAGAGCAGCACATCAGTTGAAGTTATATGGAACAAGTATAAAAACTAACTTCCAAGCCTGAAAGCCTGTTTAACCATAAGGAGATGTTTCTTGACCCCAAAAGTAAGACTGAGCCTCAGAGGGCTACCCAAATGGAATTTCAAGATGCCCTAATAATTTTCCAAACACTTTTCTGGCCAGCTTTTCTCCTCAAAAAACCAATCCCACATATCTAAACCTGCATTGAAGGTATTGCCCATCACATAATGATGTTTGTATCCTATCACCTAGGTACTGGTTCTAAATTATTGCAAACCATATTAATCAGATGGGCTGCCACACAGACAGGCATTTTACCGAAGAAAGAATTAGTGATCAAAAGCTGGAAATAGAAACCAGGACTTCTGAGGCAGGCTGAAAAGAAATTCGAGGACAATCGACTTTGTAATCACCTGAAATGGAGAGAGACTGAGTCTGAAAGGCTTTTTCACTTTCCAGTTCAGAATGAAAAGAGCAGAAAGAGACTTTACAGCCTGTTAGAAATAAGAAGAGGAGAAATGAGGTACAATTTTGGCAAGCTGGGAAAGAATAAGGAGAAGATCCTCATAAGACCTCAGTCTGTGATTTTAAAATGCAGTCCCTGATAGCCCAGGAGCCATGGCAGAGTCTGCTTAATGTATTTTTATTTATTTGCTTCTTATTAATCTCTAGTAATCACAAATGTTTACACTTCCTCCATCCCTCAGTTTGCCTTATCTACGAACAGACAGAACCACTCATGAGGACTGCAGAAAGCCTCCTAAACCTGGATGCTTTGGGATAGTAACTGAGCCAATGCAAGTAGATGTAACCAGACCAGCCAGATTGCTGGCACTGAACTGAAAAGCAACAAGAAATCTAAAATATGAAATACGCTGTATGAAATCAAAGGTGTCTCCACACAGCCTTCTTTAAAAAAAGAGTAACCTCTGAGATATCCAGAGGCAGCCCATCTTTGCACACATTGTATTTCTACTAGCAGAACAAAAAGCACCTGTTGTGCCAAGTTATTCAAACAATCATAGTGAGTCATCTTCGCTTATAGGGCTGATGCTGAGGTTCAATAAGGACCTTAATCGCACAGAGCCTGACAGTGACTCCAGCTGCCTGAACCATGTGGTAAATATTTAAGTGTCAAACTCCATCAGGGCTTTAGCCTTGAATTTCTTTATGGTAGCCTTCCAGTATGTGAATGTACGGTATTAAGTAAAAAGACCCTCTATTAATACTTATTTTAATAATTACCTATCTAATTCTAACAACGACATTAGTGGTGGGCACAAACCAGCATAGACCTGTCAGAACATCAAGTGTCTATTATATTTGCATGAACTGACACAGGAAAGCTGTTAGTTAGCAAAGCCCAGCACTGTGTTCACATCTCCTGCTCAAAGTAGTACCTTAATCTCTCTTTCAGCAGTTAAAAAGAAGGGAAAGAGGCACTATGCTTAAAGCATGCAACTGGAAATACAGAAATTCCCTTTCCTAACTTTAGGGTTTAATAAACACCTGCAGCTCCTATTGATTTAGGTACCTCTGGAAATCAAAACATCCCTATATTATATGCTCTCTCCTCACTCTACTTCCCTTCTAACCTCCCTCCTTTTCAACTCTCATAAATAACGAATCTCTTTTTCATGTTTCTAAAGAATTTTTTTCCCCCCTTACAAAGCATGACAGCCTCTGGGATATTTCTGCTGGTACTCCTGTAATGATGCATTACTTTCATACATCATCAAAACAATAGCACATAAATGATGTATTACAGCCATGGATTATCCAAATGATGGTAGCCTGATGACAGAGTGCCACAGTGCTATTAGAGCAATGTTGGCAGGAATACTGCAGGTGTGCCATGGGAGTTACACTTCAGTCAAAACAAGGATTAATTTTGTGATGTGGGAACAAGCTCAGAGGGGAAAAGGAATGTAGTTATAGTACATGGAACAATTACTGTATTTAACATGGTAATGAAATTATGATGTCTCTGTTTGCTTGGAAAATATATCACCATTGCTCCATGCCGGGGTACTAAGAGATAGTATTGCTCATTCACCAGTGACATCCACTTGAAGTTATTGGCTTACATTTCATAGTCTATTTTAAAAAAAAAAATACCTGGAATAAACTAATATCCAAATCTCTTGGTTTAAAGCTATAGAAGCCTTCAGATTATGTGCATACAAAGAGAGAGACAAAATGATAGCCTGATTCTTATCTCACTCATTTAATAGCTGTTACATTTGTCTAACTTTAATGCCTTAATCTATTTTTCCAGAATTACACCACTGCAATTAAGACTGCAATTAGCCCTGTCATTTATAACATTTATAACACTGCACTGGTGAATACTCACTGATTTCTTTCAACCCACCTTCCACCTACATATAACTGCTGCCATTTAAGTGGCAGTGCCACATTTTCACTTCAGAACCTCAGATCCCAACACAGTTAGGAAATGCTGTATTGTACAAACCAGTTGAGACATCCAGTAATATTAATGAAAAGTGGTGGATTTTCCAGTGACCCGCACAGCACAAACCCCAAAGCTTTCCTGTTCAATTTCTTCACTCTCCCTCAAACAATGGGCATTTCTTCAGGAAAAATTGCTATATGCTACAAATAATGTAATGTTGGACAGCTTCCATCTTTGTGAGCAAAGCCCATTTCCTCCTGCGTATGCTTGACTAGAGTGAACTGAAAATTTACATTCCAAATACTTTTTCCACTAAAAAAAAAATGCAAAAGAGGCAAGCAGTGCCATAGAATTGACAACACCAAAGTGTTTTTAAAATTCAACCTGATTTTGTAAACCACTTCCATCGAGTAAACTGAAGGAAAAGTGTACAAAAAAAAAGTTAGCATTTTATAGATTCTTATCTTTTAAAAAAAAATCTTCCTTCTGATTTCTTAAAGACAATGCAAACACTCTCAACCTTACAGTTCAATTTAGTCTTGGGTGAAAAAAAGCTCAGACATAAACTTCCCATGTCCTCAAATCCACTTTAAACACTACATGGAGCCACTATAGAATTGAAGTAATTTTTTTTTTAAAGTATGATGTAAATTTCCCATTCTTGCACACAAGACTACCTTCTTCCTATTAGTGTCTCTTATTTTGTATATTTGTAATGAGGGGAATTGATAATTTCAATAACAACTGAACTGCCACTGTATATACAGTTATTGTTTCAGCACTAAATTAGAACAGTATTGAGTATCTACAAATGTCTTTCCTTTAAAGGATAACTGTGAGATCATGTAGAAAAATAGAGTACATCAGAGGCAAGCAGGCATCATGTCTAAACCCAATACAGACGGGAACCAGCTTTTCATACCACGCTGGTAAGATATTCAGCTGCTTCACTAGCCCTTTTTCACACCGTGCATGGGGAGAGGGGTCGTTTTGTTTCTAATATTTCTAGTACCACATTTCAGGCATTTTTCCTTCCTACTCAGACTTCCATTCTTTTGCTAACAGTTATAATGATGTATTTACTCTTTCCTGTCTGAACAGTATGATGTCCTTGCACAGGTCTTACCAGGTTTCTGCACTCACATTTTCTTGCTGTTGCAGCATCAACTCTGCTCCTGACCACCTAACTCCCCTGGTTTTCTTGGGTGCTTTTCTTTATGGCAGCCTCTGATACCTCACTCCCTACTTTCCCCTGAAACATGCAGTTTTCTAGCCTCTGCTGTCAGCTTTTAGAAAGCACAAAGATCAGAGTTCGCCAAGCTAGCTTTTCTGGCAAGAGTACTCTAGGGGAGGAACAGAACACGTGTAATCAGGATTGTCTCAAGTAGCCTATGACTAACATGAAGAGAAAATAAAATGTCCGAGACACTATAGTTAGAGAGCAAATTGATGGTTAGAACAGAGAAAGGCTTTCTGACTTCTGCTCACAGTTTTTTAGGAAAAAACAGAGTATTACAAGTAGAAAAGAAATTGATGTGGAAATCAAGAATTTTGGTCTCCATTTCAGCCCCCCTGAGAAGCAACATTACACAGAACAGGGAGTAGGATGGCTGGGAATCTGGACTCTGGAATTCTGCAGACCTGTAGTACAGATTTGGAGTCTGTCATCTGGCTGCTGGTCAAAGTATTAACGATGGTGTTAAACTGACCTTTTTCTGCTTGCTTCAGGGCATGCCTGACTTTTTATTTATGCATAGCTAAGAACAGTGGTACTACTTATTTCCAGAGAATAAAGCCATGACAGAAATGTATTTGTGAGCCTGTTTCAACTCTTCCATTGCCTTCAGTTATCTTCCTTTGAACTTCTGGATTTTTCCGGTAAACAGGTTGCTCAGATAAAAACTAATTCCTGACATTTAAGCAGCTGAGATGAAAAATCCTCAGAATTGCATGGTGGTTTCAGATTTTAAAAAAGAAAAGGGGATTTAATTCCACTGTGCAATGACAAGTTTCACTTTCAGATTTCCATCCCAAGTAATCTCAAATCACTTTACAAGCTTTAATAAAGGCAGAATGCTAAAGAAATTTCGTCTACTCTAATTATTTTAAAATCCATTTTTATACAAAACACTTTCAATTTTGTAACCTAGTTTTTCTCTTCCTTCCCACCCTTTTTTAAACTTTCATTATAAGCTATTATTAAATTTGCTTTTTTGCATGTTTGTAAAGGTCTTTTCCTTTTGGGGAATTAATATTCAAGCAAAATGACGAAATTACTTACATACAAAAATTTTGTCAAATACAAAAGCTAAGAAGAAATTAGACAGTAATTGTATATTAGATCTCAAATTTGATTAAAAGATCATGTGAAATTCTTAATGAGAGTTGCTGAGTATTGAGCACCTGGGCTTTCAAACCATTTTCTACATGCTTATCTAAAACTGTGAAGGTAATACTTTATTTCTTCCACATACAGCCCAATTTTGCTCATTTTTAGAAACTGCAGTATCTGGGACAGGAACAATGTCACTCTGCAGTTTTGTACAATTTCTAGCACAGTAGACTTCTGATTTACCTTAGCTATTTAGATATATATTAGTTATTTCCCACAGTTCAGGCACATGTCTGTCCACTTACCCACTGGGATACTGAGATCCTTGCAGCTGATGCCATTGACTTCGAAAACAACATTTTAACTTCACTAATTGAGTCAGAGGTAAAGTGAAGGAATGAGTTAATGATGTGCTCTCAGAGAAGCTCACTGGAATACCCGAGCAGCTTCATTCCTCCAGGACCAAGTCCATGTGTTCGTTAGTGCCCATCTGCTGGTATTTTCCCTATTTACCAGCCACCTACCCACACAGCTGTCAAGTTCTCCAAAGAAAAAGAGAAGGAGAGCTGGACAATTTAACCAAAATTCCTAACCTTTGATTTTTGGAGAACCAGAGGCCAGAAAAAGCTTCTTGTCCTCCCAAGTTGGTTTTGCCTCTCAGGATTACAGTCCTTTCATTGAACCAAGCCTAGCCCTTTAAGCAGGAGACAGATAGCACATTCTGTTGTTTCATGGGAGCCCCCAGTATATCACTACTTCAAAACTTTTGGGAGCAATTACTTACTGTAATATAGCTTATCTGTACAGTGATATAGTTTATCTGCACTGGCATTGTATGTATAGATGACACCATGTGAAAATTACACTGCATTATTTATGGCATGCTTGGGGTGAACAAAACACTCTGCATTATTGCTTTCAGGAACGCCTGTATAAAACATGCTTTAATGGAAGACCATCACTCAAAGGGTTTACAGTCCTCTGGATTGTCTCTTATAAGTGTAGAAACAGTAGAAAAGAAATTACGAAAGCTGGTGGAAACCTGTAGTGTCCTAGGTGACTTTACCATTAGTGCAATGGCAGAGATGGATTGCCAATGACCTTTTTAGTAAAAATTATTCAAGAAAATACTATTTAATAAATGAATATTAACACAGCAGAGACTAACAGACTGCAGAGCTTTGGGAATTGAACAGTACCTTATTTTAGATTTAAATTTAGCAATTGTGAATGCAGTCATGGAAAGCTGTAATTTAATTTTCTAACCCTGTCTGTATGAGAGGTGCTTATAACCAAGGCCTAATAAAAAGCTTAGGCAGAGAAACAACAGCGACACACATACCTAATTTTATGTCTGAAGGAAACGAGACCACTCAAGTTAACAACACAAAGTAAACACAGAAATGTTTACAGAATCAAGAACAATATTAGAACTACTTTGCATAATGATTAAGGTGGGGGGAGACTTGGCTCAGTCCCCTCTCTACAGAGCTGAGGAAACACAGGGCCAAAACACAAATAGATTAAGCCAGGAAACAAAAGGCATATCTCCCGAGCCTCAGACCAATAGTGCAATGTAAAGACCTTCTCACTTCTTCACAGGCTTACATGAACAGAAAGACTGTACACAACACATGAAGCAAAAAAGAAAAAAAACCCACCAACCCCTGCCAGCTAGACTGCTTCATGAATCAGAAGAGCCAGAAGGATACTGAAGGCTATTTGTGACTGAGCGGCAGCAGTAACTGCATCTCTTCATTAAGTCTAAACCTGTTAAGGTGATTGTAAAACAAGCTTCTGCTAGCATTGAAGAGGTTTGGATGTTGTTTTTTTTTAATTGCATGCTTATTTTTTCAGAAGAAGTCAGCAAAGCACACACTCAGGAAGGCAGCCAGCAAGACTGTTGCCATACATACCTACTTTGTTCAGTTTGTTAGAAAGATCATGGGCTAGTGACCAAAGAATTAATCTGGGACTCAAACCCAGTGTCTGTTCCCAGATCTGCAAGCATCCTATTGCCTGTCTGTATCCATTCAAAAGAAGAAATAACCTATGATAGGCTAGAAGAAAAATCTAGATATTCCCTTTTTAATGACCAGGAGAGTCAACTGGGGCTTCAGACAATAGCAGTCAGGAGCAAAGGCAATGAAATAATCCTTCCTGGACCTTTCATGAGTCCAAACATAAATGACACAACCTATAAGGATTCAGTTGTGTGCAGACTTTAAATTTCATCGAGGACAAGGAAAACCATTCCAATTAATTGATTTTCTTCCTCTGTGTTTTTCTTACAAAGTTTGAATTTAACCCAGCTTGCTGAAGCTCGAGAATCACCATCTTTAATAAACGCAAAGTACATTATTAAATTTGCTAACTGCTGTTGCATAGAAACCACGGGATGCCATTTATATTGAGGTGCTATGGAAACAATAGTAACTGGTTGGGGTTTTTTTCTAGTACTAAAGCCAGTAGTGCATATATTTGCAATTCAGGTACTTGGTCAATACCAGGCTGCACAGATTCAATCATGTTAAGTCCAGAAGGGATCAGATCCCTTTGCTCTCCTGTAAGAGAGACTTATATTCAGTTCTTTGTCCTTTTTTTTTTTATTTTTTAAGCTTTCAAAGCACTTTCAGAGTCTCTCTTCTCCAAAGGCACCTACATGAAGTGATTTGTCCTGCAGTCTTTCTTCCTGGGTACATCATATCACATCTGGCTGTATTAAACACACTGCATTGGAAGGGTCTGGTTGAGGCAAAGGGAAGCTGGCACCTTGGTGTCCTGTTCTGACAACAAATGTGTGACACACATTAGTCATAGGCTGGTGAAGCAACGTCCTACTGCATTCTCCAGTCCAGGCAAAATAACAAAGAGCACCTAGCACCTTGCAGGACAAAGCCTTAGTACAGAAGATAACTGTGCCCAGGATCGTTGATGCAGTCAACTGAAAAGAATCTTTTGACCTGGACATCTAAATCAGCTTGTCACACTGCATGGTGCTGGAAATAGGACTGTGCATTTGCGCAACTCCTGTTCATCACTTTCCAAACATCCGTGACCTGAGTGTTTCAGCTCAGAGAAATGAAAGACAAAGTAGTTCAGCATCAGAAAAACAAGTTCAAGAGGGCAGGAAAACAATGCAGCTGTCTTCACATAAAGTGGCTGTATCATTTGAGGATGCTATTTAAACTGGCAGAAGCAGCTTTTGTAAATGGTCATTCTTTCAGACGTCCTGCATGAAGCACAGGATCTCTAGCTACCACAGTCAGTTCACATGAGCCCATCAGAGTAATATATAGGTGTTACAAACATGTACATCCCCACTATTTCTGTTAGTAGTTTGCAAAGAGCTGTAATTCGCTTTGCAACTAAGCCAAGCATGAGCAAATGGGGAGAAAAAAAAAAGAAAAGATCACCCAATAGTCACATTCCTTCTTTCCTTGATCATAGGAGCACTATGAGGCACTTAAGTATTAAAGCTTTGTTTTTCTGTCTGGTCTTGAAAAAGTCATTTTAGCCCCCTCAGCAGCTTAGGTATCTGCACCGCTACCCTGTTCTCATACCAAATCTGAACATTCCCTTCTGTAAAATATTAATGCATTCGTGTTTCCAACATCTATATGTTGCAAGGCAGTATTAGCATACACCACAAATGGAGAATGGAGGCAAAGAAAATATTTAAATAACATATCTGATACATAAAAATATTTGGCAAAGCTGAAAATTGTTTTGAGGACACCTGTGATTTAGCTGTATTCCTGGAATAGAAGATTGCTCTTCTCCTATAATGCAAATGAAGAAAACCACATAATCACACTGCAGTTTTATTCAAGCCTAGCTATAGCCATTCCTCACTGCCACTACCTTTTATTCTTTTTCTTTTTCAAAACTTTTCAAAACTAAAAGAAATATATATATTTGGATTAAAAGGGGTAAACATTGCAAACCACATGCAGATAAACTATTTCTTAATCAGCTTTCCTGCTCCAGGACATATGACAGGACAAATTTCAACAAAGCAATGTCACTGCCACAAGCAGGAGATAAAATACCACAGTCTGACACAAAACTCTTCCACCTCCTTTTCTTTTTTAGAAAGCTATGCTGAAATGAGTCCCTCTCACACTAGTCAGAGCCATCTCACTGTTTCTTTGGGCTTCCTTTCTGTCTCTACCCCTTTTCATCTTTTGTTTTATAGATTGCCTGTAAGCTCTTTAAGACTAGAAATTTTGTAGCTGGCTTTCTGTATTTTCAGTGGCTAGCCACCTACAAAGGCTGGCTACTTCTGTTAAAGTGGTATACAAGTTTGAAAACTATCAAAATATTCACCACCTGGCAGAAGGCAGTACTGTACACAGACCTGTACAGGGTAACTTCAGAGCAATGAAATACTCCCTTCCAGCCCACATCAACACATGCTTCCCAAGGCAAATATAAAGTGATTTAAACTGATTTAACCACCACTTAAAGAAGATTAAATCAACATGAGTTACCCTGCATTCCACATGAATGCCATCATGAAACCACATCTCAGTTGATGCACAGTAAGTTATTACCCCATGGGTTTTTGACCAAGTGTCTGTGCTTTGAGTCTGAAAGGTATTAAAGGCCCCTTCCATTACACCAAGTTGCCAAATACTGTTCCCTGTTACCAGATTCCAGTGCTAAACATGGGCAAGTGGGTGAAAACATTACTATATGCTATTCTCGACTCTAGGATGGTACCAAACTGAGTGGTGCTGACAAATTAAATGAGACCCCTGCACTCTCCAAGGCACTCTTCCTGTAAAGCAAGAAAGTTCTTTGTACTCCCAAAACCTTCAGTACTTTTTTTTCCCCTCTAAAATAAACAATCTATGTTCATTTCTGCTTCTCTCCCCAGGGAAAATGTGATGGTGTAACTAGACAAATTTTCCCACCCTGATGAAGTTGCAATAATAGTAAGCTGGAAATTAAGCATGGTCTGTTTTAACAATGACAGGCTTGGATGTTGCGCACGGCCTGCCTGGTCTCTCTGGAGATGTTACACACAACAAAAGTGCAGGCTTTGGAAAGGGCACAGGCGACAGATTTCATTCTAGGCATCATGTTGTGTTAGTGAGGTAAGCCTAGTTGTTAGCATCTTATTTCCTACAGGGTAAGCTTAATTAAAATATAAAATGTCAAAAGCCAGTATGAAATACGATATCCCTGTGGGCACTTGGAGTGAATTAAGCATATCAGCAACTGAAGAGCGGGCTGCAATCCTCCATTTGAAGAAAAGATTAAAACTATTGAGTAGAAAGCGACTCCTAGCTAGAGAACGTCTGTTTGCTGAGCCTCATATTTGACTGCACTCGTCAGCCTTTTCTGTTGTATGCAAGGTGGACCAACCTTGTTTCTCTGTACTTTAAATGCAATATGCATATCTGACACACATGCATATTACACTGTTTCCCAGCCCTTTTTTTACAGTGCTTTTCTGCATGACAATTTAGCCTCAAATCTAGCTAAAGATTTTTGTTGTTTGGGAGAGAAAATATCACTTACTGAGATTGATTACTCACACTGAAAAGGAAATACAATTAAAAGAATGGCAGAGATCTACAGGATCAATGCAGTCCCATTAAAGGAAAACACTTTTCATAGTTTTTACATGTTCCAATGAGACTCATGCGAAACCCTTCACTGTACTTACTGAAATTAAGCAAGCCAGAGGAGGCTCCCTTGTTTGCCTGTCCTTTTTCTCAGAAAGGCTCTGTGCAGACAAACATGTTAGAAGCCTGAAATAGTCTAAAGTATGGTACAAAGAGCCATACATGGGCCTGCCAGCTTGACAGGGAGAAATACTACTGGAAGTATCAAATTCTAAAACCTTGGAGCTTTTAGCTTGATGTCTGAGGCTTGGTGGTATCAAAGCATAGCTTCCACTTCGAGAATTATTGGTGTGTCTTTTAAGTTATTGGTACTTCTGAGCAAGGAAGCTGGTTTGAATACAGTGAAAAACTGCATATGTCTACAAAGGATGCTTTTCATTTTCACATTTAGTTTTGGGGGTTTTTTTTAAGTAGAAAGATGTCATTCACATGAGAAATGCAGAGGGATTCTGTGACACCTACTCCATGATTGTTCAGAGTAGTGAATTCCGACTATATATTGCTGGAGAAAAACACAAATTAATCCTGGAGAGTAATCCCAGTAAAGCCAATAGCGTTATTTTAATAGATTAATTTAACACATTGTTTCTGTAAGCATAATACTTGATCCTCCTTTTATTTATAGTGCTGTAGACTGGGGGAATGCCATCAAATCAACCAAGTGACATGGCTGCTGATGAGAGGATAATCAAGCCCTCTGCAATGTCCCATTTCTCCTTCCAAAACCCTACAGAGAGCATGTAAGAGTCTCAAATGGCATGGACAAATATTGTGATGTGTAGTGTATCATGTCGTTGAACTATTTAGTAAAGAGTCTCTTTCACTTATATCCTGTGACATAATTGTAGTTTCCAAACAATACATCATTAACATCTGAATATATAACACAGATGAAGAATGAAAGCTTTACATCTGCATAACGACATTCACCAGGGCTGTGTTCAAATGTCTTTGCAGCCTGAAAATAGCCAGAGAGATGCTGTCGTAATTATTGTGATTTGGAGAGAAGCAGGCAAAGGACAGACTCACAAACGCATACTCTATCCATCTGAAACTACAGAGGGAATTTAAAATACATAGCATGTAATTATGCAGATGTGATTTTAATGAGGGCTCCCCAACCGTGTTTATTTTCAGATTTTGTAAGGTTAAAATCTAAGAAAAGGGCCCTTCATCCAGACTCAGATCACTTGGGTTAGTTGCATCGTAATTTATTCCATGGTTGCCATGACACAACAGATGAGTTAAAACCTGAATTCTCATCACTGCCAACCTGAATTGAATTCAAATTTATAATATCCTACCAGCAATCCACTAGCACCACTGCAGAGAATAACTGACATTGCTTAACACTAAAAGAAAAAAAAGAAATCAAATTACTGTTTAGTGCTGTCTAATTCCATGGGAAAAATACATAAAGATGGATACATCTGACATCCATTTTATTAATAAGACTATTTTTAGTAGATAAACTAGTCAAGAAAACAGCGGGAGTTTAATAAAGTATACATTAGTAGAACAATTATGGAGTAGTTGCAGCAGACTGTTCCCTCTGATAGTGAGCAGTAGAAAACATTGTTCAGTTGGAACACAATATAGCAATGCAGTATTTAAGTGAATAACAAATTTCATGGTGAGTTAGCCTCTAAGTGATATTCTGCAAAGCAGGTTTTGAAAAACTTAGGGAATGTCTGATATATTTCCATTTTCCTTCTGCCCTTTCAATAGCACATTTACCAGTGAAGGATCTCAAGATCGTCAACGGTTTTATAATCTTCCTCCTGTATAAGGAAGTATTAATATACGTATTTTGCAGACAGGGATGCAATCTAGATTTTATGACTCAGTCAAGTGAAGCCAGAGTAAGGAACTGAGCCTGTACATCCAGAGCTCCTCTCCTTCTATATGAACAACTCCTGTTCTACACACGTATGCTTAAATGCCCCAGATGAAGGCATTTCAAGAGAATAAAAAAAATTTTAAAAAATACATCAAGCATTTTCTTTAATTGCAAAACAGACTATTACATACATGTTTGAAAGTCCATTTCAATATTATACACCTTTTTACCTACTAAAGTACTAACAGAGTCCTCAAACCTGTAGAAATACTGAATATGTGACAGGTATCCTAGATAATTTATGTTTAAGACACTCATGGAAACACAACGCTTTCACCTTCCAAACTGCCAACTGGGCCCAGGCTGAAAGTTTTAATAAATCTGGTGTTAATCCAGAAGCCCCTAAAGATAACAGATATCCTTTCATCAACATCAGCTGGTGCTGGATCAGTCCCTATAAACTCAAGTGCTAACAGATGCACAAAATGATTGTAAGAGATGAAACAAAAAGGAGCTGCTCTGGCTATGACATCTCACTTTATTCCCTTTTGTCTGTACATTTTGGTAACCGCTCACTATAATTATTGAGGCTCATAAAAAATAGATTTTATACAGTAACATGTTGGCTACTGTGTTTTGTTTCAAAATAACTTACGGGTACTGTATTTCCCCACTGCATTATTAGTCCATTGCAGTAATAAAGCTGTCACACACACTACGTGACAGACCACTTTACATTACTGTAACTGCCTTTTTTTTGGTATTATAACAGTTTGCAACTTCATATCATCTTCATAAATGTGATCAATAGCAATAACAACGTTGCAAGACAGCTCATTTTTTCCCCTGCAACCCTAAGTGTTACCTTACCATTGGTGGTAGCTCTACTTCGATTCTTTTCTCCTAGTTTTACACTATTAGTTTGTTAAACTTCACGTAAACAAAAACCACGCCAGTGTTCTGCTGCAGCCCTGAGAGCTGGAGCAGATGCTGAACGGCGCATTTCCCGCTGCTAGCGTTGCAACTTTGCACATAGCACAAAGTAACCGAGTTCCACTGGCTTCCTGCCTGCACAATATTTGTACAAAATGCTCAATCTGAACTTCAGTAGGAATTAAATATGTACTTGTATTTCTTGCTGAATCAGGAATATAAGACTACCCTTAAACACTTGTGCTTCAAGCATCCATGTGTGATGGCTGTCACATGACGCCTGTCACATCACCAAATATCTGGCTTGAACATTGCATGTTCCCCAGGGCCCAGTACAAACCAAAATGCCTGATGCAAACATACCTGGCAAGCTAACAGTGCCAGAGCCTCAGCAGGAGAAAATCCATGAAAATTCAGGAAAAAAAGGAACAATATCAATTCATACCCATCAAGATGGTGACCATGTAGCTAAATAAAGCCATAATAATTTAGGCCTGTAACTGTACAACTGGATTCTATCTACTAGAGGAAGTGTTAACAACCTATAGACAGTTTGAAAAAGCAAGCAAGGGTTTGGGCAGATAAATCCTTTTCAATGCTGAAGCAAACTGTAAAATTGAAGTTGAACATGTATGACTGGTTAGGTTAATCAACACAGCTATTGCTAAAACTTGGGCATTTTGAAGTTAAAAAAAAAAAAGTACCACAGACTCTGCTAAATGCAAGTTTGTTAAAGTAAGCTTAAAAAGGGGAAAAACACCCTTGTACATTATTTTACTTATCATTGCTTAATTACGTTGATTATAAACCACACAGTTTGGTGAACTGGAAATGGAAAAACACCATTGCCAGCCTGCACGTTTCTATTGCATGAGGTTCCTGTATGTGTGCTTTGCTTTGAGTAATTCCATTAATGTCAGCCAACTCTTAGATAAAGCAGGTACGCAAGTGTTTACAGAGCTGTGGCCTGAATGGATGCTGCCGCAGGGAGGAAATATTTGCCAACAGTGTCATGCAGCATAACACCACAAGCAATTTTTGTCTCAGAAATATCTATTGTCTTGATGTCGCAGGTGGGTGGATGGCTGTGTCTGATATTTCACAGGTACTTTGAGATAGTTCCTAGACTGACAGGGCTATCTGCCTCACTTGTCGGTTAACCTGAACTTATGGATATATAACTTCCTAGCTGCATCTTTCTGCCTCCCTATTCAGCTACGTGACCCTTGCCAATGAAAGAGCATGCATCCCCAAGCTGGTTGGCAATCAAAGCAACAGCAGGAGCTAGACATGTCAGCCTCCACATTCCCAATACAGCTTTAGCTGATCTATAACAGTTACAAATCAGTCCTGGTCCTTTAGCTCTAGAAAATTTCATTCAGTGTATCCTTACTCTGACCTCTTTTTCCCTGCTCCATTTTCTCCCTAGACATTGAACACTCATCTGAAAGATGATACTGTTGTTCTTCTCAAAAGCAACATATCCTTACTGTCTTTACCAGCATTGCTTTCTCCCCCCACCTTATTCTTTTACTTTCACAAGGAGTCCTTAACAAAACTGTATTCATTACACACACTCAGCTCATCCTGATTAGTATGACAGCTTCTCAACACTAAGCACCAGGGTGCATCAGTGGAGAGAAAGCTAACTGCTTCTTTGAAGAATGGCTATTATTAATAAGGATTTGTTGCAATTTTCCTTATATAACTCTGTTGCGCTGAGAGCTGGACGAAACGCAGCCTATGGATTTAGTCAGATTTATGCAAAACTTGCCTTTCCACAGGTTTATGTGTACCTCAACTCTTTTTTTTTTTTTTTTTTAAACAAATTTGCCAGTGTTCACATGGAGGTTTTGTGAGAGAGAGAAGAGTTGTGAAAGGATATGCTGGTGCTTCACAGAAACAAAAAACAGAATGACCTTCGCCCAGCCACTAAATCTATTCTCCCCAAACTTAGAGAAATTAAGTTTAATTAGCAGCTGTGGATCCCAATAAATCCATAAGATCTGGAGATGTGACCAAATTCCTATAGAAAAATGGACTTGACAGAAGAAGTCTCATGTAAAAAATCAGAATAAAGTAAAAGGAAACTATGGCAAAAGGGAAAGTGGTGTAGTGACAGTGTGATGGATGGGGAAAAAAACCCTTGCAGTGATCACTTTGATAATAAGGAATTTCTGAGTGCTGGGCACCAACAGAAAGTAATGTTAATTTAAGACAGAGCATAACCTTGCAGAATGCAGGCTGACGGCACTGACTCAAGTGACAGCTCTGCAGACTATGGTTGTCATTGTACTGACACCATGAAATATAGGTAATGGCAGAGCATCTTGATCTATGGTAGAGCTGCTCTGTGCTGTTTGGCTGAAATTAGACCCTGAGGAGAAAAAAAAAAAAAAAAACACAAGGCTCACGTGAAGATAGTTAACTGTTGCTGTTTTTAAAATACAGCTGTAATTGGGTTCATGCTACCCAAACATGTATCAATCTTAAATACAAGGCTGCATGAAGAGAAGACAAACTAGAAGATGATGGAATTTAGTTAAGCTTGCATGCCTAGTCCCACACTTATTTTTATTTACCCTGAAGAGACTTTCCTGAAGAAATTCCCTGCCATAAGGATTTCCAAGGCCGCGTAGCTCTGTTCAAAGCAAAAGACAAGTTTGTATGCAAGTTCTTGCCAGAGAGGGGGAAGAATATCTATTAATCAAAGGTAACCATTACAATCAGAGTTATTTGAAAATATGGAGAAAGAGAAGAAAAATCTGACTTTGACAGTTAAACTGCATTTGCAGTTTATCCTGTCTGGTAAAATAGAATCATCATAGTTTTAAAGAAAGAGATGGCATACAAGGAGCAAAAGTGACTTCTTCAAGCTCATACAGGGAGTCTGTCACAGGCAGAAAATTCAACCCAAAACTTTCTCGCAGAGCTATCTATTTTGCCTAGCCTTGCTTGTGTTCAAGGTGCTATTCCCAATTTCTTCTCATATTTGACATGCAAAGTCATTTTTACTGAGCTCCACTCACAGGCAGAGGATAGAGACTGCAATTATCTTCATATCTCTATGCGGACAGTAATAATGCCATTACAGATTGTTCATTTTAATAGCAAATATTGCTGTTGTTCAAGTCATCTTTGCAATACACTGGAAGCATGTGCAAAGTGTTCTCCTGTGTCACATCTAAACAGGACTTTGGTCTCAGATTGCAGCCACTCATGCTTCTCAGTTCACAAAAGCAGAACGAGTTTCCATCATTTCATGGTGTGATGACCGCTAAGCCAGCAGGAGCTGGGGGTTTCACTAGGAGCCCAAGGTATGTGTTGGACAAATTTGTTTGGATCTAACCCTTTGGAGCAATCCAAGGTCAGGCAAGAAGTCATTGCAAGGAAGGGAAACAGATATTAGTGAAAGGCAATTAAGAGCATAACTTAAATCCACAGCTGCCTGGAAACATGGGTCATGTGGCCTTTTTAATGTCATGCAAAGTAAGACCAAAGCATTCAAGATTCTGGCCATGCATCCTTTTCAAATCAGCTGCTTGACAAAAACCTTCACTCAGTCCTTTGAACAGACTCACAAGACGTAGTTTTAGCTTTCTTGCAAAGGCTCGTAGCAGAGCCTTTTTAAAGGTTTCTGATCTGTAATACATTCAGATGAATAGCTAGGAAAAACTAGCTATTTGACCATGAATGAAGGTATGTGAGTAGCCTCATTGCCTTGCAGAGACCAAAGTGTGTCCCAAGAATATGCATGCTATGAAAAAAACACTTTGAGTCTCATATTCTCAGCTAGGTATCGAAACTGGGTTCTCTTAATTCCAAAGCAATATCTTATCACAATTGGCAAGACTCGGGACGAGAAGAATAAAACTACTGAAGTGCCTCCTGTTAGCTATACCACCATGACAATAATTCTTCATTTAAAAGAACTAGTATAGACAAATACCCAGGTTGAGCAATGATATGCTGGTAACAGTAAATTAGCTGGTATGAAGGCATTTAGTGAGTCCCCAAAGGGCTTGTGTTCTACTGTTTCTCACTCCACCACTACAATAATGTAATCAGCCAAGCAACATTGGGGAATCCAGAGCACTTCCCAAGGTGCCACCATGGTCCCTGGTGCCCTGTGTGCTGGTGTCTCTCTGTGCGAAATGACAGAAGAATTAAATTAAGCAAAAGACCCACGCAAAATAAAAGACAAGGAAAAAAGAGCATTCTCCAATCACTCATGCCCAAGTTTCATACCAGTGAACATGTGAAAGTACTTCTAAGAGGAAGAAAATGCCAAGGACCAGAGAAAATGAAAATATGAAAATTAAGATTTTGGTCACATGACTTATAAAGGTGACTGCCTGGTGAAGCAATTACTCACAGATGCACAAGACACAGAAATCAAAACAAGTATGAATCAGGAGTATAGAAGAGCTGGTAGAAAGCAAGAAGCTGAACAATAAACAACTACGGAGAGATTCAATTTGTCATATCCCCAGCCCTTTAAGGGAGAGTGACTGATGGACATGATAACATCTATATTATCTGCGTGTCTTACCCTAGGTATCAAGGAATCCAACACTGTCATGGCTTGAAGCAAAATTAATACTAAGAAGAGGTTTGATTATTAAAAGGGTAGAGTTATTTGTAGAAATGAAAATCATCTGACTAAAAAAGCTACCAAAACATATAGCTACACTTGTGACACAGAAATCTATATTAACCAACTGCTTATTTTCAATCTGCAAGTTCTGCCCCATGAAAAATTGCAGCTTAATTGTGCAAGTTGCCAACCCATGATGACAGGCTACTTTTGGTTGTTGAAAGAGCCTGCTCTTAAACATAATTAAGTCACTAATCTTAAAATCACTAATGATTTAAATCAACTTAAAGTCACTAATAATTTTTAAATTGTTTCTACCTTACTGAATATTTTGCTTTAAAACAGATATTTCACTAGGCATGATACTTGCTTTTTCCAAGCAGATGTAAAGCACTAGAAAGGAAGACACTGCATTTGACCCACAGAGATTGTGAAGATGAAGAAAAAAGACTTTCTTTTTTAAATAATAATAAAAAAGGGCTACAAATATGTGAACAAATTGGCAGAATAATCTGTAAGCTATAATTTACAAGAGCGCTACATATTTCACACTTGTCATTTAAGAGAGACAATTACAGAGCAAAAGAGCCCTGGTGCTGTGGGAGTGTGTCTTAAACTGCGAATTTATGCTTGCTTTATATGTATTAAAATGTATATGAAAAAAGAAAACTCATGAGGATTTGTTGATGCAACAAATGCTTTGATGACATTTAAGAAAACAGGCTATTTACCTCAAAACATTTGTATTATAACACGTTCAGTTACTATCTACATTTCTGTTTGAAAATGTCCTCTAAGCCCTCAGACAAAATAAATGGAGTTTCTCTTAAGTTGTAACTGCTCTTGACAAAAGTAATTCTGCTGTACAATGAGCAAGACCACAAATATCTATAATTAGCATGCTTAACTGTAATAATTAAACACTTGAATTTTCAATTCACATAGCCTAAACTGCCTCCACATTATATTACAGATGCACCTCAGGAATAGAGCTGCTGGGAAAACAGTTCTGCCTGATGAAAAACTAAATGTTATAAAATGTGTTATTTCTCCCCAAATTGGATTAAAAATACAGACTTTTTTTTTTTTTCTAAGTGGATGCTGGGCTAAGAGAGACAATGCCTACTGTAAAATGGATAGATACATACTGGTTAAGGTTTTATGTCTACTCTGCTTTAGAAATCACAGGCACAAAATGGCACATTACCAAGGCACTCAAGATAGATTAGAGATGTTAGAAACCTTCATGTGAATCCTACTCAACGAGAGCATTGGATGGGATTTTTTTATGTAGTTTGGAATACTTTGGTCTAGAACTTAATGAATTAGGTGGCCTTTTAATTATCCCAGTAAGATGCAGTTACATTTTAGAAATTATTTTATTTCTTTCATTCCATCAGCTTTAGAGATAATGGAAAGACATAAAAAGTGCAGTAACAGCCAGGTTTAAACAGTTGTTCTGCACAAGTCTGAGTGTTTCATAATCCCCTTTTATACTCCTCTTTGTGTAAAATAGCAAGGACAACATTATTCCCAATCCCTACCTTGCCCGCTGAGACTCCAAGCACAAGGACTGGAGACTTCGGAAGAAGGTGAAAGGATTTCCAGTCTTGTAATATGACTCCAGAGACAGCACTAGCATTCTCCACAAGCACACTTACTGCATTTAAGCAATTTAAGTTGGTATTTTGTGCCAAATAGCAGAAGATATTAAAGTAAGAGGAGACTTTTTGGTCACTTTTTTCCTCTAGTAATATTTCCTCAATTCCTTTCTCCAAGCTAGCTGCATACTTAAGAAATGGCAAACAAGGCTTACCCTGACCACTGTGTCATTACCATTTTCTTATGCAATTAAGAAACAATAACAGGGTCAAATAAAGTTTAGCAAATAGCTTGTTTTAGTATGTACACCACAAAGAGCTGACTTAATTAAAGGGCTACTTTCATATCTGAACAAGAAACTTAGGGGTATCACTGACAGCAGTCATCAGTGATTCACCCAGAAAGGTCAGCCACTCCCAGGAAGAAAAAAAAAAAAGAACAAAAATAGTCCTGCACTTTCAATCCCATTCCAGGATTTTACTAGTTCTTCAGAATATTTGCTGCTTTTCCTGCTGCTGAGAACAATATGCTATCTCCAGAGAAACCCTTATTTGGAAAAGTTGCTTTTACAAAGGCAGTTGCAGTTGTGTTAAGTGTCTCAGATGCAGGTGAGAGTTCTAACAGAGGCCATGCTGCTGAGCCCCGCCTCTGAAAATAAACTTTCTGCTCTATAGGGAATGCAGCTGCCCTTCTCATTTCCTGCAAATTCTCTTTGATGCAAAAGGACTTTAACCATTTATGCTGAATGCTGATGATATCCCCTTCACAAGCCTTCCAGACAGTTACTGCACTGCACACAGCTTTATTGTCCTTGTAGGGACAGATATGTTAACTCTTGTATTTGTGTTAAGAGGTTAGTGTATGCCATGCCTGCGATGATGACAATGCATTCATATACATCCTTCTATCCAAGGCTGCTCATGAGCAAATCTCCATACAACACCTGTGGGGTAGGGAAATACGATCTTTTTAATTCCTTTCTTTCCCGTCCATGACATGACACTGAGAAGTCAGAAATATTTTAAGCATGTGCACTGGGTTTATTCAGCAAGGAGATGAAGGATAGCAAAGAACACATAAAGAGTCCACACCATGTACCACGTCTGGCTATTAATACTGAAACACAGGCAAAGAGCAAAGTAACCCCAAAACTCACGAATAATCATGGGCAGGAGAGTTGCCAAGGTGTATGCAAATGCATGCTGCAGCCTGTGCTACTGTTGCTCAACATGATGTTAGCCAACGTTCACTAGATTTTTGTCTACCTGCCAGTGCATGTAATTATATCCACACTGAAACTGTGTTCACATTGGAAGGTGGGAGGGAGGAGGGGGAGATATTTGGCTAGCAATACACAACAGGACGCACTTATGTGTGATGGTTGGTGGAACCCTGCAGGGCTTTAGGTCCATGTCTGATGTATCAGGGCATAATAAGAGTTGTTAGTACACCCCAAGCCCCCAGGTCTGACACTTGAGCCTTCCTCCAACAACCTGCATACATAGCTCTATTTTATACATCCCTTGTACTGGGAGACTGGGGTAGGAAGTCATTGATTTTAAAAGATATAGCAGAGCCCAGAAACCATTTTGCTGATATATTTCATTCTTCCTTTTGCTGCTTGTTTGCACTGGTCTGCATATCTAATGAACTGTCCTCAGGTTAACCCCAGACATGCACATCTCATAATTACTTCAGGTGTCCCATTCTGGCCGGGCTGAAAATTTCTTTTCGTGATCACTGTGAGTAAGTTCACCAAAGAAAGAGGGCATTTTGACAGCAGAATGCCTTGAAATCCAATTTTACTGTCAGACTGAGGCTACCAAAGTTCGGTCTCAAAAGCAGATCACATGGGAATAAAAATGTACCTACCAGCTGTAAAACCGGAGATTCATAAAAATTACTCTAAAAAAACCTAGCAAATTTAGTTGATCTAGTTTTCTTTGATCAAATTGAATAGTTGAATTATATCCCTGCTGTAGAAATCAAAGAAATCTTCATCTTCCTTTTAGGTACTGCAGTACACAATCTCTTCCCCAGCTACCTAATTCTGCCAGCTGGCATTGAAAGAGTACACTCCATTCACACTAACCAAATGAAATAAATAATTTTTCATTTCAAGTATTCAAACAAGTCCCTAAACAAAAAGCTATTCCAAGGTTGTCTGAAAAATGTTGAGAGCGTGCCTGAAGGAAAAGTACAGTAAAAAAAATCTAAACTCTTCAACTTGAGTTTTGCATTTTAAAACAGAAAAAAGTAAAAATATATTACATATTAAATTAAGATCCCTCACCAGTAGCCAGATCAAATTAGATTGTAACAGCTAGTGTAAAAAGACTGGACTATAGATAATTTGGCTAGGTTAGGTAGATACTAATCCGTTATAATCTAGCCAGATACTGAAAAGTATAATTATAGCTGATGTCTAGATAGAAAGGCTGATATAACTCATGCAGCTACCCAGTCACAACTCTGCAATCATATTCTGTAACACAAGAAAATCCAAACTTCTGTTCCCTTGATTAAATACATGCCATTGGTGTGCCCGTAAACCAGTGTCCACCTTGACAGAGCCCTCATTGCAGCCGTCAAGGAGCACAGGTATTCTGATGAATTACCCCCTATCTGGAGCTCAGACCTCAAAAACACATTCCGAGGGCCACCAGATATAGTGGATCCTTACGGCCTTTCCAATTGCTGTGGTCGGTGTTTTGCCATCTGCCACTGGACAGGGTCTCTCCTTGAGTCTAAGTCAGTGGGCACGGCACTGTGTGTCAGCTGTCGGTGGATCAGCCTCTAATGACTCTGGTCCTGCTCTCGCACTGCCACTCATCTGCACTGAATTGCACAGGGGATGGCATCTGCCATTAGTGAGAAAAGGGCTTGAAGGTTCACATTTCCCACATCTTCGAAAAGTTGTGATTATGTCCCTCGAAATGGCCTCTCTGTTCCCATCTATCCATTAGAAGGTCTCCTCCCTTCCTAAACAGGAAGACTCCTGAATTTAGAGGCACTCAAGTCTCCACATAATTGATTATCTAAGAGGATTGTAAGTATTTTTTCTCACATAAAAAGACATCCGACTGCCCCAGTGTACTGTCTAGTAAGAATTTCTCTCTTTTTCCTTAGAACTATATTTCTTCCTAATGCTTGCTTTAAGGCTCCATGTTTTTAATCATATGCTAACAGGCAAAAGATGTTTGAGAAGGTTTTCAAAACCTCAGTGACAGCTTGTGTGTCATGTTGTCACAGAGGTCTAGTTCAAAAAAAGCTCCCATTAAACCTAAATTTTTGCTGAAACTGTATACCGGTCCTACTAATCAGTACATTGTTGGTATAAAACTGTCTCTTCCTAACTAGCAACTTTATTAAAATCAATCCCAACACACCTCACTATCAAGTGAAAATACTGGTGTCGAGAATTCTGGCTGAAAGTGTAGGATAACAGAGTTAGATGTTTATTTCAGTGTAACTGGTTTCCAGATGTGTGTCAGACATGGCTTTGCTGGGTCCATGAGGATTTCTTACAGACAGGGCAGCTCTAGTGGTTCTCTGCCGTGGCTCTCAGCAAGCAGATTTTTAATTGAATTTCATTCCCTAGTTCTTGTCTTTGGATGGAAATATATAGATTAATTTCCTGTACTTATGGCAGAGCTCTGAATAACCACATGGGAACAGGTGGCAGAAAATCCCAGCAACTTCCAAGCACAGTATAATATTCTGAACAGTGATACCCCAGTGGGAGAATAACCTCAACCTTCCTCCCCCTCCTACCCATGATTTAGCTATAAAAATGCTATTGTGCATTGTCACCTTTGGGAAAGTGATGGGTTGAGAAGACTAAAAGGGATATACACTCTCCATATTCACAGCATGAACCAACTATTGGGACATAAAAAGAAAAATCTGCAGGTAATTTGCCCACACCTCACCCATATAACAGAAATAACAGCACTGCTGCTCTACCCAGCTTAGTATTAAAAGGATAAACACACTGAAAGCATTGAGAGTATCAGACATTGAAATGGGAGCCATATAGATACCCATGGCAGTCAATGGTTATTGATGGGTTTCATGTACAAAGCTGGGCATCCAGCACCAACCATGCCTGGAGCAAGGTGCTGAGCAAGGGAAATCCTCACTCTGCTCCAGAGTGGCATATCTTACTAACTGTCTTCTTTACCACTTACTAAACTATGTTTCTGAAACATGAATTTAAAAAATATCCTTCTCAAACCTTCATTTTATCATCGGTCCTCAGGTGTCTCTATATATGTTGGGGAAGAAGTAACATGAGCTGCTTCTTTTTGCATTCAAGTGAATCAATTTGTTTTGGAATGCCATTTTTTAATCATTCCCCAGTTGAGAGCTGGCAATGCAACCTTTCAGGCTGGTTTCAGGACTAATTATGGCAGATTTATAAGGGAGATACAGATGAGATCTTAACTATGGGATTGTTAATGCATTGCTACAGTAAGCCCAGAAACATTGAATGATTTTTATTGGAACATACGTATTTCTTCAAGATGGTTCATGACATTTTATCAGATTCGCTTCTGTAAAGAAAGTTTTCATATTATAACTAAGCTATTTTACTGTTGCTGTGGTAACTACAGCACCAGTTAAAAAAGGTAACCGCAGAATAAATGCAATTGCTATGTAAAACTCATAGCCAAGTTTTCTTTATTATCTAAACAAGGAAAGAGCAGTGCTAGAAATATAAATGAATTAAAATTCAGCAGCAATAGCAGTTGGAAATCCAAAATTAAAACTCATCCTTTCAATTCACTGTCCAGCATCAACTGCCTGTCATCCACTTGATTTTTGTTGGAGTAGTGTGACCAGTTGCTGTCTGTATTTTTGAAATCATCAGCTATTTTTTGATGCTCAGAGACCCCAACTTCTTTCAAGCCCAGAATTTTACAGCCACAAACCATCAGATTAGTGATCTATCCGAGCTGAATGATTTTTGATACTACTTTGTTTTAAAGAAAGTATATTCACTGCAGGTTAATTTTCTCTGGCTCATTTTCATTTAAAAATACCCCGCTTTGCACTTGTTCTATATTTTCAGTCCCATATCTCAAAACAGTGCACAATGTAGGACAAAATGGTGTGCATAAACTCCTGGCTTCATCAAAGTGAGTAGAGGTTTTTTCCATCACCTTCAGTGAAGCCAATATTTACCCAGACTTTCCAAATTAAAAGAAATATCAAGAAAGTGCAGAAATCCTGCGAATTTATCCTAAGTCTAGTAGTAAGTCGGACCTTATGCAGGTGTAGACATTTTGTGGCATTCTCTTCTGAAACAGGGCAGTGATTTAGTGCATTACCAACTATAGGTGTGTCATATGTTAAAACCTGTACTGTACGCTCAAGAAAAGCTCTGTTGTAAAGAGATTTGCCCAAAACAAGTCTATACTACCAGGATGAAGATTACTATTATAATAACAACACCCCAGAACAAACTGTAGTATCAGAACTCCCCTGTACCAATGACCATACAGACATTGCATAAAGAGACAGTCCCTAACAAAAATCTATCAGCCTAGACTTGTTAAATCAGGAACTTAAAGGACAACTGAGACAAAACATCGTGTTCCAGAAGGCACATTAGAGTCAAAAGACCCAGGATCTTTCTCCAAGGATTGACTGTTTCTCAGTACAATCTAGGCAGAGGTAAAAGGAACAGGGGTGAACTGCCAGGAAGACTGGAATAATGATGGACAGAGCTGCCCTGTTAGAAATTTTCAAATCAGACCTTGAAACAAGTCTAGAAGCATTTCATAATCATGCCTGCTCTCACTCAGCAAAATTTATACTGTGGCATTAAGTTTGAGGAAGGAAAGCTGTGGAACAGTAGCACCCGCTGGAACCAACGTCATCTCCTTTAATCAAGGAAAATAACATTCATAAATCATTTGGTATTTTAACTTATTCAACAATGATGGTTACAGTCAATGCATGCTATTTTACAGCCTCCATTTACTCTCATATGCAAATGAATTTTTCTTAGAGCATATGACAATAAATATTGCATACAGAACTACTAGATTGCTTCCACTTCCTTGAAATGAGCTGTTGCTCATGGTTGTACACTAATAACTGCACAGAAAAGCCCTTAGGACAAATAGCGTTATGTGCAAAATGCAGCCCCAGCTTGCTGTTTTCAAGTCTACTAAAAAGTTGTCATTTTCCCTTCGGTTCTGTGGGACCTCCCTGGAAGGGTTTGCACACATGTACAGTAATGACACAAGTTAATTGCACAGTCGCTGAAATAATGCATGAGTCTTGGGGAATGAGACCTCAGAAAGGTCACAGACTCACTCATTATCTCTTTGCTTTCCTTTGTTTCTGTACTCTGCCCTTTTTCATCCTGAGAAAATGCTTCTGAATGCTAATGCCACAGTGCTTGGCATCCTCTTCACCAGTCATGTCAGCATAATTAATTAGGATGGTAGAACAAACACCATCTCACACAGGTCAGGTAAACCCATTCTGACACCAAAGAAAGAGGAGACACAGCAGAATGACACAAAGGACCTAAACACATTGCCAGGACTCAGTAAATAATAAAATATAACAGCTGGAACGAATGGGATGAAACAAAAAGCAATGCAGCCTGCCTATCACTGGAAATGTATTATACTGTGGAGTCACCTCCCAGGAAAGATGCTGGAAACTAGACCAACTGGAGGTTTGAAGCTCTCCATAAGCAGAGTTACACCTTGCCTTTAGGCACAATGTGAGCACAGAATAGCGTACGAAAGCATTTATGGCTCATTTTCCCTTTTGCTTCTGTCTTGCTGACTGTCAGCAAGATTGGCACTGAAATATTTTCCTACTGGTCTGATTGCTCCTAGACCTTACCAATGCCTGCAAACCCTTTCTGGGGACTCAGTTAACTAGAACAGAAGTATTAATTTGTTTCTTTTCATCCTTTTACACATATGCACGCACCCATATTGCAAAAAGGTCATTAGAAATAATATAGCTTTTAATACAGTACAGAATTTTTTTTGCATCTTCAGTGAACTGGTTTTGCTCCTCAAGCATAACTTCACACACACTACCACCTCTGTGATTAATACCACGCCACTGAGACTACAACCTTGGAGGCAAAAAGCGTGCTAGTTCTGACAAACAGAAGCAAAACGCTATCGCTGCTTACAAGATGTTAGTCATGCTGAGATGCCAGTATCCCTCCTCAGTTAACACACGCACCTACGAGAGCTGCTGCTGCTGTATTTTGGGCTTATAAATAGAAGGAAACACTCCTCTAAGTCAGAAGTCACTCTGACAGTCAAACAGTTGCCCTGATGGGAGGATTGAAAGCAGTATTCTTGCAGAAAAACCTTCCCAGTGTCTATCCGGCCACACCATTAGCTTGTCCTTACTGCACAGTTAAGCTTAATTAAAGCAGATTTTCCCCAGGATCCCACGCCTTGCTCGATCTGGGTGTCAAACAGGCAATCACTGGGACCAAGAGTAAAACAGTTAATGAGGAAAACTGCCTCACCACTCCAGACTTGCTCACCCTGGTGTTTCTTCACCCTTTGTGAAGTCATTTACATTTGAGCACAACTGATGTTAAATGCTTTTAATTTGGCAGCAGTACAGATGCTCTTTGCCTCAGCATATTAGCCCAAAACATACAGTGCCAAAGAATAACTGTTTTGAATGGAGGACTATAAGCAACACACATTTCCCCCTACATCGCAGCAGTAGGAGTGCACACAGTTATGTTTCAAGAACTAACCTAAGGGCCAAGAACATCTCCCCAACATGGATGTTATTTTATTTTCTGTTAATCGCCCTGCAGAGGGAAGGAAAAATTGCTCTCATTGTACAGGAAAAAGAAGCCGCTAATATAAATTTCAGGTTTTAAAACTTCCTTTCTTACATAAGACAAACTTTGGGGGAGGAATGCTAGTTTCTGGATCTCTCATATGCCTGGTCAAATCTAGTATTTTTAAATAGAAACTGTAAACTAAACAACTTCAAATGTCAAAATGTTTGCTTTGTGGTATTAATATATTGATTCTTATGTCCTCTGACACATGAAGAACACAATTCCATCGATGGAGTGGAAAAGTACATTTCTGATTACTTTAAATGTCAATACGGTCAAAATGCTATGTCTGATATCACGTCAAAACATGATATTCCCTTCCTTTCATCAGAATCAGATTGTGCGTACGTAGGGGAGGGGAATACCTGCTTTCGAGACCATACAATTGAAGGAAAACATCTGAAACACGAAAGCCTGAAGAGACAGCTCTGAATTTTGCTGTCATTTGTTTGCTGTCTGTCAGCCTTTAACAGATTAGGCTGAACTCAGAGCAGAAGTCCTTCTGGAGAAAGAAATTGAGATTGAAGCAGAGAACGGACAAACTCGGAACTGAATTATATTAACCAGTGGGACAACCTAAGAGAAAGGAAGAGTTAGTCCTGGCAGACAGACAGAAACATTAGCATGGGAAGAGAACCAAGTCTTTACTGCCTTTGGACAGAGGAAAGCAGACCAACAACAGATAGGTATCACTAGTGAAACCCAGCTGCTGCAACTGGCAGATGGGTTGTAGGTACCAAAACCCAATATAGCTATTGACACTATGATTTTTAGTATGAAGAGATTAATTTCCGTCTTCAGGGTCAACTTTGAACACAGCTTTTACATCTCCCTTGAAAATCCATTAGGATGCTATAAGATGTAGAGAACTTGCAAAGCACTTGTAAAGCATGTAGACTCAGTGCAGGGCTGTGTTGTGCTGTGGCAATGGGAGATATTTCCATTTGCAGTTGTCTTCACTGCCATTTTTAATACTGTTGTTGTAGAGGTCCGCATCTCTATTTTCTACAGCACGCGAGAGAGGCTCTAGCACAGCTACTCAATAAGTTGAGCTGCTTCCCTCAGCTCTGTGGGAATTTATTTCTTCCTCCCAAAAAGATGCTTTTCAGTTTCAAACAAAAATGGGTTTGTCAACTGGATGGATTTGATAGTTAGATAAATGTGTTTTATCAACGGAATGGATTAGGCTGTTTGCATTTTGTCACCACAATCTCAATCTATCCTGCCAATAAAACATATTTCATCAAAGCTTTAGGCCAACATGCTAACAGAATGTGTTTTGTCAACAGCCTAAATCCACCCTGTCAACAAAATCCATTCAGAAGGAAAATAACTCAATCTCTTCTGTCAACATCAGGAGTAAAATCTTGGTTGTCAGTGTATAAAAAACAAAACCAAACCCCACAGTTAACCATCCATATTTCAGGCCAAAATAAGAAAAACAGAAAAGCATCCATCAACTTAGCATATGTAAATTAAAACAGTGGGAAAAATTAAATAATGCATTAATATTTCCTGGTGTGACTGGGGTGTGATCAAGCTATGGAAGTGTCCAGGCTGACGCCTGAGATTTCTACTGACCAGACCTCAGAACTGAATTGAACATCTAGATCCCAGAGATACTGGATGCTGAATATGTGTTTATTAAGAAAACTCAAAGGCTCAGTAGGCAAATTACAAAAATTTGTAGAAGACTGAGACCCAGAAAGCTGATTTCTCTTGCTGACAGAAAAATCACAGTGGTAGAAACAAACAAAATTGTATTGTGGGCTCCATCCTGTCCTTCGTGCTTTAATTAGAACTTGCAAATTGAATGGACTGATCCAACTGTTAGAGTCAGTCACATTATTCGCTGTCTGTGCCTCAGCTTGCTGTGGCTTTCTGCAGTCCCTCTGAAGGGCAGAGCAGATCCTTTGTACAAGGGTCACAGTAGGACAGCCAAAAAGCCTTTTGTAGGAAGCTTCAGTGTAGCTGGAGGCCTTCTAAGACCATAGGCACATAAGTAGAAAATAAATATATTGAGTTTAAAAGGACACACAGACAGGTAGCAGTCATGTTTGTGTGTGCACATGCAGATGCATTTACATGTAATTATAACTTCACATGTACAGGAGCAATTACAGGACACAATCATTCCTGTGCTCCCCCAGAGAACTGATTCACATGGCACTGCGGTTTTGCTCCTCCTTTCCTTCCCCCTTTCACCTCTCAATAATATAACATTCATTTCCAAAATTTATTAAAATAGTCTCAAAGCAAGATTGCAGATATTAAAGTCTGATAGCTCCAACTCCTTTACTTGCAAGAAAGGCCTGTCTCCCTGCTCATTCACTCTCTCAAAAGTGTGTTGAGAATATTAGCAGTAGTTTTCATTTCAAGCCCTAGGCCAATAAAGATGGATTGTTATCATATAATAAAAGTCAGATGGGTTTTTAAAAAATGTTTAGTGGCCTTGGGTGCCTACCTTGAGATACTGTAAGAGAGTCTGATTTTCCTAAAGCACAAGCCATATGCCTACTTTTGGAAAAAGATGGTCACTTTCAATAATCTCAAGTTGGGTGTCCAAAAATCAATCACCTTTTAAAAAGTTATATTCACTTTATTTTCTTTGGAGTAAGACCCTGCATTGTGTTATATGCACGTAATGTGAAGGATGGAGTGCGGTCTTGAGTGCTTGAAGTGGTATCATACAACATTGAGATTGGGGTTTTTTGGCAAGATTGTTTTTAGGTACATTAGAAGCTGTATCTTGCATGAGAAATAGCTAATTAATTTATTTTAAAAATTGCTCTCTTAATACGTGATTTTTTTTCCTTTCAAACCCCAGCTCATAAAGTAATTTTAAAAGAGAATGAAAATCTGAAGTTTATTTAAAATGAAAATGTTTGCTTCTCTTGTGTGTAAGGGAAGATTAGCAGTTGTGGACCCTAAAGCCTTAAACATCAAAAGACAAAAGAATTTTTAAAAATGTTACTTGAGTAAACAGTCACATAACTTAAACCACCTGCTTTATTTTGTTATTCTTGGAGTTGATAATGTCAGAATAGCCTTAAGCAGGGGAAGGTGGGAGAGGAGATGGAAAACATTTAATAATCAAAGGCAGATAAAAATCTAACAAATCATCTCTTCTTCAATAAGTAAACAGAATATGCAAATACATAATCCTGGGGCCATTACAAAGCAAGTTTCATCCTGTATCTGAGCCTGTCCCAACTCTTGATGCAAGTACAAATAAAAAGAAAAAGACTTGTGTTGTGAAAGATGCTTTTGAGTACTGCATACTCAATTAGAAATTCATCTTGTGCAACAAGATGTCACATAGATCACTCCCAGTTAAGGAAAGGCTTGCATCATCAAGTTAACTCAATTTCTTCAGCATTTCTCTACTTCAGGTGAAATTCCTGCTATTTAAAAATTGGTTTCAGCCTCTTATTGAAAGGAACCTTACCTTCCTCCATATGGTCTATGCTAATTATCAGCTTTTTGAACTGCACTATTTTGGGATGTATTGTGAAGCGAAAGGACTCATTTTAATCACAGGAAATGGAAAAATAAAATTATCTCCATGGGGAATTCCATAATTGGTTTTTGCACCTACAAAATAGTCTTAAGTGTTTAATAATTTATTGATGTAGTTGCTTTGGCTTTCTAGGCTTTTTAATTTTGTTTAATATGCATACTGTCTTCCAGACCCTTGATTACACCACTCATCTTGATCATTTACAACTTCAGATCAGCTTAGCAGGCTCTTCCCCAGCTCTGTTTCATAACACATGGCAAATAGATATAAACAACAGCAGTAGGTATTTATTTTTCCTATTAACAGACAGCTTGGATCTTGCATTGTGACCCCTGGAAATAGGATGCTGCAGCCTCATCAATAACAGGACTAAGTTATTTGGGACAGGGATCATCTATTAATTACCTGCACAGAAATTCATACCACTGCAGATATGTTGTCTTCATCTGATCAAAATAAATGGCTTCTCTGCCTGCCAAATTCTCGTCTGGGTCACACAAGCACTAATCCATTTACAGCTTTGCAGAATGACTTCTACTGCCTCTTACTAAATTCTTCTATATGTATTCTTCTATTCCTCTGTAACTTGTTAACATGGGATATTGTTCAGAGCAAACAGCTTCGGGAATATCAGAGCTTACCTGGCCACTAGGAATACAAAGCTTATTTGGTGCAGTCAGATCTCTCAGTCATGCTGACAACACGAACCAAAAGGAGAAATCAAGAAACAGCAGTAATGCAAAGCACACTAATGAGCTGTCACTGTTACAGTTCAGCATCAGGGCCAGACAAAAAAACATCAGAAGGAGGAGGGGGGAGGGTGTGCATATGTGAGCATACACACAGACATATATATGTGTATACATACACGATCCTCATATACCATAATCTCCAAAAATAAACAAATAATTCCAGGGGCACTGTGAAGAGACTAATTTCTGTGACAGCACAGAAAACTGTCACACAGAGGAGCAATGAAAGGATGGCTGGGACAGCTGAGCATTGAACAGTTTACTAATTCAACAAGGTACTAAGTGAAACCTTGATTAGCCAGATAAGCCAGCTCCACAGCAACAAGCATTTGGACAGTCCAACTGCGTATTTTTTTCTTTTAGTACAGATGGACTGTCTCATTCCTTAGTTCCCCACTCTAACGGATCACACCCCACCCAATTCCAAATCAGTCAAACTTAATTTTCATAGGCATCTTTTCTGATAGTTTTCTGGCACAGGTAGTTTAAAAAGCTGCTTAGTTCTGAAGAGACATCACTTCATCATACACAAGGAAACAAATTACATAGTCCTTGTCCAGCCTTTAACTCATGGTGGCTTTCCTGATCGAGGACAAAACAAATGCATCCTCAGCTTTTGGCACCTTGAAACAAAATTTGTTCATGGTACCTCTGAGGAACTCCAGGTTTATTCCCTCCACCGCTAACAGGAATCAGGGGTTTAGTCCTGTGTTGAGTGCCACAGTTTTACTTTATGAGGATTTGAGCAGCACCTGAGGAAAGGAGAATTTTTATTTCCCCGGTGAGCAATTGGTTGACATTTGACTTCTATCCTACAGTCAAGCCCCAGGTAGACTGTGATACCTCTTGAATCGCTACTGAAATGCTGGGATTTAAAAGCCATTGGAAATGGTTGACTGCAAGATAAGACACTAGGCTATGAGCCAAGAAACCTCAGTTCCATCACTGACCTGCTGTTACTCTGGAAATTCCTTTCATTTCCCTGTACCTACTGTTTTCTCTCCCATGCTTTGTTACATATTAAATTTGGACTGTAAATTTTTCCAAGTCAGAATGTGTGTGTACAGCAACCTCTATAATGGAGTCTTGATTTCACTTGGTCCCTTTCTGGACTGTAGCAGGCTTCAGAGTACAATTGCAATTCCCCCATGACCGTATTTCCACAATATTTAGAATAAAAAGCCCCACAAAAGACTGTATTCATATTCAACACCACCATAGCCAGAACAAGTAGATTATTTTACTTTTAAGAACTTACTTCTAGCTCATACTAGGCACCTGTGCATTTCTAGAGCAGGATTTCTGTATTTGCATTTTTATTAAAACCTTATCAGGTCTAATGCCTCCATTTGTCATGGTACAATTATGTGAAACTGGAGATTAGGCAGGGTCTTACACTTCCCATTTTTAGGTATTTTATCATGCCCTTGTAGTGATGGCATTTATCAAGTCAACACCAAATGGCCCCCTACCATCATATGTACTAATGGTTACTTTGCTCCTACTGCCCATTACCTTTGTTTTTCCATTGATGCTTCCTTGACAAACTGCCTCTCAATAATATCAGAGTTCCCATTAGCAAATCAGCCATGTGATTTGTCCTAGGCATTTGCAGAAGGGCTGGGTGAAATAGTGTCCGATTAGAAGTGAACTCAAATAGAAAATATCCAGATAAGAAACCAAAGGAATCACTCTTAGCCTTTAATCCTAGCAATTTAAAAAATAGAAGCAGCAGGTATATAATTCATGGAAGCTTTCTGCACAAGGGCAAAGGATATTGTGTGCCCCTGCAAAATTCACAGTATTCATTCAGAGTTCTGAATCATCTCAGGTTAGTCAGACAAACACCCCTTTTCTGGGAAAAAAAGCTCTGTGATGCTCTTTGCTTTCTGGATACAAAACACTGTGTCTGTAATGCTCTCCTGGAGGAGCGATTCAGCAGCATAAAGTCATCCATTAACTGGGCCACAGCTTTGAAATTGTCACCACTTTGTATTAAATGCATTTCAGCATTGCTTGTTAGACACTAAATTAAAAGCCCTTTAATTTAAACACAACAGAAGCAGTACCTAGGCTGACTTCTCTCCAATTCCCAAGGCATCAGTAAACTTGAGAGGCTATTTCAGCCTTCACAGACCTTCCCATCACTTTTGTCCTCTCTGAAAACACTACCAGTAATGCCCTCATCCTTGAAGAAGTGCAAGAAAAGTGTACTCAGCACTGAAGTGTCAGGCTTCTATTTTAAATCCTAATATAAGTTTTAAACCACTCTGTTGCATTTGTGCCAGAACAGAGTACTTCTTTGTGCCAAACCCTGCAAAAGTGAGAGAGGGGGAACAGAGCTCCTGCTGCCATTGCATGTATAGGCAACCCCTGCCCTCATCTGATCACCACAGAGACTCCCATCGTTACGCACATGCAGGCAATCAGAGACAAAACAGCATGTAAAACATTCCAGGCTGATTAACACACCAATGTTTTTTACAATAGAGAATGCTCTGCCCTATAGGGGAAGGATTTTGCATGGCACACGACTGTGGTTTTTGGAAATAAATGCAAAGAAATTGCTTGCTGAAAATCTTTCTGCTCTGCAAGGGGCAGACAAATAGAGTAGCCAGATGCTATCAGCTCTGGGGAGAAGATGTCTGATTGTGCAAAGTGCCTTTGAAAATTTACCCATGAAGACAGAAGATAAGAGAGTGGCCAGGTATCCTCAACAGGGAAACATGTTCAAGCTGAGGCCCCTTTCTTGAGGGTTCATGTTATTGACCTCAGAACAATTCAAAACCAAGTGCAATACCAAAAAGTCTTAACTCCAAGTGAAGTCAATGGGAAAGCTTGAACTGAAATTATTTAGGGAAGAGCTGAGTGGGCCTGATTCTCCTTTTAGTCTGATGTGACTCCATTAAACTCAGATGAATAACTCCCAGATGAATGAGAAACTGTCTTTATCTGAAGCCTGGCTGCCCTGCATGGTGACTTTATCAAAAGGAGATACAATAAGGGATGGCAGCAATTGTCTTGTATGGAAGCTTTACTAGCTTTCTCTCAAGCGTGCTTGCTCAGAGAGCAAAGTTCTTATTACCAGTAGCTGGAAATAGCTTAACAGACTAAATATTTCAAAGTGGACCTCTACAGATAGATAGCATAATTTTTACTCCTGGAGGAGTAAAGGAAGGAGACACCTTCCTCTCTAAGGAAGGAGACACCTCTCATCTGAGCTATTACCTAAGCTTAATGAAAGAGAGAAGTGGAGAGGAAAAACCAAGAATGTGTGTCTCTACATTTTTAAGTGTCCTTTTATCCTTCCAGTGAATCACATTATAGGCATTGGGCAGAGTCACAGAACAACACCGTAAAATGATGAACAGCTACCTCTTCTCCCTACTTACTTCCAGCTCAGAAAGCATCTGTTAGTTTCATGCAGTGGATTTCACGGATGGAGAAGAGACACCATGGCTGGCAAAGAGCTTCCAACTGATCAGATTGGGGAACAACAGCAGGGTGACATCTCTTCTGTCTTCTCATTTCAGTTACAAATATGCTGCTGCTATTGTTGTAATTTATTAACTGTGGATTAATTCACATTCCCTTGAACTTTATCTGGAAAGCACCTTCCATAATTCCTGCTCCTAACCAAACTCTTGAGTTCTGCAAAGTTACTTTGAATGTGAGTAAATGCTATTGCACCTCCCCCCCAAAAATTGCAACAAATCAATGAGGCAGGCTGGTGGTGCTTTGAAGCAAACAGTGGCTAAATCATTGGGAAAAACCTCACTTGGCACAAAATATTACAAGCAGCAAAGCTAGTTTCTAACAGCATAGAGGAAAAGAGGCTTAACAGTCCAAGCATTACATTTCCAGCACAGTAAAAGCTGGTCAAATAATGGAAAAATTTATGCAAGTATAAAGTCATTTGGTGATAGACGGGGAGGATTAAGCTCTGTTGAATAAGTTATCCTCTGCAGAATATATTTCAGCTTTACTATACTGCTTGACAAATAATGGACAGATTAACTGCCTAAATTTTGCATAATGTGTTGGTTCTTAGGGTTGTAAACTACCCTTTTAACAAAAAAAAGTCAGTCCTTTTTTTTAGCTTGAAACTAGTTTTCTGAAAATTCCTCCCCCCACACTTAAAAATCTTTATCTTTACAAAAGAACACAACAAAACTAATCTGCATCAAGTCCTAAAATGGATTTATTAAACTGTATTAAATCCCCATGAAGACTGTTTAATATCCTTCATCAATGGAATGCAATAAATTGACCTAAGGCTACTCTGAATCTGGATGAAAATTAACAACGTGGTTTAATTAATCCACTACAAGTTAAAAATTTCTGCTAATTTAAAAAAAAAAAAGTACTTTTTTAAAGACTTTGGAAGTTTGTCTGTAATGTGGCAGTCATGAAATTCAGTGGGAGCTGGCTCCTAAATCCCTTACCTGTTTGAGAACAGCTACTTTAAGACTGACTTCATTCTACATTATCATCAGACAACGCATTGCATCTTGGAGTTGGTTCAGGATTTGGTACAAAATGGGTCCTCAAGTTTTAGATACAACCTAGCATTGCCTCTTGGAAGTAACATTGTAAAAGAAGTATGAAGTTATAAATCAAAACCACAAAAATAATTTATATTTCTAAACATAGAATTGAAAAGCCATATGATTTATTTCCTTTCATAAAGATACACAAGTGAAATTTTCTGATTCAGGCCACACCTACATTTACAATTTTTATCTATGGTGGATTTTGTTTATTTTAAAAATACACTTTTATGCATCTAGTGTACTTAAAGCTTGCTTTTATCAATGTATCTCACAGGACTACATTAATACATATTAAACTTCAGAATATTTTTACTGTGAGGCAAAATGCATAAGTATTATTCCAATTCCTATTGCACTATGTAATATTTCCACATAGGAGTCTTTGTTATGCCAAAGTAGTGTAAAAGATGCTCACAATAAATGATCTGCATACATCTTACTCGAGGCCTCTGGCTGAAAGCGAATACCAGTAACATCACTTAAATTTTCCATAAAGGGAGCAAAGCCATTTTTCTTACCTTCCTGTCTGCTTTCTCCTCCCAAATCAAATAAATTTTAGATATTTAAGTGAATTAAAAGGTACTAAATCCTCACCTGAGAAATGGTAGAAGTGCATAGCAAACACTGTGCTTAAATAATTTAGAAAAATGACCTGCAGTGATATTATGCCTTCTGAAGTTCAAGTATTTATTAGATTCCCTTCCTTTATGCTTTGGTTCTTTCATGAATATCATTACATCAGCAAAGGTGCCCCACACTAAGGGAATGGTTCGATGACTTAGTGAACCTTTAATAACTCCTCATGTTCCTTTCTGATGGCTGAGGCATCTTGAAAGGAAGACAACAATATGGTCCATAAATTGCATAAGGCCTAAACAAGCATAGAGGCAAAGAGACATAACATTCTGCTGTGCAGAGTTATGAATCTTCTCAAAATCCTCCCCGAAAACTCAACTAAAACCCAAGGTTACTCAGCTTCTCCTCCAACTCCAACGGACCTACACCAGTGATAACTTTTGTCCAAAGCAAAATATTTTAAGCCTATGTGTCCATGAGGGCTAATTGTCCACAGCAAGACATCATAGCTCATTTCTACAAAGGTTAGTTGCAAGAGATCATGAAAACCCAACACATTTACACTGCTACAAAATGAAGGTGGCTGCAAGGTATTGTTCTCCTGAGATGGTGATTGTTAATGTCATGTTGTTCCCTGTCCAAATGATGTCTTTGCCTCTGAAGTCAATACAAAGCTGAATAAGAGCAAAATAAAACCTTATTTCAAGAGATGGAAAGAAGGTGATTTCACTGTTTTGATAAATGTTTTTAAAAAAGAAAAAGTTTGTTTCCTCAACCTTTCCCAGATTCCCGATGCAATTCTAACAAACCGTTTTATTTCTGTCCCCTACCTGGGGGAAAAAAAAAAAAGTAAATAAAACTTCCTTTTTATCACTCATTGGCTTGATCATAAGTTCTTTGGGGTGCAGTCTGCTTCTTGATGTGCCTCTGAATACAGATTAGCAGAATGAGCCCTTGTTTCTGTTGCAGCATCTGTACATTAATGGGATACAAGTAAGCAAGCACACTTTCTGAAAACGTTCACACATTTTTCGACACTAACTAGATTTTTGTCCCTGTAAACATGCTGCTTAAGACTACCCTAAGTGAATTTCCATAGCAGAGGCCTGAGAAGCAAATCATTTGCTGGAAGAATTGCAAACTCCAGCTCTTAAGACAGCATACAAAACAGGAAAAAGCTTGAGAATGATTGCCATAAGACTCTGTCAAGATTTTTATATAACTTTCCTTGAAAACGTTGTATTTAAATAAGCAAGACAGGCAAAAGCAGAGATAAGAGAAGGCTAATTCCCTTAATTTTACAGAAGGGGCCACAGCCGAGATCCCCATCTAACCGTGATCACTTCCACTAACCTTCTTACCTCCTGTCCCAGCCTTCTCAGCCAGGCAGACGCAACTGCTTGTGAGGCTGTATGGTGATCAGAATAAAAAAAAATTAAAAAAAAAACAAAACAAAACCACCAAAAAAACAGAACTAGGTTAATAACGACGCTTTCTTCTTGTAGGGTTATTTTTTAAGCTTCATCAGTAACATTATTATTTCATATATCAGCCAAACCAATGCTTGAACTGCACTTGATAAGCCAGCATCCCTGCCCTTGCACAAACTGTTGGCTGGGTGCCAAAGACCATACTCCTCCTTACCTCACTCGTCTCCCAGATTTCAGCTCAGAGCCTTCACATCGCTGATGCTCTCAAACGAGATATTTCATACCCATTTTATAATAAATGTTCACTGACAGATATTGAGCCCACACTGGTAGGTAACTTAATCAATAGTCAGGTCTCCAGCAGTCTGTAGAGCAAATTATAGCTGGCATTTAATAGAACTGCAAAGCAGAAATAGCTTTAACACACCAGTCGGTATTTTAAGCCACATAATAAATTCACTGCTACTCAGTTACATATCAATTAATAGCACTAAACATCTTTAATGTATTAACAAAGTTGTCATTCAGATATTAAAATTTGGTTTAATTAAAATAGCAATGAGGTTTTAAGTGTCCAATATTTTAAAATTCACCTGATCTTTTTAGTCATTACAAAAGGCCCTTTAACTAACATATAATTGCCCCATAAAATTTAAACTGCAGGTAAAATTAAACCATGCACTTGCAAATATTGTTACAGCGTGTTTGACTCCAGGTCAGTGCAGAACACAACAGCCAGAGCCACAGCAGCCCAAAAGCAGCAGAATTACCCAAAGAGCTGCTTCAGAAACTATATTATTATTTGACATGATCTGTACTTGAAGCAGTTCCCTGCACAAATGGAAATCAAGTAAACCGTTCAATTTATAACCTTACAAGTGGCTCTGTTTTTCTGTATATTTACCCAGCAGCTTCTGGCTGGCTGGGCTATACTGTTAACAGGCAAAAAAGCAAACAGGAACTCGAGAGAGCCATGTCTTAAGTGGCACCTGTTGACCTGTAAATATTGAAGCAAAGAAAGGCAAGAATAGGCCAGGCTTATCCTGACACAAGCTTTTAACACAGAGTTACCTCTGAGATGATTATGGCCCACTCAGTGCATTTTTTCACTGACACTTTGCAACTCGTCTATTTGTTTACTCCTTAAGACCAAATCAAAATGTTTACGAGCACACCAAAACAGTGTTTTTCCCTCATAACTCTTTCATCACAACATCAAAAGAGCCATATTTACAATAGGCCTTTTGCCTTTTGTTTTTGGGACCCTTCGCACAGAGATTTCAAAGACCTGAAGTCTGCATAGAAAAGCTTTCTATGCTCTAGGACTAACAAATTAAGCTAACAAACTTAACATCATTTTCCCACCCCTGCCTCATTAGCTAGGACCCCAAGCTAAATCCATCAGCCTTCATACTCTTAGATCATTTCCACTTTCACTCTCACTCTCTCTCCCATATAGTGCCATCTCACGCTTTGCTGCGGACTCTGCAGAAGCTGCTGATGCCCAGAGATATTTGCCTGTACTAAGAGCAGGCTTCAGCATCTTTGCTGCCAACACCAGAACTGCTCAGAGCTCTTGTAAAGGGGAAAAAAAGAAAAAAAAAAAAAAGGAAAGGCTAATTGGAATAAAGGATAATCAGGCAGGACTTCCTCCCATCCATTTGTTATCATAGCAGATACATCCTAAAGCCTTGCTGTGCCACCAAGCTGCACAGACCATCAACTCCTGGTTCCTCCCAAGCAGCAAAGCAATGCCACACAGTCACCTTTGTATAAAACCAGTGAGGATCAACTGATTTCATGGGGTCATCTGAATCAGATTGCCCTCTGCAGCTGTTCCTAAAACTTGTATTCTGCCTGTTCCTGCTGTGCCTGCCCTCATGTCTGCAGCCAAATGCTAGCTGAATTCCTATCTAGGCTCTGGTTTATGTAAATTCTAATGCTGAAAACACTAACTCCCAATATCTACTCTGATTTACTTTCCCTTTGAACAGCAATCAAATTAAGCTCGACTTTTACTTTACTGCCTCCAGGTGGGCATCCATGGCTGGGCCCTATCACTTAAAGCAGTAGGTGTGTAATCAAATTGAGTTAGACAGTGACCAATATTTTGCATACCCTGTAATTATGGTATTAAAGATCTGGCACGTTGTTTGATGTGAAATGATGTGTGATTGCTACAAGTGAAATGCAATTCATTTCTTATTTTGGAGTGGGGTGAGAAAGTCCAGTAATGGGTTATGGGAGACATCAGCCATTTTCTGCCAGCCTTTGGGGTGCACTTTAGTTGTGTACATGTGGTTTTGATATTCGTCAAAATGACAGATTGCCTGGCCACTCATTAATCCTTAACCGTGCCTGGACCTAACAGACTGTATACTGATACAGTTCTCTACCTAATATAATAACATATAGTAACACCTCATGCTGCTGCAAATCTGCAGCTACTTGAAGCTTCAGAGGGACATGAGAAACAAAACTGGTTTCAAAACATCATGGAAGCTGTTGTACCTACAATACTATAATGAGGATTTTATAGATGCTGAGCTGTCCCAGTATTGCCACTCCTCTGGCCAGGCTCCAGTCTCCCTCCTGTTTAACATTATGGGAAGACTACATTAATGACAGTTTCTCATCCCTATCTATATATCTCATTCTCTTCCCTCCACCCCTTCCAGAGAGAAAACACCTTAATCTAGAGGCTTATCTTCACTTGAAAGTTAATTCAAGGTTACAGTGGGCATGAATTTAAAGAGAAACAGATATTCTTTAATAACCATACAGAGACAGCTATTCTAGAATAAAAGAGCTTTATGTAGTTTAATACCCTTTCTTTAATCACTAATCCTAAACAGGTGATTAGCTCTTTATTAACACACCGAAACCATATATGAACCCTTCAGAAGCCATTTCTTAGAATTCCCTTAGTAAGGAGCGTGGCCACAGCCCATAATTAAGCTCAGAGTGAGAGGAGCGTTCTGCCTCGCAGAGCTGAGCTGAGAGGGGATGGGTGTAAGCCTGAAACTACACTCGGAGTCCCAGGGTCAAATTGCCTTTCTCTAGTTAATAATTGCATGCTCTGGATAGAGGGCAAACTTCTCAAAACTGCTGGCTGAACTGCCCCCTTGTTTATTTACACATTCAGGAGAGCTTTGGAAATTAGGTTTTTATGATCTGTTACAGCAACCCTCCACTACAGAGCCCTTGGAAACAGAGATTTCAATTTATTTGCATTATCATTTAAGAACGAGCTGTCCACAACAAAATACCTTTAGAGCATCATAAATAACACACTGCTAAGACTGAAGCTTTGTAAGAAATCCCTTGGCAGAGAAGAATGAAAGAAATTTATAGAAACTCCAGAAATACAGATATTACACAGGAGAAATAACAGAGGCAGGTGATACTCTCTTAAGCTTTCACATGGAACTAACAGCATTTCATTCTTGGATGATTTATTCCTTTTATTTAAATTAGAAGCATGTCTGCAGAAAGGAAAAGTCTTTCCATGTTTTTTTAAAGTAGTCTTGCAAGATGAACAGCCTTATGGCAGAGTCTCGTAGGTCTGAAAGGTGGCCCTGTACTTAAGGACCCTAAGGAACCAGGACCCCCCTTCTCAACTCTCCCACAAAGCCCTAAAGTGTCACTGAGCAAGCCATGCAAGAGATTTTCAAAAGCACTTGGGTACAGCATCTACTTCCATGGACTTAAGACACTTTTGGAAAAGCAAAAGCACAAATATGTGTGACCCGTTTGGTTTCTTCAGCCCTTACTTCCCAGGGGTGTTCGGAAGGAAAATACCTCAACACTGAAAATATATTCAGCTACTTTGGTAGGAGTCATCCATACTATAAGAAAGAATCAGTGAGGGAGTTTCAGGGCTTCACAGAATTCATTTATTAACTCATTGTATAGGTTTAACTCATTGTATAGGTTTCTTTAAGGAAGAGGTAATTATCCGTTCTTTTCCATTTTAAAATGGTGGAAAAAAATTAAATTAAGTTCAACAGGACTTTTCAGTCAAACAATAAGAAGTCAAACCTAAATCCTACAGTGGATTACTGAGTGGATGTTCAAAGCTTGGCAGCATTTGAAAAATTGAATCCATATCTAAATTCATTTATATTACCTTTATAAAGCAAATTATAAGGACTTTAGTCTAGAAGCAACTGGTTCCAGGAGAAGAACCTCAGATTTTAGTTTGTTACATGATGAACATTCAGGCCACATGTTGATCTGTGTTACAATGATGAAAACCTGGATTAACTCCATCCACTTCAAAGGTGCTACCCCACATAAGGTCTGTGGGATCACACAGCACTCTCTCCATCTCAGTTCCTCAATATGCTTTTATCTAGTGTGGGATCACTTAATCCTCCGCTTATAAAGCATTATAAGCAGTAGAGAGGTTTTAAGAGCAAAGTCTGACCATTTAGACTGAGACAGGTCCTCACTATGAAGTTTGGAGTCATATTCAGGTTCATGGTGTTGAGCACAAGGCTTTCAGAAGTCTTGGGTTGCTTTTGAAACTCAGATACAATTCTGCTAATTTAAAACAACTAGGGCAGTATTTATGTCCACATCCATCTCTAAAATCAATAAACAATAAAGTTCTTTATTGCAAATTCACTTGGCGTGGCAAGTCTGAGAATTACACAGAGGCCTCTAAAGTCAGGCTGAAACATAGGTGCTGACTTCTGATTGCAGGTGATCTTCATTTTGAATTTCCCAAATATCCCCATTAGATGCTCACAGACAGTTCCGGGAATGCCACACAAACCTGAACTGAATGCTCTACACAGGCCAAAGCCAAATGAGGGAGGAAGTGCCGAGCCTTAACCTTCAGCATTTGATCATCTTCTAGTACACACTGTTCACTGAGATCTCAGAATTGAGATCTGCAACTTCTCTATTCAAGCTGTTTCTTGTTTGTATTCATTTGTTTCCAACCCCAAGTGTACCGGAGAGGGTACGCTGCTGTTCCAGATGCACCTAACCTTGTCATTGTATATCATTTATGAACTAAAGACGGGTGCTCTCAGTTTGCTTGCAGCGCTCTAGTGGTCCATAGCTCCTTCAGCTACAGAAAAATTATCTCCACTACAGCTGTTTGAATAACTCCTTAATGATGCTTTACATAAAGAATAACTACAGTAAAACTGGCAAGAAGTGGTGACTTCAGAGCTTGACAGTCTGGGTTTGTTCATTTTGGACACTTGGTCTACAAAATGTGTGTGCATCCATCTACCTTAATATGTGACAGGGACAATTGGGTTGCTCTGCATATTCAGAAAAGTCAACCCTCATCTTTGGTATTGCCAGCTTTTGTGATTTGTATCATTTGAAAGTGATCCTCAGGCCATCACTGCTGGAATGTATGAGAATATAAATTAAAAGATATTTTAAGACAGTGGCCAAAACTTGAAAATATGATGCCCATGTGTGTTTAACACTGATGAAACAGAAGACAATTACTTATGTATTTCATAAGTAATTTCTCTCTCATTATTTTGAGAGCTCCTGGTTTGTGATTTTTAAACATTTGCAACTGGTAGTGGATATTTAGGTGCTCAAGATACAAATTTAAAAGTCTAACATAAGGCTGAAGATTTCCAGGCCTCGGCCTTTTATAACATTTCTTCTCACTGCATCAGCTGGTATAACCCATCCTAGTCAGAAAGGGAGGCAGAAAATAACCAGACAGAATCCAAAATCCAATTCTTGTTTGTTTGCTGTTTTTATTTTCCTGTTACAGGTCATTCTAGCTGCAGAAGTTGTTTGTCATGTGTATGAGCATACAGGCATTTCAGGGAGCCTACAAATGTTGTCAGCCAGATGGAATCACATTTATGACCCAGCAATAAATATCTGTCACAGAATGAACTAGATCTATGTGTTTGATTGTATAAGATGCTAAGCCTTAAAATCAAGTGAATAATACAAACTGACTTTTTGCACGCTGGCAGCTAAACACACACTTAAGCACTGGAGGAGTGAGGCAGGCTCAGGATGTTCTTACCTTCCGCAGAATCAGAATCAACATGAGGCTTAGATACCTAACTTATCTTCATTAAAAACCACTGTGGGGACTGCATAAATCTTATCTGGGCTTTTAATATTTTCTCAGTCTGTGATAAAGCTGCTTTCACAATCTCACCTAAGAGCTGCCAAAAAGATGCTAAGACTCGAGGCCTCAACATTGGGCATTCAGATTAGCTTTAATTCTTAATGTGAAAGCTTGAGAAGAGCCTATTTTGAGGGAGCTATTCTTCAGGCTGTAATGCTGAAAATCATTTCTGGGGATTAGTGTTTGGAAAATTCAGTAAAATCTGAATCTGCAGAAAGAAGGTAGTAAAACAGCAATGGGAAATACCAGTTTAACAACAATACTAGTCGTTCAGCTCCAGTTCACATCATTGGCTACGATAACATTATTCAGTGCATATGATGAGGTTCAAGAAAAGATCTTGGTCCCTTCTTCACTCTGTCTCTGATCTGGTTTTCCTCTCTCATTTCGCTACTAAGAATGAAACTGTTTCAGGACATGTCTACTTCTAGGATTGCAAGCAAGCTTCAGTGCAAAAAGTTATATTGGTATAAATATAATATAAAAGTAATAGTACATTGAAAGAGTTGTCAAGCATACCATATTTTTTAATTTTACAAATTACTGAAGCTAATAACACCATCTGTTACACTACTGTCCATTCAAACAGTTCTTTTAACTAGCTCACATACCACGTCCTGCAAAGTACATGTTAACATATTCAAAGCAGAGATGTGGTAACTAGAGCCACGAGGTATTTACATAACATGAAGCAGGTCGGCAACCGGAGAAGAAACAGAACAGCAACTCCCAGCACAGCAAGGTACCAATTTTATCCACTATTCTGAGATATTCTCCAGAAAACAAGGTATTAAGTCCAGAGGGAAATGTTAAAAAGTTTACTACTGCAATTATCACTTTCACAGAATGTTTAGCACCCTGTAGCTCAATTAAAAATAAATAGGTCAGCTGGATTGAATGAAAAGGCACTAATTAAGGCATTTTTTATTTTTAATTTTGCCCATAAGAACTGAATACTGAACTAGTATTTTTATTGAAGCTACCTGATTTATATAATGCTGGATTAATTAATTTTGAATCACTATTTGATCTTTTATGATATTGCTTTACTTTCTTCCCCTTGCTTGCAAAGAATGATTAGGCTGTGCCTCTAATGAGAAACGTTAATTTAACAGTTTTTAAATACACTATTAAACTAATTTCATTAATACACTAATATTTCTGATTTATTTTGAATTCAAATAAGAGCTTTCCCCCATTAAGCAATGAAAACTTCATTCTACATTTCTAATGTGGTCAGTTGATGGTGTACATGGGGAATCTGTCTGCCTAGTCCTGTTTCTCTTTATTAAAGCACAGAAACTGCTAAATTCAGTTATAGACCTGCTCTTTCTTTATGATGACATTACAAAAAAAAAAAAAAAGTTAGCAGGAGAAGTCCTAATGTGTCCTCCATCCCTAAGTGTTCCTAAACATAAAGTGTACTGTATATTTCAACCACATAGTCACTATGGATAGATCTCTGAACAAGCTAACTATCACTTCATTAATGCCTAGGAGAAACAACACTTTGCCAATATGCAACAGCCCAGGAACTTGTCCTGGGTTTTAAGTATTGCTAAAAAAAGTATTTGCCCCTGTATCAGATCTCTGAAAAGAATGTGGTGTCTGATGAGAAATGACTTGGTTTTATAAGCATTATAATGGAAAGATGAAACCAACTCTTTTTCACAGTAAGGGTAGGGTTTTCTTCAGCTTTTCTTTCTGCTAAGTGACCGTGTTATTATGTCTGTACTGCTTGCTGTAATACACTGCTCTGTGTCATTGCAGTAAAAAATAATCTGAAGGTGAAACCAGAAAAAAATGGTCTTTTTTTCTAGGTTTTGGTTAGCTGCTTCTCTCTTCTCATTTTGATATGGTAACAAATACAATAATGAACATCATTCCATCAGCACTTCAAACAATGATGAGTCTTCAAAAGAAGGGGCGTTCTTGTCTGTCTTGTTCCCTCTTTCTATCAACAAATAATGCAAAAGAAACATGACTGCTACTGCTGGGATCACACCTGGTAGAAAGAAAAGAATGAGAACAATCAAAAGTTATATCAGCTGCTGAGGAGGACAGGGTGTCAGTGCCAAGGCAAACGGCAGACAACACCAAACACTACTGTTTCTATCAGCTTCCCTTCAGACATCACATTCTAAGTCAGTCTCACAAGGAAGGTTCCGGGGTTTTAGATATGTGTTGTATCAGTTGTTTTGCACAGTTCATTGCTTTTGGATGTGCTCACTTTAGATTTCGTTTGACTGCTTCTGGAATTTATTTGGTGATGGATTGCATTGAGAAATGTAAGGAGGCATTTAATAGCAATCACGTTAAATTGTTTAGCTTGTGCGGTCAGATAGAAACATACTGGTCTATACCCAGGTAATGCAATAATGGATTTAGGCAACAGGGCATAGACACGTGTGTTTGTGACAGCAACCAATATCTCTGAACCACCTCCTTTTCCTATATAACTTGAAACGAGAAAAAGGAGACGAAGCAGATATGTATCAGTCACTTAAAGGCAGCTGAGAAAAAGAAATGAAAAAGTGCATTACCTGGTTTTACACGACGGGAAGAAAAATGAGGTGCCAACACACTCAAGCTGAACATTGTTTTTGCTGTTGGACAACAGAAAGCAGGTGGAGTACATACGCTGTTTAGAAAAAAGTTAGCTCAATTCTGATCTAATTACACTCATTTCATAAAGTACCTTCCAGTTATTGCCAATTTACACAGGCATACGGTGACAGTTTGAGAGCACACCTATAACCAGGGTAGCGTGCCACTGAAAATCCAAACAAGTTGAACGTGTTCAGCGCACATTTCAATCCTTTGCTGCAAAGACAGGTATTGCTGTATATGTTCAAGTGAGTGCACTTTGCCCATTGATGACATGAAATACTCTCACGCCATATTTTCTCTCTCCTCCCCTGCTGCAACAGGTAGGTGAGAATACCTGTATAAAAATTGTTTCTACTATATGGTCCTGGGAGCATGACCTGAGGGTGCCTGTCATTGCAAAAGGCTAATTCCTATCCGGTTTTGAACACACTTAATAATCAGAGGAGTTTGAGACAGGGAAGGGACACTTGCATTTGAATGCTGGACTCAGTGAGATCCAGAGGAAGGTTTATGCTTTTACAGAGACTGGCTGGTTAAAAAACAATTGACCTTTAATTTCTTTGCAAAGCTTTGCCCTTTTTAAAGTGCCCTGCCTCTTCTCCCTTCCTCTTGGTTATTTAAAAGTATTTTAGGCAGGGAAGATCTTCTTCCATACATGCATGCAGCTCATATCACTGTGATGCCTCAGTCTCCCAGCTGTGATACAATAAGCAGCAGCAAAATTTCTTTGTAAGATCAAGCCCAGGAAGGGTGTTGTTTTAACGCAGATCTAATTTATTGGTGAACAATAAGAGCTATAAAAACAGTCATTTCAAGGTTAACATGCTACTCAAATATCCAACAGTCAAGCTGAGTGAATAATCCATAACTAATTGCTTATTTAATTGGACTTTCTTTGAACATGAGGCAATTGTTATATTCCTGAAGGCTTTAGGTTCCCCCCCCTCTTTTAAGTAAGCTATAAAACTTGTATATCTGTTTTTCAACACGTGTACTTTGTTGCTTCACCATATCAAGCAAGTGATAGTATTTCTATTCCCCAATTAGATTGCTTCTATAGCCATTAATTAATGGTAGCAGCTCATGAAAAAAAATTCCTGTAAAGAGGTTGTGTAATCCATTTTTAAAGACTGGATTTATTTTTCTTTTTTTTCAGAAATAATGAAAACCAATCTCAGAAACAAGGCTTCTGGAAAGGCAAAAAGAAAAAGACCCACACTGAGGATCTCCACTGAAGGGAACAAGCAGAGCACAGTAAACATTTCATCCAGCAGCAATCACCAGGCCAACCAACATTACTTAGTGTACAGTCAAGCAGCACAGATATTCTGTTACCTAGAACTGAAGTGGGGTAGCATGACACAAGCTGAATTACAAGCCTGGTTTCAATCATTCCATTGTTCATTCCTTTTATTTTTTAAATGAAAGCAGAGCATTTTGCTTCATTACATTCCAAACATGTCAGACTTTTGAAACTTAACAACTTAATTCATTTACTTATTAACTTAACATATAGGAACATGAACATTTAATAACATCATCTTAATTTTTCTGAAAAACAGCTACAGAATATCCAATCAACAGACTTGACTATTTAATGCTGACTCAAATACTTCTTGCATGCCAGAATGTCCTTAAACTGTATATACCATTATTCTTAAAATGTTCTTTAAGAATACAGAATACAGTCCTAAGCATCATTTGTGCAGGAAGTGCCCTAGAAAACTGAACTGTATTAGCAAGCAACATAATCTCATATTATTATTTATAGATTTTTATCTATACTTTGGAACAGAAAAGGCTGACTTGAGGGTAAAAAACTTGTTGTACTCTTTCAGATTACCTCCTGATATAATTTGAGTTTCTCCATTTCACCAAGAGTATCTTTTTAAATCAATACTTGGAATACAATTTTTTCCTTATCAGGCTATCCCAGTTAAGAATAACAGACGCCCAGCCTACCACACTTGCTGACATTCTTCAAGTGCAGTGTTTATAGGAGAATTCAATTTAAACTTTATTAACTTGGTAAAACTTTCTCGCACTTTGATGCAATCATCCAAAATTAAACAGTTCACAACAGAAATAGTCCATATCAATTTACTCAGTTCCCATTTCCATGCAATAAAAAATGACTAGCATGTTAAATTGCAAATCCCTGCAGTAGATCATAGCATCCTGGAGAAAATGTCAGGAATAATTAAGATGGAAACCTAATTTGGCAGGCACTGCTCCCTGACACTGGGTGGAGGAGACAAGGAGGGAAAAAGATGGAGGAAGCTTTACCAATAATGCCACTTCCATATTTCTGCTTTCCTAAAAAAAACAAAAAAAACCAAACACCATACACACCAACACAGTCAAAATAGGACAATTACACATTTAACAAGTTTTTTTTTCTGTGAATGGAAGCTCTTGTTTTAAGGAATGTCAGATTTAGTGGATGACCTTTCATTATCCTTATCTATATGAGTTTTGAGGAAGAGGCAGGAGTATATTATCATCTGCTTTACATAGATCACAGGCAGCAGCATACCCCCTCATGTTTAATGCAAGCATGCCACCACCACCAGCTTTACCTTAGTTACAACTCCTCTGTCCTTGAAACAAGGATAGTAGAGATGCCACTGCAATCCAACTGCTCCTCAACAGAAGGGACCCTCTCTCAAGGATGCGACACTGAGAGGTGACAATGGCCTCCTGCCATGGGAGGACGGGGAATTTGCCATACATAAATTGCGTCTGTACTGCCTTCTAAAAAAAACCAGGAGTGGTTCTGCTATTATTCTGAGTTCATGCCATTATTGTCATTTCAATGGTTCTGCATAGCTACATTAACCTTTATTAACCTTTAGCTGTAAAAACAGAGCTTTGACGTGCTTGCACTTCAAGTCATGTCGATGCCTTCTACCAAGGTAGCAGCCCCTGTTCCCACAGGGACACGCTACCTGTGTAAAAAGCATTTCTCTACCAATTTATCTAATTCTGAAGTGGAAACGTGCTGGTCAATTACACCAACAATGCTTAAACAGCAGTTTTCCAGTGCAGACAAAACTTTTACCATCATTTCCAGCTCACAGAATGCCCTTTTCTTTCCCCTTCTTTCTCCATGCCCTTTTCTAAACTGACCTCTAGCAGACAAAATATTACCCCCACATCTGGATTATACCCGCTAGTGCTTACAATAGAGCAATGACATTTTACCATTAGCCAGCACATGTATTTTGCTGCCTACCTACAGCAGAAGAGAGGGGTGGTGATATATAAAAATTCTAATTCTATTCATACTGACATTTACTGTGGAATTCCAGCAATCGAGAAAACCTCTCATTTTCAAGCCTTGCTCACAGACAAATGTCCTAGAAAATGAGGTAGCAGTTTTCAATCCCGGCAAGGAATTTGCAAAACCAACTAACTTCCTACACAAAAACACTGGAGTGTTTTACTTAATGAAAATAAAATATTTAAGAAGCTGCCAAATGAAAGTTTTTGAAAGACAAAGTGATAGCAGTGTAAGGGTGCAAGGGGCTGTTTGAAGGTAAGAGACAGGACGCTCATCCTTCCTTCAGCTCTAACACTGCAAGCAGAGCAGAGTGGGACACAGGCTTTGCCCATCCTGTGAAAGTAGTATTGAAGATTCATTCTTTGGAACACTATTTTAACAGCTCTCAAACTATCAGAACATACCGGCAAGTGTTTTAGCCCTTTTCTAACATAGTGTTTAAATATAAAGTGATAAGCATGCACTTTAAGTCTCAGAAGTTGTTAGGCTCACACCTGTGTTTAAAATTAAGGAGGAGTGTCACTGAATCAAAAAAAGCTTATTCCTCTAGATTACACCAACCACTTCTTTGAGGAAATATTTTGTATACTGAAGTAGCAGCTTGGGCCACAATAGACTGATTCAGTAATTGCAAATGCAAACAGGCCTTTGCCAAACCAGAGGTGATAAGAGCCTGTCAAGACTCTTAGATGGCATTTCCTTACCATATAATTTATTCAAGTACCTCAAGTGAAAGTGAACCTGCGTGTTTGACCAGTCTGACACCTCTTACCATAGGTACAGTAGGGGAATTGTAAGGGCAGTGAAATTCCAGATGGATGGTTGGGTTTTCTGCAAGTCTTTCTCCCCCCCACCTCCCATTTCATTGAGGTTTCAGCTGTGTCTGTTGGTGCAGTGCAAGAGCAATACTGAACAAGTTTCCTGTTCTGCACTGGGACATTATTTTATTTTAAAACCTCCTGCAGATACATTGACATGAATGTAATTTTAAATTAAAACCCAAAGTATTTTCAGGAAAGTCTAAATGCACCAATTCTCATAAGAAGAACCTGACACCAGTTGTTTTAAGTGATTCTCATTCCTCATGTCTCTAAGAAATATGTCCAGTTCTTGCATCTAAAGGCTGCAGGTAAAATCACAGCCCATTTTCTTACATTATGCTGCACAAGGATTTAAAAGCATACTGTGCAATGATAAAGAAAAGCCTTCCTATCCTGCAGCTGCAGAGTTTTCTACCAGAAAAAACCCTTGCCTTGGCCCACCTCTCCCAAGATTCACATGGATCTAGAACTCAAGTGTTCCCTTAACTTGAAAAGGGCAAAACCCTTGATTCTCATGAAGTCAAGTCACTGATTTCAGCAGGGAACCAAAGAATTTAGGCTCATCCAAATGCGATCACTTGGTTTGAATCTACCCAGCCATGGTCCAGCTGATAGTGATGGATAAGGGACAAACAAATGTCCATTCCAGTACTTCTGCTCCTGCCATGTATCTCCTCCCTGGGCAGGAGACATTTGCTGAAGCCGTTACTCCATCCTCTTCTTCTGTAAGTGATGTAATTTCAGAAGAAAACTGGAGAGAAACAATTAAAGGTTAAAAATTGAATTTATTTTTTTTTAACCCCCTGAAATGAAGATGTTTAAGTCGCTACCTGCCTTTTGGCAGTAATTTACATGGCAATGGATTATGTGGGGGTTTAATATCTAATTGTTTTGTAATTCAAAATGAACTGTTGCCATGGCAATCCCTACATGCTATGTAAGATGTAATATTTAGTAAAGTGTCTCCTTAAAGAAAAAGCCTACTCAGACACTCATTGACAGCTTCAATTAGAGATCATAAGCTAACCTGTACTTCTAAACATCTGCACACTCGAGTCATCTCAAAACCTGAGATTCAAAAAGAGGGAGGTCAAGAGACTAGACCAGAACCATTAGCCTTTTTTTGATTCTCTGCTTTATAACAAAACTCTGCTAAAACTGATGTATTTCTTGTATCACTTTCTAATGGGGAAATATTCTGCAGAAAATGCTTTTGGTTTTAGGTTGTTGGTTTTCTCTGTGTGTTTGGGGTTTTTGTTTGTTTATTTAAATTAGCAGCTTGACTTATGCAGTTATATAAAGAAAATTCCTTATCAACTATGACATTTTAATCCCCAAGAGGATTAAAGTTCCCCTATCAGTTTATTAGCAGTAGCCCAGAAATACCCTGTTTATCTTCTATCAGTCACAGACTTCCTCCACAACCAGCATTTGAAATAAATAACTAGGTTTGATGCTTTATTTACTTTTTTAAATGCAGAAGGTCTTGTCTTCCAAGACCATGAAGCAAACCTGATGTCCTGGTTTCAGCTGGGATAGAGTTAATTTTCTTCTTGGTAGCCGGTATGGGGCTGTGTTTTGGGTTTAGGATGAGAAAAATGCCCATGATACACTGATCTTTTGGTTCTTGCTAAGTAGTGCTAAGTACTTGCTAAGTGGCGCTCACACTGGTCAAGGACTTTTCAGCTTCCCATGCTCTGCTTCTTCTGCACAAGAAGCTGGGAAGGGGTACAGCCAGGACAGCTGACCCAGACTGGCCAAAGGGCTATTCCATACCACATGACATCATGCCCAGTATATAAGCGGGGCAGTTGGCTGGGGGGGGTAACGATTGCTGCTTGGGGGACGTGTGGGCATCGGTCGGCGGTGGTGAGCAATTGTACAGTGTGTCGCTTGCTTTGTATTGCTATCGTACTCTTATTATTTGTTATTATTATTATTGTTATTATTACTATTACTACTGTTCTATTTTTATTTTACTTTAGTTATTAAACTGTTCTTATCTCAACCCACGAGTTTTCCCCTTTTGCCCTTCCGATCCTCTCCCCCATCCCACTGGTGGGGGAGTGAGCGAGCAGCTGCATGGTGCTTAGTTGCTGGCTGGGGTTAAACCACGACACCTGGACACAATATAAATACACTATATAAATCGACATGCTGAAAAAAGCCTTTGCTGAGAATAAACGTCACTATGCTTGATGACAGCACCTCTCCTGCCAGCCTCAACACTCATACTTTAGCAAAACTACTTGCCTTAAAACTACATGATACTCCGATGCTTCTAATTAGCAGTGTAACGATTCAGCTGGTGGCTAAAATAATGTTAAGACATTGAGTAATTTACTTCAGATGAGCAATCAATAGTACATAGAAATATGATCTATTGTCATGGGATTCAGTGGGTAGGGATCATTTTGAACCTGGGCATTTGTGTATGTGCTGCAGCCCTGGTCCCTCTTCTGACTGTCAACTGATGCTGGCACATTCCCCAGGAAAAGTCTGCAAGAACAAGCACAATGAAACAAAATCCCTTTCTGAAGAGTGTGGCAGCCAAATGCAAATATAAAAATGTTTGCACACATTTGAATTGAAATTTATGTGTGCAAATGTTCATTCTAAGGTAATTAAAAATGCCATACAAAAATAAAGTCAAGAAACCTTACCCTGGGACATGTAAGCCAGTTAAATCCGATATTAATTGTTCTTTTTCCAAATAAAGGCAATTGAGCAGTTCATTGAGGAAAGTTTATATATATGTCAGCAGAGACTCATACTTCATGCAATTTACACATATTACCCATTAATTTTGTACTATGTTCTTCATGTTAGAGGAGAAAAAAGGAAAAGCGTGAACAGAAATTCATCTCCGAGATTCTGGGATTCACAGAATACAGTGATTTTCTTAGATGTTCTGTTGTCCGGGGTAATTAATAGTTGCCAGGACAGCCTGGAGTCCCAATACCAGATTTTTGCAGGATCACAAGTGGCATTTCTCAGACTAAAGAGTTGCAGGGGGTGGGGGGAGGAGTTGCTGATAATGCCTTACCAGCTAGATTATTTGCAGATCTGCATATATTTATTTAAACATTTAAAAATTTATTTAACATTATGCATTTACCTTGATCTAAATAGATTACCATAAGTAAACAAACACTGTGGTATTATTACTAAATGTTGGTCATGTTCTTTCATCTCTAAATGAAATCTTCTATACTATTTCTACAACTAGTAATTTTAACAATTTCTAGTTGAAGCCCTCTAGATTTCTTTGCTAAACTACAACAACATTCCTTTACAGCTCCCAACTCCCATTACACCATATATATCAAACTACTCTTTCAACTCCTGCACTTCCAAACATTTTAAACACCTTAATGGCTTTTCTCACTGAACCATAAAAATTATTTATAAATTCATTTTAAGACATGCATACAATGAGAAACTCATAACACATTGTGAAATACAAATTATGTTTACTGGAGTATAAAAAATTCTTTGGGTCTATGTATGTGTAATGAAGGAAAAACCCAACTGCTTCTCAAAGTGGACTCTTATTATAAGCAATCACCAAATGCAATGTGAGAAGGTAATGAATTATTTGCTCCAGAGTAATTTTTTAAATAAACAACTTGTCAGGAAAAAGCAGTACCTTCTAAGACTTAATTTGAATTAAGTACATTTGGTGCAGTTGCAAAGAATAATCACACTACTTTATCCAGTATTTTTCACAACTAAGTAGCTGCAGCATCTGCTTTCCTCTAAGGTTAATACTAACACCATGGTCTATTAATCTTTGTTACCTCTCTGCAACTGAGCAAGGGAAATCACCCCAACACTGACATTTCAGGGGAGATGTTTTTAATCAAGATTCATACATTATTAGGGCTCCAGAAGAGGGAGAGGTTAGTTTTTAAATAACTAATGATACGTGAAACATGGACAGCTGGTAGTCATTTTGGAAACCTTCAGCCATTGGAGGCATAACTACGCAAACACAAGTACATTGAATCAGATGTGTAAAATTCTAAAAGCTAAATAATACATATTTTTAAAAAATTCTAAAAAATAAACCTAAATTCAAACTCCTCAAAACAGTCAGCTATTCTGACCTGAGACTTACCAGAATCGTGTACTTGCTCTGTAGGTTACTACACAGATAACTAAAACTGGGTCATACCTTGGGCGTGAAACTTTGTGGGTAAAACAGGGTCTCTCTTCAATTCTCTCTGGTTCCAGATACTCTTAAGCCCCAGGCTGCCCTCCTCAAGAGGCTTACACCTGTAGCTCATCCTGTGGCACTACAGCACAGATGTTCAGACTCCGTTACAAAAAGTCCAGTTATTAGCTAAGAACTCTTGAATGTACTTTCATGCCCACCTGGTTACCTTTAGGACATCACCTCAGCCCGTTTTGTCCTTTCAGATCTTTTTCTAGCTCTGTGTGTAAGACACTGTCCCTCTGTAACACACATTCTCTCTCCCTTTAGTCAATAACACATACCAAGTAAGAGCTAATCATTATCACCAAAGGACCATTAAAGTACGACTACGTGGAGAGAGGGAGCTGTATTTTTAGCATTGATGGACTGGGGTTCTCTTCTCTGTAGCAAATGGATCATAACATCTCTTTTCTAGTTTATAGCAAAGTATTTCAAGGCAAAGCTTGATCTGCCAGATCCATAATGCAGATTTTTAGTAAGATCCTTTGCGCAAGGAAAAGGACATAAACCAGCTGCCTTTGAATTCAGATGGAAACACTGATGATCTAAATCATCCAAGCCTGGTATATAAATGAAAAGCAACAACCAGACCAGGGATTGATCCCTAGAGAACTCACTTATGATTCACTGCGGAAGATGAAAAGCTGTCTATGTAAACAAATTGTTTATGGTCTGTTAAGCAAAAGTAAAACCAATGGAGTGCAGCAGATGCAATTCCAGCTGAGGATTCAATCTTACAAAAGTGCATGGGTCTGACTCTGTAGCCCTTTTTCATAAGAATGGTTTCCCTGCAGACACTGGAACAAGCAAGGACTGCAGTATTTGCCATCTGTGCCCCATCAGTCTCCGATGAAAAGAGTCACAGCCCGAAGCAACACTTTGTGCTGCCATTTCAATGAACACAAAGATGCTGCAGCCAAAGGCAAGCTCTGGGACTTCAATAGCATCGTTTGCTTCTTGACTCATGACCATCCAGTCAAACCTTGAACAGCTCTGTTCTTTTGGGTTTCAACCCTAACTCAGTTAAGAGCAGTCTTTTCATTGACTTGATAGACATTGGAGCAGGTTCACTAGGGAACTACAAAGACAATGGGGATTTAGGCTATAATTCTTACAAGTTTACACTAACTTTACACCCCTCCTCCCTCCTTGTTCCAGCCCATCCACACTACACCACTAAAATTCTCAGGGAAGGATCTGGGACATGCTGGAATTGGTCACACTATCAAACTCAAACACAGGTTTCAAATGATCTCATGGTGGCAGGTGTATTTAAATGCTGCTAGAGATCCTTATGCTCTTTTTAATCAACCCTGCCTAATTTTCACCAGCCTGCCATTTCTAGTTTATTTTCAGACATCATTACCTTCAACCTTGGATTTCTTTGTTAATCTAAGGAGCTGGTATTTCCAAGGCTGGAACGGCAGCTGCACCACACTGAGCGAAGGCAGTAAAACATCTGCTTGCAGTGTACTCATTTGGGCAGACTGGAGTTATGGGGATTCAGCTAATAACCCCTGAAGTGCTTTCACGCTCACCTGGCCACCCTTATGGCATCCTTTAGAGCATTACCTCAGACCACGTTTTCACTTTGGTTTTAAAATTAATGAACCTTTGGCATTTCTTGTTTACAGGTTCATGATAATTGGCAATGCTATTAGACACCAAGAAAGGATAAATACACCACCTGTGGTAGCTTTAGGGAAGGAATATATGATTGCATAACATAAATTTGCAAGAAAAATAAGAGAGATTTCAAGTCCATTCTCCCACCCACTATGTAACTGAGTTTTAGGGTTTGCAACCACCCCATGAGTACTAATTAAACTGGTCTCTGCAGAGTTACACCACAAGAAATATCAGCTCTCCTAACTGTAAATGTATAAATAGGTGTTTGGTACCAGGAAACATTCAAACAAAAGTCCAATCAAGTGTGAAAAATAAGACACTGGAAATAGAAATACTTAACTAATGTTAAGTAATAAGGAAACCAAGGCAGGCATTGTTTGAAAGTCTGGCCACTGAAGCAGGAAGCATTTTCTAAACCCAGATAATTGTCTTTAGAAAAAACGGCAAAGATTATGAAATCTGTAGCATTTTCATACTTGTCCGAGATGCACACACACACAAAACAGTTGTCCTAATTACTTCTGAAGGGGATAACACTTATCTCATTACTAAATTAGTGCCAACAGCAGATAGGGAAGACACTATGCCAAACCAGCTCTTAATAATTCTCAAATGCATCTTTAAGAGTATTGTCTAAGCATCCACATCTCCAGAAAGCAAAAAAGATTCATAATCACAGGACAAATCTCATCTTAATAAGCAGGAAATCATAGGAGCTTCCCACATCTGTTTTCCTCTTATTAGATTAGCAGTGGTGTCACATCCAATGTCATGCCGTTATACACTGACCTTCAGCAACTTAACAGATTTTTTTTTTTTAAACACCAAGGAAGCTTTTGGAAGCTGCTTTTCATAGTGAGGGACATAAATATGCACATCATGTAAGGATGGATTTCTCTAGAAAGTGACAGAACTGCACGGCTGGAGATTTGGGGAACCCTGGTGCAAATATCTTCACAGGATTCAATGGTCAGGACTCCAGAAGTCACCAGCAGTTCTTGGAAATATGTTACAATTATTTTGGTGCTGGCATTTCCAGAATACAGGGGTATATCTCAGCCACATGTGTAACCCCTCACACTGACAGTACTTAGACACTCATTAGCAGTGATGCAGCTGGTCTAACTCATATCACCAGGTAAAATTCTCTCTGCCAGGCTGATTGCGCTGGGATGGCATCTGGAATATAGGAAATAAGGATTCAAGCATGCAATATTTAAGTTGGCAGACAAACTTACACTAAGTGGTGAAAGATCAAGATTTTCACCTTTTATCTGGAAGATCTGCAGGAGTGCAGATGGCCTTTAGTCCCTTTTGAGTTCCTTTTAAGTATGACATCTAAATGCCAGTTTTCTTTTTGAAGAATTTCTTGCTGTGCATTATAATTACATTACAAATTTTGGCTAATTTTTCCTACCACAGCTATTGAGAAACTTAGCAAGTATCATCTGGACTTTGCCTTTATCACTCAAAGCTATTTTATATTGAGAGAACTTCCACTATTCAAAACTTTCATTTTAATAAATATTACTATGGACTCATGTCTTTCAGTTTACCACACCACAAAATATTTTTATCAACAGTTTCTGAAAGCTAAACAAATCCAATCAAGCTTTTCCTTTGCTCTTCCTCTAAAAACATTGAGACTTTGCTGTGTGATGAGAACCATGAACAGTAACAGCATTTTATTTCCTCTTCTGTTGCAAGAGTGGAGGACAGAGGCAAAGAACAAGCAAACTCTCCTCCTCCAAACAGACCGGGTGGTTTGTTTGTTTTAAAAGCAGAAGTTGCCATTCTGCTGGATATGGCAAAACATCCAGACTTCAAAACATCCTCTCTTACCAAGTACAAAGCAAACAAATAACATGAAACAAGCAAAACAAATAACCCTGAAGTACTTCACTTCAGACGCATCAAATAAACCTCATATCTTCCCCATTAATTTATATAACAAAAGTTTCAATTACATTTGCTGGCCTTATGAAAACATCCCATTTTAAAAACTGGCAAATCACCATGGGAAATAATTCAGTGGATTCGTATTTTCCAAGGGAAAATTGCTGTCTTAGAAAGGATTCAGATTTGTTTCCTTGGATCCTACAAGATGTAGCGTGTAAACTCTATTCGTAGTGATACTGGTTCACAAGAGTATCAGCACATCTGCTTAATTTCTGTGGACCTCAGATGAGGTTGAAGCACACATTTATCAGGGCTGAGTCTCTCAATTAAACAAATAGCATTCAGCAGCCCACAAAGTTCCTCCAATCCCTAACAAGCATTTGCCTTAAAAACAATTTTTTAAACTATAATTTTGTCTGTTTAATTAACCACAGAGGGAAAAAGGAGGAAGGAAAACACTCCAGAATCCAACAGGAGCAATTGTGCAATTATGCAACCAACTAATTATCTTCAGGAGAGCCTCTGTGAAACAGAACCATTGAATTCTTAATTTCTTCCACCAGTGGAACTGAACAGCCCTTCAAACGCCTGGCTACAAAGATGTCTTAGGTTATTGTTACAATATGAACTTAAAAGAGCTCAACTCCTGTAGAATATCCTACAAAAGCAGCTAATCTTGAACACTGCCTGCTTGTGCAACCTCACCTGCTGAACTCTGCCATGCATTTGCAACACAATCTGGGAGCAGAAAAATCAGGTTTAGGTTTTGACCCTGAATTTTCTCTTGGACTCTTAGCCTTCCATCAGATCTTCAAGGACCAAGACAGCAATGCTTAGAAGTTGACGCAGGAGGTGTAGCTTAAACACAGACAGTTCTCCTGCAGAGGAAGAGGTTTCCAAGTTCACTGCAGACATCCTGGAAAGCTTAACAGAAGGGCATGAATAGTTAAGTCCTGACTTTGCCGTGGATATTTTAAGCTGGCAGAGCAGCCCCAGAAAGGCTTTTGCTACTGACTGCAAACAAGGACAGCCTAATTTAGGGAAAGATGTTGCTTAGTGACTCAATGTATTTGGACTTCACGCTATTATTGAAGCTGTAAAAAGCTGTAAAAAGGTCTGGACGATGTCACAGTGTTGTGGTTTAGCCTCAGTTGGCAACCAAGCACCGCACAGCTGCTCGCTCATTCTTCCCCCTGGGGTGGGATGGGAGAGAGAATCTGAAGAGCTAAAGTAAGAAAACTCACAGGTTGAGATAAGACCAGTTTAGTAATTGAAACAAAATAAAATAAGATAATAATAATAACAACAACAAAATTGTAATGAAAAGGAAAACAAGGCGGGGGGGGGGGAACACATGACAGCAAAACCCAGAAAAACAAGTGATGCAACAGTTCACCAGCTGCCAATGAACACCCAGCCAATCCCCGAGCAGTCACTGCCCCCTGGCCAACTCCTCCCAGTTTATATACTGAGCATGATGTCATACAGTATGGAATAGCCCTTTGGCCAGTCTGGGTCAGCTGTCTTGGCTGTGCCCCCTCCCAGCAGCTTGTGCACCGGGCAGAGCATGGGAAGCTGGAAAGTTCTTGACTTAGTGTAAGCACTGCTTAGCCACAACTAAAACATCAGTGTGTTATCAACATTATTCTCATCCTAAATCCAAAACACAGTGCTATACCAGCTACTAGGAAGAAAATTAACTCTATCCCAGCTGAAACCAGGACACACAGTAGCTAGGTTCTCATTAATGAAGGAAAGGACTATATGCACCAGGGAAAATTCCTTAGTGTCCTGGTTTCAGCTGGGATAGTGTTAATTTTCTTCTTGGTAGCCGGTATGGGGCTGTGTTTTGGGTTTAGGATGAGAACAATGCCCATGATACACTGATCTTTTGGTTCTTGCTAAGTAGTGCTAAGTACTTGCTAAGTGGTGCTCACACTGGTCAAGGACTTTTCAGCTTCCCATGCTCTGCTTCTTCTGCACAAGAAGCTGGGAGGGGGCACAGCCAGGACAGCTGACCCAGACTGGCCAAAGGGCTATTCCATACCACATGACGTCATGCCCAGTATATAAGCGGGGCAGTTGGCCGGGGGGGGCAACGATCGCTGCTTGGGGGACGTGTGGACATCGGTCGGCGGGTGGTGAGCAATTGTACAGTGTGTCGCTTGCTTTGTATTGCTATCGTACTCTTATTATTTGTTATTATTATTATTGTTATTATTACTATTACTACTGTTCTATTTTTATTTTACTTTAGTTATTAAACTGTTCTTATCTCAACCCACGAGTTTTCTCCTTTTGCCCTTCCGATCCTCTCCCCCATCCCACCAGTGGGGGAGGTGAGCGAGCGGCTGTGTGGTGCTTAGTTGCTGGCTGGGGTTAAACCACGACAGTCCTTTTTTTGGCGCCCAACGTGGGGAACGAAGGGATTGAGATAATAACAGATTAACTAGAGTGCATTAAGGAATTTGTATCTGTTAACAGTTATCGGTTGTAATATTGATTCATCCGTTCTCGGTACTAGTCTACCTGATCTGCACCATGCTATTGTTTTTGCTGTGCGTGTTGAAGATTGGTGTGGGTTTTTTCAGTTTGGTGTGCTTTGCCATAATGGATGATATTTTGCCTGGAAGACTGGTTATTAAAACACTGACCTTGAGTGCTATCTGGTATTTGGGTTCTGTAGTGAAGCCATTACTGTACTTCAGGTACCACCTCATGGAGACAATTAGTAATTATACCTCTTCTTCTGAGAGTTTTTTTATGGAGGAAATAGAGAATGGCACCTTTGTTTCTTTCTTCTACGATGTTTCCTCCTTCATTACAACAACTTTTCATCATCTTGAGCATCCTTGGGTAGTTAAGATATATCCATTGGTAGTTCTTGGGAATTTTGTTTCAGTTTTATCTAAGGTTAATAAGCACTTTAAGAATATCATCCAGAGATCTGCCCCAAGGCTGGATAGTTTTGAGTGGCAGGGTGTGTGGGAGAGTATGGGCAAGTACCTAGGACAGTGGGCACCTCCAGTGTTTTGGAACTTCACCCCCGAACAAGTGCAGAATCCTGAAAAACTAGTAAAGTATTTGGAAAATGTGTGTTGTCACCCTGGCAACTCCAGAGAGACACAGATCACTACAACGTGCTGGGGCCTGGCCCATGCCTACCGAGCCCTATTCAACACTATTCAGCACCCTCAAGGGAAAGAGAAGGTCTCTGCATCGGATGACAAAATGATGGCCCCCACAGCTGCGCCAGGCCCCGCGGCTGCACCGGCCCCTGCCACAGTCACTGCAGCTGCGCCAGCCCCCGCACCAGTCCCCGTGGCTGCGCCAGCCCCTGCAACAGGCGCTGCGGCTGAACCAGAGAACCAACCTGTGCCAGTATCAGTTGCCCCTATACAGAAGAAAAAATACACAAGGAAATCAGCTCATTTAGTAAGGGCTGATGATGAGCCCGGGCCATCAAGAGAACAGGAGGAGGAAGAGGCAGAACCCATAAATGAGATGGTAACCACCCAATCCCTGTCCCTGAGTGAGCTGCGAGATATGCAAAAAGATTTCAGTCGTAGTCCAGGCGAGCACATCATCACCTGGCTGCTCCGATGCTGGGATAAAGGGGCCAGCAGCCTGGAATTAGAGGGTAGGGAAGCCAAGCAGCTGGGATCCCTTTCTAGGGAAGAGGGCATTGACAAAGCGATTGGAAAAGGGGCAAAAGCCCTCAGCCTCTGGAGGCAACTCCTGTCAGGTGTGAAGGAAAGGTATCCCTTCAAGGAAGACATTATATGTCACCCAGGCAAGTGGACCACCATGGAGAGAGGAATCCAGTACCTGAGGGAATTAGCTGTGCTGGAGATGATTTATAATGACCTGGACAACGATCAGTTATCCAAAGATCCAGACAAATCCAATGCACACAACCCATGTGGTGGAAGTTTGTACAGAGTGCACCATCATCACACACAAACTCGCTGGGAATAATGACCTGGAAAGATGAAGAGGGACCAGCGGTGGATGAAATGGCTGGCCAACTGTGACAATATGAACAAAGTCTCTCTTCCTCCCTACAGGCCTGCATCTCAGCTGTGGAGAAACTGTCCCAGAAGGTCCAGCAACTCGAAGAGGATATATCCTACTCCTCACCTGTATGGACCAGCATCTCAGCCATTAGCAGTAAGCATCCCTCTCTTCAAGAGAGAAAATATAGTGGATACAGGGTGCCCCGTAGTGTGTGGTTTTATCTGCGTGACCACAGAGAGGACATGAGGAAGTGGGATGGAAAATCTACCTCGACCCTAGAGGCACGGGTACGTGAATTGCAAGGAAAAACAACTTCAAAAGGTGGTTCTCCCAGGAGAGTTGCAGCTCCAGTTTCCAGTGAGCAGTTCCCCAGACAGGGTAGAAGGGCTGATTTTGTTTCCGATCCTAATAAAGGGACTTCTGATTCATATTTACAAGAAGTGAGTAATGAATGCTATGACCAGGACTAGAGGGGCCCTGCCTCCAGCCACGTGGAGGAAAGGGACAATTGGATGTACTGGACTGTGTGGATTTGATGGCCTGGCACATCAGCCCCACAGGAGTATAAGGCTTTAGTAGACACTGGTGCACAGTGTACCCTCATGCCATCAAGCTATAAAGGGGAAGAACCCATCTGTATTTCTGGAGTGACAGGGGGATCCCAAGAGCTGACTGTATTGGAGGCTGAAGTGAGTCTAACCGGGAATGAGTGGCAGAAGCACCCCATTGTGACTGGCCCAGAGGCTCCGTGCATCCTTGGCATAGACTACCTCAGGAGAGGGTATTTCAAGGACCCAAAAGGGTACCGGTGGGCTTTTGGCATAGCTGCCTTGGAGACAGAAGAAATTAAAGAGCTGTCTACCCTGCCCGGTCTTCCAGAGGACCCTTCTATTGTGGGGCTGCTGAGGGTCAAAGAACAACAGGTACCAATTGCTACCACAACAGTGCACCGGCAGCAATATCGCACCAACAGAGACTCCTTGATTCCCATTCATAAGTTGATTCATCAACTGGAGAGCCAAGGAGTGATCAGCAAGACTCACTCACCTTTTAACAGTCCCATATGGCCAGTGTGAAAGTCTAATGGAGAGTGGAGACTAACAGTCGACTATTAGGGCCTGAACGAAGTCACGTCACCACTGAGCGTTGCCGTGCCGGACATGTTAGAACTTCAATATGAATTGGAGTCAAAGGCAGCCAAGTGGTATGCTACCATTGACATCGCTAATGCATTCTTCTCAATCCCTTTGGCAGCACAGTGCAGGCCACAGTTTGCTTTCACTTGGAGGGGCGTCCAGTACACCTGGAATCGACTGCCCCAGGGGTGGAAACACAGCCCCACCATTTGCCATGGACTGATCCAGACTACATTGGAACAGGGTGAGGCTCTGGAACACCTGCAATACATTGATGACATTGTGTGGGGCAATACAGCAGCAGAAGTTTTTGAGAAAGGGAAGAAAATAGTCCAAATCCTTCTGGAGGCAGGCTTTGCCATAAAACAAAGTAAGGTCAAGGGACCTGCACAGGAGATCCAGTTTTTAGGAATAAAATGGCAGGATGGATGTCATCAGATCCCGATGGATGTAATCAACAAAATCACAGCCATGTCTCCACCAACCAGCAAAAAGGAAGCACAGGCTTTCTTGGGCATTGTGGGTTTTTGGAGAATGCATGTTCCAAATTACAGTCTCATCGTAAGCCCTCTCTATTAAGTGACCCGGAAGAAGAACGATTTCAAATGGGGCCCTGAGCAACGACAAGCTTTTGAACAAATTAAACAGGAGATAGTTCATGCAGTCGCCCTTGGGCCAGTCCAGGCAGGACAAGATGTAAAAAATGTGCTCTACACCCAGCTGGGGAGAATGGCCCCACCTGGAGCCTCTGGCAGAAAGCACCAGGGGAGACTTGAGGTCGACCCCTGGGGTTTTGGAGTCGGGGATACAGAGGATCCGAGGCCCACTATACTCCAACCGAAAAAGAGACATTGGCAGCATATGAAGGGGTTCGAGCTGCTTCGGAAGTGGTTGGTACTGAAGCACAGCTCCTCCTGGCACCCTGACTGCCAGTGCTGGGCTGGATGTTCAAAGGGAGGGTCCCCTCTACACATCATGCAACTGATGCTACGTGGAGTAAGTGGGTTGCACTCATCACACAACGGGCTCGAATAGGAAACCCCAGTCGCCCAGGAATCTTGGAAGTGATCAGGGACTGGCCAGAAGGCAACGATTTTGGAATATCACCAGAGGAGGAGGTGACGCATGCTGAGGAGGCCCCACTGTATAATAAACTGCCAGAAAATGAGAAGCAATATGCCCTGTTCACTGATGGGTCCTGTCGTCTTGTGGGGAAGCATCGGAGGTGAAAAGCTGCTGTATGGAGTCCTGTACAAGTTGCAGAAACTGCTGAAGGAGAAGGTGAATGGAGTCAGTTTGCAGAGGTGAAAGCCATCCAGCTGGCTTTGGATATTGCTGAACGAGAAAAGTGGCCAATGCTCGCTCTCTGTACTGACTCATGGATGGTGGCAAATGCTCTGTGGGGGTGGTTACGGCAATGGAAGCAGAGCAACTGGCAGCACAGAGGTAAACCCATCTGGGCTGCCGCATTGTGGCAAGATATTGCTGCTCGGATAGAGAACCTGGTTGTAAAAGTACATCACGTAGATGCTTACGTGCGCAAGAGTCGGGCCACTGAAGAATATCAAAACAATCAGCAGGTGGATCAGGCTGCTAAGATTGAAGTGGCTCAGGTGGATCTGGACTGGCAACATAAGGGTGAATTATTTCTGGCTCGGTGGGCCTATGACACCTCAGACCATCAAGGAAGAGATGCAACATATAGATGGGCTCATGATTGAGGAGTGGACTTAACCATGGACACTATGCACAGGTTATCCATGAATGTGAAACATGCGTTGCAATCAAGCGAGCCAAGTGATTCAAGCCTCTCTGGTATGGAGGACGATGGTTGAAATATAAATATGGGGAGGCCTGGCAGATTGATTATATCACACTCCCACAAACCCGCCAAGGCAAGCGCCATGTGCTCACCATGGTGGAAGCAACCACCGGATGGTTGGAAACATATCCCGTGCCCCATGCCACCGCCCGGAACACTATCCTGGGCCTTGAAAAGCAAGTCCTATGGCAACATGGTACTCCAGAAAGGATTGAGTCAGACAATGGGACTCATTTCTGAAACAACCTCATAGACACCTGGGCCAAAGAGCATGGCATTGAGTGGGTATATCACATCCCCTGTCATGCACCAGCCTCCAGGAAAATCGAACAATACAATGGACTGTTAAAGACTACACTAAAAGCAATGGGTGGTGGGACATTCAAACACTGGGACACACATTTAGCAAAGGCCACCTGGTTAGTAAACACTAGGGGATCAGCCAATCGAGCTGGCCCTGCCCAATCAAAACTTTTACGTACTGTAGAAGGGGATAAAGTCCCTGTAGTGCACATAAAAAATATGATGGGGAAGACAGTCTGGGTTACTCCCGCCTTAGGCAAAGGTAAACGCATTCGTGGGATTGCTTTTGCTCAAGGACCTGGGTGCGCTTGGTGGGTGATGCGGGAGGATGGGGAAGTCCGATGTGTACCTCAAGGAGACTTGATTTTGGGTGAAAATAGCCAATGAACTGAATTATATAATGTTTGTTGCTATATAATACTGTATGTCATCACTTCTGTGATTACTGTCTGACATATCAACAGTATACAGTAAGAATCACCCAAATTAATGAAGAATGAACTCTGAGGAAACCAAGCAAAGTGCAGAGGTGATAGAACTAGAACTGCCTTCAGCATGCTACAGTCCAACACCACACACTACCTCTCCTGCCCAGAAAGACTGTTACGACGGATGAATCCCAAAGTCAAAACTAAATGAACTCAACAAACATTCTAGAGGGATAGCATATAGACTAAGGGAATGATACCCGTGTATTGTATCAAAGGAAAGGAAGGGGGTGGTGGTTAATGAGGATGTGTTGGATAATGTGGGACCTGTGCATGACATAAATGGTATGGAATAAGGGGTGGATACAAAAAGGACTGTCGTGGTTTAACCCCAGCCAGCAACTAAGCACCACACAGCCGCTCGCTCACTCCCCCACCAGTGGGATGGGGGAGAGGATCGGAAGGGCAAAAGGAGAAAACTCGTGGGTTGAGATAAGAACAGTTTAATAACTAAAGTAAAATAAAAATAGAACAATAGTAATAGTAATAATAACAATAATAATAAAAATAACAAATAATAATAGTACAATAGTAATACAAAGCAAGCCATACACTGTACAATTGCTCACCACCCGCCGACCGATGCCCACAAGTCCCCCAAGCAGCGATCGTTACCCCCCCCCGGCCAACTCCCCCGCTTATGTACTGAGCATGAATGACGTCATGTGGTATGGAATAGCCCTTTGGCCAGTCTGGGTCAGCTGTCCTGGCTGTGCCCCCTCCCAGCTTCTTGTGCAGAAGAAGCAGAGCATGGGAAGCTGAAAAGTCCTTGACCAGTGTGAGCGCCACTTAGCAAGTACTTAGCACTACTTAGCAAGAACCAAAAGATCAGTGTATCATGGGCATTGTTCTCATCCTAAACCCAAAACACAGCCCCATACCGGCTACCAAGAAGAAAATTAACACTATCCCAGCTGAAACCAGGACACTTAGAAATCCTCATCACAGAATACGTGACCAGGCTGGGACTCTAGAAGGTATTCATGTGAATTCAACACCTTTTCATGATAGTCCCCAGCACAAGGCTTGTATCTGTCCACTGGGAAGAAACAAAGCCCGGTGGTGTAGCAATTGCAGTTTCAGGCAGTGTCACTGCAGTGTTGGGCAGTAACACTTCTTTCACAAGCAAGGTTGGCAATATTTGCTATGCTGTCAGGGTGGAAAAAAGGAGTTATCTCATTGAAATCAATGCTTTTATGCTCTGTTCTGTTAATGCACTTGAATGGGTTGATATTAAACACCCTTCTTATGTCTTTGCTGGAGCTCCTGGAGGAGCTTATAAGGCATTATGTACACATTAGTCCATGAAGCGATACAGCTGCAAATGACATATTCATTATAATTAGACAGGACAACTGAGATACAGATGGACTTTTCACCTTTGTGATCCTCACCAGGAATTTCTCCTAAAGCTGTAGATCACCCCAGAGAAACAAAATTTTGTTCAATGCAACATGATTTATTCCAGAGTCTGGGAGCACTGATTTGGCAGAGGTGACACTCCTATTTCCCGATACTCCCACCATTTCAGAGTTTAAAAACAAAATTTATTGCAATTCATAAACAATCTTCATTCACAGGAGTCTTAACCAAAGGGTCAGAGCATGGGGCTGGCAGAGCAGGGAAGCAAGCAGTGAAAAGCCATTCCAGACTCCTACCTCCAGGCAATACTCCTTTTCCTATTAAATCCTTTTAATCCATTCTGGAACATAAGAGGTGCAGAATGAGCCCTCTCCAATTGTTTTTAACATGTTTCTTGAACATGAATCTTTGACATAGTTTTAAAACGCATCAATCCTTTATGTGTTTATCTATGCTGATGAGCATTACGTTCTGCTTCAAAAATATCTACTTCTGAACTTGGGTTGTTTTATTTCCCTATTGTTAAAATGAAAGATTGGCTAAACCATTTCAGCAGTGCCTGTCAAGCACTTCCTTTCTCCTGCAAATCCTAAAGCTCTGATTCTCATCGTTAAGTCACAGACAATATAAAGACAAACCTCTTCAAATAAACCATCATCAACAAAGTTAAATGCACAGAAATGATACAGAAATTGGCCTGCAGCATCATTGCAGCATAATTAGAACTTTCTGAAGAGGAAATACATCCGCATTCACTACCCAGAGCTCAACACAGAACAAAAATGGCCTGCATTTTAAAGGCCCTCTTGTATCAAATGCTGTGCAAGGATTCAAAAGCTTTTCAAACTTCGTAGACCATGTGAAAAAACCCCTCCATTCCATGCAGATAGAGCCATCGACTCCACAAGAAGACAAGAACAATATAGTTATCAGCCACTTCTCCCCATAAAAATGCAAGTCCAGCTGAAGGTCAATCCAATAGTCCGCCTAGCCCAGTTTGTCTGGTAGCGGATGCTTCAAGAACAGTGTAATCAAAGACAAGCACACGATGATCTGTCACCCAGCCTCCTTAACAATCAGAGTGCTGCGTTTTTTCTGAGCTGAAAGTGGCATCTGGAACACTGGTGAATATGTCCTCCGGGACATCCCTTAACCCTTTTTGAATTAATCTATATTTCGAGTTGCTGCAACACCAATTGCAAGGGTCCCACAATTTAATCACTTTTCTTAAACATTACTTCCATTTTATTTTTGAAACCCACTGCTTTCTAATTTCTAGTGTCCATCTCCTTCTTGTATTGTGAAAAATAGCACCCCTCAATAATCACTCCCTCTGTGTCTTCTCCTTACCCATCTTGATTTTTAATTTCTATCATTTAATCTAAACTGAAAACCGTGCCTCCAAGCATCCTTCTTATCCTGCACTTGCTTTCCTAGTAGTCTGGGCTAAGGAATGCCAAGCAGAGCATGGCACAAGTGGCCAGACTACAGCTCTAGGAACTCGTATTTGCACGTTCCCCAGGCACGGGACGTACAGTTTAGCACTTGTCCAAGCTAAGAGTTGACTCACTTCCTGAACTAAGCATTTGGAAGTCAACTGGGAGATTAAATTGCTGCAATTAATCCAAGTGTAAAAAGATTAACAACAGTTTATCCAGCTTTTATTCTCCTATGGCTTACTACAGTTAATTCTACTAACATCTCCAACGACACACAGCCCAGGCCCAACAGCAGCTTAATTGCTCCTACACTCGATATTCTTTGCTCCGTCTGGAGGACAGCCTTGGATGCCACAGCGCTGCCAGAATATTATAATCAGAAAAAGACTCAGGAATAGAAGCATAGCATTAGGCAGATGGTTGAGGTCCTTCCTTCATTTGCTTTTCAAATTAACTAAGTGTGTCCAAATGAGACACTTGATAACTGAATATCGGTTTTCCTTTTCCCATATAGCCCTGCACAGCCACACTCTGGAAGAACTTGATTTTTTGTCTTCCTGTGGATGAATGCTAGTCACAAATGCTCAGTTTATATTTGGGAAAGAAAAGGTAAAGGGTGTTTCTGAACCTGACTTTATGGGGCCAAGTTTTATGAGACACCAAGCCTTTTTAAAGCATTTCTATGTAATAAATGCTGTTTCTTTCATATTGTATCTGAAATCACATCAGTGAGATATTGCCAGAGATTGTGTATATTCCATGCAAGCAGCCTGGGACAGTTAGGTCTTCAAATGACACAGGTCTAAAAGAGTGCAGCTAAGCATGCCTGGAGCCAGGAACAAGGTTTAAGGTATTGAAGCCACCATTTGAGGAGCTGGGGAACTAAGTGTGATGGGGTGGCACACCAGGGTAACATAAAGCATCTGTGACAGGACTAAAAATATAATGCAGAGCCTGTGAGGATCAGAGCTAATCTTCCTTTCTTCTCCAAACAGCTTCTGAGGTAAGAAAATAACATGCCAGGGGAATGACACAAGAAAAACCCAGAAGAGAAAAGCCATCCTCTTTCATTTTGTGGGGCCGTTCAACCCATTTGCTAGAACGTCTCCTCTGTCCTTTCCCTGAATAACTGCAGTGATGGCAACTGTGCAAAACAAGATTTCTTGGAGCAAGAAGTGCTTCGTAAACAAATAGCCACATCAGAGTACAAAACAAGCAGACACAGTTTCAAACGTTTGGCAAGGTGCAGGTACATCATGACAGCATGTTAAATGCATTATTCAACACACTACAAAGTGCAACATGTCAAAGTGACAATTTACACTGTGTTTACCTCCCATGAGCAAAGGTATTAGAACAGAACGGTGGGTGCTTGAGCAATAGAAATAACGCAGTGGAAGAAAGATCTGACCTGGAACAGCAAAGAAAACAGTTTACCAAACTCGGATGTCTTGATCCCAAAGGGGAATTTAAAGCAATACTTTGGGCCAGAACATTTTAGTGAACAAAGCCATCGCATTTAGTTTGCAGACATTGTCTCCCACGAAAAAAATATGTAATCAGATTTCTAATAACCCTAGAGCTTCATATAAAAGTAGGTTCCCAAATGATATCATCTACCATTTCCCTTGTATTCTTAATGATCCAAAGAATCCAAGGGGATTTCTGTACTTAAGACTACTCAGATACAGACATAGGAGACCTTGTCTGAGATCCTTTTGCTGAGAGCGTAGCCTAATAAACTGGGGTTCAATAGACCTGGGTTATCTTCCCAGATTTGCCTCTAGCCTGGTGGCTGAACTGACAGTGAGTAGGTCCATGTCCCTGCACATCAGTCTCTCCGTTTGTGAGTCAAGGATAACACTAATACTCATAACAGAACTCTTAGAAACAAGTTGAAGTGAAACATATTCTACTAGAGCAGGCATTATTCTTACAGTTAGTGCTGTAATTAAGCACAAGACCTTTTCATTTCCCCTTTTCAAAAAATTCTCTCAGCTACAAGCAAGCAAAATGTTCTGAAAAACTTATTTAAACTTCCAGGCTGAAGTTGATAAATAAGGAACCTCGGTTGCCTGACTCAGGCACACGAGCATAAAGGCAATGACTACCTTGAGAGCTCAGGTAACTCACTGTCTTTATTGCTGCGGCAGCCGTCAGTGCTGGCCTGCGTTACACAGCCGATGAGCGGCAGCAAAGGGCCATTGCTTATGTTTATTGTAAGTCATTCACTAAAATGGATGTTACATGGCATTAAAAGTATGTTGGGTGTCTGGGTGCAATAAAAAATTAATTTACCATTCACAAAGCTTCTCATTTAGTTAAATCAGCTGAGTTTCAGCTACATTATCTGTATGTTTCTAATGCATTTATTCCCTATATTTTTGCAGAGCTGGCTCAAACTGAGCTTTATTTTTTATTATTAATTTAATGTAATTTCTGTGTATTCCTGGGAGTAGGCCATGGTTTAACAATTATACTGCCACATTGCCATCTCCAGGCAAGCCAAAGAACTGTACAAAAAGCTCTTTCAGAAGTGCATACACATATATGTGCCTTTTTAGAATAAAAATTAAGAAATATATACTCTTTTGGAATACTCTCTTATTTCAGGGAATGTATGAAAATGTCAGTCATTTGCACTGTGTTTTACTTCTAGAATATTTCCACAGCCACAACCACACCGAGGCAGACTTGCATTCAGAGCAGCAGCTCAATGCTAAGTCTTCTGTATGAACTTGGGCCCTCCAAAAATTGCAATTTGGTTCTAAGAGAGATTTTAAATGTACACAAGAACTACATTGGTCTATTATTCCTAAACTGACAAACCCCAAGACAACAAGTCCATACCCTCCCATCAAGCTACTTCCAAGAGCTCTGACCGGCAAGGACAAAAAGTCAGTCATTTCATATATACAACTTACATTTGATTATAACATACCCTGTCACATTAAGACTTCCAGCACATTTTTAAGGAGCACTACCAAAAATATGCCCAGTTTTGGATTTTGGCTAGGAAGGGATAATTGGCACCACTGTGAGGATTTCTCAACCTCACACATGCTTTGACTGAAATGTGGAGGCACACAATAGCTGTGCTGCCCTGTTTTCAAGATAATTAAGCTGTTCCAACTAATTACTATACCCTTCAAGTATCATGATGAGAAATGACATACGTAGAACTTCTTGGAAGCATTATTCACTCAGCAATTTCCTTGCTTTAAAATGAAGGGAGCAAAACTAATTGTTAAACCTCTTCCATTTAAACACAGGTTAAGGCTACATTTACAGTAAATTTTTCAGGAATTATCATGGCTCATAACAGAATAAGGGCCAGGTTTGTAAAGGCATATATGGGTGCATAATACAGTCCAGGTGAGATGCAAAAGGGTGCTGATCCTCACTAGAAGCAACAGAGATTCCCACATTATCTCACACTCCCTCCAAGGTGGAGGTAGCTCAGCACTGACTGCAATTCGTAACAATTCTCAGGTTCAACTGCTGAAACTGAAATATGGCCTTTAAGAGAAAAAGACTGGCAGAGAGATGTACTTTCCTGATAGAAACATCTCGCTACAGGGGCTGAGGAAGGAAACTAAGCCTACTAACTAATAATACATCCAGAAAAACAGGCAGAGTTTTTCTAAAAAGCAAACATCTGATGTTTTACAACAACAGAATAAAGGCAAGAAAGAAAAAATCCTGCCTGAAGAGGAGACATAGACATGCCAGTAGATTTATTCTTAACTGCTTCAGCTCTCACCTAAACTGGAAAAGCAGCAGTTTAGTCAAATGGGGAAAAAACAGAGCATGGGCTGTCTCTTCACTGCATGTTCCTTGTCAGAAAGGATATGCAAGTACCATCAAAGACTTCAAGGCTGGCAGGAGAAAAACCCCAGTTTATCAGATTTTAAGTTTCTTTTTGGGGTTACAGGTTCTCTGAAGTAGAAGGTTTCAGCCTAACCATATTCTGGTGTAGAGATCTCTTAACACGTTCATAAAAAATTAGTTGTTTAGTCCCAATACTCAAAGAGCATGACATTGACAAGAAAAAGGATTCATTCCAGAAAGAAAAAAAAAGTTCTGTACTTTAAGAACTGAAAAGCTTCATTACCCAAAAAAAGGAATTAAAACTGCGGTCTTTGACAATGCTTGGTTTCTTCTCAACTGCTTCTCGTGGGTAGAGGTGAAATAAAAAAAAAAATCTTGCTGGATTCCTCTATCTTTCACCAGCAACAGTGACATATGTCATCATACCATGTTAGCAACACTTACAAGTATAAATGCAGTGCACTCCTCTAGAGAAGCCTAACCCTCACCATTCCTCTGAGCAAAGATATACTAGAAGATTTTTTTTTCATGATAGCAAGCACCTTGTATACATATGGCTTCCCTCAGCAAAAGTTTGACACGCAGACCTGGCTCTGTTCCCACACAGGATGGAGAATGAGCTGTACTGACAACATCCACCTTCGCAGTAAAACAACATGTTTCTTAGCAAGCCTTATTATCTTGGTCTCGGTTTTGTGGTAACACCATTTATACGTCTATATCAATACCAGAACAATTAGTTCAATTCCACAAGTAAAAATTAATCATATCCCCATTGAAAATACTTGTACTTTCACACTGAATACAAAGCAGAAAAAGTTTCTTGTGCAGAGTAAACCTCCACTCACTACTGTTTGATACCAGTGAGAATGTGCATTGCAGCTCCACAGTTCTTCATAAAACCTTGTCCACCACGGCAACAAGAAAAAAAAAATTAATAATTCTTGGAGGGATTTTGTTTTTAGCCTGCAGTTTAACTGAACAATAAATCATTTAACTTCCATTGGAGGAACAAGAGGAAACATCAGTCAAATCTCACTTGACGTGCTCATCACCCTACTTAATTTCAAATCAAAACATTTTGCTTTGTTCTTCAAATTATGAAACCTGAGGACAAATTACCACAGCAGAGTCAGACTCTGCATATTAAAACCCAGGTCAAACAATGTTGTTTTTACTATGATTATCAAATGATGGTAGCTCTACAGATGTCAGAAACAGATTGAGAAATTCAGAGTTTAGATTGCCACTTAGAGAACAAAATTTAGAAATCGTTTGGGAAAAAGCCTCTTGGATGGTGTTTTCAAACCAATCACCAATTTCCTATGGCTACTCTACAGCATTTTGTGGAACCCACTACTAATCACGGGAGTTTCATCATTTTATTTAAACCAACAGAAAATAAAAGTGTACCTGTTCTCCACAACTCATTTGTTCACCATTAGTGCCTTGTAGGGGGTTGTAGCTTCTGAGCACATCTGCGTTTCTAGACCCCAGGCTTACTCCTTGCCCTAATCAGTTTAAAACTCAGTTAAAATTCGGATTAACTAAAAATCAGAGTAAGTTCCCATGTGGATGTCTCCTGAATATAGATCAAGTTCAGCTCTGATGTCTGCACTTCAAGCTAGTCTCACTAGCAAATGTAAGATCAGACAAAGGAAAATAGAAGGAAACATCATGTCATCTCCTCCAAAGCTTGTCTGAAGATTAAGCTATAGCTCAAACATTTTATGGATGCCTGTCTGTTACTTGTCATGCAAATGGAAGTACCATTGCAAAAAACACAGGTTTTTATAGTTTTTTATACTAATAAATATTTTTATTAAATATAAATATATTTATTAAATACTAATAAATATTTAATACTAATAAATATTAGGTTTTTATACTAATAAATTTCAAGATACTACACAAATGAGGACACTACCATTACACTGATTTTATATATTACCTCCCCCTGCCCCCACCCCCCCAGGTTTTCTTTTTTAACCAGAAATCACTCTATAGCCCACTGGCAGAACCAGGAACATAATCAATATCTATATAACCAAGATTTATATAAGGTTTCTGTGGGCATTATACAAACAGAATCAATCTAAGTCATTTCATCAGCATGCAACATTTTTTCCCCAAGCTGCTCTCCCCACCTCTCAACACCCAAACTGCTTAAAGTCACTCTGAACTTATTTCTTCTAGTTACCGTGTGTAAAATCTTAAATGACAGTGTTGCAGGAGGCAAACAGTCTTTTAAAGTTGAGTAAATGTTTCTGAAGTTGCCATCAGTCCATATTTTCCAATTACCTGTGGAACAGTGTAGGAACTCTTCAGAAACCCAAATTACTAGATGTCTTCTGAAAAGCAGACTTCAACACTTGAAAGTATGGTGGGTTTTTCCCCCTCCAGCATAAGTTAGCAATAACTTCAACCAGTTGCAGCAGAGAAGTTCTCTGCTTTTTAAAAAGGCTGATTTCTGTCCCTGCCCTCTTATCCACAGCTGCATGCTTGACATTAGATGAAGCTATCGACAGCAGTGTTAAGCATTAATGCAGGCTCCTTAAGCAGATTTACTACTCCCCTGCTCTAGTGCCTTCAAAGAAACCGTGGAGCTACCCTGTTCTTCCTACTTGAGCAGTTACTTTACTATTAACCAAGAAAATCAAACAACAAAAAAGACCAAACAAGACAAAAAAAATATAGCACAATTCCAAAGGAGCATGCAGATCTACAGGTTCATATCATACTGTGTCCACAGCCAGAGACTTCCTTTTTTCTACAGCTTGCTCTGACAAAGCTAGATATATTCATACAGCTATCTTAGCTAATTGGCATCTGAGCCAGTAGCCCAAGTAATGGAGCCTCTTTAAATGAAGCTTAAATATAGAGGGGACAAGGCCAGAATCCATGTAAGTCTCCAACGCTTCACTGAAGCCCATGGGCAGGCTGATTTACACCACTGAGAGCCGGCCTTTTGTTTTTTTCAACCCAATAAGAGCCATTCAACTTTTTTGAGTTGTTTTCTACCCCTGCTGAACTCTAGATTTTCAAACGTCATGGGCTCTAAGTCCTTAAAACAAGAGCCAGTTTTCTACTAAAGCAGCATTTCAAGAATTATGAATGATCTGTTGATCATTAAGTTCTAGCTGTAACTTTAAATGTTCCAATGTCCTGGTTTCAGCTGGGATAGAGTTAATTTTCTTCTTGGTAGCCGGTATGGGGCTGTGTTTTGGGTTTAGGATGAGAACAATGTCGATGCTAAGTATCGCTAAATAGTCGCTAAGTAGCGCTTATACTGGTTAAGGACTTTTCAGCTTCCCGTGCTCTGCCCGGTCCACAAGGGGCTGGGAGGGAGCACAGCCAGGGGTGCTGACCCAGACTGGCCAAAGGGCTATGCCATACCATATGACGTCATGCTCAGTATATAAGCTGGGGGAAGAAGAAGGAAGGGGGGGACATCTGGAGTGATGGCGTTTGTCTTCCCAAGTAACCGTTACGCGTGATGGAGCCCTGCTTTCCTGGGGATGGCCGAACACCCGCCTGCCCATGGGAAGTAGCGAATTAATTCCTTGTTTTGCTTTGTTTGCGTGCGCAGCTTTTGCTTTACCTATTTAACTGTTCTCTTTTATTTTACTTCAATTATTAAACTGTTCTTATCTCAACCCACGAGTTCTCTCCCTTTTACCCTTCCGATTCTCTCCCCCATCCCACCAGGGGGGAGTGAGCGAGCGGCTGTGTGGTGCTTAGTTGCTAGCTGGGGTTAAACCACAACATCCAAATAAAACAGATCTGAATGAAAAGCACAGCCAGTTTGCAATGCCATTGACACGGCTGTGCACACACACAAGCTACAAAAGAACCATCCCTTCCATCCATAGTCTAAATTATGCAGCAGTGTAGTAAAGGAAGGCCAGCCCCAGCCCAGCATTTGGATGCAACCCTCAGATATAACGCTAGTTTTCACAAGCCACATGAATACAAGACACTGAAGTCATGCAGATAAAGCACACATCTGAATTACCCAAAAATACACATATTACTGAGTGCAATCGTTTGTACTTCAACTGGCACATGTTCATTAGAAGGGAATTGGTCTTAGTTTAAGCAGCCCACTCTTCTTTGGGTAAGGATTAAATACACTGGCTACTAAGACTTGCATCATATTTTCAATATGAATTTATCTACCTTTCACTTTTTGGCCATTTAACCATGTTATGCATTTGTCTTTAAGATTAAGAGCAGAGCTCCATGTTTACTGATTTTTGCTACTGAACTTGCACACATACATTATTAGTATTTTTCTTCCCACAAAGAATGCAAACTTAAATAATTCAAAAAAATGCATCTGCAGGAGGTAAAATATGTTGGCTTGAACGATAGCTAAAGAAACGCTTTAGTCAAGGTCTTCCTGTATGTATTATATCCCTTCTGCCAAGTAAATTCCAGTGAAGAACAGAGTTCCTGTGAGAGAGATGGGGCCTGACTCTCCATCTGCTTTGCACCATGTGCATGCGTTTGCATTACAGAACCATAGAATTATTAAGGTTGGAAAAGACCCTTAAGATCATCGAGTCCAACCGTTAACCCAGCACTTCCAAGTCCACCACTAAACCATGTCCCTAAGTACCATATCTACCCGTCTCTTAAATACCTCCAGGGATGGGGACTCAACCACTTCCCTGGGCAGCCTGTGCCAGTGCCTGACTACTCTTTCACTAAAGAAGTTTTTCCTAATATCCAACCTAAACTTCCCCTGGTGCAACTTGAGACTGTTTGCTCTTGTCCTATCAGTTGTTACTTGGGAGAAGAGACCGACCTCCACCTCACTACAGCCTCCTTTCAGGTAGTTGTAGAGAGCAATAAGGTCTCCCCTCAGCCTCCTCTTCTCCACACTAAACAACCCCAGCTCCCTCAGCCGCTCCTCATAAGACTTGTGCTCTAGACCCTTTGTTGCCCTTCTCTGGACACATTCCATCATCTCCGTGTCCTTCTTGTAGTGAGGGGCCGAAAAGTGAACACAGTACTCAAGGTGCGGCCTCACCAGTGCTGAATACAGGGGCACTATCACCTCCCTGATCCTGCTGGCCACACTATTCCTGATACAAGCCAGGATGCCATTGGCCCTCTTGGCCACCTGGGCACACTGCCGGCTCATGTTTAGGCAGCTGTCAACCAACACCCCCAGGTCCTTTTCAGCCAGGCAGCTCTCCAGCCACTCCTCCCCAAGCCTGTAGCATTGCATGGGGTTGTTGTGACCCAAGTGCAGGACCCGGCACTTGGCCTTGTTGAACCTCATACAGTTGGCCTCGGCCCATCGATCCAGCCTGTCCAGGTCCCTCTGCAGGGCCTTCCTACCCTCCAGCAGATCAACACTCCCACCCAACTTGGTGTCATCTGCAAACTTACTGAGGGTGCACTCATTCCCCTCATCCAGATCATCAATAAAGATATGAAACAGGACCGGCCTCAATATTGAGCCCTGGGGAACACCACTCATGACCGGTTGCCAACTGGATTTGACTCCATTCATCACCACTCTCTGGGCTCGGCCATCCAGCCAGTTTTTAACCCAGCTCAGAGTGCACTTGTCCAAGCCGTGAGCAGCCAGCTTCTGCAGGAGAATGCTGTGGGAGACGGTGTCAAAGGCCTTACTGAAGTCCAAGTAGACAACATCCACAGCCTTCCCCTCATCCACCAAGAGGGTCACCTTGTCATAGAAGGAGATCAGGTTGGTCAAGCAGGATCTTCCCTTCATGAACCCATGCTGGCTGGGCCTGATCCTCTGGTTGTCCTGCACGTGCTGCGGGATGGCACTCAGGATGATCTGTTCCATGACCTTCCCCGGCACCGAGGTCAGGCTGACAGGCCTGTAGTTCCCCAGATCCTCCTGACCCTTCTTGTAGATGGGTGTCGCATTAGCTAACTTCCAGTCCTCTGGGACCTCCCCAGTGGACCAGGACTGCTGGTAAATGATGGAAAGTGGCTTGGCGAGCTCCTTCACCAGCTCCCTCAGTATCCTCGGGTAGATCCCATCTGGCCCCATAGACTTGTGGGCATCCAGGTGGAGGAGCAGGTCGCTGACTGTTACCTCTTCGATTATTGGGGCTTCATTCTCCTTCCCATCTCCATCTCCCAGCTCAGGGGCCTGAATACCCTGAGGATAACCAGTCTGACTATTAAAGCAATGTTTTTCAATACTATACTGGGTTTCTATTCCCCAAAAAAGAGAGTCTGCTTTTGGCAGAGGAATTCAAACTTTCACTGAGGGGGAATCAGACTGGCAAGCTGAAAGATACATATGTCTACACACACATTCAAAAGCATCACTGCAGTATCTCCGGACTTACATTCCCTAAGGTATGTCTAAATTAAATTTCCAAATTAAATCTCTCTTGATTTACTATGGCAAAACCATAACAGCATTACACCACTGCAGCTCAGCAAAAAGGACAGTGTGATATATCACGAGTTGCAGTGCTCAGCCAGAGAACTGGACCATCAGAGGAGAATATATCCGAAGTAACTGAACTGCAGTGCACATGTAAGAATCAGAGAAGGAAGTTTAAAGTGCTTGTTTTCAGTCTGAAGAGTCTTTTTTCTCTCACATGTTAAGCCTAACTTTTCTGCCAAAACAAATATTTGAAAATACTATCAAACATTTCTAAAGAAGTTCATAACCATGAAATAGGAATACAAAGTGAGTACAAAGTGATGGCAAACACGATGAAGGTCAAAACAGTGTAGGATTTGATCCATTCTAGGGTTTCATTTCCTTAATCAAATTTTGGACATCCAACCCTTGATAGCATCTCTACAAATGACAGATTTCTGCCATTTGTGTTTTGGTTTTTTTTTTTTTTTTTAAACCATTTTACCACAGTGCAATGGCAAATCACCAGTAAAACACAGATTACAAACAGAAAAGACTCACCATTGAGCACCCATTTAAAGCAAAACAGCAATGTGATGTGATCTGCTTTACCAATGCTCTGTTTCCACGGGACACCAAGAGTCTAGGGGAAACTACAAATTAATTCAGATATCATTTTCAAGCTCATTCCTCATCTTGTGGAAAAATGTGTGTGGCAGAGAAACAAACAGTTACATGCTTCTGAGCATATTCAATGAGACCCGTTGACACAACAGTGCTGCTAAGGCCATCCAGTCCTATTTATTCTGACTAATTTCCATAATCTATTGTGCCTGCATCTGCAGGCATTTGACTCAATTGCTTTCAGAGGCATCTCAGTTTTCCAGACCTTCTATTTTCCATTCCACTTCAATAAATGCCTTTTTTTCCTATTTTCACTCACTCAATTTTATTATGTCTTCATGTGAAGAATTCCCTTTGGATCACTTGGGAAAGAATATAAGGTCCAGAGGGAACCTAGAGTAGCAATTTCCATGGGGATCCTTCTCATGAAGGCAGTTAACCTATCCGTAAATATTCATTACTGCAATATCTAAGGAATAAGCCAAGGTAAGAGAATTCTTTCTATAGCATTTAAAAAAGTCTAATGTTAGTCACATACACTGAAACGATATATTTTTCATCATCATCAGTATCTTATACTGATACCAAAAACGTATTGTTTAAGTGCCTTGCAGCCCCTATGGCATTTATCTGCAAAATCCCAAAGGGGCAGGGAGACATTCCCATTCTGCTAAGGAGGACAGAAAGAAGTGCACAGCTATTTTCCAGGTACTGAAAAGTGCTGAAGAAAAACCCCTCGTATTTCAAGCTATAACACTGCTTCCTGCAGAGTTATTTATTTTAATTTGAACTTATCTGCCCTTCTGAGAGTGGATGACAACCCCTAAAACAATTTTATCATCTTGGAAAAAAAAAATACAATAAAATTAAGGAAGAAAATCAAACACCTTTGAAGATGTAGCAGGATGCATGAGCAAAGAGACAGATTACTATTGTCTCACTCACTTTAGATCCAGAAACAAATTACACAGCTATGTCAGCACAGCGTTTCACTGCAGCTAATAACCTGAGATGCTACATTGCTTTCAGGCCCAAGAAAAATCTCTCTGCATGGCACCATCCCATGCCCTCTGGGTGTGCAAGTGCAGGTGAAAGGAAGGTCAGTCTCTGCTGTCTTCCACTGAATGGAAAGTGGAACGCAAGCTCTCCTCCGCCATACGGATCCATCCTAGAACAGCAGAGGCGTGTAGAAAAGCCCCAGATTAAGCATGACAGCAATTAAAATATGCATCTCTAAGGAAACAGCCTTGCACAATGAAAAAAATGGCACTTGCGCCAAGACTGTTAACTGCCCTGCTAGAGGCAGAAGACAGTTTCAATATTATCTCGTGATAGATGCTCTGTGACAATTAACCAAGGTCTAATTTGGCCTAGGAGTTTAATTTCTCAATCTATGTCCTCTCAGACTTCAACTTGAAAAAGACTTGTGGGGCAGACTATGGGTCAGTTGAACCACTGCTGACCAGGACAGAGGGGATGTCTTCCCATTTCTTGGCTGCAACTAAATGAGAACAGAAAAATTAAGTGTACTGGGGGATTAGCATCCTAGAGCAGAAATAGGCTCCCTCTCAGAAGAGGCATGTGAATCAGATAACAATAGGTGACAAAGGATCCATGAACCACATTTTCATGACTTCGCAGAAAATCGGTCATAATTCTCCCATCTGTAAAACAGACAAGCCTAAAAGCGCGCTGAGTTCTGCGAGTGAAAAGTGTTAAGTGTATTATTATTATTATTATTATTATTATTATTATTATTGTTATTATTATTATTATTCACAGCCATCAATCAGACACCTTTCAGCAACACTAAAAATTCAGTCAAAGCAACTCTCAGCAGAATTGCTCCAGAACAGGTCAGGCTGCATAATGAGTATTCTCAATTTCAGGACTGGTTTACCAGCGCTAGGACAGCATGCTGCTCTGCTAATGCTTCCTCATGTACCCAATTATACTCTTGTATTTGTTAATGTTACATGAGAAGTCTTTACAATTATGGTAAATCACCCACTATGAATCCTGGAGCTAAAATTTTTTAATGAACATTCATTATAGGAAAAAATACCTCCTCAGACAGAACCATGAGAAAAAAATACCGTTTTATGACACATGAAATTCTGGCTTTCATTATCTGTTTAGTGTAATTTGTCTAGTAGATTTAGCTCAAGATGCAGCTCTTACATACATAAACAGTCAATGTTTTAAACTCCATGCAATCAGTTGGTAACTGGAAAACTAAACAGTGTCACTAACATTTTGGTTTCATTATACAAGCCAAAATATTTCATCCGAGTTTGCAGAGTGCTTGGCACATCCTCCAGTCAGGAGCAACTCTGGCAAGGATGGACCCCTCAGCTGTACAACACTGCATGCAGCTGTACAACACCGAGGAGCCAGGATCTAACACCCATTGCTTTAGACATGAGTAAGAGGCAGCACAAATCAGCGGGAAGATCAACCTGGCCATTAGCAAAGGTCATGACAAATTTAGCTGGCATTGCTTGTGGCTGAAGCGAGCCATAGGGAAAGAACTTATTCTGGTGCTTTGAATCACCATAAACTCAAGACCGATATTGAGCACTGGAACACGTTTACATAAAAAACACGCTGTGTTCTGTAAAATCAGCAGGATACTAACTGAAAAGTATAGGCTAGTATGGGGATAACTGGGCATTGTTCCTGTTGAGAGAGTGAGACCTCCCAAACAGATTTTCTTCCAACTATGTGAATAACTGCAATTGCAAATCAACTGACACACAAGAAAACAAATAAAGAACATGAGTAGAACAAATAATTATGTGTGTGATGATTTGAAACAGCTAGGAAGTCCCTTATCTGGTCTGAAGACTGCTTTGGGGAACCTTGACTTGGAAAAGTGTACCATGTATTTAAAAATCATATAAGAATCATTAATTTGGCTAGCATCTGCTTCCTCATGTCTTGAGGGTCTGCAACCAAATACAATACATGAAATTGAGGCAAGTCCAGTGATTTCAGTCATATAGAAAGCAGAAGCTGGAATATGGACATGAACTCTTTGTTAAAGTAACCCAAGTTAAAGCCAGAAACAAACTGTCCTTCCTACTTCCTCAGATGTCTTAAACCAATTTAATTAATAAAATGGTAACAAGATTGACAAATTATTCAACAATTTGACATGAGTGAAGGCCATGCTTCCCACTGCTGAGCGGGACACTACAAAATGGTATCATGCCACCTTCAGGCAAATTGGTCATTTACTTCCTATGCGCTACCGACTGTAATTTCCAATACTGAATATTATAGTGAGTGAGCTTTATTAAGTTACAGGAGAAAAAAGCAGAGTCTTTCAAAGCTGTTCATTCCCTAGGAGAGAGACTCAAGACCTTTACAAATAGTGGTAGTAAAGTCAGGGAACAGCTCAATTACTGTGTCTGCTGGTACTGAAAACAAATATATGTGCCAGAGGCACAAAGAACAACAGCAGTGGCATGTAAATGAAGACATTAATTCCGACACATAATGAAATTCAGATGAAGTTACATATTATAACCATGAGAAAACTAAACAAGGAGTTCACTGCAAGCAGCACAGTGGCAGTGACAACCAAAAGGACTTAATTTGAGTTAGCAGCACTCGGACAGTAGCTGCACCAAAGGCAGTGGGGCTCAACATGTGGCACCATCCCAAGGGGAAGCAGTTCCAGGGCACAAGGGCCACCTCGGTCCCAGTTGTGCTGACAACTCCTTGAACAACCTTGGGGGGAACTGCCTCTATTCAGCAACGGTCATGTTACATCACCTGTTTCAAAGCCAGCCCTCCCCCTCCTCCCTTTATTTTTTTAATTCAGCCCAGAGTTGTAAGTTTTCCCCATTTTAATGCTTAGCCTGAAAAACATTATAAGAAATATCGATGTTAATTTTCAGCTCATTTTCCCAGAAAACCATACAAGAGATAAGTAATACCAAACAGTGGGTAGCTGGAAGAATAATAGACAGATTCTGGTGCACAGATTAATAGATGAGTGAGGTAGCATCTCTGCAGATAAATGTGGATTAGCGATAACTGATAAGTCTCTATCACACACTTCTACAGGTATCAAAAAATGGAGAAACAAAAAAAAGGGTCAAAAGAAAAGTGTGTGTAATGAATGAATGGCAGGGGATAGGAAGACAAAAAATAAGTCTCTGGGCCATAAAATGGAAAGTCTTGGTAAGAGAGCTTTTATCACATATCTGTTCCCCATACTGCATCAAAACAATCTCATACAGCAAAGGAAGAGAGTGTGGGAGCAGGAGCTAAACCATGCTAGAAATTTGGCATGGGCTCTGGCTGCGTAAACCAGATTTAAGGAGTAAGTTATCCGGTCTGATGTGTTTTCAAATGAATAACCCCTAAAGAGATTAGCTAGGAGGTCCACTAAGGTTGGATCTCAAGTCCTTCAAACTGGTTTTGAAATCTGAGTGAACCTGGATCCAGCTTGGTTGAAAACAGAAAGGACATTGAGGTTTAGACAGCTTTATGCCCTAAATCCATACAAATCGTTACTTATGCCATAGACGCATTAAACAGCCTCAGGTGCCACCCACATGCAGGTTGTACCCTATGTAAAGTCTACTCATAAGAATACACACAAAACCAGCTGCTTCGCTCAGAGCCATAAGGGGAATTTGCAGGGCTGCCAGTTAACAGGCAAAATAATCCTTTTACCTGTAAATGTGTCTGACTTCCAGATCAAATGTGCTGTAGTGGGTAACATAGAATCTCATTACACCATTTCATTTTATTTTTTAAGAGAGATGCCAAGTGAAAGCTGACTTTGAAATCACATATTTTTGGGCAGGTCTGTGTAATAACTGCTCCTCTCTAATTATCAACTGTCTTTTCCATCCAGTGCACTACTCTTTCTCAAGCTCCCTGTCTGTTACATGAAATGTTTGATGGCTGCATAAGCAAAACACCCCTAGGAGAGTGTTTTCAGAGAGATTCCCGGTAGACCCAAGTGCCCAAAGTTTACAGGCTCTTCAGCCAAAGTTAAGAGCACACAAAATCTTTGAAACAAGTTCAACAAATGTTTCATTCTGTGCCTCATCACAGCCATTTGCAGGGACTTGGGAGTGAGTCAACAGTGAGATCTGAGGGGCTGCAGGGAGAAAAACATGGAGATAGGTCTGGTTCTTAATGAGGATTGCAGTCTTACGGTTTCTTGTTAGATTCATGCCTGAGATACATTGTCTTGTAATCACGATAAAGAAGCCAGGTTCTCAAAGAACACGATGATAAAATGCTACATCATTATTCTACTGTAGTTTTGCTCAGCAAAGGACTAAAATAAGACACCTTGTTTTTCCATGAATGGCAGGCCCTGTCAATTCACAGAGGGAAAATAAAAAAGCTGTCTCAAAATGTTTATGCAAATTTCCTTGGTGGCTTGGGGGGAGGGGGGGGAAATGACATTAAGGTCATTTTGTAAGACCTTGAATATTTTTAATTCAAAATACGTATCACATTTTAATCAAACCAGCTCTGTGCTATTTCTATCCAAGTAATTTGCATTCTGGCTATGTCATGGGGGCAGTTATGAGTCAGCTAAGCTCTCTAATATAATAACTATCAGAAAATTGTCTTGCATTATTCATGTTAATTATGCTGAACCAAACACTGTGGACAGGAAAATGTATTTTCCATTGCAATATTTTTTGCCTCGCAGAGATTTTAAGAATTGATTGGACCAAGTTTCTTTCTCAAGATTAAACCTTCAGACAACAAGGATGTCAAATATGCATGTGCCTTGGCAAACAACAGGAGTGCTGCCTCTGGATTTTTGTTACCTTCAGCTCGTCTATCTACAGTGTATAGATTTTGTTTCTCCATAAACAGCTAAAACAAAAATAAAAGCCAGTGCCCTGAATTAGCAGCACACTCAGCATTCACAGATGCCTGGATCATTCAAAGAAAGCATTTGTTAACAGGAGCGGTAATTTTCCTGGCTTGCCTCCAGTCCAGTCAGCCTAGTATTTTGACTTCTGACTTAAAATTTTAAAAAGCAACTTACTTTCTCATGAGTAGCCTTGTTAGATATCCCATCCTGCCCTGCAACACAAATACAACATCTATAGCTGTTTCTCCTTCTGCAATTCAAACAAACATAACTAGCACGAGACAAGTTTGTATCATCTGCACCTGAAACACAATTTTACTGGGAACTCTGTCTGGAAAATATCGCCATAATATATCCTATATGAAACAGTCTGTACATCCACCCACACTTCCTGCACTGAGACTATGCTCTGCCAGCAACCAATACCAGAAACAAAACTTCAGAAGATGTTGGAAACCACCCCACTGCACGCCAGTGTATTGTCAGTAGTTGTTAGAAGCACTGTCAGTAGATGGCAGACAAGTACCTGGGTGCCATCAACCAAATTCATTAATTCCTCTGCTCAGGTTTGGCTTGGTTTTGTTTTTTAAATAAACTCTTAGCATTTTTTTGTTGTTGTTTTTGTTACATTTAATAGATAAATTAATAGAGCTCCCTTGCACTGCCAGAAATTCTCCTTCAAATTGCTAAAGAAAATTATAAAAGGAACCTAGACTTAGTAGCAGGACTGTGACCAGCTCATGGGTAAGGTGACATCTGTATTCTTGTTGTCAAAGCCTTCTGAAAGTAACTTTCTGGAATGGCAAGGGAATTAATGGGCCAGTGAAGATTTGGGAGAAGGGAAGAAAGTGAGGGATTTCAACCCCCACCTTGTTTTTCACAACTGTGACAAACCTCAATGAAGCAGTTCGCTAACAAACATGAAGGTGCAGGGGCCGGCCTGGGGGAGCTGCTTTTAATTCCAGAAAGTTGAGGAGGTTATGTACCTTTTTCACAGCAATCTATCAACAGTGAGTTAAATAATGAGAAGAAATTTATCAACATAAAGCCAGCCAGTTCACATCCATTTTATTCCACAGATCCTCAATGGCTCTCTCGAACCCCATTATCGCCATATCCTTGAGGATGTCTAACATAAAAGGCTATTAACTCCCCTTGTAGGTGGAGACCTGAACATAACCGCTGGCAGATTTATGCTACTGCAAATACAGATGCTTGATCAAGTTAGAGTCTGTGATCAGTAAAACAGATTGATAGTCTGAGCACACTTAACCCTAAAGGGCAGAGTGATAATACTTAGTCTTTATTACAATAATTCAAACGGTATGTTTCAGATAATTATAATTGGAGGTTTTACATAATTATAATTCAAGTTTCTGGTAAGTTTAGTGCAGATGTTGTCCCAAAAACTTGGGGCCGTTACCTGCTGTGCGTCGCCCAATTCACACACAGAGTCAAGGTATTTTCCTTTATTATGTAAATGCACAAATACAGGTGCATGGTACAAACCAGCACATTGTTGGTGTAAACTCACAGTTATTTATACACAAGATTTTAACATATTTAATAATCTAATACATATTCATTGTTACTTTGTTAAATGATTGGTTAAAATTCTTCACCTGCCTTGTAAACTACTACTCATGCTTACTATGATTTTTGAGACCTTTACTTCCTTAACCTTGTGGGTCGGTGGGTTTCTTGAATGGGTGGTCTTTGAGTCGGTGGTCTGATCTTCCCCTGCCAGAATTACCTTTCCCCTAAGTTCACTTAAGTTTGGCAACACTAAGCAGTCCTTCACGGGCCGTTAACAAAGCAAACTATCATTCACTTTGAGGTTCCTTGTTCTGAGATAGATATCCTGTTTCACAATGCCATAGTATTGTTATGGTAAAATGGGCAAGGTTAATCCTTACGGACATCATGGATGCAGCAAGATAACATATGGGCAACCTGCAGAATTTCTACCGAACATGTGCTAATGGACGATACCTATAAGTACCTTCAAAAAAGTCATAGAATCATAGAATATCCTGAGTTGGAAGAGACCCACAAGGATCATGGAGTCCATACAGGACAAAGCAGTAAGATACTTCCACTGTTTGTAGCCTGATGCAAAAGAGACCATATAAGAAATTGAAGAGATCTGTGGTTTAGACCTTGATTCAAGAAACCTTTTAACATGTGTTTTCCCATGGCTTTCAACAAGAAAACTTGCAAAAAACAAGCTCAGTGTACGAACTTATCTCTGAATCGAATTTTAATGAATGTCTGTTATTCTCATTTTTCAGAGCAGGCTCTGCCAGGCTTTGGGGACAGCAGGCAATTCCAAGCACAGCAAACATCAGTATTTGTTTTTAAGAGATGCAAACTGAAGATAATAAAAGAATGAACTTGACATATAAGAACGAATATCCATGATTAAACTGACACAGGTACAGAAAACACAGTTGCCTGCTACTGTCTCTGTTAGCTTCTGCAAAGACTGTTGGGTTTACCTCTACAGGAAATAATTGTAGCCAAAGTGACATCAATTTTTTAACAGTCAGGCTTGCTGGTATTTTCCCCATTAATCACTGCAATTACCTGGCCAGGGATCATCACGAGGAACCCGAAGTATTTGCTATACTACATCCTTAATTGTGTTGAGAAGAAAAACTTGAATGTTTGCTGAGAAAGTTGCAAAGGATATGCCTTTGACAGAGCCAATCTCTCATAAGCACCTACCAGCCATTAAGTAGTTAGTCATGGCTTTTATGATTTCCTTACTTACACTGAGTACTTGTTATTCCTTACTTACACTAAGTTACTTGACCCTTGCTAGGGAATGATAATTGTTTATACCTACTGTCTTCTCTATGCACCCTACATACCTGTAATGTCATGTAGGTTCACATGCGCACAGACTTCATGAGCCTGAATATCAGCCAGCGCAATTACCCCCAGCAACAATATACCAATTATCAGGTCAACTAAAGATGTAGTAATTCTTCTTAAGGACTTAAATAACCTTTTTACCAGCTAAATAAAAAAGAAGGTCAGCCAATGCTAATTAAATGCAACGCTGCAAAAGCAAAGGCAAAAGAGGAAGGAAGCCCATTAATGAGCTAACAAAATAAAAGTTAATGGTTTTATGTAACAGACCCTATCAATTATTTTACAGTAAGCATGTCAGGTAGCATACAGCAAGTTACACAGGCTGAAGTTTACCATGCTGTTGTCAGTTCGACCTAAGCAGCAGTCCAGCAAGCAGGGCATTAAACAAAGAATAAGGTCCTGCATGTAGCTTTGTCGCTGGCAAATTCAGAGAGCTACTTCATCATTGTGCTGCTGGTTCACATCTCACCTCCAGTTTAATTGGCAAGAGTTGTTTCTTACTATCAGCACCATCCACAATGTGCGCAAAAACTTATGCTGGGGTTTCAAGCTCTAGTGAGAAATGCTATTCAGAAAGGTGTCTGCAACAACAGATGACTATGAGAAGCGGCTTTCACAAGTTGCTTTATATGAATGTCATCTGGAATTTCTGAGACATCGAAATAATACCAGGAGGAGGATAATGATTGTGCCCATTTGAATAGTGCCTTACAGCAGGAATTCAGAGTGCTTAACGCGTTCATTAAGGCTCTAATGGTCCTTTAGGCAGGTATTTGGCTTTGTGTGCTGGAACAAGCTCAGACATGGCAATGTGGACTGATCCATTTAATATCTGTGACAAAGGTGAACAAAAGCTTGAGAGTTCAGACTTCTATTTGCCTATCTTGGGATAACATTGTGCCACTGAGAAACTCCAGCCCAGTTACAGCAAATGGATTTCACTGGCACTGCTTGGAGACCAGCAAGGTACTTGACATGAGGATGGCAAAGCAAGGTTTCTAATCATCAGCCCGCATTCCCTACAGTACAATATTGTATTAGTAGTAACTCCCCTAGATATTTCTAATTATATTAAGCCAATAAAAAAGTAACAATTAATGCTGTTTTTTATGTAACTTTCTTCACTAGACGAAATAAAACAACTTCAAGGCTTGTTTCTAGTGTTACATCCCTTCGCATCTGGTACAGGTTTCAAAGTCCCCAAGCTAGACCTTAGCTCCAAAAGTCAAACATATAAACTCTGGCTGTACCACGACCAACATGGATTTACATTTCTAGAGTTTGATCTGAAGTCAATTCTTTACTAGGCCTTTAACTTCCTACTCTTTAGAACAAAATTTCGAGAGCTCTTACACTTGTCAAGGTATGTCACAGGGATGTATACAGAAAAGCTCTTACAACTACTCCTCTTAGCATCCAAGTCAGTCATTCAGCACCTTCTAGTCTAAACCCATTAATAAATTTGGAAGCTGCTTCACAAGCATTCGTATAAGTGATAAAGATGATTATCAAAACTGCTGAAGAGCAGCATGAAATACCAGATTTCAGAGAACTGAGCTTTTTCCTCCTACTGCACAGGCTGAACTTCCATCCTCACTGATAATTATGGGTAAGTGGGACAATACTGAGGGTGTCAAGCTGGGACCTGGTGACTTGCATGCAGTCTCCCTCTCCAGTGAGGAGGATCACCTGGGACCTTTGGCAGAGCCACTCAAGCAGAAACACTCCTCTGCAAGAGGATGTAATTTGCTGCAAGTCGACCCTGCTGGCCTGCAAACACATGTAAATGGGGTTTCCTTATCTATTTTGATTATTTAAGGGAAAAAAAAATTCTGAGTAAAAAAGGTTGTTTGATTTTTCAGTGAGATCTAACCCTCTTCAAAAAAGAAAAAAAAAATCTTGTCTAAATGATGGTGAATTTACTATAGGAAACTATAAATCAATCTTTGGGTACTGATGGTAGTACAAACTGCAAAACAAAACTTATAAATCAGTCTTAGCTCCCAAAGACTAGGTTCACTGAATCTATCTCCACTTATTGTTCTCTCTATAAATCTCTTCTGCTAAGACAAATATCAGGTTTCCCAGAGGCATCATTTACTGTTACAAGGTCCATTCTTCAGCTGATTTTGAGCACAAAATTATTCCAATTTAGGAAGTAATTTTTTAAAAGTTTGCAGCTCAGTTTTTCAAATAAAGAAACCAAAGCTTTAAACAAATTAGACTTGGACATTCAGCCCCAACATCCCATTTGTGTTCCTGAAAAATCTCAGACTTCCTTTCCCTCCTCTGTATTTCCTTCTGGTATTTATCAAATGGAGAGTCACACTTCACCTAAATTATATTTTAAACATATCTCTTACAGATCATAAGCATGGTTATATATACACCAACAAGAGATGAGGAAGCGGTGCAGAGCTTAGAGCCAAATCCCAAACTCACAGGTGTTCAAACCCAGTGTTTATTTTTTCTTTTTAGAGCTGAGACTCACAGCTGCAAGCTCTATTTCAAGTCCTCATTAAAGTTCTCCAAAAATAAGGTTTAAAGTGGTAGGCCAGGAATGAACATGAGCCAAGGAAAAAAGCCTAAGGGATTTCATTAATATTTACTCCATGTCACAAAGTCCCATCTATGAATGGGTTGATTTTGGTATCCAGCTTGCCCAGGTATCTCTACATCACTGTTCCCTGGGCAGTTTTAAGATGTACGCTTCAACCCAAAGCTCCTTGTGGTGTGAACTATTTATTTAGGTCATAAACTCTGAGGCAAAAGCCATCCCACATTTTATAATCCCTTATCCAGCTGTGCCCAGATGTGACAATCAGATGGGGATTCTACCAGAGCAAAATGGCTAAATAGTAAGAAAAAAAAACTTATACATTTCATCCCATGTGTCTCATTACAGCCAACTTCTCAACACAGTGGTGGCTGCCTTGGATGAATCGCAATGCAAAGTTTGCTTTCCAGTCACAGCAAACTGAAAATGTGTGATTTTCCTTTTGGGCTATAGCTATGTAAACACACGCTCACTGTTGACAGCAACCTTGGGCTGAAAGGCACAGTCCTTTACCTTCCTGTGTTGTGCTAGTGGCTGACTATTTTGATGACACTACAGTAAGCACTACAGCTCACCTCTGTCCAGATGAAAATTAAAGAAGAAAAAAAAAGGTAGTTGTTTCTAAAGTACTGCAATTTGGAAAGCCCAACAGCATTTTCAAAAAGCAAGCTTCATTGCAGGAGACACAGATGAGATGTGACAATTACTGCAGAACCATCCATCGCAAGGAACGCTCAACAACCTAAAAACGTCAGCTCTTGTCATGTTCCTGACACTGCTGGTGATTTTAATTGCCTTTCGTCCTTCTCAAGCGAACAATAGAAAGGACGGGTGGAATATTAGATTTTAAACCTCTGGAAGTTTAGTCCAAACAAATGTAAAATCCTTGTCGTGTCCTTTGCAGCACAGTAAGGCTGTTGAAGAGCAACTTTACAATCACAGGGCCAAGAGGAAAACTTTTAATGGGACAGTTTTGTCCAAAACCCATCGAAATTATAACACAATCAGGTCTGTTCTGCTTCCCAAACATGAACCACTTGCACTGTTGTAAAACATGAGCCAAAGAAACTGCTCTAAAAAACTCATTTGTGTAGCTTAACGCATCTATCACAAAATTCCACAGCATAAGACAGGGAATGGCAAAGGATAAAACAGTAAATATTGCTGTGGGAGAACAATATTCCCCACTAAGACACGAATGGAAGCAGAGACCTGGAGGTGGAATGAAGGCACAAACTGCATTAGACATCTCATTAGGTCATTAAGGACAACATGAATCTGCATTATATTAAACATCACTCTACAGCAATCAGCAGACGACAGGTCCCTACCTTAAAACTATGGACAAATCTCTTTTGGCCAAGGAGAAAAGTGATGCTCCCCTCATCCTAGCTCCACAGAGAAAAGGAAGAAGCCCTTTCCCTAGAGCCTCTTCTCATATCCACTTCAGTTTATTCCTTTTGTGACAGTCATGGGTAATTAAAGTATTTAGAATAACAACAAAATGTGGCTTGCTAGACCCTGCAAGGTTCCTCTTAACTAAGGCTCCTCCTCAAAAGATTTGGGACATTACTCTGTAATTTTTATTGGATCATTTCCTTTATAGCTGAGGAAAATGTTATAACTTTTGATTCTTTGAATTATTAAGGAAAAAGGAGAACAGAAGGAATATTCTTAAAACTATTGAAATTAACAGTTTTCATAACCACGGTTTTTAATTTTTCCACCATCTACAACTTCAATATTTTCCAGCAAGTTTCCAAATGTATTCAAACCTCTAAAGAAAGAATTTAAACATTTCCTAATAAAAAAGGTGCTTTCTGTTCTGAGGTGACGTATTCTTTAAACTTCACAAAACCCAAGATTAACTTCAGATTTGTTGGTAGCATTTTGTAAATCCTTTGTATTGGTCAACTGCCTTGGGCACCTGTGCTCCTGTGACCATGTTGCAGTGTAGCTATCATGCAGTAGGATTTGCGTCTGCCCGTGTAGCACTAAACCTTTCCAGTTTTTGCTTGGAAAGAAGGTGTTTCTACTTGAGTTCAGTGGTTCCTCCAGTGCTGTTGGTTCCATCAGCCTGGCCTGTTACCCTACACCATGGGATGAGCAAGCTCCAAGAGCTAACAGACATGACCTGCAAGGACAGACACATGCACAGCGCCTGAGAGGGGAGCTGTGAGCAATGAAGCCTGAAAGCTCTGCAGCTAAACCCAATAAAACCTGTTTCCCCTTTCAGGATTTGCAGCCTGATCAAGTTAATGGAAAGGCTCCCATTGACTTCAGTGAGCTTCATGTCCAGTCTTTGCAGGTGTTTTGGAAGAGGGTCTCACTGCCAATGTCACTCCTGAATTACACAGGGCCCTGGGATGATTTATCCCAATAGCCAAGCAGGGAAAGGTGCTGGTTCTTGGAATCAATTCCCCTCAACCATCCTTCCTCACTCTGAAAAAGAAAGGTAGTATCTGAGCTTTTAGTAGTACATTATTAGAGCACTAAATACCAGGCACAACATGTTTTAAAAGGAAATGATGTGCAAAAGAGCTATCAAGAGAGCAGATTTTTGAACATTCCTCAAGAGCTCTTTTTGCCGGAGTTTCCAGCCCTGTTTACCACAAATTTAACTTAGTGTTCTTGAAAGGGAAGGACTTCGGATCTTCATATGCTTTAACATCATTTGGAAAGTTCAAAGGGATTTGGTGGGTTCATACCTTGAATGTGAAGAGCCAATTCCCACAAAAGTATTCTACACCACACAGGCTTTTATTCCAAGTCGCTACCCCTAACTCTGTCTAAACAGGCACATGTGCAAGTAAAAAGCCAAAAATAAACAGACCAAAAACTTTTTTTGGGGGGTGGGGTGGAGAAGAAAAAACCATTCTACTGTACACAATTCCCTTGAAAAGGGGTAAGATCAGAAGAGGCTTGTGAACAAACTACTTCAGGAAATCCAGAGACATACATTTGAAAAGAAAGATTATTTTGTTGTGGTTTTCCCCTCAGATAGTGTTTTTATAAAAGTTGAAAATTTGGAGGAATCTTTAGCCATTAAATTCCTTTGCAAAGAAGTCTCTACCCCTCACAATATTTTGTCATATCAAGAAATCTAGAGGTAACTCATTGTAATTCCTTTCAAATGGAGCAGAAAAAGCTGTGAATCTATGGCATCAAGGAAATGTTTGCAACAAAAAAGTTAATTAAACCTGAAAACATTGTTTGGAGACAGCAATATAGCATCTTCACAGCTCTTTAAATCTCAGGAATCTCAAGCTGTAGGTGGGGCAGTCTGAAAGCATTCCTGACATGCTTTAAGGTGGGGCTTTATACAAACTGTCAAATATCAAGTTTGTTTTTCATTCAATTTGAAATACAAACATTAGTTTTCCTTTTATAACTTTCCCTTTATAATTTTTCCTTTTATAACTTTCTATAACTTCTTACTGAAAAAGCTGTAGAGTACACTCAGCACTTAAGATATCTCTGTCCATTCAATCACACCTTGAATAGTTGTTAAGAAATTAGTTTTCATACTATTTGTATCTATAAAATAAGGACATGCTCATCTATTTTATTACTAGAGCAGAAAGTACTTGCATTTCCCAGCAAAACTAATAAAACAAATCCTGCTTCTGATGAGTACTGGTGTTGAGCCAAGTGACTAACCATTGCTTTAAAAGAACACCTTTATCCCTGGGACCTTGGACTGTGCTAGGACCCAGAGAATATGACAAATCTCAGCTTTTTTAAGAGAATTGGACTTCAGGGGGCTTTGAATCAAGTCTTACCTGCAGCACACACCCAGATTGTGTCAGATTAAAGGCAGAGTTGCAAAGTGAGTTATTACAGCTATGGACATGCAAGGTACGTGCTGGCAGCAGATGACTTCCTTCCTCTGAAGAATACGGTGGGGCACCTGACGCTCTCTGCGCAGTGGGTCACATATAGTCTTGGGATGAATGTCTCTTTTCCTTGATGTTTATTAGTAAAAACTGTAGCAACAACTTGATTTCTTTTCCTTGTTTCTCTCCTACACACATGCCGAGAACTTCTCCAAAGTTACTGATGCAATATATTTGTGGAGGTTAATTCAGGACAAAAATCCCAGGAAGCAAATAGCACAGAAACTACCAGCATATTCTCTTTTTTATTGTTTCTGACAATCAGTAGTAAAATGTGTTGCTGCTACCAAGGGAGCCAGTTCTAGCATTACTCATTTTACATTAGGGTCCAGAAGAATAAATCCTTCCAGAGCTCTTGCTGGCATTAAGCTAAAACATAAGTCTAGATTTGTAAAGGAAATGTATTAAACAGATGAGACAGCAGTGGAATACAGATTTAAAGGAGAAGAAAGACATTGTATCTTCCTTCCTTTATACTATTAAACAACAAACAGAAGGCAACCACATGGAAACAGCTGAGCTGCAAATAACTTCGTCAACCAACATATAGATGTACAATCCTAACTACAAGAAATAAATCACTGTATTCCACTGTGTTCTAGTTAGATTCTGGAGGTTTCTGCAATACCAGGTAAAGTGACCGCTAAGGAAGGAACTGCACTGTTTTCATGGAAACTGCCCAATTCCAGTTTCTTACAGAAAAGTAGAGCACACACAGAATATGAGAGAATTTTTCTCTATCAAGCATGAAAACGATGCAAAATTAGGACTTTGTCATCCTGGACAGGGTAGAGGAACTTGTGGTGAAGAAGCAGAGAGAAAATAAAAGGCAAATACTTTGACGATTATGTGAACAGGTTTAACTACAATTTCTGAGCCTGGAGGAAAAATAACTGATGAGAGGATGGGCCACAAATGCCTTTTTTGTTAGGTTCACAGGTCCACTCCACGTATCAACCCAGCTGGTTTTGCCACAACGCTATACAAAAAAGAATATTAGAGGGAAGAGACAAGATGATCCAGTTGTACAAGGATGGAATGGAAGTTAGGAGACATGGCAGCTTTGGTGGTCAGCTCTACCAGATATTCCTCCCTGTGTACTCCACAAAACAGTGTTCCAGCAGTAAAGCAAATAAACATTTTCTCTTGAACATCTACTCTTAGCTTGAAAGCCTGTAGGATCACTGCACAGAATGGCCCCACCAGGTTTTAGGCCCTACTATTTCTTATACTATAAAATCATAAACTTGACCACTAAACTTGCAACAATATTTGCTCAAAGAGAATCAAAATGGCTTAGGCACTAAACAACACAGGAGAGAGGACCAGAATGTTCCAGGAATGCTATGAAACCACACTGTGTGTTTTTAATTCCATTATCCTGGACAATTTTATGAACAGCAGCAGAGATCAAGTTAACTGTACTCCTTAGGTTCTCAGGGATCAAGCATGAAAGTTTCACGGAAATATCACAACTGAGGACTTAGAGTTTTTGTTGTCACTACACAAAGCTTGAAAGTCTTCCATTAATATAGGCTCCAGGTCCAGCAGAGCCTATTTAAAATACTGAATCAGGACCATTACATGCCTTAAGCATTATAACTGACTAAAAGACTTCAATAGACCTAAGGGCAGTTATTTAGTAGCACAAAGCAACTCCTAACCACTGCCTGCAGTGTTCATGAGCTTGCTTGTCACATGAGCATCTCTAAGGGTTCAGGTCTTGTTAACAACTACCTTGTCTTTCACAATCACGTTGAAGTCCTTGTGACAGCTATTGCAAGCGTTCGTAAGCAAATTAGTTTTATGTATCTACAGATAAAAATAATAGAAAGACAAGACTACAGGATTTTAAGTGTCCAAAAAATTCAGCTTAGAATACTGAATCTAAAAAAAAAAAAAAAATATCTGAGTTCTCAAAAGGATTTAACTTTATTTTTCAGTACTTGTTTGTTAAAAGGTATTTGCTGTTTTCCAGTGGAGGTGTAATCATGGGCAGTTTCTTCTATTCTACACAGCGCATCTTGAGGCTCATCTTGTTTGTTCTGATAAAATATGAGCTAGGAGAGGGAAGATGCACCCAGCTAACATTGGATACACAAGACGTGTTCCAGCTACGTTTGGTACCGGGTTTGCAGCAGTTGTAGGAGTGAGTACGTAGGTACCAGCACAGCCACAGCATTTCTGAAACAAGCACTTCAGTTAATACACACACAGGCTTTTATGCTCTCTTAGGTAAAAGGCTCACTTCAACTTTCTCATGTGTTAGTTATCCACTCCTTGCATTCATTCAGATATCAACCCATATTAGATCAGGATACACACCTTTTTCCATGAAGACAAAGCTCGAATGGCTGCTACACTATGCTTGCACAGAAATAGGCACAGAGTATGACAACCAAGACAGTATTTAAGGAACAGAAACAGTTTCACTTCTGATCCACAACCAGGAGAGCACTGCAGAGCCGAAGGTAACCCAGCTAGGGACAAAGAAAGGTCCTACTTGTCTTTAAAAAATCAGCACATCTTTTGGGCCTGATTAAAACTCAGCTCAGATGCTGTATCATTTCCTCGCCTGTCACACAAGGCTGCTCAACACAGCTGTTTGAGCATGAGAGCAAAATCAAATTGTCTGTGCTCACCAGACAAAGGGAGTGAAAAACCACATTGGCTGTCAAGGTAGAAGAAAGATATAGGCCGTGATGTGCCAAAGGCTGGAGCAATCATAGGAAGCGTCAAGCATGGAGGAACAATTACAGCATGACAGATAACATGTTGATGGTGCACCCCACAAAGCAAGCTGGTGAAGAGGTGGGAAGTGAATGCTGGGAGGAAAGGTGTCAGCTTGGTTTACATCAGTGTGCTTCAAAAGATCACCTGGATGTACGGTGAAAGAGGAGTCTCCCATACCAGTGCACAGATAGCAAGCAAGGAACAATCAAAAAATTTGCAAGTCACACAGACATCCTAGTCTAGACCTTTTTGTGACAATATCATTGAGGCTTGTCAAGTAAGGCTGCCTAAGGATGAAAATTGATCTGCAAACCTTCAGTGCATCAAATTAATTGTTCTTTGTAAGGCCTTTATCCAACCCTCCTTAAATATTTGATTATTTTCTGCTGTTAACAGAGACAACATTATCTGCAAAGAAAGATATAGCTCCTCTTGAATGACTGCCCATTAAGCCCTTCCAAAAAGCTTTATAAAACAGTTACACAAGCCAAGCGAGCATATGGGAACCAGCAGCTGAAATGCAGTTCCAGGGAGCTCAGGACCAACAAGCCAATCACAACTAGAAGTATGCAGACCAAGAGTGTCTTATTTTAAAAAGTGTTTTCTCACCAACAGCAAGAAAGGGCATCCCTTTTCTGGCTACAGTAGTGGAAAGGCTGCTCTAATAAGTTGACATAAATCATCAGCTGGTGATCCATTTCCTTCTCCATCCATTCCTTCCCCTGGGCAATCCAAACCCATCCACCACTCCTCCAACACTGAGAAGTGGCACAGCAACCTGTCCAGCCCACAGCATTCACAGGCAGCACTTGTCTGCTGTGAACATTCAAGGACAATGATGTTGCCTGTGACATCCCAGATATGCTGAAAGACGCAACAGCCAGCTAACCCAAGCCTACATGGCAGGACTTGAAGTTCTCAGCAAGCCACCACCACCCACACATGGTTTGTGCATCCAATTTCACTGGCCTCATTCCAAGAGTAACACAAGTAATTAAGCATTCACCCCAGATCCTGCAGAAAAGGTGTTTTTCACATGCTTTCCACTATGAAATTCTTACACCTTCATTCACATTTAGAGAAAAGGCAAGGCTTGTTTATAGCACAAGATGTCAGTGTGGGTGAGAAATCCGTTGTCACTTCTACCACCTGCTCTTGCAGGCCTGATCCAGTGGTGAATCCTGAATATAGCAAGTGCTGCTCAAGGTCTTAATGTGATCTTTGGCAAATCTTACCATCTTGTCCATCAGCAGTGTAATACGGATAATGCTAACTTCACCTGTGTGCCCTGGAGGAAGGCACAACACTCCCCTACAGAGTATTTTTAAAAATACAAAACCTCTTCAACAATTAATTAGTTTTCAAGTCTCGTTCAACATGAAAGAAATTGTCTGTAGAACAGAATTTTATGCTCTGTACCTGAGCAGAAGGCTATATTCATCAGTGTGCTGCTCCAACAGTTGGTTTCAATTTTTTATGTTCCTCTCTTTCATAAAAGATCTGAATTTCAGAAAATCACAATATTTGGGACAGTATTATAAGAACCAATACAGATCTATTAATACAGAAAGGAGAAACATTCTATTGAATTTAATGAAAATTGCAGGAGTTGCACAGGGGACACTTTGAAAACTTTGGAGAATATAGGCAAACCAAAAAAGACTAATAAAACCTAAACAGTACCACTTAAGTGATTCAGAAAAAAATAGAGATTCTGTTCAAGAGGGAAATTATAAGCCCAAACACTACAGTTACTGTTAGCAGAAACACTCATATTTTAGTCAAAACTTAGTTTATTTCCAGCTACTGAACTGTGTCATACATAATTATAGGGCAGAGATTCAAATACACTGTATTTGCTTCATTTAATATTATATAACATTAATGTGGCCCAACACACAAAATGGCATTATCAAGAGAAAACAGATTAGGAGTCCCCTGCTACAGTATTATTCCAAACGACAGCGGTGTTTTACCATGACTCTGCATGAATAGCAGCCATGGGTGATCATAAAGAAGATTTGCAGGTATGAATAGGTAAACATTACATCTGCATACAGTCTTAACTCCAGAAGGGCAGGACTATGTATTGAAGGTATCAAAGCTCTAGATAGGAATGGGGTTTTATTTTTTCCACTAGGAATAATCGTTTGCAGCCTAATGGCAAATTTTATTCATACCAAAATAAAATAGTTTATGTCCATTTGAGTTGGAGAAGGTTGCATCTGTTATTTAAGCAAAGCTTTAAGATCAGCCATTTTAATTGAAATACTTCTTATAAAAACTGTTAACACCAGCAAAATTGAAGCTACGTGCTCCCATACTGTGCCCTGGCTGGTAGGAGCTCACACAAGACAAGGCAGTCTGGTTACCTGCACTGTGATGATAGGCAGCAAGCCACAACAAGACCAAATGACCTGCCACAAGAGCACATGAGGGTACAGCAGCCCTTTGAACCCCCAAATCCCAGGCTGCTGCTCTGCTTTCACTAAAAGCTTCGAGGTGCTGAACCTCCTGGTTTTGTCCAGTGTCTAACACCATGAGCCTGGAGACTGCCATAAAGCAGAGGAATTATCTTGGCAGGAAAAGATAACCAGCCTCAACTTGTGTCTAATCCTGCTGAAAGAAGAGTCATTGATGCAACTCTAAATACAAGCCACGTTACCAAACTCACTCATTATTTAAATAAATACTATTTCTGCACTATTCAGATGCCAGCATTCATACTTCAATTCCTTTTTTAATCAAGTCTTCTTCCAAGTCTTGACGCAACAATTATTCTTTGATAAGGCAAATCAAGGTCTGCACAGATTTCTGAAGCATCACAGTAAATGCCTCAGTTTACTTTTTGAGCCACGTTTGTAAATGTTTATCTTTTAGAATTTATACAGTCATGCTGCCAGCGAACTGAGAAATCTTCTCCAAAATAGCACAGCAGCATTTCTTTGAACCTGCTTGGTTATGGGTATTTATGCCTTTGACTCACCAAGTGTGCTTCTCTTATAGTCCTTTAAAATAAATTAAATTGCTGCTCTGGATAAAGAGGGCACAGCTGTGGGCTGCAGCCCTCAGATACCTAGGAACATATTTTGACTTCAACTTCATTTATTTCTGATTGAAGCTGCTGACATCCTATTTGTGACAGACACCTGTGTATAGTGTGTCCCTGTTCTAAAAGCTCCAGCAGACCTTGAAAACATCTCGTACTGAACACCAGTGCTAACAGCTTCAGAAAGCTGTTTGTTCCCTCTGCAACTCAGTTGTAGAAGAAATTTCATGTGCAGCATTACCAAAATCACTGAGGGGGAGACTCCAGCCATTCTCTTAAGCTGGCATTTTCAGATTTTATCTGCAGCTATAGTTGTTTGCATTATAATGTCTACAGTTTAAGTATCTACACAAAGCTTTACAACAGTAAGAATAAACAGCATGCAGGTGCTTTATCTCCTGTTCTCTCCCCAGCTATCTGGCAATATTGCCAAGGATAAAAGGATTAATGCACAGCTACCTCTGACAAAGAGATGGGAAAAAGACACAGACCCCCTACTTGCAGTGAGTAACACCCAATTTGAGGCCCACTGAAGACACCAGACGTCTTCCTCCTGAGCTCAGAGGACTTTCTCCTGAGCACCTGGACAAGGTATTAAAAACCAAGCTATTAAAAAGCTGGACAAGATATTAAACATCTCCATCCCCTGATCAATGCATACATGCCTACCTCAGGGCATATGCAAGACAGTCTGATGTAACCATGCTGGACTTGCTGGACAGAGTAAATTCAAAAGGAAGGCTTATTGCTGTGCTGAATACAAACTGCAGTGCAAAAATTGTAGGACAAGCAGATCTTTATCTGTGCAGCAACATGATAGCTGGTGGAGCATTTTACAGCCTGCTAATAGATTCTAGAAACAGGAAGAGGTTAGCAGTTTTTTTCCTTGACTCACTCTACTATGAATTAATACAATTTAATGAAGCCAGTGGATGCGGTCTAGCAGATGGTTCAATGGGTTGTATTTAAAGTTCAGCTCTCTATAGTCCTTGGTTCAGCTTTGTCCACAAGAACACAGCAAACATGAAGTAGACTAAGCAGGCAGCACAGTTCCTGTGGTGCTGTGCCTTCCCGATTCACCTTTATAAAAAAAAAGTATTGAATGCATCCCCAGCCTTGACAAAATGCGGTGAATGAGGTGATAAATGTTAGTGGAAGTAGCTGTGCTTCTTACAATGGTTTCATTATTAGCATCAAACAATGCATTAACATTTGTTTTATTAATGGAAAAATATAGCTTAATAACCTAATCCATTGCTAGCACAGCAATGCAGAGCTTAATCAAAATTGTGTTCTTTCAGGTTTTTTTTTTTAATCAGCAAAGCAGACCATCCTATACTTGGGCTAAACAATTGTATCTGTAATCACCAAAATTTACTATATCCCCTTCATTACTTGCTTTCCCTCCAAAGTAATACCTCTGCAATGTTTAATTATGCAGTACATTACAGGTCCATCAACTTTACAGTGGAAACAAGTATATATGAAGAAATCTTTCCACTGTGAGCAAGAATATTTTTTATTGCATACAACCTAAATAATGTAACAAGTTATTCGGGTTAGTTACCCAGCAAGACTTAGATTTCAAGACTCGTTTCTTTTAGGAAGGCTCTGTCTTTTAAAACTGGTTTTGCATTAGAGATACACAAACAGATACTCCGCTTTGACAGCCACATTTACGTCTACCTCCATACTCACAACATGAACTGACACTCACATCCAGCAATCTTAATAGCATCCAGGTGGCTATCAGTAAATTATCTAGGAAGTTTGGGGGTTTATTGGTTTTTGTTTTTTCTTTGTTTGTTTTGGTTTGGGGTTTGGTTTTTTTTCCAGAAAAAAAGATGTTCCATTAATTGGAAGTCCTTTATTGGCAGTATTTAGTTTCCCGCTTTGCCATAGCATTTGTGTCACCTTGAGCAAGGCACTTCATCTCTAAGAACAGAGTTCACATGTAAAATAAAAATTACAAAGTAGGACTTCCTTAATGGGGGATTATCAAAACAATCACTCAAAATACTGCATTCAACTGCTCTTGGATTGAGGGTGATGTTGACAGAGCCAATCAACTAATAGTATTTCTGTCCTACCACAGATTTAGGTTTCATATAGGTAGTTTTTTTCATATATCCCTATATGGGATCTCTCAGACCCAAGGCAGAGCCAAAGCCCTCTGTGCTTTAACACCAGTTCAACCATCCTGAGTTAAAAACCAAACCAAGACAGACTTCAGGTAGGACACAGATGGAAAGATTTGAGTTTCAGTATGTGAAAAGCAGCATTAAAGCTCTGCCTTCAAGACCTGGGGATGCCCAGAAGTTTCAAAGGACAGATTAGACCTACAAAACAACCTTTCAGGAGCTATTCAAGCTCTATTTTTTCCATCAAAAGTTAATAGAAAATGTTTATTTCTGATGTAGTACAGGAAAGTAAGAGAAGGGCAGAGAGCTAAAACCATCCAGTGTGGAAAAGAAGGTTGAAAAAGATACGAGACTGCTCTGCAGGCTTTATAATAATTTCTGGTCTCCTCACATCCCATTCCAAGAACTGATCCAGGCTATGACTTAACCCTCTAGGCTGCTCTGTTTTACACTCTGCTTCCCATTTCCTTACATGATGCCCCCCAGAAATAAGTACTTCAAAGCATACTCTGACATTGTCTCTAAAATATCTTATGCTGGGACCTGTGCCAGTGTACAGTTTTCATACAGCTTTCATATAGCCATTTCTGCCCATGTCGAAGCTGCTTTGTTTTGAAAGAGCACATGAAAAGGGATTTAGGATGACAGAGAATTTAGCCTCAATAGACGTAAAGTTTCAGAAGTTTGAAAACAGATGATTTTAAATGCCCCAAGCTGATGTTTCAAGCAAAAAACCAATGTCTTTAAAATAAAGCTTGCCTGTTATTTTGACAGCATCCTTGCTGCTGTTGCAGAACCTCAGTTTCATGAAGCAAGTATTAAAGGCATTTGCACATGTACTCTAAAGGCTGAAGAAATGCATATCTCCACTCTTTTGTGCTCACCAGACTAAAAGACATCCTTCTGGGACAGTAAAAATACAACCTGCAAAGGCTGTGGGAAGGGAGGTTTAATTGCAGCTGCAGTTTTCCATTTCCATTCCATCTGTGTGTTGATACTTTATTACAATAAGGCTTAGGAAAGAAGGGGAATAAGATAATACGGACTCCCAGACTCTATTTCCAAATTTGTCACAAGCCACATCGTCTCTTGTCACCCAGGGGACTGAAGCAGTGACTTGTCATGAGAGAACAGAAGGGTTAAGGTAAGTTTCACACCTAAAAAAGAAAATTTATTCTTAGACATTTCTTTCATGTGAATGCCTTAAGACCAAGAAAACTTTTGTGCAGCAATATCCAGGTAGAGCATTGCAAAGTCTCACCCCCTACTTGATCAAATTATAACTTTCCACCTATGCCAAAGGCTTCCTGTTGAAAATTTCCTTTAGATCGGTAGCAAGTAATACAGTCTCCAAAACATAACTTTTCCCAGTGCAAGGAAATCAACTACAGCCTGTCTCTTGGCAAAAACCATAAAGCTCTTACAGTCACAAGTTCATTGCATGAATTGAGCGGCCTCTCAGCTTTCTTCAGAAGCCAGGAAAAACTAGAGAAATATATAAAAAGAGACTGCTAGTTGACTTAATTTCTTTGCCCTGCTATGAGGTCTACCTTAATTCTGAAAATCTACCCAGAACTACTTCCATAAAATGCATTTGAGTTTCAACATCTTGCTACACATACTTCCTCTTTGGAAGCCAATTTTAAGAAGCTGTCTTAACACGAGGCCCAATGACATGTCTCAGCCAAGTCCAGAGCTATAATTAAAACTTGCATGGGAGGAAGGTAGGTGGCATCAGACTTCCTGCCGCTCTCTTTAATATATTGCTCCTGCCTGTCTAATGCCAAAGCCAGCGTGCGATTCAAACAGCATGCTCCTTCGCTTTCTCACCCCTTGCCTTTTAAAAAGGAATGCCCGCTAATTGGTGATTAACCACCTTCCTCAAAGTTGCATATACCAAGTGGAAATTTGATTGCTACCCTAATGATAACAGAAATGTTATTTATGCTGTAAATCTGACAAGTTTATTTTGCACAGCCAGAGGGAATGGTTTGAGGCCTTGGTACCAGGTGCTTCATTTGCAACAAAGCAGGGAGCTTCAAGATATAGTAAAGGTTGCCAGCTTCTGCAACTACATCCTGAATTTACTCTTTTTTTTTTTTCCTGGATGCAAAAAATCAATGCTTGCTACCCATTTATAAAGGTTTCAAGCCCTTAATGTCTGCAAATAGAAGGATGAAAAGAGGTAAAGACTGGGGCTTTTACACAAACACAAGAGAAAGGCGGTTCCTGATCCACACAAACATCTCAATCCCACTTACACTCAAGATGGAGAAAAGAAGGATGGTAAAAAAAATCACTTACCATAAATGACTCCTAGATCAGTAGCAAAGTCAAGAATGTACAAGCTGAAGCTGGCTCAGCACCATCCTGAATGAAATGATAATTGTGTACTAAAAAATCTTTCCTGTCCCAAAGCTGCATTTGTAGAGTGAGTCTTTCCTTGCTCTCCACAGCTCTGGTTGCTGCCCATGTCCCAAAGTGCTGTCTTCTTTCTTGGAGCTTGTTCCAACCTGCTTCCAAACGATGAAATTGCAGGCTTGAAAGGGTTTCTGGATTTCTTTGGTGCTTCCCTCCAAAAAACCTATTCCCTCACCCTTGTGCTATTATTTGACACTTAAGCATTTGTGCAATAAAGAAGCGATCAACAAACAGGAACTCCTGCTGCTAGAAGATTTAAAATACAAGAAATAATACAATCAGAGCAGATAGTCTCTCACCAGGTACATTAAGCATTTCAAATTAAATTGTTTAGGTGTGTTTTCTCATGTTTACGTCCTCAAGCAGTTTGAGATTGGCCCAGGACTGACAGCAGGAAAATATTGTTTGTGTCATACAAATCATTAAACCTTAAGCAATTTCATTAAGTGTTTCCACACTCGCAGAGCAAATGAGAAAACAGCTGGTTGTTCAGTTTTACTGAAATCTTTGCTTGCACACACAAACAGATCCTAACACTCACGTTAACATGGGCAAAAGCTGGTAAGACAGCAGATCTTTACAATAGGATTGATAAGGATAGTTAAGATCCTTAACTGTGACAGTCAAGGGATATTGTGTTTCAGAATAAAATATGCTATTTCCCTGTTTTATCTGATAATCAACAGGTCTTTTACCTGGATAGGACATCAGGTGAATGTCCAGTGAATAACATTCTAAATAGGAGTTTTCTTGTGTATTTTAAGAGCCAATTTTCTCTTACATTTATAAGCAGCAACATTAAAAAAAAAAAAAGTCACTCAGCAAAACACTGAAATCACAGGGCCCAGCAATCTGTTCCCCCTTCCATAAAAATTAGCTCTTTCCACTGAGCATCGCTGTCTCGGTGCCATTCCTGTATGCTGCGGGTTTGGAGGCTGAGGAGCGTTGGATGTTGCTCCTTGAAAGGCACCCTTATAACTCACAGGGAAAGGCTCAGTTACAACACTTGTTTGAAGGCGAGTTATGCATCTGAGTGCTACTGCCTAATGCAGCCTGTTAATGGTTCGCACCTCGCCCCATCTTAAAACATGTCACTGGCCTTTCAGAAGTGCTGACAAACCAATACCTTAAGAGTCAGATTCTGTTTTCTCTCCCTTTCTATCACAAGGCCGAGTGAGTGAACGGACTTCAATAGCATCGATTGCCTCTGCAGGCTTTTCCTCTTGTTTTCCTGGGGTATTGCTGGGGGTTTCCACATTCCGAGGCTCAGCCTTTGCTTTTTTACTTCTTGTTTAGTCCCTTAGCCCCATCTAGTGCCCAAGCAGAATAAAAAGCCTTGTACTTTCACCAGCCTAAAACTAGTCTTCAAAATTCCACATCAGGGCACGACTCCTTTGCTTCATGGTGAATTCTGCAACTCATGTGTCTTTTCACAGGGATTTCTGTTAAACCGGTGCCCCCGCCAAAAAGCTTTTGCAGCCTGTGCTTAGAAAAAATGCATTTGGCAAAACACCGCTACCAGGTGTTCTCAAGGCAGTTTGCAAGCAAGAAGATTTAGAAAGCCAATTTTTGAACAATATCCACATTGTGGAAGGATAAACCGTAACGAGGAGAAAATATTTCCCATAACAAAAGCCTGATTCTTGTAGCTTGCCTTCTTTTTCTGTGCTCTGTTTTCAGTGGGATAAGAGGGCACTACCTTGTGCTTTTAAAGCTATTATACTAAGATACAATCAAAATTCATTATTCCCTTTTACAGTGATTTCAACACTTCAAAACATTTTTGTTTCAAAACTTCCCTAGATATCCTCCCCAAAACAAATGATTTTTGAAGAAGTATTTGAAACTATACTTCACAAACAATGAATAGCTTTTCTTAGGGTTTCCTGAGCTATTTTCTAGTGGTGAATAGTTTAGTAAACACTATCTGGCAATCCTACATAAACATGTTCTTAACACTCCAAAACTTACAACAGATAAAGTGTTCTTGAACGCTTAAATGCAAATTACTTGGAAGTATTGTGTTTTTCAATTCTCTATTGCTATTTATGGTGAAGGAAAACCTGTGCTTGCCACCCTCCAGTAAAATTTTCTTTCAGTAGAAATGTTATTTTCTCAATAGAAAATTTGAAAAACAATGCTTTTTTAGAAATCAGAGCCTCTGTTCTCTTTCCCATCACTTTTCCTTAAATGCGAATAAATAAAGATCAAGAGGATGGATATATTGCATTTAAATTGTACTAAACTGGGATCAAAATCTAAATTTATTTTCTAATATTTGCTAAAATGTTACTGAGTAATGACTAGTGCAAGAACAGAAAGGCTTGCTTTCGACCTTACAACAGTCCTGATTTTTATTTTCCTGCCATGAACGATAGATTAGATCATCTATTATCAAGCTCTGTGGCTACACAGATTTGTCAGGTCTTCCATAGCAAATATCCACTGCAGCAAAGCAGGCAAGGGAACTCAGGAAAAAGTCTTCTGTGATTTATGTTCCCAACACATGAATTTGGGCTTTTCATTTGGGAGTCACGGGGAGGGGATCCTTACCTGGCATTTGCCCTCTAAATAAGCTGTACCTTGCATCTTGTACACTTTTGGGCTGCGTGTTACTCTGTTATTATATCAGACTTTTCATATCCACATTGACTTGCAGTTACTCACTGTGGAAACAAATGTACTGTGCTTTGGATAATTCCCAGCATAATTTAAGCACTAATTAAACAAAATGGATTTTTATCATGATTCTTAAATATTTACCCAGTGCAAGAAGTATCCCCTAAGAACAGACACTTTACCACACGCTCATTTAGGAACATGGTAGTGATACAATAGTGTGTGTTACCTTATTTAACACAAGAGAAAGGACTACGCTGCCCAGGGAGTAAGTACATACAAAACAACTTGAATTTTATCAAATAAATTAGTTCTTTTTCTGACTGACTGACTGAATCCTTTCAAATTGACCAAAGGCAAATGAATGTGAGAATGAAGGACAGATATTTGGTAGCATGCTGCCTACAACTATCGTTAATGCAATCCTGAACTCAGAAAGAAAGGTTCAAAAAGGACGATCAAGGGCAACACTACCGGAAAGCTAGATTAGACAAAATGTAAATTGCATAAGGAGTATTTTTCTTATTATTAACCCCCTACCTTTCTACTGGAGTCACAGTATAACCTTTGGATCTCACCAGGCCAAGCTGCTAATAGATCCAGCTTCCTCTCCACACCCTCTATTTAAAAGCTATCACCACCACCCTTCCACCAGCAGAAACAGTGATGTGATTGCTCCTAATCATCTCTAGGCAGAGCCAGATCAATTGATTAGCTCTTTATGCTAATTTGGGTGATTGTGCCCCAAATGAGTTTGGGGATGACAAGATTCTTTTGTGTAGAGCATCATGGAGAAAATTTTCCAGTAGTTTAGATGATCAGTTGACATTTATAACTCTGCTCACAGAAAATAAGATGTGAGATTCACTTGGAGAACTGCCCTGTAGAAAAACTATGGCTATGGTACAAGCTTAAGCTTCATTTTTAGGTCCTTTCCAGCTTATATTTGCCCCACGTTTAGTGGTGTAATCACAACATGTTTGATCAAGCCTTGTGCTCAGATCTGTGGCCCACAAAAGCCAGCACTGCCACACCTTTCACTCCAAAACAGGACTTGAGTTTTACCACATGAACACATACAGATTTAAGAATTAACAGGAAACTGGCCAGTTCCTCTGTAGCTTTGTTTGCCAAAACCTTTCTTACAGTAGACCCCAGACAGGATTAGACAGCTACTCACAGAATTTTTATAAAAGCCAGGCACATCTTGGCAGCTGAGCTCTGCAAGGGCTGGCAGCATCTGTACTGCATCTTCACTGCTCAGCTGAGACAGGGCCACTGCCCGTAGGAGGGCTGAGGCTTTGTTTCGGCACAAAATTGCTCAAAGCATCTGCAGTGTTGCTTGAAAGAACTTGTTTGACAGAGCACCGAAATGGGCTAGGAGCATTTGCAGTCAGAAACTGCATCTGTGCTGGGAGAAGCCATAAGAAAGCCCATTAGCCCAGGCTGGAAGCCTGCTTAGAAAAAACACATGACAGTTAAGGAATACTCCAGGGTTGTGTGTAACTGTAGGCTAACACTGTAATGTAAACATGTTAATATTTAATAACATTTAATGCAAAATCAACTTCTATGGTCTCTGTTATAGTGAGCTAATATGTTAAATCTGACAGTGAAATTTTCTGAGAGCCTTTTCAACAGACAACCAGCATTTCCACAGCAAAGCTTAAAAATTATAATAGCTGTTAGCAGGAAAGGAGGCAAGTGTATGCGTGAGTAAGTGCTAGAGTATGTCAAGAAAAAGGACATCAAGGTGAGCAAGCTTCCTAAGGGTAATAAAAATGATATTTTCAGAAGTTGTTGAAGCCAGTGTCAAGAACAGCAGAGAAAACCTTCAACCAAGGCTTTTTCTTTTGCAGGACACCAGATGACCTTTTTGCCTGTTTCAGGCTGCAGCACCACTTTCATGTCTCATAATATCTTAATGGCCACTCAAAGAACATCAACTATGTGGAAGAAGAAATCTCAAAGACTGAATTCAAATCCACGTGAAAGGCTCATACCCCATGTAAATTCAGCCTATACTGTATATTGGTATTTATGCCATTCACAAGCCTGGTGTGGTCTCTCTGAGTTGATACAGAAAGGGTCAGACGGCAGGTAGGCAGTGGCAGGAGGTACGCACTAAAGCCAATTTTCAAAGCATTGAGCAACTTTGTTGATTCTTACTAGTATATTGACAGAACTCTGTATTCTTATATTCTCATTTCTGGCACATTAACTACCTAAATATACACAGCATATCCCATATTTTAACTGGGTTAAAAACATGAAGGGAAACAATGAAACTAGGGCTGAATAAAAGAACAAGAGTGAAAATCTGAATGAACTGGAAATAAATTATACTATAAAAGCAAAGCAAAAGCTCACTACAATTCCCGTAAGGCACACTGTAATTTTGAATACTGGATAAAAGCATGTGCAGGTGCCTCTCTTCAATTGTGTAAAAATATCCTGTGTTTATACAGATTCTTAAAGTGAACATAAGAACTCAGCATTGTGCTATAGGTTTCTAAGTCAGGCACAGGGAAATAGAGACAATAAAATACAGTGAAAAAAGATAAATCGTTTGACTTTGGAGACATTTAATGAATCAATCAGTGCTTAAACCCTAGTGTTTAAAAGGACTGAAGGGCAAGAAATTGATATATGCCATGGACTCCTCAGTCAGAAACAACCTGAAAGCGTAATGCCAGATGACAGGATAACACGGGCTTATAAAGTGAACAATATTGTGATTTGGAGTGACCTCCAGCCTCCCTAATCTTTAATAGCAAAACCTTTTTGACACCAAGGAAAACATGATGGATCTTTTATGGCATTCAGCTGCTTCTTGAAAGACATCAAAGGCTACCTGAGGTAGTTTATCTAACTCTAGTCTTGAGTGATCAGAGAGGCTAAGGGAATTAAGGAGTGAAATTCATGCAGTCAGGGGTGCTACATTTTGGGAAGATAAACTGGACATCAAAAGCAATGATTTAAAATCATTAAAGAGAATGAGGGCAACCATTAAAGCAATCTGAGAAGGAAGCAAAAGAAAAGGCTTGTTCCATGGTCAGAACAGACAGTGGAGTATAGAGTACATAAAGAAAAATTCCCATGGCTAAGGTGACAGCTAAGGACTCTACTGCAACTACCAAACACGCTGTTTGACCTTGCATGATGCAGTTGGATAGAATCTCAGTCTCATGTATAAAATAGTGATACAATTTATCAAACCTACTTATTACATAAAACTTCACAAGTGTACATCTCAAGGGATTTTATAAAGGAGATAAGCATCATTACCCCAGCTGGACAGATAAACTGGGGCTTGGTGAAGAGCAGTTATTTGTTATTTGTCCAGCAATACCCAGATGTCGTCACAGGATGCAGCTGCTTATATCAAGAATCTAAATTCACCCGAGCTCCTAGGAATAAATGGAGGCAGCGCAATGGCCTCATTACTCTGTACTATAGTCCTCAATATGCTGCCATTTATTTATTCACCTTTAGAAACAATTACATCTGGGAGGGTATTTAGTGCTCATGCCCTGAGACAGAAAGCCATCTTCAGAGCTGGGAAGAAAAGCAAAATAGATGAAAGAGTAATGAAAGTCTACACAAGCTTACACAGTCATGCATCAGGCAAGCTCCCATTTAAAGCAATAAGGGTTTTGCCTGTGCAGGGTCTGCCCCATTTGGCCCTCATTAGCCTTTTCAGCTCCTCCTCAGTAGAGCACCACCTTGGATTTCCCAAATATGATGTATAAATATGATGCCTTATAATAATGCCCATTTCAATCGCAACATACTTTTAGGCCAAAAGAAACTGTGACTCCTTCCAACTACATGACTGGCCAAAGGGATTAAAAAAGAGGCCATAGAAAGCCCAGTATGTTGCTTTGTTTTGTTTTTTTTTTTACAGTAAAAAAATTAGTCAAAAGGTCTTCATCAGTAAAGTCCTTACAGATAGGGGACACAATTCAACTGGCACTCAACATGTGGTTGTCTCCACAGCTGCATATTTACGTCTGGGCATGCCCTCATCACCATGAATCGGGATACAATATTATACTTTGAATAGAAATTCTCTGAAGTTGCAAAGCTGTAGGGGGAAATCCTTGCATCCTCTAACTCAGGCACCAGTGAACAGCAGACTAATAGGCACATAATTTCTTTAAAAGCTGAAATTCCAAAGAGCTAAACATGGTTCTGTCCTGGACCCCACTGAATCCAAACAATCACGACAAAGCAATAGCTCTTCTGAAACAAGTCCTTGCAATGCTGCATTTATTTCCATTGCTGAAAAAAGAATCAAAATGGAAATTACAAGGGCCAGAAAAATGTGGGAAACACCTGGTTAGTGGCTAGAACTTAAAAAAAGTATCCATAGCCTTCCTGCTCAGTCTGAATTCAAGCTCCAAATCATTAAGGTTCTTTGAGAGTCAGGGCAAAGTTCTGTGGCAAATAGACCTGTCCATCTCTCAGCACTCATACAGGAGTGATAATGCCTGGAAGACTTCATATTTCCAAGCACTAATTACAAGAATGTGATGGATGCACTGCCTGAATTAAATTTACAGGAACAAGAGAGTATGGAAGGGAAAACAAACAGAAACGAGGAGGAGGAATTAATGATGCATTTAATGAAGAGAAATCAAAATTCCTTTGTTGTTTTGGGAGGGGAAGGCAATTTTTAACACCATCACAGTATTAGCTGAACAACATCAAATTGATGTCTAGCCTGTCAGAGCAAGAGTAATAAATTATTATTTTTCATGATTTAATTTTCCCTTTTGAAGCAAATATTTTATTCTGTTCACCTTTAAAGAGGAAACCACATTATTTAAAATGACTTAAAAATATCAGACTAATGAGCTATAACATAGACATTTATAGAATGCAACATGTTTTTGCAATGAGGTATTTAGCTTCTTATAAATAGCAAGGAGCAACATTTTTTACTAGGAAGTGTATTTCCCGAGCAATTAGGCACAGGAGCCTAATTAAAAATTAAGTCAATGTTCAAATAAGCATAATAGAATAATATCTGTAATCTGCAGAAATACAGGAACAGCTGGAACGCTACTTTGTTTTACTGCTTCCTTGAAGAATGATGGAAATTTCAGGAGCACATTCCAGAAGGTGCATTTCCAAGGTCACCTTTGGCAAGAAAACGTTGCATCACTCTTAGAAGTGAGTGAATTGGTGGGAACAGACCAGGGAGGCAGGGATGGTGTCACCTCCACCCCAGGTGCAGCAGGTAGCTCTTTGCTCAGCATGTGTAGGGACCTGGTAATAAAACCTGCCTTGCTTATGTCTGGACTTTATATATATATATATATATATATGTACACATACATATACACACACGTATATTTAGATGTATACATACACACATATGGGTAAATCTAGCTATAAACCTCAGTTTAAAAAGGCAAACAGATTATTTTTGCACATTTTTTGTCATCTGAGATTCAGATAACATAGCTAGAGTGATTCTGAGACTACTTTCCAAAATTTGAAGGTAAAAATCCAAGGCAATAAACTTTAATACCACACTATAAGCTATGCAAATATTTACCACAATAAAAAAAATCACTAAACCATGCAAACACACAGTTATCTGTAAGCTGCAGGATGAAGGCCTCCTCCAGAGATTCGCGGACTGAAACTGCCATTGGAAGTTTGACATCTACAGCTCTTCACAATGTCATCCTCCAGGTCTCACGTACCTACAGCCACTCATATATATGTATTCTTCATACCTGCTTGTGAAAAGATGATATGCCCTTTAAAGGAGGCAGTCTTAACTTATCTGTGACATGGGGATAAGACTTAAGTCAGGGATGAAGTCATCAGCCGCAGATCACTGAAGGCTATCTGCTTAGGCTTCTGAAGATCTATGCAAGCTACAATTTAGCGCACTAGACCACCATAGTTAAGCATCTACATACTTTTAAATATGGTCCCCTGGATAATTATAATACTTCTGCCACTAACATCTTAAAAAGAGAAATCTACATATACAAATAGTCAGCTACGACGGTATTTAATCCTACGCCAGCTGTACAGTAGCTAGTACAAACAAGCTAATACAATTCACACCCCAAAAGTCTTCGCCCCAAGACACATTTCAAAGATCTGACAACAAAAATTACTTTTGCCCCCAAAAGATTAAGATGCCTACATAAACTGTGGAGGCAAATCAGCCAAATGTGGCTTTTCTGTTGTTTGAATAAGCTGCATTCCTGAAGGACAGTAACAGACAGCCACCACCATTTGTGAGAGGGGATGAGATCCATGGCCACACACATTTTGACAGCTGTAAGCCTTGGGGTCCCATGCATGTGTACCTCAGCTCCTGCCAACACAACTGCTCTGTGAGACAGCAGCACCTGCAAGAGCTGTGAAATGTCCCCATGCACTGGGAACAAACCAAATGCATAGCTGTAAGGCAACCTGTTTCCTGGTGGCAACACCTTCCATCTGAAAAACAAGGCTTTAGATTAAACACGTTTTGCATTACAAAAGCCAGAGTTAATAACATTTTAATCAGATCTCAGTCTATGTATTTAAAATGAATTGGTTAAATGTTAACTACCATTAAAGGGAGACTTTTTCAGATTTCGTAATTCTGGGTGACAATTCAGGTCTCAGTGTAATGAGCACAAAGCTAAAGCAGATTATGAAGACTGTGATTACACAATCAATAAAGCAACAAGGTATATTTTGAAACATGACACTGACATTAAAGACATTTCCACAGGTTAATTGGAAGTCAATTAACATGGAGAAAGTTAATTGCTAAAGCTGTCTTGCTTTCTTTCAGTAAAATTCAATTGCATTTGGACAAACCCTCATGACTGCTCAAGAAAAAATACCAACAATTTTGTAATATATTGCCACGAATGTCAGTAAGTGTTTGTTTTTTAAATAGAATTGGAAGAAACCCCATGGTAACTAGCACTCGCTTCCCCTTCCATCCACCTGGCTGTTAAGATGTTTGTCCATCGTCCTCATATCAGATCCTCCAGATCCTTCGTTTTCACTGTGAATGTGTTGCACACCAGAGTCCCTGACGGTAAGCTTGCTTAGGAGATGATGAGGCAAACAGCCAGCATGGAGTTATGACCGTCCCAGAAACTGTTATTGCAGGCTGTGAAATGTGGAAAGCAAGCAATTCCCCCCTTTTAAAAGGTTCAAAACACAGACAAGGCCTATACATAGTATAAGGAGGGACGTAGTATGAGTGAGAACAAGACAAACCAATGCATTTACCTGCAGTTAGGTGCATGCTGGGGTTTATTTGCTACTTTTGCAGGACAATCAGCTCATTGTTATGACCAACATTATCTATTAATTCATCCCAGAGGTGCCCAGAAAACATTGCTGATTGAACTTAAAGCTATATAGGTGTTTAAAATGCAATTGGTACTGAGTGGAATTTACCAAATACAGAAACAGCTGGGTGTCTACACACATGGACTTTAAGCACCAGAAGGTGTGTACCTACACCTCAGGCACCAAAATATCATTTTTAACCGCACTCAGGATGCCTCCTTGCTTTCACAGCTAACCAGGCCATAGTGCAGAGAAGTCATCATCCAGGATGAAAAAAGAGTTGGAGAAGAAAAAAATTACATATCGGGTTATTGGATTTTAAATACATTCACAGGTAACCTGCATGTGAAGGAGCACTCTGAAACATTAGCCTTTAAATCCCCGACTTGAAGCCGGGGAGAAAGGAAGTGGTAAAAGGAGTCTTCAACTGGAAATGAAAACATTTTGACTGTCTTATTATAGAGACCCAGGAAAAATGTCATTCCCCTCAATCCCCCTCCCACACCGATAGGCTCTCAACAGCTTTCATTATTGCTGCTTCTAAACTGATTAGCTGTGGCCTATGAGCAAGTCATATTTGTCTTGGGTCGCTCCCTTCTAGGTTGCTCTCAAGGGGCTCAAACAGCTGGAGCAGGACAGCACAGAAATAATGACAGCATGAATAATACAAATCTGTTCTGCCCTACCTCAGGGAGGGGGGTACTCATTGGCATGCACTGTTAACAGTCGTTCAGCAAGAGTCCTTGTCTCTAACTGTGCTGAAATTGTGCATTGTGCTGAAAGACGAGTATTATTTCCGAACACTTAACTAAAAGCAATAGTAGAGGAACTGGTTGCATTCAAGTGTTTCTGAAATTCTGCATTTTGTTTGACTTCAAACACAAATTGACAAAAGAAAATACACTGGAAACAACCAAAAGTCAAGGACTTGTTTTCAGAGGTAGCAAGCACTCCTATTCCAAAGAAGACCCGGGAGCATACAGTATCTCTGAAAACAAGACTGTGACAAAAACCCACCTGAGAATGAACATTCACTACTTAAATTAAGAACAGGAACCACTTCACAGGAAAATTGCACACACAGTACAATTGGTTGGTGTGAAATAAAGCAGATACAGGCTGGAAAGTTGCCAAGTAAAACCCCTGAAGTTTGAGCTAGCATTTTATTGAGAAAATCATTGTGCTTATTAGGAGAACAGTACAGAACCACATTAAAGACACAGAATGAAACAGACATCCAGGACACTGAGGAAGAGATTAAGCAGCAGTATCTGTAATGGAGGGTAAAACACTCTGGACCTCTTGATTTCTGGAAGAGAAACATACAAATTTAAGACACGTTTAGTCACATCAAAAGCTCTACTGACAAGGAAGACTATTCCGGACTACAGAAGATCAGAAACTACAAATTAAATTTATTCTCCCCTCTCACCTTTTATATATACACGCCACTCTCTCCCAAGTGCGTGCCAAACATCCTTGGCTGAAAAGATAAATGCCCCTTGCAAGGACTCTCCACAGTCAGGCAGCAGGGCAGACTGGCCAGAGGCCAGGCAGGGCACCCCCTGCTCCACCAAGCTTCGCCCCACACCTCAGAAAGGCAGGGGCAAGGCACTCCTACCTACTTACAGAGGGGTCTCTGACCACCTCCCCAGGGAGGGACTGGCCATCCTGGCTGCTGCTCAGCTCCATCTCTTCAGGAGCCCAGGCAGGGACCTCAGCCTCAGCTGGGAGAGGTCACCCCAGCAAAAAGCAGCACCAAGGCTGCTTGGCCCCTCTAGCAGAGGGCTCCCTCAACCAGCCCTCAAAGTGAGGAGGAAGGGAGGGAGAGAGAGAGGGTTCGTTCCTGGTTGCTGGCTAAAACAGTGGGCTGCACCAGTGCAGGCACCTGAGCCCTGCTTACAGGGAGATGGAGCTGCTCCAGGGGACGAAGGGCTCCACAGCTGGTGACAGACAAACCCTGCTTATGGGGCTGTCTCACTGGCCAGCTGGCCAGGCAGCCACACAGGCAAAGGCCCCATCCCTGCCTACAGGGAGGCCATGTTACCCAAAGTTTTACAAGGTGGCTTAGTTCTGCTCGGTCCATTTATATTTAATGAATTGCACCCCATCATCATGGATTTTGGGGACTGTCATGGCAGAGTGACTGCTCATTAGTGAATTAATTTTGTATTCTAGTAGGTATCAAGAGCCATTCTGGAGATTTCATGGTGTTTTGACATTAATTGATGGACAATCAAACAATAAGACGTGGCATGAGTGAAAATTCAAGTGCTGTCCAAAAAGGATCAGTTTTGCAAACAGCCAAGATTTTGACCAGGCTAGGCATTTTCTTTCTAAATGGATTTATCTGTTATAACCCTTCCACCTGGTTTGAGAATATAACTACCACCTAACATTGAGAGGTTTAGTCCTTACACATGTTAAATGATGAAAATATATGCAGACAGAGCAAGTGAAATTCTAGCCCACAGACAGTGCAATTCAGTCCTTTAATACTAAATATTTCTTGCCAGCTGCTTGACATAGCAGGCCCTGAAGTTTCATTTGGCAATGAAAGAGCAATATTGCTTCTGGAGGTGAGCCCTAAAAAGGGGAAATGTGTCCATCAAAGCAAATTGAGCTTTAGCTTTCTATCACCTGTATGTAATGTCATGTGTGTCTAGAGAATACTCAGCTCAATATATTCTGTGTATCTGACTTTCCTTGCAGTGGGTAAAGATAAACATAACAAGGGACAGGATTTAAGGGCAAATTCAGATTCCTTTCCCAAATTCCAGCAATCAGTTCAGAGAGATCTTCATAAACTGACCTGCTAGCATGGATTCCTGCCTCTCACTGGCAAAAGAAGGCACAAGAAGTTGTTCTAACACTGATGGCCATGGCTGACGTTAAAATCATTTCTGAGAGCAGGAATGCCATTGTGATGAGTCTTGTGCGTCTCGTTTCAGAAGAATAGTCAGTGTAAATTCTTAGGTTAAAACGGGCTTGTTCCCATAAAAATCTTGTGTCAAATTAGTCACAGACACTTCAATAACAGTTGATGGTCTAGTACTGACTAATTACAGCTGCTAATGCAAGATAATACAATGGCAAAAGCAAAATGGAGAAATCTTTGCTCAAGTCTCAGTACATTTCCCTTTCTATTATTTCTTTCATCTGAAGTTCAATCACGAATGTGTCAGAAAACCTGGCAGTGGCAGACCGTGGACATTCTCATTTGCTCAGCCAGCATCGTTGATATTTAAGCTCAGCATGCTTCCTCAGGCTGGTGCCCAGAGCCTGGCTGTACATAATAAGGCTGGCATAGGGGACTTCAAAAAGAGATATATTAGGTAGTGGGGTTGGAGAGGAAGGGCATGAGACATTACATGGAAATTCCCTTTGTGGCTGTTTGGGGAACACCATGGTTCAGATCCTTAAAGGTGTTCAGCCACCTGCATTTCATTGCTTTTGTCTGTTATTTTGTTTCCTTTCTTATCTTTTGCCTCTTATATTTATGCTCTTCAGGAAGCAGATATCTCTTCTTAATCTCTAGCTCATGGAATAACAGGGCTCTGGTTTCAAGCAGTAACAGTAGGTAGTATTGGACTACTATAGAGGACAAAGTTCTCTGAGTATTTTGAATCGGACTGGTTTCTTGTGTCCCGATTCAAGTGACTCCCCAATGCTCTGAGTGCCAGGCTGCAGATAAGGAGCTTCAGATGTCCCAGCTCACACGACATGAAATTTTTTCACAGGTTGGACTCTAAAATCCACATTTCTGCAGTTTTTCTTCTTGTTGTTCAAGTAAACAAGAAAGATTTTTTTTCCCCTCCTTATAAGCTACTATTGGTGTAAGATTTCTCAACAGTCTGAGGGAGGTAATTAGATATGTGAAATGCAGCAAGCTGGAGTAACAGAAACCATTCAGGATTTTTTTTTCCTAGATATGATTGAGATGGGCTTTACAAACTGCAAGCAGTAAGGCAGGGGTTAACTCTAGCAGCAGGTAAGGAGCAGCTAGGAGGAAATCAAATTCTGCATGATAGAAAAAGCCTGAGGGGAAATAAGAGAGAAGGAAACTCTCACAAAAAAGCTGAGAAATAAATCAATAAAATAAGTAAAATATGGTTTCTGAGATGAGGCTGGGGAAGTGTGGAGGCCACAAAGTAGCCTGGTGCCTCCTGGAAAAGACAGGCCGCAGACAGTGCTCACATCCCAGCTGTCATGGTTCTTAGCCACCTCACTGCATTCCTCCTGAGTGAGATGATGTCCTGGTTTCAGCTGGGATAGAGTTGATTTTCTTCTTAGTAGCTGGTATAGTGCTGTGTTTTGGATTTAGGATGAGAATAATGTTGATAACACAGTGATGTTTTGGTTCTTGTTGAGTAGTGCTTACACTAGTCAAGGACTTCTCAGCTTCCCATGCTCTGCCAGGTGCATGAGAAGCTGGGAGGGAGCACAGCCAGGACAGCTGACCCAGACTGGCCAAAGGGCTATTCCATACCATATGATGTCATGCTCAGTATATAAGCTGGGGGAAGAAGAAGGAAGGGGGGGACATTCGGCATGATGGTGTTTGGCTTCCCAAGTAACTGTTACACGTGATGGAGCCCTGCTTTCCTGGGGATGGCTGAACACCTGCCTGCTGATGGGAAGTAGTGAATGAATTCCTTGCTTTGCTTTGCTTGTGCGCGCGGCTTTTGCTTTCCCTATTAAACTGTCTTTATCTCAACCCATGAGTTTTCTCACTTTTACTCCTCCGATTCTCTCCCCCATCCCACCGGGGGGGGGAGTGAGTGAGCGGCTGCGTGGTGTTTAGTTGCCTACTGGGGTTAAACCACGACAGATGACCCATGCCAGAAGTTATGATGAATTTTATATTTCCCCTTTCCCTAAGTCTAAGAAGTTCCAGAGCTGCTGTAGATCCCTATGAGCTCTTACAGCCTCCAAGAACATTCAAGAATGGCTAGACTGCAGTTTTTTGGTCCATGCCTTCTGTTCCCCAGCAACATATTCTAACTGAAAGACTGAAAAAACACGTCATGCCCCTCATTCTCTAACAAGTTCACTCTGTGGGAGGGGCCTTTCATCCTAGTGGAAATCTTCTGATGTAAGATTCTTCTGCCTCAGCAGAGTAGCAATGTCCTGAGAACAGGATCTAAATGTCTTTTGTAGAATAATATCTTTAAAACAAGGTTTTTAAAGCAGCATCAGTGAATTACTTATGGTGGCTCAACATACATGACAAGTTTAAGTGCTCTGTATTTATGAGTCTCTAATGTGTGGGCTTCATTCCCCCTTCTTCCTACTTCCCAACAAAATAATTATAGTTATTAGGCTGTCTGCTCACCTGTTCTCTGCTTTCATATTTGGCATCTCTATTGCTGAGTGGTCTGCCTAGAGATTTTAATTAGCTTTGAATGAAATATTGTTCATTAATAAAACCTCAGGACAGTAAAACATACACCAATTAGTTCAGGGTGCAGAGGGGAACAATACATACTGCCTGCAAATAGAATTGTTCCTTATTTTTAGACCAGAATGTATTATGTTTATGAAGACTTTTTTAATTCAAATGCTAAGAGAAAAAACACAGAGCATTTCAGGCACTGCCTTGTGCCTTTTTGGTAAGATTTCTTACCTAAAATAAAACACAGAAATACAATGAGTATTTAATGCCTGACTTTTTTCATGCTCCAGTATTTTTGTGTAATCAGGGTGTCTTTGTAAAGATGACATCAAATGTGAGGCAGTGGTTTATACTCCGCATAGCTAAGAAGAAGAAGGTAGTTGGTATCCCAGTTATGGGCCTCTTGGGACGAAGTGCTACACCGATTAATAGAGTGTAGTGAGAGGGTGTTATGAGCCGGTCTGATTGTCAGGGTCGGGAAAGGTTCTTAATGATCCCAAGGGCGAAATTAAGACACAAACGAGGTCATATGCCGCCAATCAGATGTTTTATTGGGTAAATATAAAAGAGTAAAGCGATAGTAAAGACAGGAAATATTAGGAGGAAATTAAGCAAGCGATCAGAGAGGTAAGCAAAGGATAGTCACCACCATGGATCCAGCGGTGTCCCGTTGGTCCTCAGTCTACAGTTCTTCGGTGGTGGAAAGGCTTCCAGTCTTCAGTTCTTCGGTGGTGGAAAAGCTTCTTTTCTTCAGTTCTTCAGTGGTGGAAAAGCTTCTTCTTCTTCTTGTTCTTCAGAGGTGGAAAAGCTTCTTTTCTTCAGTTCTTTGGTGGTGGAAAAGCTTCTTCTTCTTCTTGTTCTTCAGAGGTGGAAAAGCTTCTTTTCTTCAGTTCTTTGGTGGTGGAAAAGCTTCTTCTTCTTTTTGTTCTTCAGAGGTGGAAAAGCTTCTTCTTCTTTCTGGTTTCGTTGTGCCATCTTTTATCCCATGTTGGAGAGGGAGTTTGCCCTCTCATTTCCGTTTGGTTACTCAGGGCAACATCCAAAGAATGGCCTGCTGCTTCAGCAAGTTTGCATGTTCCCTTGCAAGTTAATGGTACCTGATAAGCCAAAGAATGGCCTGCAGCTTCAGCAAGTTTGCACATTTCCTTGCAAGCTAATGGTATCTGATAAGCCAAAGAATGGCCTGCAGCTTCAGCAAGTTTGCATATATCTTTGCAAGATAGTGGCACTTGATAAGCCAAAGAAGGGTCCACCCTGGGGTCTTAGAGACAGAAGAGTGGTCTGCTGTCCAGTCTTATCAGATAAACACACCCAAGCAAGCTTTGAGACAATTGTTCTTAACACTTCAGACTCTTACAGAGGGTAAGGCAGTTACATCAGGTCAGCAACATTTGAAGCCTGTGATGGTCAACGTCTCCTTCTAGGTGATTTCTTCCATGCTACAAAGCAAGTCAGAATCAAGAGTTCTGAGAGATGCTTTAGAAGCAAAAAAGCTTCTGGTTGCTGTTTAGTGCCTCTTTATAAAGCATAGAGATCTTTAAAAAAAAAAAAAGGCAAAACAAAAAAAACCCCAACAACTTACAACTTAGGTAAAGAATAGATAGATAGGTGGCTGGCTGGCTGAAGGGAAATTTCATGGGTTTGTGTGTGTGCAGTCACAGCCAGCCTGCGGCAAAGCTGGCAGCAGGGCTATGGCCCTATTGCTACTCTCACAAGTCTGCCAGCTGTCTAATTTGTAATCCTTAAATCTAGCTCTACAACGGTGGTGGGGAATTAAACTGTACAGGGACAGATCCGGAAGATCAGCAAGAAAAGCAGCAAAGCAGGAACCTTAAACAGCGATGGGTGGAAGAGCCACGAGAGGGAGCCCAGAAACCACTGACGGAGACCGGGCAGGCAGCAGACCTGGCCAGGTGGGCTCCCACTGTCAAACTGGGGTAAAGCGTCACCTCCCAGTACTGCTTGCTTACCACTTACGTTGTATACTTCATTATCACTCTAAACCTTCGAGCTTAATAGGCAGAAACCAAATTGCATCTATGGTTTTAAAGTACAGCATATTTGGTCTCATAAAGATGTCTAAATTTCTACAAAAAAAGGGACAACAGCCAGAAAGACCAGGTCTAAGTGTAATAATATGCCTGGCGTTATACTCACAGAACTGATTGAGAGAGACTTCCCTTTGTCATGCCCACTATGTGAATTAATAAAAAAGTTTTTGTTTATAAATCCTTTTCTCAGGACTTTGGTTTTGTGTGTATGTGGGGGTGGAAAGGTAAATGGTGCTTTATTCTTCAGTTTTGACACTAGCTTTCCTTTGTTCACTTTCTAGATTATAAGTTATCGTAGGACCATCTGAATATTTTCATCATTATGATTTTCTTTTAGGGTTGGTTTGGGGGATTTTTTTTTTTTAAGGTTTTGATACAAAAAAAATTATCTCCAAAATGTCATTAATTTCAGTGGTGTTATTCCTGACTCATGCATTTGCAGTTCAAATAAGAATCTGATTGATGCTAAGTTTCTGATTATGTTGATGTACTTTTACTTTTAATTTAATCCAATTTTCTATAATTTGTTGTGATTTAACAGCAGAAAGAGCCAAACAGAAATAAAAATACAACCCTTCTAGAACTCAGCACTGCTTTTCAAATTTATGCCAAGTGGAAAAAGTTATTTCTGAAAACCTAATTTTTACCTGTTGTGAGTTAACTATGGGTAGGAATTCTTAAAGCACTTCAAAGTTCTCCTGAATTTAGAAGTTATTGTAGTGAAACACACCAGCTGTCTACATTGTTTCTGTCACTGTTGCAGCAACAGCATCCAGAGGCTTTGATTTATATTCATACAGATCTCAGGAGAGTGCTTGGTTTTGCTTTCAGAATAGTTAATAGCATTTTCAAGTCAAATCAGATGTGAAGCTTCTGAGCATTACTTCAAACTTGTAGCAAATAGCAGTTTATGCAGTTAAGAGTAGAAATAGAAACTCCTGGTCTGATGACTGAGCAAATTTGTTCTCCATTAATGCTTCACAGTCGGCATCTTTGCAGCTTTAGCAGGAGAAATCAAGTTTTTGAACTTAAGAATCTCTAAACTTCACAACTAAATCTTTCTAGAAACCCTCCTTACCATTTTGTGAGCTGGATGTGAGAGGGAGAGAGGCACACAGAGAAAGAGGGAATTTGGATCACAGATGGCTAAGGAGAAACCCAAGCTCTGAGCTGGCCAGACATGAAAGAGTTCCGCCCCTCAACTGCATAGGTTCATTAACACAGCATTAGAACCAACCAAATCAACATTCAGCCAAATACTGCCTGCGATATCTTGCTAGCTCCACAGATAAAAATACAGTATGGTTTTTAAAGCATTTGGCTGAAACCCTAGATTCCCTGCACCCTGAAGAACACTTATCTTTAAATCTCAATGTTTTACTCTAGATCATTTTTGTTTAGTGCTTGTAGAGCCCTAGTCCAGTGGGATTCCAGTCCATGAGGGAAATTTCTAGCACTATCACAGGACTATCACTTTTCTTTGAGAAGGCAGAATCCGAGGCCTTCCAACATCAATGGCAAACTTCCCAAGATGGGCCCAGGGTGGCACCTAGGATAAGCTGAACATTCAGCATCTCAGAAGTTTTGACCTGCAGGCAATTTCATATCCACATATGTGATTAAACCCTCCCAGTTATTTTTACCTTGTTAGTGTGGAAGGTAAAGGGAAAAAAATCTTCTTCCTAGGCTCTCTTTGATTACCCACACTCTGAATTTTGCATTCTGTCATTTAAAACTTCCACTATCAGCAAAGTCAGAAACAAGCTCTTTACTGACCAAGTCATTTTACTGTCACTTGGCAGAGCAATTCCTGTCATTTGTTGTAAATCATGAAAAGCTGATGATAATTTAGCAAGGAGGGCTTTGGAAGGAGAAAGACAGAATTAAGTCTCAGGCAAGCCACCTGGGAAAACAATTTGGAGATACTGGGAAAGTGAGCAGCCACAGAACTAGTATTTTTTGCTCTTTTGACTCATAGGTTCATGAGTCACTTCTCTGTCTTGTCACAAAACCTTCTAGTTGACAGCAATAGCCTCTGTGTAATTCACCACCTTTATTAAAGAATAACTGAGCTGATAGGAGACACCTAAAACTCAAGCACTGATTTTTCAAAATTCACATGCTGTTTCATGGAAATTTCTGACTTGTCCAGATTGCATTTAAAATTCAAGCTGTGAAAAAATAGTTTCATCTCCCAAGTAGACAGGCACCATGTAAATTTGGATTATGTTTCCAAATCTGTGTGTCCTGCCAAAAGCCATCCTTCTCTTTGGAGTTCAACAAGCCATAACCCTTTTTATTACAGTGATTTGCATCCATGTGCTTCTAAAATAATTTTCTGTAGCATCTTGAATATGTAGTCTGGATGACTTGCTGTATAAATTGGTACTTCTCAGTGAGTATGGGACTTGATTCACCTTTTCTAACATGTCCCAAAATGTCTAGTTTTGCGATGAAGGGAACTTGCGCATGCCGCTTCACCTCCCAGTGCACAATTCCCTGTCTGTGTAATGAAGGCATTGATTCTGTGCTGCCTCACAGCAAGGATAAATTTGCTGTGGTGGGCAATCAGGGGAAGACTCCGTAAAATCCATCAGTGTAGACATCTCCGTAAGCTACCAAGGGGAGGACTCCATAAAATCTGTAAAGAGATCTCCATACGTTGGAGGCTTGAGGCATTTTATTGGATCCTGGATAGTTTCAGATAGCTTCCCCCTGGTTATGGGATGATAGACATTGCAGGATTCAATTTACATCCATGAATGTCATTTGTTTATACTGTTAGACAGCTAAACAAAAATGGCTTAAGTTACAGAAATACTAATCATTCACAGCTCATGTTAGTTTTGGTGAGTTTGCATTGGACCTGGCCAATGCTTTGCACCTCATTTTTTTCACAGATCATTCTTCTATTCTAAAATATACTCCTTTACTAATATACTCCTATTTTCTCCTTTTTATTTTAAAGGCCAGCAGAAATGAAACAAAGACATTTCAGACCAAACCCAAATAAATAACCTGCACTTGCACTGTTTTGTTTGTTTTGTTTTTTTTTTTTTGAGAAAACTCAAAATCTCACACCTAAAGATGCTGACTATGTCTAAAGTCCCTGAGATTAGAGGTCTTGCCCTTCCTTGATGTATGTCAGCTTGCCACTCATGATGAAACTTTTGATTTATACCAGCTGGCTGTTCCTTCACTTGGAACAGAAACATATCCATTTGGAAATCCAGATTACATTTGGAAATACAAACTGATGTTTTCACAGGAAGAATTTTAGTTTTCCTTTTGTTTTGTTTCCCAGTTACATTGTTAATTTCTTGTAAGTCTTAAGTTGATGTGACTGCAATGAGCAAGCTTTCCTTCCATTAATTTAAAGCCAATTAAACTAGATAATTCTTTCAGAGGGAAGCCTCTATGCTTTAGGAGATCAGAATGTAACGGCTGACGCCACCCCTGGGAAGTCATTAAAGGAGCACAGAGAGCAGACTCCTTGTGTGAAAACAGGCATCAGAGATTATGGATTGTCTTATTTATTGTAAAACAAACAAGGAATACAGTATACAGAGCCCAATATGCTATTACTAGAAGGGATTTTTCACCTAGTGCTTAGAGCAGACTGTCCCATTTCTTGTGTGGCTCATACTTTGCCACTTGGCATTTAAATATTGTACAATAAAGGACTTCATTAGGTATTAATGCAAGATATAGTCAGAATTTATGATGGTTCCAAAGGGGGCTAATGCTCAGATGCTCAAAATCAACAGAAATTAAGTGCCTAGATGCATCTCGTGAATGAGAGCCAAGGTCACTTAAAACTTAATTGAAAGTGATAGGGACTCCAGCCAGCAAGCAACTATGGAGAATGTCTCTCCTGCATTTAAATACAGCTTAAGTCCAAACTCATCTTTACCCAACTGGTTGAACACAAACCCTCCCACACATTGGCATGTCAAACTCAAGGATTTGGTGGGCAAGCTTTACCTTTGATTTATCCAGAAATCTCAGTTTAGCCCTGGTTTGTTTCAGATCACAGACAGTCTGGTTTTACTTCAAACTGCCATTATATGTTTCAGTTTCTTAGGCATGAACATAAATTGCCAGTTGTCAAAAGCTGAATTATTGAAGTAACTCAGTGAAACAAACTTTCTCTAATAATGTGACAAAAGAACATGAGATGTATCAAAAAATTAAGAACTCCTTTATAGCAGAAATAAAGTTGTATTAGTGCAAAATACAGGTAAAAAAACTGAGCCAAATACATGCCTAAGAAATTGTTAGTAGCAAAGAAAAAGAAAAGTAGCAATAAAAGCTGTTCAAAATATGGTGCAAAAGTACTCTCTCTGCATGGGGTAGAAGGGTCACAAACATAGAGGGAGAAACTACAAATTCCCATTCTTCCACCAGAGTGGAGTAGAGGCAACTGGTATGAAGGGAGGTGGGAAGAGGTGTACACAGCCTACTATTAGATCACACATCGGAGCTGTATGCCAACATAGATGACTGCTGGAGCAGAAAATAGGTGTGCTGCCTGTTCAGTCTCTCTAACTTGACCCAAAACTCAAGTAGTCTTGTCAGGCCTTAAGAACTATGGAAAACAAAACCAAAGCATTGAGCTTGTAGTATATAAATCTTTTTGTGCATGTAGATGAGCACACAACACAGTATATTACCAGAGCTCCCAAACTAATGTTTCCATTGAATTTAAGTAGCACTTAAAGCCTTGGGCTGGCTTTATTTCTGGAGGTTGAACTCCGAGACCTAAAGAAATTATCCAGGGGAAATTCAGCTCAGCTGGGGCACATAACCAGTTCTAGTACAGAATATGCTGTTTCTTTATATAGGCCAGAGTAACATGCCTTTCTCTCTAGTATAAATTCTGACCACTTTCTGTGAGTCATGGAGCTATGCTGAAGTCAGTGGACTTACACCTTTTTGCAGCAGGAGAGATGTGCTTGGCTGGGCAGAAGCTGTTTTTCTTCCAGAGAATATTCTCTGTTCAGCTTCTTTAGAAGCCCTGTGGGAAAATGATAAGACATCAGTGCAAACTGTATAATTTTATTATCATCATTATTATTTATATTAAAGCATGTTTATTTGGAAAGCAGAAAATTTCCCAAAAAAGGCACTGCTGTTAAGCAATACATTAAAATAGAAATTCACATAAAAAATCCAGGGATCCATACAAGCCAGATTAATTTTGTTCCTTCTCTCTTTTCATTGTCTGGATACAGTGCAATACTGGCTTTGCACAGGCAGTCAAATAAAGTAATTCAGCACTGTAACTTTCTGTTTGTTCAGCTAAGTTGTTTTGTAAGCATTGCTCCAGAAGAGCATCTGTGATTTGAAGGCTATTCGAATTTGTACTTATGCTTGGGCATTAAAATAACAGGGTATTAAAATTACAGCAAAAATTGGGTGACTCATTTAGTTCCCACTCAATGTACATAGAATTTTGCATCGTAAAAACAGTAGGATGTTCAAAAATTACTAGCACAGATTCTTGGAGAAACACAGGTGGAACCATCTTCCATTGCCCTATGTACTTTCTTCATAATAACATGGTAGAACAATGAACTTATTTTGGTAGAGTGTTGCTTCATGGTTGGGGGAGTTCTGATGAAGCGGTAGCATCCCATTTTTATATTTTTGGTCTGAAGTATTTTGGAACTTTTGATTGGTTTTGTCATCAGTTAATATATTGCAGTCTTGTGCAAAAGAGAAGTTGCAATGAAATGTTTTGAGTGTTTCCACAGACCTTTCAAAGAAAAGATCAAATCAGAACTTTTCCGGTGTGGAAGGTCCCGTCTCACTTATCAGCCAGCAAATAAGGTTTGACCTGTGTTTATATTTTTAAGTTCCATATTTTCCTAGCTAGTTTTTTGCTGGTCTAAGTCACATAATAAAGGTTGTTGTACTGAGTTTGGATTCTCTTGTTGCTTCTGTTTAGGAAAGATATCTGACCTCTCTATGCCATCTCTCTGATGCAGGGAGACCAAAGTAAAGTAGGCAGCAATGCATGTCCAAGTGGGAGGGCTATGGGAGCAGGAAGTGTTCATTATTGTGTTGGTTTTTTTTTTTTTTTTTAAGAATACTTAATCTTCCATCTGCCTTAAATCCATTGTGTGCTCTTAGCCTGTATTTTTAAGCCCATTTACTTGTGATTATGCATGTCTTTACACTAAGTAAGCTGGTAAGTGCCATTTTCAGCTTGCATTTCTCATTATTATTGAACTTGTCTGCCTTTTACAGTTAAATCCTCTTTACTGTATGCACAGAAATGTGCTTGAAGGTAGGAATGGACTGCTGGTGAGGAAAAGAGAAGGTTTTATAATTTGCCCTCCTGTGACTTCAAAGTAAAAATGCTTGGACTCAAGGGACGTGTCTGCTGAAAGCTGCCTGGATGACCTTAGCCAAGATATGAGACTGTGCTCTTCACACTTTAGTCAGTGCAATGGGACTGACAGTACTGTTCTTCTCCCTGCCTGCACTTAAACTGCTGAAGTTTTTTTGGAGTGGAAGGGTCTCTTGCCATGTGTTTGCACAGCAGTGGAGCCCCAGTCCTGCTTGGAAGTGCCACAATACACGTGCTTAGTGAAGGCGGAGTTGCAAAGATTGATTATTGCTGCAGGATGCGCAGCACCCAGAACACTAACTTACCTTACCAACTTATCTTTAGGCACCGGGTTCTCTTTTCCTGCTTGTAGCAGGGAGATGAAAACTGAGGTCTTCATTGTTAAATGTCTTTATGTTGAGTACCTGAAATTTTTTTTTAAAAATAACTTCCTTCCGAAGCATCCTCCTGATGGACCAAATTTCAGGAGTCAGAAACAGACAGATTGCATTCCCCCCAAACCTACCCCCAGGCTGCAATGAACTTGGTGAGTAGCATGAATGTTTCAGGTTGGTAAAGAGCCTCTCAAATTCTTTTACAATATGCACTAAGAGTCTTCCCAGAATGCTATCCATTCAACAAAACTCTTGTTATATGACATAATCGCATTCAAGGATAGAAAGGATTTTTTTGTGTGACCATGTCATGACGCTTTGGCATCAAAACATCCTTTCCTAAACCAAGTGGAGGTCATGCTCTTCTAGTGCATATTGTGAGTTTTGTTCAGTGCTCCGTGCAATGGCAGGGTGGTGGGCTATTTTGGTTGCCCAGATACTCCCATAGTAAAAATAGATAGCAACAGTCGTTTTAAATGGAAAATATTGGAGATTAGTTTATAAAATCTGACCACAATCTTGCCAAAAAACCACCCCTCAAAATTCAATTTGCTGCCTACAGATCCATGAAGAAGTCATTTGCATTGTAAAATAGGACTTAAAGCACAGCATTAGTGTTTACTGCCGACTTCTAATCATGTTAAGCAAGTGATGTCTTTCAAGATGACTTGTCACTTCTTCAGTCAGAAGGATCAAAGGTACTGCGTATTTTGCTGAAACACTGTGAATCATTTATTGAAATGGGACTGTATTCTGAAATGGCACATGTTGTGTAGAAAGGGTGCTCCAGTCTGTTCTGGCACCAGACTGTCCTGTTACTGGAGCTCAGCCCTAATATGCTGTAGGATGACTTGGAAGCCTCCTGACTCATCACCCTTCTCCCATCCCTGGCAGCTGAGTCAAAGCTAGATCCGAACATTGAATTGATGATAAGAGCAACCCCAGAAAATCCTATACACCTTGCTGCAATCACAAGAGAACATGGGTAAGTCACAGCTGATAAATAATTGATTCCCTGTTTAGATTAGTTGTGGGGAGGCTGGAGCCAGCCTTTCAATAGCACTGCAGTTCAATAACTTGTTGCCTTTTTTTGTTGAAATCAATGTCTGAGAGCAGAGAACCGAATCAACCACAGTGACTAGAGGAGAAGCTTGGAAACTGAACCGAGCCCACCTCCGAGTGTAACACACCTACAGTTACTTGATGACTTGGCTTTCCTTGACTGCTCTATGAGGCAGAAATAGAAATCCATTTTATTACTTGTCTGCAGAATCCTTATAATCTCATTCTGAACTGTTCTTCTTGATGTACCCCAAGGGCCAAGACAGGTAAAATGAGGCCAAAAATCCCCATCAGGCCCATTTGTCCCACATATGTTTTCATTCCCACACTAAAGAAAGCTCAGTCTATTTCCTGGTGCACTTTCTGCTTCTTCTCAGTGTGGCTGAAAATTAAATTAGTCACTTTACTCCACCACAAGTATGTGATCTGGTTGCAGTATTGGCTGATGTTTACTTTAGCAAGCAAATCACAGAGACACTCTAATCCTTTAGTGCTTCCATCAACATTTTCATGTCAGAGGAAAAAAATGAATCTACAGACTTTTTTAATGGGTAAATATACATGGTGCACAACATGTGCTGTTCCAAAAGGTTGAAAGCCATATGACTGATAGATAATACTGTTCTTTTCCTGTTCCAGTTCTGTACTATGAAAAACTAAATAAATGTTTGAAAGAGAAGTGTTCCTGTTTTTAATGCAGTAACATGGAGTCACCCCAGTCTTTGTTAAACTTAGCTTTCTGCACGTACCTAAGCTGTCTTTGTCCAGCAAAGTACTTACACTTGTGTTTGACTTTGACTTCCAAATACTTCAAGTCTACCTCACATCTGAATATTTGCCAAAACTATGGCCCAAATGAATACTTCTGGGATGATCATCAGAGTTCATCAAAAGGGAACTGTGTTCTCCTTTTTGATTTGCAGAGAACAGCTTGCTAGATGTGGATAAGAGCATCTTTTCCCTTTAAGAACACTGGGCGTTAAGGAAAGAATCCTCATCAAAATCAGAAGAAGAAAATGAAATGTGAGTGACTCTAGGGAAAAATAATACAGATCAATGAAACCTTGTTTGCTTTTTAAAGGTATTTAACTATACTTATAACTCTAACAGAAATATCACTTTGACATTTGCTCTTCATTTCATAATAAAATAGTGAGGCAATGTAGAATTTTTTCTGACAAAATTTAGAAATAAGAAATTTAGCAAAAGCTCCTGTCATTTTTGCAGACTTTTGTGTATATATCATTTTTCTTTCTCAGAATCTTGTGCTGAAAATTTCTAGACCATGACTTTTGTTTTGCAAATACAGAGGAAAGCATTTGCTATGCATTGATGGGAATTTCTGCCTTTCTTCTATTTTCTTCCTGTAATGTGTGTGTCTACTGATGAAGAGCAAACTGAAATTTGTTTTTGCTACAGTGAGCACTCACAATTAGAAAGTAAAGCATGTTCCATGGAACTGAGGAATCAATGCAATCTATAGAGCAGACTGCCCTCAAAAAAATCAGATGCTGTGCCACAAATATCAAATTGAAATTCATCCCACTTAATTTAATTCAGATGAAATATTGTCTTCCCAAAGCCATGCAGCATTTTTATTGCTACACATTCTTCCCTTTCTTCTGTTCTTTTGGCCATTTGAAATTCTTAAGAATGAGCCAAAGATGCCTACAGTCCTTGATTCCCTTATCTTTCCTCAAAGTCATCAAATGAGCTTAAAAATGGATGGAGTAATAGCTGGCTAAGTGCGACTTGTGTATGTGGTTTTTATTCAGCAGTAATGTTGCTGTTCTCTGTGGCAAAGTCCTGCCAGCCTTACTAATGCTGTAATTGATTTAATTCTATAGGAAGCCAAATTATCTTCAGGAGCACTTCAAAGGAATCTCTTTGCTCTGAGCTGAGAGTCAAATCTGGGACCACATGTTCCCCAGGGGAAGAAAGGTAACAGGAATTGTCAGTAAAAACAAAATAACACCTTTTCCATGTTGCGTTTCTGGAGTGGTTTCTTTATACCTGTATCCATTGGGAGAGAGGAGATTTATTATAAAACAGGCAAACTTCCCTGGCTGCACAGGGAGAGCATTGTAACACCCCAGAATAAGGTAGAAATTTATACAATAAATATCATCTACAGGAGCAAGCTGAGCTGGGACAACTTGTGAAGGCCACCACCAAAGCCTAAGCTGGATTTTGGGTACCTCTGCAGGAGGTATTTGCTTAATCAGAACTTAATACAATGATGTGTATGATATACACAGCTGATGCCCAGTTGAAAACAGCTGGTAGCAATATGTTTGCAGAACCCAATAACATCCCTCTAGCAGGCCAGATTCTGCTGTCAGGATCTCTCTTATGAGGTGCATGGAATGACCTTTGTTGATACTTGTGTGATTGCTGCTGGATCTGGGCCCACGAAAGGCATACTGGATGTAGTTGGTGAAGGGGCTGGTTGGAGATTTTCTCATGAAATGGGTTTCCGTTGGAAAACGTCAGCTTCTCAAAACCCAAACTTTTCGTGGGAACACATGTACCACATGTAACAAAAATGGTATTACTGGTCACAGTGGGAGAAAGGGGAAACAAAGAAAAACACAGAAAAGAGGGAAAAAAATTCTTCAGTATCCCAGAATTCGAAGTATGAGTGCTAATGATATTTACATGAGATGCTGAAGTTCTGTTCCCGTAGTTATTTCAATGCAAAGAGAAATAACTGATAGGCTGCTGTGGTGTATTTTGAATATTTAACAGATGCGAGATGAGCCTCTAGTCCTTGATCAAATTAGGAAAACAAGTTTTCTGTTGATTATATTAATGTTTCTAGATCACCTTCTCTTCATTGCACATTTTTTCCACAAACGTATCGAACTGCTCTCTTCACCTCTTTCTGCGTAGGTTTAGCCAGGCACAAAGTGGTAATATTAGTGCTGGTATGTATTTTTCGAGCTTAATTAATGGTCATAAGAAACTTCAAAATTCTTGAAAAGATTGTTTTAGTGCAAGTAAATATTATTGTCTTATTCAGACTAGAGCCTGAAATGGAGGGGAGGTGTGCTAGAGGCATATCATGTCATTGCCCATTAATAGCAAAGTCAGGGCCAACATGAGTTTTAGAAGATAATGATGTCATGAAGGTGGAACATGATACAACTGAGCACTTTGTCAGTGATTTCAGAGACTAAGGAACTTTTAAGAGTAGAAAACCCTCTCTATTCTAGCTCATCCACTTCATGCAGCTGTTAGTGAAAGCTGGCTCCTCTGCTTATTTAGGAACAGGGAGAAGAATTAGCACATTGGAGACACAGGAAGAAAAATAACGGAGTAACATGTGCTATCACCTACAGCACTTGACTTTCTTGTGAAATCCTGGCTCTCAAGCCTGTATATGGTTTGATCAAGTTTGAATTATACGTGACAAAACCCCACTTAGGATTTTCCAAATAGCCTAAGGATGTGAAATGGTTTATTTACACTGGCTTCTATGAATTAACTGGATGTTTAACACCCAGGGCCACAAAGGTATGTAGGAATTTAATTCCTATCTAGGTGTTTAAGTCCTAAAATCAGTAGAGTTTGCATCTTTAAATACTTGCAGGTCTGGGCTTAACTTCCTTAGTCTTGATTAATCCCTACGTAAAATATTAGGTGACTCTGTTACAACACATGCAATGTGGAACAGGAATGAAAAGAACACAGGTATATGTACTAAAACATCCACATCACCACCTGCAGCCATTAGTATCATAGGACAACAAGGCTTAAATTGCCTGAAACAAGGGCTCCCCATAGTGAGGTGAGGATGCCCACATCAGCTGCAGATCTAGGAGACAGAACAAGCAATTTCAGAAAGGTATTTAAAAGTTACTGGTTATTGTATAACATCAAAACCAAACTGTTTTGAGGAATACTCATAGCTCAAAAAAGGCCATCTGGTGGCAGAGCTCCCCAGGGTTTTAAAAATAGCACGTCTCGTTCACAGACACAGTTCCTTACGTATTCACATGCTGATTAACCATCTGATTTGTTATGCATTTAATTCTGACAGCTGCTTTGCAAAATTTAAGTGTGTGCGTTAAGCACTCATAAAAACACTTACGGACATTATTGTACGTTGCACACTGTATGCGCCAGGCAAAAAAATTAACATAACTGGATTGTTATTGTCTCCAAGCAAAAAGTATTATTAGCACAACTGGAACATCTCCAGTTCTCTAGTCAATCATGCTCAGTTCCCATTGCTAATAGGACCTTGCTCATTTTAGAATCCAGAAGCAAGATGTATCACCATAACAAGATCATACATATAGGTCTAAATGCTGAGAGAATGGCTTAGCTATATAAATGCCAGATAGCAAATCCTTACCATCCCAGCAGGATTTGCTAGGAAGTCTTTGTCATTCTTGGGTAGATATAACAGCATAACGGCAGTAACCAAGATAATCTTGATGATGTTAGGCTCCTCAATATGCATTTTTGCGAAATCTAGGAGCACTCTTAGCAAGATTTAATTAATTCATTCTTCTAAAGTATGGACTTACTTTCACAGACCCCATTGGAGTAATACATGAGGGGTTCATAAACTACAGACTGCCTTTGTAACATCATTGAGGTCTGCTCTTGCTTTCATTGCCTCTTGCGGGATCTGGCAGTGAGGGAGAACATCCATTAATGGCAGTGAGTAAAGCCACGCAGTTGTCATAGGCTTCTGAGCAGCTTGGCTCCATGCATCTTGTATGTGTTCATGTCTGAGAATCCTGGTAGAAGATTTCAGAGTGCAGCATTTCCGGCTTTGGAGTTGTAGTTCTTTGCATGATCCTGGATATTACCCCAAATCTACATGTCTGACATCACTGAAAAGTATGGTCTACCCCACTTTTCATTCCTAACAGGCCAGCTGGGCATAAGGTGAAATGTCCTTTAGTTCAGTGCATACCAGTGAGGATATTTCAATGCATGAGGCACTCAAACAGTTTTTTCTGCAGCTGAAGAATGTTTCAATGCTGGAGCGTGTCCAGAGAAGGGCAACGAGGTTGGTGAAGGGTCTAGAGCACAAGTCTTATGAGGAGCGGCTGAGGGAGCTGGGGTTGTTTAGTGTGGAGAAGAGGAGGCTGAGGGGAGACCTTATTGCTCTCTACAACTACCTGAAAGGAGGCTGTAGTGAGGTGGAGGTCGGTCTCTTCTCCCAAGTAACAACTGATATGACAAGAGCAAACAGTCTCAAGTTGCACCAGGGGAAGTTTAGGTTGGATATTAGGAAAAACTTCTTTACTGAAAGAGTGGTCAGGCACTGGCACAGGCTGCCCAGGGAAGTGGTTGAGTCCCCATCCCTGGAGGTATTTAAGAGACGGGTAGATGTGGTACTTAGGGATATGGTTTAGTGGTGGACTTGGCGGTGGTAGGTTAACGGTTGGACCTGATGATCCTAAGGGTCTTTTCCAACCTTAACAATTCTATGATTCTATGATTCAAAAAGCCTTTCCTCTTCAATCAAAGACAGCAAGGTCAGAATAGCATTTATTACAATCTTTCAGACAACAGAGGTCAAAAAATAATGCTGGAGCTAGTTAACACCACTGCTTGTGTTGCAGTCACAAGTGATCAGTTTGTTGTAATGTCTGGGTTCATACTATATTGTTCATAGCTTTTCATTGTCTCGAGCTGTCATAAACTGGTAGTATATATTACAGGAAGATATATTAATGGGATAAACATTTGCAATGGGAGTTTGAGCAAGTTATGGGTAGAAATTCAGAGGGAGAGGATCAATACTACTTTTAATAGACAGCTTTTTTATAATATTGGTCTGCTTTTCCTTCTTTCCCTTCTTCTCTTCTGCTGTCTGTCTCAGCATGTTTAGTTATAATTTGTACTGGCCAGTAAACCTGTGCTGAAGGATGATATGGAGAGTTCTTTTATTGCATAGCACAGCAATAACTGTGATCAAGGCATTGCTGCCTCCAAATGCAGACTGAAAATAATATCAATGGCCACCAAACGAATATCCTTCCTTCTCTTAAAGCCCTTTACAGCCTCCAAAAAGACTGTGTAATTTTCTTCAATAGCAGCCTCTAAATTTCTGATTTCTTAACCCCTTGTTATTTGCTTACCTGTAAGTGGTGTCATAAGGAATTTTGTCCTATCACAGGGTTCTCTTCCTTACTTTTTGCCATGATCTAGCAGTAAACAAGTCATACCATCAAATGTGTAAATGCTTTAGAGAAAATATTAATTAATATCGCATTGTTCCTGAAAGTCAGTTAAAATACCAGTGAGGAACACAGTGGTCAGCAGGTTATGGTTAGCTAAAAGGAATTCCAGGGGCATTTTGAAGGTGCTATTCTTGGGAATATTAGACTCTTTCTTATTTTCCCTGATCGAATCACACAGCAGAAAATCACATGTCAATCAGCAAACAATATAGTTGGCAGTTCCCCGCTAGTGCAGTTACAATATGCTGGGAGGATAATAGAATGTGGTTAATAAAATACAGTTCAGAGATGAGCATAATTATAATTCAAAAGACAAAATTCTCCACTCTTACTGACTATTATTTATAAAGAGCCAAACTGTGAGACTGTGTTTCAATTATCCCTCAGTGCCAATGAGATAGGAAATAAATGAGACTTTATCTTAGCAATGCAGAGTAACAGCATCATCCAGCCCACTGAAATTACTGCTGCAAAAAATGAGCCAGGCACTGAATGATGCACAGCCTGATGTGTGAGACTCTGGGAGGGGAGCTAACCTGGATTTTGGGAAACAGCAGAGTGAGGTGTTCCTGGCCATTCCTCTGGAACTACTACTTGTGTCTAGGATGTCTTGGCTCTCATTCTCCCAGATTAACCTGGGTTGAGGGCAGTAAGGTGAGAAGTTCTGCTTTATTCAGGTTAAAAATATCAATCTTGACCTGTTCAATGAAACAGTAGTATGTTCATTCTAGGGAACACAAGATACACACCTAATTAGCTAGTCCTAAATACGTGTTTGATTCTAAGCCTAGAAATAGTCTAAATTAATAAGAAGCCTAGCAATAAGTTTCTTTCCACTTGTGGTTGACTCTAAGTGACTAGCTGGAAGTTTTGCCCTCTTCCGTCACTTCCAATCCAATACTCAGTTTTGCTTTCCCTTTTATTTTGTTGTTTCCCCAGGCTGCAAGTTAAAGCTCTGAGTCACACACTGACAGAATTTCAATCAGACCCGGGACAGGAGGGATTTGGGAATGCAGTTTGTAAGGTAGCAGATGCTTTCAGCTAAAGGTCTGGGCAAGCTGGAACAGATGCCAGTTTGTTCACAGAGCTGATAGCATGCTGGCACAACGCTAGCATTAGGCAAATGTTCCCACCTTCACAGGCAGTCATACTAAGTGAAATCTCATCCTGCTGAAGTCTGTGGGAATTTTGCCATGGACTTCTGTGAAGTCATGTTTCTTCTCCACAGCACTCTGGTGCTTAATCATGGGCCCTCTTCTGCATAATCCATTCACTCAATCCATTAGGTTTCTATAGACTTTTTATTTAATATAGCAAAGGCAGCCAAATATTTATGATGATTTTGCAACGGTAATTGCATAGACTGCTCCTCTGTGGCTTAGGAGGAGTCTGCCAAAATATCATTATTGTTAATTAATCAAGTCTATTTTGAGCCAACTTCTGCTCCCACTGAAATCAATTGTATACATTTCAATGAATTCAGGTTCTATAAAATTTGGCCTTCACTGCTAAACTCTATAATTTTTTTTGTTTCATTAAGCAAGGTTGCCTTTCCAGCAATTCCTAAGCGTTCTACAATATTTTAGCTGGCCCCTGCCTGACAGCAGCATTTCCCCTGCCGGCCCTTACCTGCTGGCGACATTTCCTCTGCCGGTCCCTGCCTGTCGATGGTATTTCCCCTACCACCGTCGCCTGCTGGCGGCATTTCCTCCGCCTACGCCTGCCTGCCTACGGCGTTTCCCAAGCTGGCTGGTGGCATTTCCCCTGCCAGTCCCTGATGGACAGCGGCATTTACCCTGCCTGACCCTGCCTGCTGGCAGCATTTCCCATGCCGGTGCCTGCCTGCAAGAGGCATTTCCCCTGCCACAGGCACCTGCCTGCTGGTGGCATTTCTCCTGCCGGTGGCATTTCCCCTGGCAGCGTGTTCCTCTGAGGAACAATATACTGCAGAAATTAAAATGTGGCACTGGAGGTGAATTTGAATTTCCTTCCTGCTTTGCTGCAGAAGGTTTGCAGTTGTACACAGGTTTCTGAGCAATTTCCCCACTATCAGAAAGTTACCTGTTTCACAACTGAACCATCACAGCATCAATAATTTTTCTTATTAATGGCTGATAATTCCTTCTTATGCTTGCAGTTTAATCATCATCTTGCACTGAGCCGTGTTTACTATAGACTTAGTTACTATAGACTATAACTAATCAACACTGATGTATGTACTTGTTCTCCAGTTTGTAAGAGGAATTCATTGCAGGATCAAGGCATACATTATTACTATTTTTAAATGAGGTTAAAATGTGATGTTTAGATCAATGTTGTTCATCAAATGAAATCAAACTTTTGTTATTTTTATTTACATTGTATATGAATGAGTGTACGTATAGCTTGTCATTAAGCAAATTACCAATAAAAGAAGAGGTTTTTTTACACTTACAGTTTAAAATGACCACTAATGTAGAATTAGTTACAGTTGCCTCACTGATTTGCTTTAACTTTAAAGGAGAAATCTACATACACACATGAATGGAGGACAATTATTCAAATGTAATCATAAGTACTAAGAATAAAACAAAAGCTCATCTGAGTGCAAGTAGCAATTAAATGGAAGAGAATATCATTACATTTTTCAGAAATATTGAAAAACTTTTGTTAAAGGTCAAATAATTTACTAAAGTCTTCTTATATGATTAAATTTGAAGGAATTTAAATGTTGGCTTTATGATCTTTACTTTCAGCCTTTCACTGAGTGCAAATAATTGCACTAGGCTGAACAATTTACATCTGCTTTCAGATATACTTACTTTCCAGTTACTAAGAAGTAGTGTAGCATTGTATGATACAGAACAGTATTGTTGGCATTTCAAAACATATTTTTGTTTAACTAATTATATTATTTGGTAAAGCATCTTTGTAGGGGAAACTAAGTTTATAACTTATTCACATATGCCAGATTCGTAGTTAGGACTGGAAATTCACACACAGGTATTGTAAAGATGCTGTGACAGGAGTTAAAAACTTTCTAAATACTTTCCATGAGCAGCAGTCAGTTATAGAAGAGATGTCTTTATTACAGGTGTAGGTTGGAACTACTCATGTGAGTACAATAGGTTAAGAAACAGCTCATTTTTACTAGGTGAACACCACTAGTATCACATCGTCACCCAGGCTCTGTCCTGTGACACACAGTAGATACACTTTAGACATTGAGGGTACTGATAGGTGAAAAGCTGGACATGAGCCAACAATGTGCTCTCGCCGCTCAGAAAGCCAGCCGTATCCTGGGCTGCATCAAAAGAAGCATGACCAGCAGGTCGAGGGAGGGGATTCTGCCCCTCTGCTCTGCTCTGGTGAGACCCCCACCTGGAGTCCTGCATCCAGCTCTGGGGTTCTCAGTACAAGAAGGACATGGACCTGTTGGAGCGGGGCCAGAGGAGGGCCACAAAAATGATCAGAGGGATGGAGCACCTCTGCTATGAGGAAAGGCTGAAAGAGCTGGGGTTGTTCAGCCTGGAGAAGAGAAGGCTGAGGGGAGACCTTATTGCTGCCTTTCAGTACTTAAAGGGAGCCTACAAGAAAGTCAGAGATAGTCTTTTTAGCAAGGCCTGCTGCGATAAGACAAGAGGTAATGGTTTTAAACTAAAGGAGGGTAGATTTAGACTAAACACAAGGAAAAAATTTTTCATGATGATGGTGGTGAAACACTGGAACAGGTTGCCTAGAGAGGTGGTAGATGCCCCATCCTTGGAAACATTCAAGGCCAGGCTGGATGGGGCTCTGAGCAACCTGATTGAGTTGTAGATGTCCCTGCCAATTGCAGGGGGGTTGGACTAGGTGACCTTTAAAGGTCCCTTCCATCCCAAAGCATTCTGTGATTCTATAAGCTTGAGAAAATATGCAATTGTCTGCCAGTTTTGACTTCAGTTTGAATGTGGCTGGAGGAATTTTATGATCCGCTGTCTCATAAAATATTGAAGCAAAAGTTTGGAAAGCACAGAAAATACTAGTTGCTTTCCTGTAGTATCTCAAGTTTTCTTACTAGGGAATCAGAATCAAATTGAATGCCAGTCGTTAACAAAATCTATACTGTTTAATCTGATGCTTCAGGCAAGACCATTATATCCAACTAATTAGTTGAAAGAAGATGAGGCCAACAAACTTTGTTAAGAAGTTCTCCTTGATGTTGCAAACTAGCTCAACAGAGTTAGCAAAACAAGAAGACATCCAGCTATCCTTTTCAATAATCTTTGTGTTACTGGAAGCTCTTTTGCTAGCACAATAAACAAGAAGAGCAGTGCCTCTTCCTACTCAGATAATGGATACAAATTTAAAAAATCATTTCACGGTGGGTGAACAGCCAACTTATTTGTAGCTGTGCTATCATAAAGACATAGTAAGCTGTAAATCGAAATGGAGAGAGAAACAAATGAAAGTCTGGGCAGCTTGTGCTTCTGTATTTGTTGCTTCTTCCACAGTCTTTTGCATGAATTTGGGTGCACCCTGCAACGCATGTGCAGGTTTCTGTTTCAGTGGCCAATAAAAATTTACCTCGATAAAGGGCAGAGTTAATGCAGTGTGTTTCAGGTTGGTTTCTGACAGGTTTAACCTTTCAGGGGTATAATTCTGTCAGCCTAACTCTTCATCCACCTGCCTTTAAAACTCAGTGAGAGTGATTTTGCTAAGAGTGTGTACTTTGGGTTTTAAAAATATCCTGCCCTTAACTACAGCCATTTTGCAGGCACAACTATACTTAAAGCTTGCCTTAAGGTAGAATTAAGTAGTGGATTCTGGCTTGTGCAGCCTTTGACCTCTTCCTTTATAACAATGTGGTTTTTTCCCACAGATATGAGAATTAGACACTCAAATCCTACTTAACAAGAAACCCTGAGTCAGCTGTTGGCTGCTTATCACTGCCTAGGGAAATATTTTAATCAACATTAAATCTGGTGGGTTTGAAACCAACTTGTCTTAGCATGGCAATGAATTCACTTCATTGAATGGGTTTAATTATTAAAGCCCAGAGGGAGAACTGTTCAGGGTTTTGAGTAGCCATCCAACAGTTATATCTTTGTTTCCAGACCAATAAGGCAACAAAGGAAAAAATATCATAGACTAAATTCATTTCAATCTGTTACGTTTTTGGGCTGAATACAATCAATCAGCTTTGGGATCCAGGTATACAAATCTGAATTGTTATTTATTACTTGTCTGCCTGTTTTCCTTGGTGTCTCCATACTTTCGTACCTTATCTAATATCTTCCTTCTTGCTTGGCTGCTTGAGGTTCTTCACTGAGGTTTCCTCTAGACTGGAATTCAGGAGTAGAAACAAAAATGGGATGATTTATTCTGGAGTGCTAAAACACAAAGAGGGGATGCCTAATACAAGGTAATTTAAAGCTTGTAAGACTGTGGGATATGCTTAGTTACTATTGTCTTCTGGCCTTTGTAAATCGAATACAACCCACCTACAGTCTACTCTGCCAAAATAAGTGGCATAGTTTAACATATATTAATAAATATTTTGAGGTTGTCCAACCTCAAACCTTTGAGTATTAAACCCTGATAATCTTGAGTTTATCAAGATCATTTTATGTAGAGAAATACCAGCTCTCTCATACTTCAGTGCCACTAGCTCTGTTAACACTGAAGGTTATTAGTACAGGCTATCACAGAGATTGGCATTTGGGATAATTGAATGATTGGGACCATGCCATGGCAGGAAGAGACTGGAAGCAAGGCTATAAAACACAGCGGCTGTGACAACCTCAGTCAAAGAGTGTAGAGGGCTGGGACAGCTGTGTTTCAGCCATTAGTCCAAACGTAGTCACTGTAGCTGTCTACCAGAGCATTGGGTTTTATGCTGATAAATGAAATTAATTTCATCCTTATCTGATAGAAAAAAATATCTTAATGATACAGAAGGCCTTAAGCCTGTCTGTCTTATAAATATGAGCTATTTCATGTGATTTCAGATTTAGATACATATGTAACGTAATCTACCTTCTAGCCATAAAACCATTCACCTTGATTAGTAGGATTAACTTAGAGAACAGAGGCATCTGAGGCTTATGATCTAATTACAGGATCACAGATTCATGTCACCTACTGAAGTCACTCAGGCTAGAATCAGTCACCAAAGGATTCCTTCACAGGCAATGGAGAGTTGGCTGCTTCCAGACAGAGACATCCCACCAAACCTGGAGATGGCTGTGTGTCCCCTCTGCCTGCAGAGGGAGTCCAGGGTGGCAGTGCTTCTAACTCAGACAGCTGAGGTTAGAGACATCACCCTGAGATGCTGAAGTCCTTCATGACTGTACGTAGGTATAGAGTAGACATAACCTTTACTGGCCTGTGTGCAGCAATACCAAAGAGCAGCAAAGGAGGATTTCTGTTGTCACAACAGCATCAAGGCAACACAACCTATTTGTTTCAAAGAAAAAAAAAATAGCAAGTCAAATATCTTGTGTTTAGGTAAGTGTGCATGATAGTCTGCCAAGATAAGACTTACGTGTCATGATTTGTTAGGTTGATGTAGGCTGATGAATTGTAACAGTGACACATCAACCAGAAATACTTACAAAGATGCAATTGCCTGAAAAACAACGTCATACTTTTGTTGTTAGTGGAATGTAACTCATTAATATGTATATCATGCATCCATGAGTCAATGCAGAGTAGAGCTATTAAGATCTAAATATATCTTACTATGAATAGTAGCAGACTGACCCACACTTCTCTCTCCATTACAGCAATAGTTTAATAGCCTGTGCTGGTGGTGTATTACCATTTTATGTTGCCAGCAGCAGGTGTGCAAGTGATGGATTGAGTTGAGTGGTCATAACTTTTAGTCTTCTCCAGAACTGTTAATGATCTCATTAATACAGTGACATGACAGACAAAAGACTCAAGGTGAAAAGCTAAAATCAATGAGTGTTGATTTGTTTTTATCAAATAGTTTTCCTTGAATTTATTAGCTTCTAGTACTGCCAAGCAAGCAAAATTATCATTTACAGTAACTGACTGCAAATGGTGATTTTCAGGAAGAAAATATTCCAGCCCACCACAACCAAGCAGACAGAAAGGCTAAGATCAGATCCTCGGTACTTTCCCATGAAAGGTTTTTATTCAAATAGAAAACCTACATTGTGGCACATTCAGTAATGGTGATCTTCGAAGACGTATTTTTCTGCTCATAGTGACACCTGAATCTTATAAGACAAAGAAGAGGAAGAAGGTGATACACCACTTGGCACATTCTTGCCTGGATTATGAGAACTTGGTACAATTTATACATTTCAAGGGATCAGCAAATGTGTTTCCATTCTATCTAGTTCTGTTATGTAGTGGGTGCAGTGTAAGGGCAGGCACTCAAGTTTTAAAGAACAATTCAAATTCAGTTGCAACAGCCACAAAACCTCAAATGTGAGAACTGGGACTTGTGAAAGCTTCTCCTCCCCTTAGTATCATTTGCCCTCTTGTCCTGCTCCCAGAATCCCATCTCTGTGAGATGGTTTCTATGTCCTGTAACTGCACATATCTGCAGTACTGGCAGTTCCAGGCCACAGAAATATAGCTTTGCCTTTTAAAAGAGGAATTGGTCAAGTCAGCATTAACCTTTGCAGATGTTGTGCTATTTTTCTTACTCCCAGATAAAGATCTAATAATCATTAAAAAAAAAAAAAGTTTTGTGGCCTTTGAATAAGAGGTCTGGTGAGAGAATTAGGTTAAAATAGAACAAAAATGTTTCCATCTTTCCCATGCTCTAATTGAGGTCATAAGAGATCCCCCCAGTCAGGAAACTGTTGGGTTTGCTTAATTGTCTTCCCACAGAGTGGGAGAGGTAATATGAGCTGTAGGACCTTTAACTTGTTGATAAAAATCAGAGTTGTTCGCTTTTTGTCTATGTGTACATGTGTATCTTTGTCTATTGATTATAAAGGCTACCAGAGTAACTAGGTCAGATTTAAGCACCTGTATTGCAGAGATAGGTGCAATGACTTAGATGAATATACTAATTTACTTGCCTGAGACAGAATAACTAAAAAGTGGTGCTTATTACTTTTTGTTGAACCAAACCTTTTCCTGTGGATTTGCTGATTTAATGTGTTAGCACTTGGAAGCAGCACAGGAAACCAAATAATTTACAGTTTGTTAATAACTTTAAGTACATTCTGTCGTGTGTCTGCTTTCTTTCATGTCCTCCTCAACACCAGCTTGATTCTGTTGTGAGAGAAGATCACTTTTCTCCTGAGTAATTTTTAAGCCTCTAGAGCTTTGATATTGGAGGTCCCCAAGTAAGTCCCATTACTGAGGGAGAAGGCAGAAGATCTGTAAGTCTTCTATTATCTGGTTTTATTACTTCATTCTCTCTGAATGACTGTGGTTGCAACTATTTATCATAAACTTAAAAATTGATGTTGTTTTGGAGAAACACACTTAACCAAATTCAGCTCAATGTGGCATTAGCTGTATTGTCCCCTAAAGAGTTCCTTGCTGAAACAGCTTAAAGAATCACATAAGAAAGGGTTAAACCACCCACCTAGACATTATCAGTAGCCTCTAAGTGCCAGAATGGATCACCTGCAATAGATTAATTTTTTTCCTGCTTCTTGCATTAAAAAAAAAATCTTCCTTTGTCATCTCTGATCATCACTGCTGCCTTACAGCTAAATAAATTGCTGCCTTCTTCCTTTTTGTTTAATCTTGAAAGATATTTTTTTCTTTCTACAGAAAGTTACTTGAACAGTTCTCTCCTCCTCTGCAGCTGACTCATCTCCAGTAGCATTTATTCGCAATATCAACTAGCTCCTTATGTGGTATGGAGTTTTCTGGTAAAAACAAAGAGAAAGTTGAAACTTCAGCTGTATCAAAGCAGATTTTATAGTGGACAATTCGTTTCCCATTCAAAACAAACTCAGTTTTCTAAGGCAGAGAGAATTCCAGTTACCACAAGAACATAGCAGAACATCTACAGCCTCTTAACAGAACCCGTAAGATTTACAGGAACTATACAAAATGCTTAGATTAAATAGAATTTTTAGCCCCTGAGATTTTTTTCTGTAGTGATTACACCCATTCCTATGAAATCTAATTGACTGTACAATATGTAAAGCGGCACAGTAGTATCTGAGAGTATGTGCCTGGCATTTAATACATAATTTTCCACTTCTTACTTCAGGTTACTGCCTCCTCATTTCATTTCCTTTCTCATATTATGGGGCTCTAGTGTTCATGATGATGATAAATATCTAATCCAAGAGGCTGCCAAGTGAAATTTTAATCAAAGGCCTTTCGTAGCTGAAAGACTGGCTTTGTTAAGTGATCAATATCTATTGATGGAAAGAGCCTAGAAGAAAAATAGTTCTCTTTGTTTTCACAAAAGAAGAAGTTATTCGAAGTTATTAGAAACATAGACCATTTTGCCCCTCCTGCACCTCTCTTAGGAGTCTGGATCCAACCTTAGATAGATTGGCTGAAATCACCAAGCAGCCATTTTAAGACCTATTCTAAGATGTATTGTTAATTAAAACCTGAATCTGAACAGACTGCTGATATGTGACAACTTGGGAAAGAAAAAGCTACTGCAATTATAATTATGTGCACGCTCAGAACTTGTTGTCTATCTCAAATCCACATTTTTTACTTAGCTATGCAATGGGCTAAAGAAAAAAAGCGAGACCAGGCTAAAAGTACCTGTGGAAACCTGCCAGGCACACAGGGGTAGAATGGCAAAGAGCACTAATTAATATGCTTGTTTGGCATAACAAGCGTAACACTTAGGATGCAAAGGTGGACACCACCAGCAAATAGATCACAACAGACTAGGAAAGAGAGGGATGCTGAGAGCAGGAATGGGCTACAGAGAACCTTACTGCACTTTACCGCAATATGATTCAAAAGGAAAGTCCCTTCAGTCCTGAAAAAGGTGATGTTTTGCACCTTAATTACACAGGAGCAGGTTCCTAACCCCTGCCACCTTCAAGGATGCCTATTCCAGAAATCCTATTATTGAGGAAAATACTAAAATTACTGGTTTTGTTTTCCATCAATACCAACTCCTTTTCCAAATCAAGGCCTAGTTAATGCATTTCAGAGCATGTAGAAAATTAGTAATGGAGAAATTTAGTGGGTGTTGTTCTCTTCTGTGCCTCTCCAAGTACCCTTTCCAGTCTATTTTTAAGTGGATCAGGGAAGATATAATAGCAGGATTTGTACAAACTTCAAATATGTACAGTTTCTCCATCAGATTTCTGATGTCATATGCACATTTACATACATTACCCATACAATTAAACACTTCCCCCCTTCTCAAGGTATTTTTATCCATTATCCATCAACATAAATAATTCAGCGTATCTTCCCTGTACTCCTCTTAAAAATATTAACAATTCATGCTAACACAGCATGGTTTTGTTATTTTGAGAGCTTGGGCTTTGTCTGTGTCATTGAATGGTCATTTCCCAAACCTGGAGCTCAGAAAGGAAGGTTTTCCTTCCCCTGGGAAAACTGTGTAAAAGGGTTTATGTTGGCCTTACAGTAACCCCCCGCTAGATATGGGTCTACAACCGATAATACAGCACCGTGCACAGAAATATGGCTCACTGGTTAGCACCATGTACACGTAGCACATCAGAGCACCAAGAAAGCAAGGGAAAAATCAAGTCAGTCCCAGGAAGATTTAAAGGTCTGAGACATGACCCAGCCAGACCTTCCCTTGAGAGCTCAGATTAATATTACTCAGGTTTGAAGCTTTTTGTTGGACCCCACTCTAGCAGCACAATCCAATATCCTTCTATTTCTAATATTTTAGGGGATGGCAGGAACACTTTTACTGAGTAGCAGGTTGATACACTAGCCAAGTTATTTTACAAAGAACAAAAGTCCAATATTGCTGAAGCTGCATTTGTATACTTTGCCAACAAATTAACTAAAGGAAGGATACCTAGATATAATGTACCTACTATATAAATTTGCTACAAATCATACTGTAGGCAGAAAAGCTTTAGGTTTTCACAGCTTTGTTCCCCTTAACAACAACTTCTAAAAAGATTCATTTGAACCAGAGAAACAAGCAAGCAATGAGTAGCGTTGCTTTAGAAATCAATAGTTATTTTTTGTAAATTGCTCCTTTCTTTGCAATCAAGCCTGAACTTCTCCCCAAGGATTTTCAAGACTGTCTGGATTTTTACATTTTCTCACAAAACAAAGGCTGTCCTCCTTGCCTCGACGTAGTTTGGAAGGATCTGGCTGGAGGCAGAGCTGGTCAGCAGTCAACAATACGAACGAGTCTGCTTGTGTAAGCATGGGATTTGTGAGCATTGCTGCTGCATGGCAATGAGGTTTGCTTTTGAAGAATACTCAGAAAAATTGAATTCACCCAGGGTTAAAGCACAGGCTTTTCAAAACTCTTCTAGTTGCCAACGAAACAGTCCTTGCTGACCCTGTGCCCTACTATCCTTTCTTACTGTCCCACATTAATAAAAACCGAACCACTCCCTGCTCCATTCAAAGTGGGAGTCCTCAGGGTAAATGAAAGTCAGGCCAGTAATGTATGTCTCAGCTAAACTCTGGAACCAGTTATTTTCCCTTAGGTCTAAAAATAGATAACTACAGTTGACTGCATTTTGCTTTGACTATCCACTCTCCCCATGCCTGTCAGCGGAACCCCATTTTGACTTCAAGGCATCAATCACAGAATGTATGACCCAGTCCTGAGCTAGTAGAAATTACCCTTGTTTCACAAGCGATCTCACTGCTCTCTTTATGCGATTTCTGGCCAAATTCATCCCAGGCAGGAGGTCTTGATAAGCAACTTGATCATGTGCTTTCCTGACCTTGATGCTTTGAGTCATGGGCAGACTCTGAGTCAGATGAGTCAATGTTAGGAAACATCTTTGAATGCAGAACAGAAAATGGGGGCAACAGTAAAACAACGCTTTTCTGGCAAGCCAGGCTGATCTGAGTTTATGGCTGTGCCTGGCCAGCCAGCAAAACCATAATTTCCAAATATACCAGTGCCCTGAGAGCATCTTTAAAGTAGTAATAAATTCATGAAAATAGAAAATGGATACATTACTTTTCTCTCTGATATGCCTCATGGACATAGTTTAATCCATTTCCTACAGCGAAACCTGCATTACAAAACCAGAGGAATTCAAAGTAAATGAATGGATCCAGCCCCTGCTTTACTGCAGAGCGTTAATAATTTTGCTTAGCTCCCTGCTTAGATTGTTTTTCACCTAAAGAGATATTTACTGTAATATCCAAACACTGTTTCAAAGCAGGCAAGGAACATTGCTACAGACGAAATGCAATCTTCTAGATCACCAGGAAAGGAGGCAGACTTCCTAAGAAGGAGATTTGTAGTCAGACATGCTACCTTGTTGTGGCAGGCTACATGCCCAGGATGGCTAACGTCCTAGTCGAGAATAAAGAGAAATGTCCTATTTTAGATTGTGAGATTGGCTCCCACTGGGAGTTGTTGAACCCCTGCCTCTTGAGATGCTTTACAAACATCAGAGAAATAGAGAATAAACTGGAGAGAATAGTACTGCAAGCAGAGCTGGGAGATGGTGTTGGTGTTCTCCATCTGTGCTTTTTGTGAACAAACCAGCAGCTGTAATCTTTTTGATGATGCAGTCATCAGCATTGCTCTTTGGCCAAAAGGACTGATTTTCCTTAGGCAGCAATTTCAGGCTGCGATTTCCAGCGGGTGTTTGATGGTTTGCAGCCAGTCGGGAACGCCTGCAGAGTCAGACGTCTCCCTGCTGCCTGCAGCCAGGCACTACAGTTATCTGGTCACAAAAACACTGTACAAGAGAACCCAGGAATCATCAGGAGCTCTAATGAATTTTTTTCAGGACAGGCTTCTCATTTGTATCAAATAATAAAAACTAAAGTAAATCTGAAACCTGGAAGAGCTTGCACTGGTATTCCACACCCCCTGCTCCTTTAACACATTAGAAGTATTTTAATTGTTTCTCCTTCTCCATTTTGTTCTTTTCTTAATGGAGTTACAGTGAAATTTTAGCTAGCCACAAATGACCAGCTTTTTTAATGTTAAATCCCTGGCATGGCCTGCCAGCTAAATGCAACTTTGTTTAAAGCAAAGAGATTCCCAATACACCACTTTACATATAACAAGTCAGCTTGCTAAAAATACAGACATTTCAGAACTACAGTTACTTTGTTCCTTGCTCCTGCTCTTTGCACTGTAAGCAATTTCAAACCCTCAGCCTGAGCGAGCAAACGCTCACAGAAATGGCCTGCCTCACCTTGTGAGCGTGGACCTTCAGATCCAGGCAGCAACTGCTCCTCTGTGGCAGGAGAGCTATAAAAACAGCTGCAGGGATGAGGGGATGAAGAAGCCGATAACAAGATGGATGATACACATAAAAATAACAAAGTAGTCCTGAGTATTGTATTGTCTGCTTCGCTATGATAATAACGCCACACAGATACTTAGGCTAGTTTAGGAATAGCCCTAAAGAAAGATAATTTTATCTCCATTTTGCAACCAAAATAGAGACCTTACTCAAAATAGAACACTCTGCTCTCCCCATCCTCAGCCCTGCACCTAAACCATAAATCTTTTTCTTCCTATACAGGTATAGTATTTGTTATCTTGATCTCTAATAAATGCCATGTTTGTGAAATATGTTATAGCATATGGGGAGAAATAAATACAAGTATATATCCAAAGAATAAGTCTAGCAGCAAGTGTCCCGTATACCTTGCCACTATTCCTCAGCACTGAATTTAAAGATGCTACAGTTGACTGTGACAGGGTCATTAGTCTGCACAGACCAGCTGCTGTAAGTCTTGCTGAGAACCCAAAGCAGCAGTAGTCTCATACATGGCTGCAGACATGTGGCACCAACAAGAAAGAAAAAGACACGAGGATGGAGCAGAAGGTTATTTGGGATGTCTGGAATCAATTCAATGCTCCCAGGAGACATTATTTAATCCCTGTGTCTCCGGTTCCCCCCCAGTAAAATAACACTTTCCTATTTCACAGGGGCTGTTTTGCTTAGTATTCAGGAGGCTCTATAATATTGCAAAGATGGAGCTGCCTCCAGTGTTTTGATGACATATTTTACTTTCCTGTAAGGCATCAGATAGCTGAATGATGGGTGTGACTCCTGCTCTTTCAAAATGTGAGCTAGAATTAAGGCAGCTATGGATGGCTATGTATTGCAGCATCAATTCCCTGTATCTTTTAACCACTCAAGTTTGATCCCTGCTTATAAACCAGTGGCTTCCAAGATTTTATTCCAGATACTCTGCCATTTCTGCAAAGAAGAACAATGAATCATCAGAAGTATCTGAGTATAAATGTGAGCAGTGAATGGCCAGTAAGCATGAAGTTAATTCCTGTGCTGGTGCTAGAGCACAAATGAAACATCACAGATCAAAAAACAGGGCGTACTTTGCTGGGTTAAAGGAACTGATTTCAATGTTCATACCACAGTTAGAAAATTAAAATAATTAAAACCATGACACAGCAGATGTGCCCTCAATACATTGTATTACAGAAATCTCAAGGAGTAAAGAGAAAAGAGGTGATATCAAGGATGCAATGCTTTGGTAGCAAGTGTAGGTACCCCCTTCTAGCTTGGATAGAGAGAACAGTAGGAGGTGTTTGATCTTGCCTCAGTGTCTGAAACTTGCACATCACATAGGCCATAAAAATGTGCTCAAATCCCAGAGCCAGATGGCTAAAAAGCCCAAATATCAACGGTTTTGGGGAATCAATCATGGAAGAAAATAACCACTTGGTGTAGGCAGAAATATTTCCTTTCATTATACTAGGAAGTTTCATTTTTGTTTTAACCGTATTAACTTCTTAAATTCTGCAGCCAAGTAGTTTGAAATAACCAGTTTTTCCTCCATTTTGAAATTATATTGTCTTGATTTTGCTAGCATTATTGTTATTTTAATGTGTCAAACCTGGCAATTTCCATAGAAAACCTCCTTTCCAGCACAAAAGTTTGGATCCGTGTCGCTGTCTGTACTTTAACCTCACAACGCAGTGTATTAGGTACTTCCCAGATGACCAGTACAGACTGGTCTGCCCTTAAGAGCTCAATACTACAGGCATATTGAGTGCCAGTAAACAGGAAAAGTTTTACAGCATGAAAATATGAATGCACTGTTTGCTCAACAAGAGAAGGCATAAGAGCTTGGGAACCATTTGAACACTGACCTGAAGTGAAAGCCGTGGCTGTTGGTTGAAAGCATCCATTTAGCTTGCAGGGGCCAAAAAGTAAATGCTACAGCAGAAGCACTTTGGTTTGCCTTGTATAGAAGTAAAAAGAGGATGTTTCCCAATGTGGCTGGATTTCTTGCTGGCACAGAAATGGAGGGGCTGGCAAAAAAAAGCAACTAAAATCAGGTCCATCTGCTTAGAATTAGCTTCTGAGTTTATGCAATCCACTGCGCAGCAGTAATGCATAAAAGGAGAATGAAACCTCCTTTCAAAGGGGAGTGTGAACTACAGCTGATCAGAACATTTTCAGCTCAATGAAATTTTGAAAGTGAATTCTCTTGCAGTGATGTGTTAGTTTTAACAGTTTTTGTCAAGCAGAATCTTTTGTCCAGACCTTTTTAGCTGTCTACTATTTCTGAGCAAGCTGGTGGACCTGCATTAAAAGGAGAAGAAAAAGGATAGACTTGCATGAAAACACTCATGTTTTGTATTCCCAAAGTAGACAGACTGATGTCATTCTTTTTTGGAGGAAGATTTTGCTTCTGTTCTAATGAGGCATAAAAATGAAATATCAAAGTTCAGTGGCTAAAACAAAAAGGATTTATCCTCCCCCACTTGGCTCTAATAAGAATATTTTTGGACAGAGGTCAGGAAGGGGACTACATATGCGCACAGGTCCATTTGAAGTCTTTAAAGAGAGAATTCCTGCTTCTTCTGCTCTCCGTTAGTGACTGCTAGGACCCAACGCAGCCTTCAATAATTCAGAACGTACTTTTTGGACAAAAGAAGCTGCTGGAAGTTAGCACAGGTAGTCGATAGCTTTCCTCCTGCGAGAGAGGTCACTGCACAAATGGCTGTGAAGTTAGTGAGGTTTCTCTGATACTGACTCACTGAAGTGTTAACTTGCTCTAGCGAGAGGCTTTCTGGCTGAATTTCCCTTGATGTGACATATAGATACTGCACATCTTTCCAGTTCATTGACTGATTCCTTTCTTAAGGGCTTCCTGCTTCTCCTGCTTATCTGTGAAGTGTCTTAAAATATCCTTCATACAGGTTTGGAACCAGCATCATGCAAAAAAAAACCTGTATTTGCTGCCTAGTATTCAATGTGGTGTTTTTTTTTTTTTTTTTTAAAGACCATGCATCACTCCAGACACTCAATTTCTGAGAGAACTGCTGCAGTTCTGGCCAATTCTGATGACTTGAGAGTTTTGTGTTCTGGTGTGTTGTACAGAGTGGGAGGAAAAAAATTGCAAGGAACAACAATTCATTTCTGGTTTCTCCATCACCAAAACATTTATAGTTCAGTTCACTAAGACAGTCTCCCACATCGTGCTGAACAAAAGGAGGCAAATCCAGTTATATAGCTCTTTTCATTTAAAAGAAAATGTAGCTTTCACAACTAATTTTTAAGGTGCGTGTTTACTGTGGTAGAATAAGAACCCCCTGCAGGAAGCAATCAATCTCAGCTGATACAAGCAAAGGAACACTGTTCCAGCCTCTGAGAGGTGGATTATTTAACATGATTTTTTATATATTCCAAGGTAATAGTACTTGGTTAGTGTTAACAATGGGAAATCAGCATGGTCTTTTTTTATTATCCTGAGTATTGGTTTTGTAAGGAAGTTCATCTGCAGGAAAGCATACAGTGAGATATTACTGATTCTTTACCTGATTAACTGAATTAATGAACAGATTTTTTTTTTTCATTTAACTGTTCCTCCTTTCTCACCTTCAACTCATTGCTAAAATGAGTCACTATTTGAGCCCTAGCATGTTGGAGCACTGTGAAGATAAGGTTCAGCAACAGTGTGCCCCCAGATACTGGGAACTCTAATATTATTATTATTCTCCTAGGCAAACCAGGCTCAAGTATTAGGTATTCGGCAAGAGGGTCATTTTATTTCCTCTCAGAATCTGCTAAACCAACAGTCAAATAAGCACCAAAAGGAGCAACGCTCCCTATACACACTCACAAAACCACACACATACTTTCTAAACTCAAATCTCTCCCGCATCACTGTTCATTGCATGGGATTTTCCACTCAATGAGACAAGAACTTAAATTAGTCAGCAGTTAGTCTCCTACTCAAGGTACCTCAGACTTATACTCTATTGCCTAGAAACAGAGTTAAGCACGTAAAAATAAGTGATGTGACTACTTCCTCCACCTCTGCATGCTGTATTAAGTTTAGAGGAAAGTTTCATTGTGAAACCCAGCACACGAGACTGGTTTCTCTGACGTTTAGTCACAGGAATTCTGTGTATTGTTTGTGCATGGAAAATGTTGGAGGGGAAAATCATTTTGATTTGGGTCCGTTCTTCAGTATATAAAGAACATCGTGCCCCATCTTTCTGCCAAAAACCAGCATGCACTGGCACTCTGATGCCAGCCAGCCTGGGAAAATCTGTGCATGTTCACTGAGGCCTGGTTTCAAGGTAAGAGAGCAGCTCAAGAAATTCACACCTTTGAATGCTTGAGTTTTGAAGCTCTAGGGAACAAGAACTTTCTAACACATGGATATGATTAGGAACACATCTGCCTTTGTAGCAGTTTTCCTGGTTTACATTGCTCATTAGGGAGAACCAGTTCAACTTGAACAGGTATAAAGACACTTGATACTTTGGTCAGCTCTCCAAGAGCAATCTAGAGCAGTCCCCTAAGTCAAAGTCCAGTCCTGTGTGAACACTAGCAACCATGTGTCAGCTCAGAAAGGACTGCAGAACATCTTTACAAATCACTTTGCCACAGGCCAAAACCAGTTCCACACTCTGCACTAAAACTCAGAAACCACTTTATTAAAAAAAATTCTAAAGACTATGATAAATACAATATGCCATGGGGAGAGGGTAAAAGATAACAAGGGAATTGCTAGTGTCTTATGTCTCTGAAATAAGATGGCATTTATTAGGCGATAACAACCATGTAATGCTAAGAAACAGTGTTTTCAGTAACAATAAATTTTTACTATCTCAAAACACAGTCAACATAAGTGTCAAGTGGAGAACTACGAACAGAACCCAGGAGACAACTCGTAAGGCTGCCTCTCTATTGCCAGGCATCTGAATGCAATTATACAGCATCACTGCGGGAGCAGCACTGCTCTTTCACATCATTCACAGGACACCAGTAGGCACAAGTGCACAAAGCAAATCAGAATCCTGTTCTTTTGCCCCAACCACAAAACATTCTATACCTCTAGATAATAACCTATCCATACAAGTGGAATAGTCTCTGTTTCCTTTCACATTCTTAATTGGTATTTAATATGTAGCCAGATTATTCCCTGGAAAGCATCAGCGAGAAAAATATATATTTTCTTGCAGTTGCACTCTTAGTTTCTTGGAAAACCTACTACTTGCTGTATACTTGGGTCTGGAGAACAATGAACACATCATTTCTTCTCTGTAAAATAGCTTTACAGTGTAATAAACAACCCATTTCTTTTTATTCTGCTTTCACCCAAATACTTTGTCATTTCTCATTTTAGTTATTTACTAATTTCTGCTACAGTGAAAATGCCAGAAATAGGTCTCTGCTCTTTTGAACTTTAATTCATCAACATGGAAAAGATAGTTGGGCAACTTTTGCCAGCTTTACAAACAGGCGCTCGAGGAGGCTCAAACAGCATGTAACGAATTAGGAGCAAGTTCTTTAATTCCTGCTCCATCACCTTCTTCATGTAAGACTATTCCTTGCATGAACATTGCAGAGCTTCTGAGACTAATTCAATAATTTGTCCTGTCTATTTCTAACTCACTTTCTAATCTAAATGATGTTAAAAACAGACATAGAGAACCTTGCAAATCATGCATTCAGATTCATATTTTGTTACATGATTGCTGATCAGATATCATCTAGAAATTCTCACTAAAAGCTCAGATTTCTGCTGAATGAGCCTAGGGCAATTTTACTACTATCCTCCTACGTTAAAAATGAACATTGAGTCATAAAAAAAAAAGGATGTTAAGAATATAAATATTTTCATTTATGATTTTTCATTCCCCCCCTCATTGTGTAACCATGAGTATTTTAACAAACAGTAAGCAAATCTAGGTTTGATCAAAAGTTCAGCCACATCTGCCTCTGGGGTTTTTGCTCTCTCCAATGTTAAGATGGAGAATTTGTGCTGGCAGCTTTATATCTGGGCACAAAAGGTTTAATTTAAACTCACTTTTAGAGAAGTGGGGGAAGTCTAATCGGAAATAGTTTCTTTCCTTCTTCTGGACACTAGGATGCTCCTTTGTAATGTAACTATGTTGAGAGTTTCCTCTTTGAAAGGGTCCAAGGCACAGAAACAGTCTCTGTGCTTTGCCGTCAGGAGGGTTGCAGATTCATGGAAGGGGATTCAGGATGCTTCTGGTCTTCCAGTGAACAGGGGCAGTCATCTACAAGCTGATGTTCCACCATCACAGCTGTCTGTGGCTGCCCTCAAAGTTACTCCAAGGCCTCGTTCCTCACCTGCCTCGTCTCCAGGGGTCTGGAGGGCAATAAACAGCACAAATTCATCTTTCCTTCCCCTACAGGCTTAGGCCGTATAATAGGGAAGACATTTCTTCTTCACGTACAAGTCTTCCAGGGGCTGACTCTGAGCATAAATAAAGTGTACGGTATTGATGAATTAAAGTCCTTAATATGTAAAAACATTTTGCTTTGCAAATCTAATTACCATTCCTGCCTGTTAGTGTTTAAGTTTTAAAATGGCAGGCACTTGGGAGGGTTTGTTTGGGTTTTTGGGCTTTGTGTTGTTTCTTTGTTTTTCATGAGATGTTAATTTGTGGTAATTGTGTTATGTAGTCGTAAGAGCCTGGCTCGGAGGAAGGGAATTATTGGTGTGTGTATTTTAGTAATAACAATTAGAGAGGCAGGGAGGGGAAAAAAAAAAAGAGACAGGAGAAAGAACATATTACTAAAATGCTCACGTACTTAGGAAGAAAGCTACAGCTTGTTGCTTTAAGGGAATAAAAATCTGTCTAGTATCTCTCAAACACCTATGTCTACTGGCATGCCGTTGAGATACAAACTGTATACATTTCTACAGACAGAATTAATTTGAGGCAATTAATGGAAAGAAAAGAAGAAATGGGCAGTGATTTTTGTTGTAGTACTAAGAGCATGGAAGCTATTAACTCCTTTTGTGATTTGAGGTTCTTAAGAGAAAGATCCATCAGGAGAGAAAAAATAAAGCACAGTTCTTTTTTGTTGGCATTATAGCAATACCTTGATATCTTAATTAGGTATGGCAATACCTTGATATATTAATTAGGAACACAGTGTGCTCTGATCAGTTCAGGTCTGAACTAAAAGGCAGCTCCAACCCCATGTTGCTTAAGATATAACAGCAGATGGGTAAAGGAGCAAACAGGTGCATCAGGAGAAGGGAATGAGTTTAGCCCAGGCAAAAGAAGACATAGACCATCTGCCTGGCCAAAATCATCAGCTGAGGAGGCAGGCTGGCAGGGCAACAGGTTGGCTTGGAAAAGGTTAAAGTAGCAGCTACAGTGATCTTGCATAGGTATGATGTTGATTGTCTGATTGTCTGTAGATTTGTGGACTTACTCTACAAATGTCTCTTCCTCTGGAACATCCTGTGCTGGCCACTATATGACAGGCTCTGAAATTAGAGAGAGTATTGATTTATTTTGACATGGCAGTTTCTGTCGCTAAGAGAAAGGGCCCAGTAACCTCAGCAGACAAGTTTCTGGAACTCCAGCTATTAACTTTGACTTCAGGGGACTTTGGATCTCATCTCTGCCCATGCTGGTGCTGCCATCAGAAAGCTGCTCCCTGTAACACACTGCCAAAAGCACTCACTGTTGCGACATTTCTTTTAAAGCTGCTGACTTCTGCTGTCATCAGCTTGGGCTCCTTCCATTTCAAGGAAATCTCAGACAAGATGCGGTGTCAGCAAATAATGGGTAAATGTATGTCTATGAAAAGACCGATACATCACTAGCATCATATATCCTCTCCCTAAACAATTTTCTCTCACCTTGCTAGCAAACAATTGCTGCCTGGAGATGGCAGTAGGTGACATGCGCTTTGCATTTGCAGTCCCAAAGTACCACAGGATCCTTGTAGATGAGAGTCTCCATATATGAAATGTAACTTATTGTTATGCTCTGAGCTGCTTAGAAGATTACTTGGACAAAAGCTGCTGTTTGAGCACAGTAGGGAGGTGGAGGCTTAGCAGAGATGACAGAATTATACACAAAGTCACATTGCAAGAGAAATCTAGCACGGCCATGCAAGATGCCCTAAGCTTGGACAATCAGCCAACACAAGGGGACAAATAAAACGCACAGTGACTTCCATCGCCCCTGGAATAAGAGAGCATTTCTGAATAAAGATAGAACTACTTCCCCAGGATTTTTCAGAGCCACACTTCTCTAAAGTAGTCAAGGAATTTGCTGTACTGTGTGCTTTGGATGGAAAAGAAAGCTTAGAGCCACGTAGTGAATGCTGAGGCACAAGACCAGACCTAAATCTAGCTCAGATCTAGGAAAGATAAAGCAGCACACTGGTTTTATTTCTGTCGCAGTGATGTTATATGGATTGCAATCAGGACTGTTGTACAAAGAGCTGGATATGCCACACTGGATGCATAGGCAGAGCCCTGGCCCTAAGGAAAGTCCTGCTTTGCCAGACAAAAGTTGGAAGGAGAAAGGGAGATGCTTCGGGGAGAAAATCAAGTCAGTAGCATAAAGGCAGATGTTTCATTGCATTGGATCTCATTGCTTCTCACACGTGGGCAGGCAGCAGAGAAAAACCGAATGAAGTATTTAAATGAGACAGTCCAAGATAGGTACGATTTAGACACACCTTCAATTCCCCCAAACTATTTTACATATTAAAGATTATTAAAGCAGAGAAAAGTGGCATAAACTCTCACTAGAGGGAAGCAGCAGTAACATCATGGGAAAGGACTCAGCTAGACACAGGAGGTAAACAAGAAAGAAGCAGGAGGGATGAAAACTGAAGTAGGCACTCATCTCTGGATAGATTTGTTTCAGTAGTAGGTAAAAATCAATCTTCCTGAGGCTACAAAATAGCACTGTCCTCTGTATGTGGCTAGACTTGATCAGATCATCCAGGTAATAAATCAAACCAGGAAATTCTTCATGAGTTACATAGAAATAAACATGTAACAGCTTCTCTACGTAATTAGGCAGCCTTCAGACCTGCAGCTGTATGCAAAATCCAGTGACTCAAATCTTAATCTGTTATTAATTAACAAAGTACCCTTAACTTTAATGAAGCTGCCTTGATTTATGCAAAAGCATGGATCTTGTTTACCCAGTATTAGCCTCTGCTTCAGTGATTTAGGAACATGGTGAAAAAGTCCCTATGAATCCCAAGATGGAAAATTTTGGACACTTCTAATACTTGGACATCTCACTATTAAAAAGTGAGTATGAAATCAACAGGCAGGTCTATCTTGTTTGAAAATTTCAGCCCTTTTTGCCCAACACTTTTTTTAACCCACAGTTTGAATGCTCACTTCGAGTTCTCCAAATGACTTGGATAATTTTCATCTTTACTTCATTTACCTAATACATATAGCTCTTCCCATTAATATGTGACCCCTAGATTTAAACATCGTTGTACTTGCAAATGAGGCTGTTCAGGAAAAGTAAATCATCAGTACTGAATACATACTGCTGTCTTCCAAGTCTCAGACCACATGTAGCAGTATCCTCCAAGGTCTCTATTCTCAGTGCAATTGATTGACTTCAATGTACGAGCAGCTGCAGCCCAGCAGCAACTATGCTGGGTTGATTTTTTCTCTTCTTTGCTTTTTAAATACTCAGAACTTTGCAATTTATGTTCAACTCAGCTGTGCTATAAGCTTCGGGCTCTCCAAATCTTAAAAGACAGAGGAATGAGTCTACTTCCAGCTTCAAGTTTAATAGACAACATTTAATATCACTTGCCTTTGGGGAGGGTTTCTTTCTTACCCAAGCAGACACTAAGCCCTTACTAAACCCTGAGTCATGATTTCTCAAAGCAATACTTTTCACTAATTTCTGAAGAGGTGAATAACTAATCATGTCAAAGCCTATAGCACTTCAGAGAAGTTATTCCACTCCTGGTCTCAGACACAGGTTGCCTGCATGGTCTGGCACTAAGCTAGGCAGATTAATGATGGCACTTTATTAAATGGCATTGGACACACAAGCAATGGGATGCTGGGCCTTTGTATGACATGCAATGAAAAGACAATACTGGCCAAAAGCCAGGATTTAAGGTCCTAATTTTAACAGAGCTAGCAAATAAGAAAGGGCCAGAGGCTTCGAAACAGCTGAGCAGCTGCGCATTGCCTGGAGCTCTCCCTTGGGGACCATTCCATGTTAATAAGTATAATTTATAATGCAGAAAGCATAGGATTTTGTTTGTGTTGAGTGCTATCTAGACAGAGTAGATACAACCCCTCCTCCAGAAGGAACACAGTCCAAGCAAACAAGAGAAGGGAGACAAAAACATAGTTTCCTCTACTTCCCTATCCCTACAGATAGGGAAGATAAGCTTAGAAATAGACTTGCCAAAGATCACCAAAGAAGGTTGCAGTAGAAACAGGGACCACGTCCAGGACTCTTGTTCCTTCCACTGCCTGAACTCAGACACCTGCCTTTCTCTGCAGATCTTAACTGTAGAAAAACAAGTTGGGTGGGATCCTACAAGACATTTAATGCTCTCTCAATAGAGAATGAAAGCTAAGTAAAAAACTGTGACAGACCTTTGCCTAATCTGTTCTTAAAAACTTTCAGTGATGGATACTCATAACCTGTACAGGCAGTCTTTCATCTGTCTTCAGGTGAAAAACAGTTTAGAGAAGTTGATATTGGAGCTGAAATAAAATTGGGAAGGCCTTTTGAAATGACATGTACAACCCCAGCCTATGTCTTGCCAAAGTTAAGTACAGAGATTGCTTCATAAAACTTAGATGTGACAGTAATCCTGCCTTGTCCATCTTCACCTGATAACATACATCAGCTGTACTTTGTTCAGTGACCCTTCTGACCTTGGACTGTTAGTGGTCTCTGGGTGTACAAGTTCTCCACTGTGATGCATTAATTTTTCTCTGAGGATTTTAGGGCAAAAACCCTACTGTCTGGCACTTCCTTCTGCTTCCCTCCACTCCAGAAAGATGTCCTCTAACAAGGGTATTACTCATAGATGAGCTGATACTTTGAGTACAGTATTAATAACTGAAGCTATTAATACAAATTTATTTCCATTGTGCGTTTAAGAGCTTGGAACAAGCCACCAGTATGGAGAGGTCATATGTATCAGTAGAAACAAAACCCTGGGCAGGTTTCATCTCTCTTCCCTCCCCTGAATCATTTAGACTAATTTTCCAATTGATCGAGTGAAATAGAGTTGCCTCATCCTAAGATAGGCATCTAAAATAGGTCTGCTGAATCATGGTCTTTAAGGGTCTTCAGTAACTCAAGCTTTCCTTTATTCATTTAGACTTCACTGTCTCCCGACATCCTTTGTTACTCAGGGAAGGACCGCTACCTGCAAGTAGCACTGGTGCCAAGAAAATTGTGGTGAAGTGGAAGCTGAGCATTTACAAATCGCCTTTCATTTTTGCACTTTGCAAGGTTCTCAAAATCAATTTGAATGCTCATCTCCCCCCACTCCCCCTTGCGATTTCCTCTCATGGGGTCTTTTGTTCTAAAAGAAAGACTGCAAATGATACAGTAGCTGGAACTGTCATAAAGTAAGGATGACTATACTTTCCCAAAGTATTTGCCAAATCTACACAAATTGCACATTGCTGTTAGCTGTTTTTATACTTCTCCTTCAAGTAGCAATGGGTATCCAAGAAGAAAGCAGAGAGTCCAAAGCTGTTGGAACAGTGATCAGAGCTACTGACAAGCCCAGCTCTGCATTCGGTGCTCTCCTGGGGGAATCTGAGCATCGCTTTTAAATTTGCCTCCAGTCAGGAAACACATGATTCCAACAAACAAACTTTCCCTCTCAAAGTTACTGCCCAGGAGGAGGAGGTGGTGGAGTCTGTCCTGCAAGAACAGGCACACGGTTCCTCTGCTTCCCTGCGGCTATAGGAACTGCTTTCCCTGGGCTGTAAAATCCCTATCTGTGTTCTGCTCTCCCCCCCTTTCACTTCAGGACACCATCTTTATATTCATCTGTTCATCATCAGTGACTTGGGAGACTTTTTTAAAAAAAAAATATAGCTGAAAGAACCATGTGAAAAATCAACCTCACTTCAACAGCACATTCTGCTCACGGCATTTCATACTTAAACCCCCATCTCCAGGTCAGCTGTGCTGCCTACCCCAGTACTTTGTCCCACCATGCAGATTAAGCGGTCAGTGTATCTGTCTCTCCTTGTTATTTAATTCATTCTCAATTTGCCTGGCAGGCAATTCTCTTTTTATATCACCAGAATTACTTATTAGGCTATAAACAGGAGCTTGTTAGCTGGCTTCCACTTTCTGATCTCTGCAGGAATTGGTAGTTTGCACGGAAAAAAAAAAATATTTAAAACACTACTTGTCACCAGATTAAGTGCTCTTTCTTTCTGAGCAATACGGGAATGGCAGGGGATTACGGTAATGGCAAGGGTACTGCCTGCTACATCAGCAGAGCAGTAAAGTTACTGCTGCTCCTTGACAGTGTGGAGCTGAGCACTGCAACCGGGGAGGGATCCCTTGAGGGATGCTGGAGTCAAGCTCCTCACAAGCATTGGGAAGCAGGGAATCAGCGCAACTGGGAGCTGTCAAAATACTAGTAGGGAAATAAAGAGAGAAAAGCAGTGGATTTTCAGGCATGGAGTCCCATCCCTGCATGAAGAGAGGATCCTGCCGTGTTGTGCTGTGAATCTCCTTTCCAGATGCTCAGAGAAGCTGTGCTGCCTTCTAGAGACTAAAGAGGTGAGTGTGGATTGGGGCAGGCACAAGGGTCTAGTATATGCTCTTCCCCAAACCACCTCTCTCTGCAGGTTGAGTATTATCTGGCTGTTCTTGAGCATTAATATCTCTGTCAATCCTTTTTGCTTCATCTCCTTGACTTACTGGGAAGTTTTGCTTCATGTACTTAAAAATCAAGTTTGATAATTTCTTAGTTTTCTAGTCCGCCATCAACCTTATAATGACCGCAGTTATAATGGTTAGAGATGCTGGATGCTACAGTCACTTTTTATTGATGTGCTTAGTAAAATTTGTCTTTTTCTTTCTTGGAATTATTCTTCAATTTGTTCCCTCTTGCAGCAAAGAAAATACAAAAATCCAATTTCATTTCAATGCACAAAAGGCAAATTCCCACAGTGCAATACCTTTTCATCTCCCCTCCCCCATCCTCCCTGCTTGTGAACTGGGAATTTCAGGGGTTCAGAGTTTTAAATGCCTTTGCCTGCAGGAAAATTCAGTTTTGAGATTCAGCTATGTGACAGTTGTTGCTGTTCAGTGTTTGCTTAAAGTGCGATCTGAGGAACTCATCTGAAAGACCTAATACTAGGACACTTACAGTGCCTTACCTTATCTCAAATTTAACAGGAGTAGTCTTAGTGGTGGTTTTTCACGTCTGATCAATATTTTGGATGGGAACATTATATCCACATCTAAATGTTGTGAACGGCTTTTCAGCCCACACTTGTAGCTTTCCCCTTCGTGTCCCCCGCGTCTCAGTTCCCAGGCTTATCCTCACTTTTCCATCTGATGTACCTTTTCTCCATATTTAGTCAGCTAAGGCTGAGCTTGGTTTCCAGATACTCTGAAACGTTGTGTCACTCAGTAGGAAACTTGTTCCTTGCAACATCTTCTGTTTGGCAGGAATTGCTTTTCCCTATAGATTTCTAAAATGGGCAGTTTAGCTGAACTAATGAGCAGTTCAGTGGGTAAAGGAGTCACTTAATAAAGAAATCTCAGACTAAATTCTGGGCTTATAAATCTGCTTCACAGTTTGTAGTCCTGAATTGTGTCCCACAGGTTTCTATCTCTCCTAGAACTGGTCTCTGCATGTGAACTGATAATTAGGATTGATTGCTATCCCTGAAGGAGAATAGACTGCTGCTGAGAACATGGTGAGAAAATTCAGGCAACCAAATCCACGTTGGTCTCTTTGTTGTTGTTAAACAATACTGGGCTGAAAAAGGTTGGTTCCACTGACTGGAGCCAGCCTGAGGAAGGCTCCCTAAAATAGCCTCCTGCTCTATTCTTATATGGGAACCATAGCAGTAAGTGAACGTCGCTTCTGGGAATCATTGTTTGTGTCTTTGTCTCCTTCAGGGGGGTGATGATCTGCAAAGAGCACAACAGCATCGTTGACACGGCAAACTTCATGCTTCCCTTCAGAGCAAGCCAGAAGCTGAAGTAAACGAACTTTAATTTGCAGTCCAGAAACTCAAGTGACAACTGCTCTGCAGCATGGAGAAGCCTTGATTGACACTTCAGACCCTGAAGATGGATGGTGGCAGGTATCTCAAATGACATTAATGAGCAGACACAGCAGCAGCCTCCACCCTGTCAGGTTTCTAAGCCAGTTGTAAGGCAGAATTAGGAGTAACACAAGGTAATTAAAAGCATCAGTGACTTCCTCTTGGGAGAAACCTAAATTTGAGACCCTTTGGAATATTTAGGTTACTTAAATATTGAATCTTCCCCAAAAGGCAGAAATTATTTTTAACCTGCAATTCCAATATTTCTCATAATGAAATCCTGGAAAGTAGGATAAATAGCCTCTGTTTTGTGTAGCCTCACTTCTGCACCCCAAGAAAAATGCAAAAAGAGTTAAATTTGTCTTGGAAATAGTGGCTATTAACTGTGCTATAATGGTAAAACCTTAGGGAGAAAGGTAGATTTTCTAATATGTTTCTGGATCCTTCTCACTGTTCCTGGTGCTGTACTTCTAAGACGTTCTTAAAAACTCTTTTCCCCAGCAAAGCCAAGCAAATGTTGCCTGTAGAACCTTCCAAGAACTGATCTTATCACTCTTCCTACCTGAAGTGAACTACAACAGCCTTGCATGAACATTGTCAGCCACTCACCATGGCTTTCCTCCCTGGAAACTCCTCCGATTGCTCCAACTGCACTCACCCTGTGGGGCCTGTGAACATTTCAAAGGCCATTTTACTAGGTGTTATTCTAGGGGGTCTGATTGTTTTTGGGGTTTTGGGTAATATTCTGGTTATCCTCTCTGTAGCCTGCCACAGGCATCTTCAGAGTGTTACCCACTATTATATAATTAACCTGGCTGTAGCTGACCTCCTCTTGACTTCCACTGTCCTGCCCTTCTCAGCTACTATGGAGATTTTGGGGTACTGGGCCTTTGGGAGAATCTTCTGCAACATCTGGGCAGCTGTTGATGTCCTTTGCTGCACTGCTTCCATTATGAGCCTCTGTATCATCTCGATAGACAGATACATCGGGGTGAGCTACCCATTGAGATACCCAACTATAGTGACAAAGAAGAGAGGCCTCCTGGCATTACTGTGTGTTTGGGCATTGTCTCTGGTGATATCAATTGGACCTCTTTTCGGCTGGAAGGAACCAGCACCAGAAGATGAGACCATCTGTCAAATCACCGAGGAACCTGGCTATGTGTTGTTCTCTGCTCTAGGTTCCTTCTACCTCCCCCTGACTATTATCTTGGTGATGTATTGCCGAGTGTATGTAGTGGCCAAAAGGGAAAACAAAGGTCTGACTTCTGGTCTGAAGACAGAAAGATCTCGTTCTGAAGAAGTGACCCTACGGATCCATCGTAAAAATGCTCCTGAAGCGAGTGGATCAGCATCCAACCCCAAGAGCAAGCATCATTTCTCAGTGCGTCTCCTCAAGTTCTCCAGGGAAAAGAAAGCTGCCAAGACCCTGGGAATAGTTGTGGGATGCTTCGTTCTCTGCTGGCTTCCATTTTTTGTAGTAATGCCTCTTGGTAAGTAAAGCAAAACCCTCTACCTTATACAGCACCTTCCCTGGAGGGAGGGCCATGTTTGTGCCTGCATACAACAATGCTGACCAGAAAACCTCTGAGAGAATAATTTTCTATTGGAAAGCTGTCAAAATCAAAACATTCACCATCACAAGGCACTGAGCATAAAAAATGATAGTCTCAAATGAAACAAATCATCTCTGGTTCAAAGAGAAACATAAAATTCTGAAAATAATGGAAAGGACTTAGTAGTCTCTTTCCATACAGAAAATACTCTTTCAGAACTAGGACTGTTATTCGTGACTAACTATGCTATAGGAACAATATCTTTAGGGGGTGTGTGTGTTTATATCTATGTTTGCAACCAGTTCTTCAGGTGATATAAGTATGTAAAAGGTCAAGATAGAAATGCATTCAAGGTCAAAGCAGCTATTTAAAGACTTGGGGCCAGATCTCCTGGAGTGCTCAGCACCTGATAATTCCCACTATAAGGAAGAAAATCAGCTTCCTATCAGGAAGTTCACACTATGAGATACCACACTCCAAATGAAATGAATGTATTTTTTAATTTGTCATAAGACCAGTCAGAAGACAGCAATGAGGATCCTTCAAACTAATTTTATACTTCTCTGGCTTGCATCTATGTGGAAACCCACTGAGCCCACTGGCCAAACACTGGCTTTAACTGTCATGCTGAATATGAATATTTACCAGTCGTAATTCTAAAGGGGAGCAAAGTCAGGGATTTGTTCTGCTTTGCTATCACTGAAACATAAAGAAGTAATTAGAATTTTAATTAAAACCTGCTCAGTCACCTTTGATGTGATTTCAGGATTTAAAAGCAGAATACTAATTTCATACCTATATCTGAGTGTGATGTGTACGGCACATCATACTGAAGTTTGCTCTGCAACAGCTGTACTAAATATTAGTTTTTGAAACACGGAACCTTAAATCTGCGAGTTACTCAATTTCAGTAGCTTTTCTTATGGAAAGGGCTTATGCTGATTAAGAAAAATGAAGTAAGATTGTGTGGAATTTTTAGCTAGTACCAGAACAATGTGTACAATTAAGAAAAAGAAATATCAGCCTTTACCTAAGCATGCAAAGAAAGATTTGGGGATTTTCTTTTTAATTTTTTTTTAAACCTTATAAAAAGCTGTTGTTTTTCAATTAACCTTTACTGGATTTACCAAGATTACCAGGTTGCTTTACAAAAACCTGTCGTTAATGTTGCCATGTGAAAAAGCCAAAACTACAGAATCTCTTCTGTTGGTTAATACTGGGAAGTGCTGGAGTAAGAGATATTTCGCGAGGAGGAGCCCTGAAAGGTCTGGCTTGTGCTGTCCAGGATGTCAGCATGTTGGAATGCTGGTTGCCAAGATGTCTGAAACATACCCAAAAAGGGTTTGCGAGAACACATTAAACACACTTCTTTTCGTCTGCAAATGTGGTTGCCCACACAGAGCTGTTGTTAATTAATTTGCTTAATATTTAAGACATTTTCTGGACTCAAGAGTGTCTTTGCATTTTTCTTTGATCCCTTATAAGGAAACTTTCTTGAGGTTAGTTTCCCTATCTTGGTGGGGTTACTATGTTATTTTTAAAGCATATAATAAGTCTTTCAAAACCTATTTGCTACTTTTGTTTAAAGACAAAAAACTATTAAACAGACAAGTGGCACAAAAAACCACATCTTCAAAGAAACCAAGGCAACACATCTGGAGGCAGACTGTCCCGCTCAGAGCCAGAGACTCACCCAGAGATGATTGCATATGGCATTCTACACGTATGCAATGCAGAACACTTTCCAAAAGTGTTCTGTTGTCCGGTAAGCATTGTCAGACCTATTCTGCAGACAGGTGAAGGCAGGCTTAGGGAGGCGAAGTGATCCAGCCAGGATCACGCAGCAGGTTAGTGGCGGAGGTCAGACATTTCAGCTATACAAAGCACTCTTGCCGAAACCAATGGCAGTTATGGAGTTTGCAACACAACTGGGTGGGCAACAAGAACTTTGGTTGTTCTATAAATGGTCCCATCAGCCATCGGCTGCTGCAGGTCACTTCAGTCATTTGTAGGAGTCGCAGCCTTTTAGAAGCAGACCCTCAATGAAGGTTGCCCATGAGACAGACATTCTTAAATTGTGCTACACAAACCACTTCAGACAGCTGGCAAGTGCTTGCCACTCTATACAGCCGAAGTTCCCAAAACTTAAGTTTATTTTACTGTGATCTACAGCATCTTCAAGATCCCCATGTCTATTAACATCAATTCTACCAGCCAAGAACGAATGTAAAGCAAGAAACACCAGGCTTGTTAAAGTGTATAACAAATGGGGGGAGAAACTTTTGCGGTGTAGGTATGGGAAGGGCAAGAGTGATAGAAGGATATCAAGAGAGGGATAAAGTCATGAAACCCATATCAGTAGATGTTGCTGCAAATAACTGGAGAAACAGTTTGAGTATCACTGCCATAAGGCAATATCTTAATTGAAATCAGTGTGTAAAGTTCCCAGTTGCTATCTGTGTAAGTAATGTCTTTCTTACCTCCTTAGATTCATTAGTTTCATTCCAGACAAAGGGTCTGTGCAAAGGCTTTCAGTCCAATAGTCCAATACACCTTCTTCTCACTTGGCTTTGATTTTTGTGGAGTAAGCTAGGGAATGATAATCCTGTTGCATGAAAAGAACTGAGGTTGAGAGTTCTTTTTTCTCTGAATGCTGGAGTGCAAACCCACCCTTCACAAAACCTCTGTACAATAAAAGAGTGTCAAAACAGCTGATTTCCCCTGGAAGAAGTCAGGTTTTCACTTCCACATGCACTTCCTCTCCTTCTTTAGAGGTGACCCAGTGGATCCACTCCTAGTCTCAAAGCTTTCCTGTAAAAGCTTCTTTGAACTCACCGTATCTTCACATATTGTTTAACAAAACCTTACAAGTCAAAGCTCAAGTGTGTCCCAACAAGATTCACAGTCCTTGTATTCCTCTAATTAAATCTCAGTTCCTCTGTAGACACATAGCCTTCCTAATGCAATGAAAGGTCCTTTTCCGTGATAGTTTAGGGAAGGCTTAGACCAACTGAAATGCAGAGTAAGAAGCAGTGATAGGCACCTAAACGGGAGTTTAAACAGAGCCAGTGAAAACTGTGAGGTCCTTTGCCTAGGTCCATTAACCTCTATATATGACAGCTGTTCTTAGTGAGTTCAAATTCTGTCTCTGCTCCACAGCAGTGGAAGTCTGATTGACAGTGTAAAGTGTTTTTTATTCTGCTGATTTTCCTTTGAATTGCTATTACACAAAATAAGCTGTAAACCCATTGCTGAATTAACTTTATTGGGGGAATTCTGCACAGACCCTTCCTATAAATGTCATTGCCTAAGAGCAATCATGTCCAACACTTTAGCCCTAGTATTAGGTTGTAAAGAAAGACTGATGTCCATGGACATCTACAGCTCTCTGCAATTGCTTCCCAAGCAGAAGATTTTCAGATATGTCCATGAAACTTTCCTCATTCTACACTAGGCATCCACCTTCCTATAAGGATAAGTATACAAGGGATATATTCAACAGAAGGAAATGTTAATCTTCTGAATAGATTACTTGCCTGTTTAGGAGCTCTACATACTTTCACTGGCTGCCACTTGTTTAGTACAGGCTGATGTTTGCTCCACGCAGACTATGAGAGCATCCTACCCCATCCAAGTAGTCTATTATTCATCCCTTCCGAGAAGGTAGCTGGAAAGGATGTTTCCCTGTTCACTTTAGGGCTATTGCTCTCACATATCATCTTCTACACCTGTTGCATCCTTTTCTTAACCTCTCATTTCTTTTCTGCAACACTTCATCATCGTATTCCCAACTGCTAGCCACTTATGAATCCCTTGAGCATCCCCATTTAACATCCCCTCATGTGAATTTACATGGTGAGAATAGCTTTAAAAGCTTTTTAGTGCTGACCTTCACACTTTGGTTACCCCATGCTTGGCTCCTTTCTCAAAACATGACTGCACTAAAGCACTGCATTGAAATAGCTAGGAGGAGCGCAAGCCAGGTGTCATGAACAGGGGATTACGCCCCATGCGCTCCTTTACGTGAACAAGAATACATTGCTTTACTGAAGGGAATTAAGATCTATGATCTAGCTAGGAGGAATAGCAGGTGATAGAGCTGCATTTTTGTTTTGTTCGTTAGTCAAAACCTTCTTACCACCAAGTTTCTTTTTTCCAAGTGACCTATAAAGTGAAGCCCTGTTTCTGTTCTCAAAGTTCTTTAAGATCTTGTTTAACATGTTGCCAAAGTTCTTTAAGATCCTGGAGAAAAAAAATGCCCTAAAGTAAGCAATATTGCTTTTCAAATTGGAGCAACCATGTTCTCTTAGGCACCAGCAAATAGGGACTACTTGAAGCTGAACTAGAAACCTGAGAATAGGCTCCTAGAGGAACTTGAACGTCAAGGAGCAGCAAGAGCAGGGCTACTCCAGGAGAGAGAACAACCCAGGAACAGAGGGTGACAACAGCGCACACAGGAGCTGTGCCCTCCACAAAAGCATATACTCACTGTACCTGAGCAGAAGCAGGCAGAGGTGGCATCTATGACAGGTTCAGCTGGCAGTCCAGTAAACACCACACAAACACAAAATAACAAAACAGAGCCAGCAAAGAACAAGCTGGAGCTTGCTTACATCACTCGAAGAGGGGTAAGGAGAACAGCCTGACCTTATATGCAGCTCCAAGAGCAGAGGGCTTGTGAGTAGAGGTCAAAGATGAGGCTCATCTGGGAAATCAAGGCTTGTTGGGCCCTGGCACTCTGCAATAACAGCCTGCCACAATAGCATGTTTCTTCCATTTCTGTTTTTTGTTTTCCTCTTGCAATTGCTAGAAAGTGATACAGACAGACATAGAAAGAAATACTCAGAGCTAGAAGAGTCCAGAAGTTCAGTGCATGCCTGTAGTGATGGCACCAGTTTTCAAGGTGATGTTGAGCATGATGTCACAACTGACAGGGCAGACCTTTTCCTGTAGCTAGAAGACACTTATGGGTTGCTCTGGGAATTATTCAGGTTTATTTTCAACAACATAGATGACAGTGCTTGGAGGTTGTTTGGAGGTGAAACATGCACAGAACTGATGGAAAAAAGAAAAAGGGTTGGGATATTACAAAAATTGTCCTAAGTTGGGATTGATGGTTCATCTTAACAAACCCTCAGAAGCAAACTCACAAAGTTTTGTTTGTTGTCCACTTTCTGTGGCAAGCTAGCTAAATCTATCTGTTTGTAGATGTTGTGTTCAGTAGCAGAAAGAAGAAAAAAAGGAAAGTCTGAGCCAGGATGTCACAGGGGAAAAAACAATCCAGACTACTAAACTGGGCAAGGGAGAGGAAGACTTTTAGCATTTGTCAATCATTCTCATGATGAAGAGAGCAGAAAAGAGCATACGCTGGAGGGTATTTATATTTGTAGTAGAGTAGTAAATTAGTCTTGTGAACTGACACAAACACTGTCAAGGGAATCGTCTAATCCTGTCTATGTGCCTGTCTGCAGCTCATTTCTAATTACTATTTTGTGGTAGTTTTTTAACTGGAATCAAAGAGAATGACTCTCTACTTTCACTAGAGGTAAACCAGAAAAATAAAATGCATTTTTTCTATCTCTGCCATTGATTCAATGTCTCAGGAGGTCACAAGGTAAGGAGTAGGAACACACACCAACATCTGGAGGTTGGTGGATTTATCCCTGTGTTTTCCTGCGAGGTTTGCATTTGTCATATATATCGTCACTTGTTATATGTTTTAATAAGGTGGCTGACTTAACTATAGCACCTTGCCTGGGCTCCAGAGGCATGAGTTCATACCCAGTCCACTCAGCTGTAAATGGGAAACTTATTTTTGGAAGTCAAAGGTGGCCAGATATGACAGAAAAACTGCAGTTGTTTGTATGCTATCAGATACAGAAATTCATTTACCTTAATCACGTTGCTAAGGCATGATTGATGTGTCCTCCTCTGTGTTGCAATGCTGGGACAACACAAAGCTTTCGTTTTGTCTATTAGGGTGCAGTATTTCCCACAGGCTGTGTTTCAAGGACCCATCTAATTTTTGGTACCAGTGAAAAACATCATATCAGGTATAGCTTTATGGTCTCTTGCTCTTTTCAAGATCATGTGAGTCTCAATTCAGTGTGTTCTCCTGCCAGAACATGCTCAGATCAACCCCCACGGTTTCTGGATAAGCCATCCTGCGTCCTGTCCACTTACTGTTAAAGTAACTGGGCTTCGGACCATGTTCCTTTGTCATCGTGAACCAGAATATGACAGAGTCGGGTCAGGGAAGTAAAGCCAGGGTCTCTGCTTTGCCCATATCTTATCACAGCAGGAGTTCAAATACCTGCTACTGTCTAAAAGTTTGTACTCTGCAATTCACTCTGTTCCGTACCTACTGACTCCTGCAGACAGCGGTGTTTTAATGAGCAAAATCTGGGAACATCATTTCAGGGTAACACACAGGCTCCAACTGGTGTGAGATTCTGAGAACCACTTAAATCTGTTTTTTAGGGGGGTTTTGGGGCACAAAAGGCAGTGCTTGTGATTCATCCATCCCCCCTAGTTCAAGGAGCAGTATAATGGGAACTTCCACAGTGTGAGATTCAGCAGTGAGCTGAGATCCCTCAGTAACAGGTTAACTGTAGGTGCTGAACAGAAAGTCACCAATTTCCTGTAGAATCAAAATAATATTGATTGATGAAACTGAAGCAATGGATGGTATTGTCTTATCCTGTTAAAGAGAAGGTGTTTACATGTTGGGAGGGTAAATAAGTTTGCTGGTGGGGAAAATAAGAAAGAGAGAGAAAAAGTTTTCCTGGGGAGAATTGCACCAGCGTTCCAGGGAATCCATTCCCTTGACATCGTCATGGCTGGGTCATTCAGATATTCAGAGAAGCAGGATCTGAATCCCCTTTCTTTTCATTGTTCAGCTGATAATAACACACAAAAAAAATAATTAATAAAAGCTGTGACAACCTAACCCTCAGTACAGTTTTCATATCAGAAAATGCTGAACTCCAGCCATGGAGGAAATATTCAGAGCTAGATTCCCCACATTAACATTTCAGTGTGTTCCCTCAGCAATAAAAAGAAAAAAAAGTAAAGAAAAAAGGAAAAAAAAAACCCAAAAAACAGAATAAAGCCCCAGCTCATTCTCTGGAGCACAGGTCAGGGGGAAGAAGGGTGTTTACACTCCTTGAGTAATGAAGCACAAGTGTGTGTGTATGTTAGGCCATTGAATGGGGAGAAAATAAGCCGTGAAGAAAAACAACCAAGATATTTCCTTGGCAAGTTTTGGGGTTTTTTTTTGCTAATCACAAGGGGCATTTTTCATAAACACAGACTGGAAAGGCTTTGTTGGTCTAGGTTGATAACTCAGCTACACTGAAGCCAATGGCAAAGCTCCTGCTGAAATCCCTGTAGCCAACATTTCTCCACTGTTACCGAGTCCTGAAACGTTGTGTCCCACTGACTCATAACCCAGCAAAGCAGCGGAAGGAATTGGCGATATTAATAGCCATTTAAACTGAAAACAAGAGAGAGAAAGTGGACGCGGTGGTGTTATGTTTCGTGATTCACATCTATGGCTCTCCTGCATGCACTGCCTGTCAGAGAAGGTTTGTCCTTGTCTTCCAAACGTTCCTACTTTGTGTAGTCACCACTTTCAAGTCCCTGGAGTAAATGAACCAAGAATGTAATTTTTCACTCACTCTCAGATGTCATGGTGCAATTTAGGATTTGTTAGTGATTGAAAGGCGATGAGTGATTCTCCCACCCCACCCAGCAAATGTCAGGATTTGTCTTCAATTTGGATACATAAGGGATAGATACTCAGCTTTTGCTGAAGAATATAGTTCCTGTATTACTAACCCCAAGGATTCCAAAATCACGACCGACAACCACATAGTGACAAACTCGTGAGACAGGCTGAGACAGACTCATCTTTTCAAACTATTCTCTGAACCACCTGCTTGGGTTTTTTAATTTTTAAAGGAAAGCTAAGATTTTGCTGCAAGTGCATGACTCCGAGAGCGAGTGCTTCGGATGAATATCAAATATCTTAAAAATGTGAGCAATGAGATCCAGAATCATTCCACTGCAGTAACAGCATGGGAGCTAGAATTTCAACAACAACAAAATTGATTTGTAGAACAATGCGATTATTTGGGTTTACATGGGTAACAAAACCTCAGTTTACCTTCCCATGGTTTTTTATCGGCTTTCTAAATCTGCAACTGCCCACAGTGAATCTGGAAATAGTTGCTTGCTGAGATGTTTGCTCTTTGCCAGAAATATCATCCATCGTAAGTGGGTACAATATGAAACAGAGCATAAATTAGGTCTGAAAAAATCCAAATAATCAGAGCACCGTTCCCAGACTGACCCATTCCTGTTGCCTGTCCTTTCCACCTCTCACCTGTGCCCAAACACCCGCACCCTCCTGAATTCTTTTGTGAAGAGAAACAAACTCTCACTCCTTCTACAGCTGTTTATTATGGGTCAGGGATATCTAGGCACAAAGTCACTCTTATTTCCCCCCTGAATCAGCCACAATATTCCACGCCCTGGGACAGGCACAACTGTAAATGTGCAAGACTTGCCAGATGCAGGCTTTTACCCATCCTCATGCCTATGAACCACTGTTCTGTATTTGTTACATTAATTTGATTGTACAAAACCCAGAAGTGTTTCCTACCGTTCAAGGGTTTTTTGATCCCATTTTTTTTTCCCACAGAAAATACTTTCCATAAGGGAGCAGCAGGGTGAGACGTGCTGGGAGAGCATATATGTACAGAGTGCAGCTGTTGCATGTCTACAGCAATACATATATATATAAATATACTTTCCAAGAGGTGGTTTGTGTTTGACCCGAGATGCAGTATAGAGTGCCAGTCTTATGGAATAAAGTTCAGTGCTAACATTGAGCTTGGGAACACAAGATGGAACACATTTATCAATGTTTGTAGAGCAGACTGCCTCACAAGAGATCTAGGGTGCCCTGGTACAGAGTTAATCTATGTGGGGACATCAGTGCTCCTCTGTGCTTTATCCTCTGGGTCTTTAGGGCAATTGCTTTGGAATAGCTGCTGCCCTCTAGCTTGACCCCTTTAGGGCAGATCCCAGGACCTGAGTTTTAAGCTTTGCCTCCCTGTAAACCAGACCACTATCCCTGTTTCCAGTTTGCTGTGAATCCAGAGGCATGTTTCCTATACACCAGAGGCAAGAGATGCTAGGATTTTTGTTTGACTTCTGTGCAAGGTTGAAAATAGATATTTCTCCTGATTCCCTGGGACACTTCAAGCCCTGATAACATAACACTAACAAATACTCTTTGGTTCTCTGCTCACAAGGTGCACAGGCACTGCTGTCATCTCCTGAGTGGAATCTGGAGCTGCTGACTTCTAGGTACTGCAGGCAGCTTCTCATTGCAAGATCTGAATACAAGGGCATGACTGTTTTGCAGGTTATTGCTGGTCTCTCATCACGTGTGGGTACAGCCCTGATCTCATCCACACACTAACATAGCCACACACCCCTGCCTGCCTTTTCCTGTGCTCTGCCTTAGTCACCAGATTTGTGCCATACAACATTACAGGGGGAAAATAGTAGTGAATCTAAACAGAGCTGCAAGATTCAGTAGCAGAGATGGATTTTAACACCACTATGGGACAAAAATGTTTAGTATCTTATTCCCATGGTGCTGACGGAGACGATACAGAGTAAACAAATAACCCAAGTTTCTGTAGTCTGGCAGCTTCTAAATCCCTCTTTGCTGTCCATCAGTGAAACGATGCACGACATCAGTACTGGTTTTTAAACAACCTATAATCAAGCAGCTCTGTAACTTCTGACAAACGACAAAGTCAAATTACATCTTTGTGACTGAATTGGCACTTACTCACCAGGAGGTACATGGAGAACTTATCTCTCAGATCTGAAGAAACTTCGAGTCGACAAACAGGAAAATAAATGGTGAGGGAGGGGAATGAAATCCTGACATTTTCAGGGGTGAGTGATAGAATACTTAATGGCAAAGGATCTCAGGAGGCTAATAGTACATTTTATTTTATTTAATTTTCATATAACAGGCAATTGAATTATGCTACTGACACTTGAGAGTCCTCAGCCTTTTGAAAACAAAGCAAATTCAAGCATCATTTAGTCAATAGAGTTCAAAGGCATTAAAAGATCAGCTGAGGTTTTCTTTACTGTTCCTCCAGCACAGACTGCAGGGAGACAATGTATGATGAAGCCTCTAAACTGTAATCAGTTTTGCCACTATTTACCATTTTATTCCTGACAGTGTACCAGGGAAGACATTAAGGCCTGTGAATTGCATAGAGAATTAGTTTTAAGAAAGATAACTTTTCACTTCTCAACTGCTGCTCACTATCCAACTCTATCAGAGGATACCTGGGTGGCAGCACTTTATTTATTTATGATTACACCTAGCCTAGAGTGAGAGAATTGGAAAAGCTTGCTCTGGAGAATTGGAAAAGCTTGCTGTGGAGAATTAGGTGCTATAATAATTTTGTTTTCTCAGTCCTGGCTGTTAGTAGGCAAGTGTCCAAACCCAAGTGTACACTAATTGGCAGCTGTCAAGTGGTCAAGGATTGAATGGACATGAACACTGAACTGCTCACCCCAGTTTCACCAAGTTTCTTTTGTTTTGCCTACTGCTATGTAGGAAATAGTCTTATACTGTAAACCCTAAAGAAGAGAGAATTTACCACTCCACTTGGTTGTTTAATCTCATGGTTAATTACAGTCATTGTTTAAAAAAAACCAAAACACAAAGCCTATGTTTTATTTCTACTTTGAACTCATCTGACTTGAGCTGCCAGCCTCTGCCCAGTTCGATGTTTCAGCACACTGAATAACACACTTTATCACCAAGCTTAGCACCACTGTTTGAAAATGACTCCCACTTCCTACCAGATACATCAACCACTGATATTAATCATGACAGCAACATCACTGAATGTTAAAGGCCTGGAAGAAAAGAATACATCCTTAGTATTCTGATTCCCCAAGGACTTGGAGAATATAATATTTTTCCCCTTTTGCCAGAAACTCAGGTAGCCAACAGAAAATATTAGGTAAAGTTTCTGAACTACAGAGGTAACCAGGTATCTGCAATAGAAGGGCATTGCTTTCTGTGGCCCTTTGAATACGACATCACACTTCTATAGAGGCACTAAGCAAATGCGAACATGTCAATAGTTCCTCACAGCAGTCCTGCATCATACAGAAGGATTTTGTTCATTCTACAGAGAAGATGCATGAGGTGAAATATTTTTTGCACCCTACACAATAATTCAGTGGCTCAAGGTTTAGACATGCTGATCTTGATATACATTGCTCTGAAGTTGTTGGCATAAGTAAAAAGAGGGTCCAATTTATTTCTACTTTGATTTTACACCTAGCTCTGTTACATATTGGGTCCATTGACTACCAATTCCAGCCTCAGCCCTTTCAAGATGCTACTGACAATATTTCTTCCTATTGAAATTAGTACTGTTTCATTCACAGGACAACACAGAGTTATAATGAAGCCTGGAGACAGAGCTTTAGCTGGTCTAAACTTACGAAACACCACTGCCTAGCACAATCAAGTGCACAGCAGAGAAAAACTGCTGTCCCAAAGCCCAGGTTGTATCCACCACTGGAAAGAAAGAGTTAAAGACAGTGTGTGATGGGGTCTACAGATAGCAAAGTTTGTATATTGTTAAAGCTACTTTGTTTTCTTTTCACTGTGTGTTGTTCCAAGGCAACAAGTCTCTACACTGATGAACCAAAAAAGGTTACGTTAATAAATTAGCATGCAGATCCCCACCCCAAAAAAAGAGCAAGAGACAGACTCTGACACTGGCTATTTTCTATTTTTATCAGCCTTTGGCAAGGCATTAGCATTCCATTTAAAGTGAGCCAGAAATTGCAGCAAACAGGAATTGTTATTGTTTACCCATTTTTACACTCAGCTTCACACAGCTGATTCCCTAAACCGAGATTTGTTTCACCTTTTGTCTTAACACAAAATGGGAAAGCAGTAGATATGCTGCAATTAAATGAGGAAATAAAGAAAAAATTGAGCATGATTTGGGCATTTAGAAGCCTTTCATTATTTTTCATCTGCCAATGACTTCAGCCAGAAAGTTCTTTGAGAACGTTATTTAGTTGTTTTTCACTAAAGGAAAGCAGCATTAATTTGCTGAGAAAAATTCTAGGTTGTGGGTATGCCTGCTCACTCATGCTTAACTGCAAAACAGCGTTTGCTTTCTTTAGCACAACATTTTTGGTCTTAAAAACTAGTTGATATTGAAACTGATAGTGAAACTGTTCTATCTAGCTAGCTTGGAGCAACACAGAAGCAGACACGGCGGCAGCAAGACTCTTGCTTGATGACCAGGTTGTAACTGCGGTTGGCATCAGAGGTTCAGCTGCTCCAATACAAAGACCAAGCTCCTGTGGCATGTTCTGCACTGCCTTTGGGTATTCTGACTCAGTCTCACTTTGCTGCTCCAACATACACCAGATGGGCTGGGTCTTAGGGGACCTCTCCCAGGTCAGAGATAACTGGAAGGCTTCTCACCCCACCACATCTCCTATTTCTTCCCTGACAGCAGTGTGTCCTCTGGGCACATCAGCTCCTGTCAGAGGGTAGGAGCTGGTACCATGGCAAGAAGACATTGCTTCGCATTTCACGCTGGAGACCATGTTCAGCAGAATGAGCAAGTCATTAATCACATGGCACTATTTGTCTCTCTGGTTCAGGCAAGATTTTGATACATTCTCACATGGGTAAAAACGCCCTGAGAATTCCCTTCTGGCTTCTGCCGCTTGAAAGCATTTGCTGCACTTGCTGTAGCTTTGTTTGACAAAGATGGGAAGAAAAAGATTCAAACTGAAGTTCAGCAGCTCTCAGAATTAAATTAGAACACCCTCTGATTGCATTATTAGCTTTTCCTAAGTCAGGGGACGTCCAACGAACAGATCGATCCCTGTAAAGTTTAGGAGCTGCTTACAGATGTAGTTAAACTGCAGAGGATGACAAATGCATCGATGTCTAAATCTTGCACAGTAGTTCTTTCAACATGTCCATGCTTACGATTTTTCTGGGGGAAAGCAGGAAGACAAGCATTTGTCAGTACCAGAAGTTCTGTTTCTTATAAACTTGACTATAAAGTCCAAAATGAGCCAATTATGTTTTCTGGGAAATTATTTTTCTTCCTGTGCCCAAACTAATTACGGAGACTGGTATGATAGAACCACTTTTTTTTTTTCTCTTTCTTTTAAAGGAGGCAAGAAACAACCTTTCCCTTTGACAACATATGGCAAATATTTTTCCTCTTTCTCTGGTTCTAGATGCATTTTGCAAAATTGGTCTTAGAAGTGCTGTTGTCACTTATTCCCACCTCAGCATCACACTGAATTTAGTTTTCTGGTTCATTCACATTCAGACAATATTGGTTTTATTTCTAAGCAAAGAGAAGTACCAAATAAGAGAATTACAGGATCTTGTTACAATGGCCACTTTCCTGTGTCATTCAAGAAAAGCAACAAATTTCTAAACAATTCTCCGTAAGCAGCAGTGTTGAATCTTTGATATCTTAAATATGTCTCTGTAGCTTTATAATAACAACTCTCCATGAGCAAATCTCTTAAGCATTTACTGACATCCTATTTAAATCATTTAAAGTTAAAAACTTGCTTATACAAGCAGTAAGGAGCTCAAGTTGTAGCTAAATAAAACCCCAAAAGTTTGGCATTAGGAAAAATGTTCCCAAGATTTTAAATCAGCAGATAACTCATAATTATATCCTATATATCATATATCATAATCTATTTTTTAAAAAGGATATTAATAATGCTATTTAATTTTCAATTCACACGGTCGCTTGTAGTTGACTGTTGTTGTGCCAAGACAGGGAGGACTAATGAATGCACATTTTATGGCTCTGTCACTGATATGCTGAATAAGCTTTGTCAAACAATCTCTAATTTTTTGAATGTTATCCTGTCTTCTATAGAATAAAAAGCCCCACCGTACTTTCCTTACCAAGGAGCCATCTAAGTTATTGCTTTTTTAATCATCTCTGGGCAATAACCTTGCAAGTATATTTCAGTTTCCAGGAGTGGCTCCAGTGTTCACTGACATAAAAAGGAACCTTTCCTTAACTTCTCTGAATTTTAGATGCATTCCATGAGACTGAAAAATGTGGAAAGTTAGGTTTTCTAAAGGTTTCAAGGGAAAATGAGTACCCAATACTTTATTATTTTTAAGACTTTTAGCTGGAATGCAGTCAACTCAGTAATCCTACTTTTCTCTTACTCTGACTTCTGAAATGGTGTCGTTTTCTTGCCATTTGAAGCCCTTTTTGATGACCTCCTAGATATGACTGTTATTATATATTATAATTTTGAATTAGAAGTCCCGGAGGAAGCAATTTTTCTCTATCACTTGATACCAGTCCTCTTGCTTCCCTCTCTGGCTGTAAATGGGAAAACAATGCTTGTATAATAAAGTAGTTGTCTTGAATCGATCTCTGATAGAACATCGATGTAATGGCACAACACCATACCTTCTGAAAGACTTGTTCCACAGGAATTGGGCTTCAAGTCATAAATTTTCCAAGACAGAACAGAATCTTCTTTATTTTTTCCAGTGTTTAAGTTTCTTTGGTTACCTGCAATTTCTCACTGCCTCTGCCTTAACGCTCTGTGTATTTTCCATTTTAGGTTCTTTCTTTCCTGCAATCAAACCCCCGGACACACTTTTTAAAATAACATTTTGGCTTGGATATTTAAACAGCTGCATCAACCCCATAATCTATCCGTGCTCAAGTCAAGAGTTTAAGAAAGCGTTCCAAAACGTCCTGAGAGCACAGTGCCTCCCAAGGAAGCAAGCAGCAAAGAAGCAATCACCAAGTTTCAACCTCAACCATCCCACTAGCCAAAGCATGGAGAGCGGCAAGGGTGTGGTCCGTATCCCTGTTGGCTCGGGAGAAACCTTCTATAAGATTTCCAAGTCAGATGGGGTCTGCGAATGGAAGATATTCTCTGCTGTGCAAAGCATGCCTGCAAAAAATGCAGTTTCTAAAGACTGTACTGCTGCCAAAGCAAAAAGTAAAGGTTTCCTTCAGGAATGCTGCTGTGCAGGCACTTCAGGGAACCTTGTCCATGAAAACTGTAAAGTGCCAACCATTAAAATACACACCATGTCCCTCAGTGAAAATGGGGAGGAGGTCTAGAGGACTGAATGTGCCTAGCAGCATAGGCTGCCAAACTCGTGGCTCTGCTAATGGGATGTTGCTCTTTTTATTGGGAAGTAGAAGTAGATGCTACAACAGTTGAAAGGATCCAGGTGAAACAAATAGCATACTGTAAAACAGGGCCAAAGCTTTTGAGGAGTGATGTCTTTGAGTGCTGGTAGCCTGAATGAAGCCCCTTAAAGACAGTGAATGGCTTCAGTGGACCGTGAGCCATGGTCTTCTGAGAGACTCGCCTCTACAAGTCATTTGCCTGATATTTAAAGGCTTTATTTTTCACTGTATTCCCCTATTTCAAAGTTCCTACTGCTCTGATTTATGTGTGATGGGGGAAAAAGAGCAAACTACAAAGACCCCATGCTGATTTTGGCATGGATACTTTCAGACAGCTCCACATTTAGAGCCATTTTGTGATTCTGCCCCCCCCCCCAAACAAAGCTAAACCTTGATTCAACAGCCAGGAGAGCTGAGGTTGGGAAGCTCAGGTCTTGCAACAGTGTTTACAGGTCTCTGCTTACTTTTCATTAAGGGACTGTGGACAAGAACGTTTTCCTACTGTGTCTTGCTTCTTTTGTTCATGTCCAGGTCCTGGCTTGGCAACGTCCTGCACGCCTTGTTGAAGAGAATGGGCAGCTCTTTGGATTTGCATCTTCAGCTGGGCAGCCTCATTGGTCCTCAGGCCTGGGCTGCACCAGATGGGGACTTGGTCTTCTGTAATGCCCACAAGGCTGCTTGTCCTCAACCTGTCTGGAAAAGCAGTCACTTCAGCTCACAGGGCATAGCAAAAACATGATCTTGGCTCTTGCCCTGCTTGGAGTCACTCTAAGTTTCCCTTTGTGCTGTGGATTTCATAAAACTCCATTGCCAAGGGAAACTCGATCCAAGTGGCTGCACTCCACCTAGCTTCAGAGACCAACCAGAACTTTTCTTTTTTGTACAACCAACCTCCTAAATCTCCAAACAAAACTACATGAAAATTTGCATGCATCCTAGGTTTGTTTGGAAGGTCTCTGCACTGTGATGCAGGTCTAATAAAATTCAAAATTAGGTAAGTCATCATCAAATAAGGCGCAAAGAGGTCACTTTCACTCATTCATTTGTTTTCCTTGTTCTGAGTCCAGCAGGGACCTGCTTAAAAACTCAATAACTCCTTGCTCAGGTGCTTGCTAGTCAGATCAGTGCCACAGTCACTGGAAAAGCTACAGACATTTTGCTGTCTCCCTGCCCAGTGTTACGGTACATTCCTTTTCTGACTCCTTCAATACCAAGTGCTCTAAGCTCTCTATGAGATCTGGGTACCCTGGAGTCAGGAACTTTACCCTCATTCTGAGCAGTGGGAGTTAAGCATGTTAAATGACTTAAGGACATACATCCCCATGAGAAAGGGCCATCCTTTGGGAATTTGGGAGAAAAGCATTTGGAAGCATGTTATATTTTAATATAGCTAATCCAAAAAAATAAATAAATGAGCTGTTCAGCATCTGGAAGAAATAGTGGGAGGAATTCTCTGTACAGTATTAGAAATAAGCAGCTCTTGACATAACTCCTCCTGAGCCTGCCAAGTAAGAATGCAGCTTCTTGAAACAACACATAAGCCTTTACTCATGTCTCAATGTCAGCTCCTGTGGTGAATATCTACTGGCTTGAAAAGGGAAAGGGCTTAAAATAAGGTTAGCTTTTACAGGATAGGGCCTTGAAAGGACACCTTGATATTATTGATGAGGAATCATTGTTTATTCATGTCTCGTTCAGTATTAAGCCCCCAATGTCAAGAGAATTTCAGTCATCTGTGTCTTTTATTTGTGCATGAATGAGATTTCTTTCCTCCTGCAAACACATATTTGCAGCTAGAACATTATCGGACAATTTGCAAAAGTAAAATCTGATCCTTGGAGTTCTTGCAATACTGTTGCTTTGCACAGTCCTGGAAGCAGAAAGCAACCGCAGAGTGTAAATGCACTTCACATCTATACATGGCCAGGATGCTAATCAAGCGCTGCCACTGTAAATAAATGTTGAGCTCAAAGTGAAAGAGAGTGGATGGACCTAAGCCTGTGTTTTGTGTAGACAATTCACAGAGGTAGAACAAGGCAGCTAATTTTCCCCCTATATTTGGCCCTGTTCTCAATGCATTAAAATTATTTCATAATATCAGTACACCTAAGAAACCTATTACAAAGTGCCCATTTACAAATCTCACTCATTTTGCAGGATCGAAAGTAAAATCTGTAAAAGTAACAATCATGTCTTTGGGCAGATTCACTAGTATTTACACAGACAACATCAGCCTGATGAAGCTATGTCAGAGAACAAGAAAGGTGTAAAAGACCTGGCAAAGTTGGCATCTTTTTTCTGGTGTAATAATCAAGAATAGTTCAGGTCCTACATGTGCTGGTAAACTTTTCTTGCAGCACTTGCTGCCTATACATCTTATAGGTGTTTTGAGGTGCTAATAAGTCACATCAAGCTTGCTTCACCCAGCCTTCAAACAAATGAGCATGCAGTGATAGGGAAAATGAAGCTAACAGTTCTCAACTCAGCCTGCGGTGGTCCTGAAGACATTGACAAGACTTGAATTTGGAAGCACAGTATTTTTCAGACCATTAAGCTTTTGTTGTGCTTAGTGGGCTACCTCTTATACTTGGAAAATGAAATATCTGGCTTAGCTGATTAGCCGAAGCAAATAGTTATTTGTTTTCCCACATGAACGCTCCATAAGAAAGATACAGAATGTCCCAAACAGGTTAAACTTAGAGAAAAATTCAAATCAAATCCCTGGACCCAAACCCTTATTTATTTCCAAAAGTGTGCACTCACAGACAGCAAATCTGTAGCATTATCCCATTTTTAGTTTAAATAAGAAACCCACCCCTTAAAGCTTTTCTTAGTGTTTTTCAATAAAGTCTAGAATTTGAAACTAGAAGTGTTGAAATACCATGAAAAAAATATTCTCATGGTACTTCAAGCCAAGACCAGAAGCAGAAAAGCTGGAAATCTCATAAGAAAGTCACATGAGACTTGTGGCTGAGGTTTTCAGTCTCACGGGGTTCAAATACGTGGGACGTTTATTTGAACAAAACCTGAACTCTGAAACATTTTGAAAAATACCCATTAAATTGAGCAAGACTAGGAAGATTTAAAATCTTCACTGCACACACTTGCTGTCCAACCCTATCTGTATACTTATTTTATAACTTGAACCAATAAGGTCATTTGTGCCATCTCTCCTTTGGAGCTGGGAGATTTACACAGGGTCTCTCCAGTAATTTCAGATTTGTTGAGGTTTCATGGTGTCAGGCAAGGGGTTGCCGTGGAGCTACACATAGGCTGACACAAATGGATTAGTCATTTAATTGCAGAGCAGTTCTGAAGTAGCAATGTAATATGAATCTGAATCTGTAAGTTGAGGATAAATAAGTCACTGTGCTGGTGGCAATGTCTGGATAGACAGGCATGGATAGTCACCTTTGTGGCACAGGACTCTTGCTTGTGAGAGACAGAGGTTAGAACAACGAAGTCTTGGTCTCGTCATCATCCTTTTTTTCTGTCATCAAAAAGAACCTCTCTCTATCCAGTGACTCTGAAAAGCACTCAGCATCAGGCAAGCCTGGTCCCAGCCACACCTCTGCTGCTGTCACATTTGCCAGCAAAAACAAACACATAATTTGTTTGGCTCCCTCAGAGAATTTCTGCATGAAAACTGCCCTGTTCCCTTGTTGCAAGCAGGGTCATAGGCACTTGTCATCTTGATGGACATTTGGACTGACAAGTCTCAAAAACCATAGAAGGAGCTCTAGGAAGAAAAAAAAAAAAAAAGAAAAAAAGATAAAAAAGGGGAAAAAAAAGAAAAAAAAAAGGAGTGCAGATTTAAGCAGACCATATTTTTCTGTTATTTAAAGTGAACTTGGCACTGGTAAAAGAGCTGCAGCCACAGAGGCTGAAGGTATCTGTCTATCTAAAAAGCACTAGCAGAACAAGAGATTTCCCAGTGGCTTTCCATCTATCATCACATGTAAAATCTTTCAACAATCAGGACTCTGTCGTGTGAAATACTGTAGGAGCACAGAACAGAGAGCAGAAGGCGGTCAGATGGGAAGTAAGAACACAGTGGAGTGCCATGATTTTCCCCTCAAAGCCACATCCACTGGACCACACTGACCTGTCAATTGATGTGTCCTGACTGAAATCTTTGAGGGACATGTATGACATCCCACCGTCCTCTCTGTTCAGTATTTTCTCTTGAGAGTGACAGCCAAGTTTTCCATCTTGAGTGGAGCACATAGTCTCTGATGCAAAGATTTGAGAGCTGGAGCATCATATAGATGACTTTTAATTTACGCAGGTTGAGGCTAAGCAGATCACCAATCTCTCTGCCTCACAGGGCAGAGAAAGTTCAGTATTCCGGTTTCCACAGTTAATGTTCATTCAGATTTACTGTCTTATGTTTGTGAGGCTTCATGTACTCTGTAAGGTTATTCAAATCCCAAATACTTAAGTTCTGCCCACTATCCAAACAAATGTCTCCTCATTTTTTTTTTAATTTGCTCTGCCAAGTCCAAGGATAAATTATGTATTGTGTAAAGAATATTTTCCTTTGCCAGGCTTTAATGTCTTGAAAATCCATGGCATTGAAAAGAGGAAAGATTAAGCTAGGAATACTTCTTGCTTTTCTACTCATCAGAGTCAGTAAATGGATTTCACAAAGCTTCTTCAGTCTTACTTGCAAAATTTCCCTGTCTGACTCTTTCAGTTTTCTGAAATGTAACAATGACAGACTGGAATATCGTATACCAATTGAAGTCAGTTGAAAAAGATCTTATTGCTTTACTGAAGTGGAAGTTGTTTAGTTCTAGGTATGCCTGTTGGCCTCGTGTTAACTAATGCTCATGTTTGAATGGGGTTTTATTAGGAACTCCATTTTAAGCTAAAGCTACTGAGGCACAGAGTGACTCAGTGGTTTGCTCAAGGAAGATTTCAGCTGTCCCATTTTGAAGCCATGCTTGGTAATTAACTCTGTATCCTACTCAGAGATACCTTTATGCTCTCTCCTGTCTTAATATTGTTTGGATAAGGAAGACAATGCTGAAAACCCACTCAACAGGACAGGCTGTTGACACCAAATATTTCTGGATGATTGCTTCCAACAACAGAGCCAAAGAGAAAAGCCAGTCGGTCTTCAAGATGTTGTCCTAAGCTCAAGGCATATCTGGGACCTGCATCACGCAGTGTCATCATTTGCCAGAAGGAAAAGGTATCTAATAGCTCACGAAAGAACTGTTGTAATGAGGCAGCTTTGTGTATCTGCTCTCTATCTGCTTGCTGCATTCCTCATACCTGCTTCCAGTCACCCTTCTGCACAGAGCCTTTAAGTCTCACTAGCACATCAGCCCTTAGGTTGTTTCCCAAGAAGCTCAAGAGTCAACTAGAACTTTCTGCGAATGAATCTATCCAATATTTATTCTGTTTCTTGCCCAATTATAATGAGACTCACAGGGAGAAGGTTAGACTGTCTGGCTAGACTAATCCTGTCTTTTCCTATCACTGCACATAAGTAAACTAAACCTTCTCCATCTGTAAAAGGACCTATTCCATAAGCATAATCAAGTACTTTTTGAAGGTATTCCCAAGCAGATTGTTTAATATATGACAGTATTATGAAAATCCAAAATGCTACAAGATAGCTTGCGGTGCATTAAAATAAAGATCTTCTACCCAGCTTGATAAATGTAATTGAATCACTTGTTTCCCAGGAGGAGATTAAGCATTTGTATTAGGGATTTGAGTAAAATGTCATGCCTTCTATGCAGAGCATGCTGCATATTTCTCATACTGACAGAGAAGGAGAAAAATAGCAAGCGTGAGCTAAGGGGAAATGAATTGCTAAAGAGGAGAGCTATGTATTCCAAGCAACTATCACATAAGAAATAACACATCTTTTAGTTCCACAACATGCTCAAAGATCTAGTTAATGCAGATTACTGTCTGTTATACTGAGCTCAAACCCAGGCTGAGAAATATCCTCTCCTTTAGCATCACGATAACATTAAGATCTTTTTCAGAGTCAAAAATGTTCAAGTGTTTATACTGAAAATGATTTTCCAGTACTCATTGTCTCGGACTGAATGACAAGACCTTCTGGTATTGATCCAAATTTCTTCTATGATTTGCAAGAACTCGGTCCTTGTAAATGATTTTCTGAAGTAAGAAAACACAAACCCAGCCAGCATTTCAGCAGTTTTCCACTTAAAAAACAATTCCACTCAGCTCATGATCACAGCATCCTTGTTTCATGATACAAAACCTTTGCTGAATATCGCTGAATACTCAGCTCTATTTACTGATGTTACAACTGTGGGAATTGTATGCAAGCTGGTTTGGGCTTTTTTTGCTTTGCCAGTCTTTGGTTGCAAAAATGTTTTCTTTTTCTTCTGTCTGCTGAAGCATTTTGCCTGCATGTTGTACAAATTTGGCTGCCAGTGGTTTTTAAAGATGTTTCTTGAAATGGGCACTGCATTTTCTGAACATGGTATTCTGATGCCATTGAATTTTCTATGTGCTGTTTTTAAAGGCCCATTGGTTATCATGCGACGTTTTTGAACAGTCATGCTGGTCGTTTTCTTGAACAAAACTGAATGTATATGAAATATTGCTAGGTGAACAAATAAATTATTGGGGGAAATGTGCACTTTGTGACATGTGAGCTGAAGTCTCTTTGCTTGTTTGGTTATTTTCCCCAAAAAGTATTTATACAAATGTGACCTCTCCCTTACAATAAACATTTCAGGCAGAGGATCAGGTACCGATTCCTACTAATAGTGTTGAGCTCAGGGGGTTTTAGTGGGAGTAAGGTACAAGGAGAATGAAGGAATCAAACTTGTATTTCTACTGTAAAAAGTTAAAGTTAAGCTCTTAAACAATTTTGAAAGGAGATTGAAAAGTTCATTCGGGCCCCAGATCCTTACCATGCTTATTCAGTTTGCTTACAGTAAAACAGCATGTCCCAAATGAAATCCAGCCCATTTTGCTGTATTCCTTATAAACACTAAGAGAACAATCCCTGTCAACCCAAGAATGTAAATCCTCTTTGGGAAAGACAGTGCTGAATTATTATTTTCCATGATTTATAAAGGGAGAACTGAGACACAGAGAAGGAAAGACAGATTTCCAAAACAGCTGATACACTAGGAACCTAGAAAGCCCTGGCTGTAGCTGTCACTGGTGAAACTCTTGAAAAATTCATCCTAGGTCTCAGAGAAGCTCTGGAGAAAAACTGTAATTGGAAAAAAAAAACCAAAACAGTTGCCCTTCTGCTTCTTTTACAGGTCTGTTCTTCCTCTGGCTTACAATGTGCTTTTACCCTGTATTACTTGGTATTGCAGTAGAGCCTGGGAGCTTCAGCTAAGGACCAAGATTTGGTCCTTAACTGACACAGACCTTGCTCTAAGGAATACCCTTCTCAGCTTACCGATGGACATGAAAAATGTTGCAACTATAAGTAATAACTCACAGTGTCAGAATGGCTTTGTGATCACTAGATTTACTGTCAGATAAAAGAAGTAGAGTTATTTTTAGTCAATGGTAGGAAAGTTGTGCAGGAAATGTGCATTTTTGCTTGGTTTTATAAAATAAATCCTGTTAAGATTACGTAGGACTACATCAGTCTGTCTTAGTAATGTGGCTATAGGTCCTTCCTCTGTTACAGCACACATTCCCTTGCTGTGAACCTGCCAGGTGAGGAGAGGAAGGAGTTACATTTTCTGACATATTGGATGAGGATTTCATTTTTCTAACCGGGTCATGATTTTCTAACCTTCGGCAAGTCAATACATTTACACTCTGTCTAAACTCCCCTCTGCACAATCAATGTGATATATCCCAACTGTCCCGGGAATATAAAAATAAAATACCATCAATGATTTTGAAAAGCTGACATATGACAAGAAAAAAATAAATCCTGTTGGTGCATTTGTTTCATTTCATTACAAGTACATGAATTTGGCAAATTCTGCCTGTGCTTTTTCTGGGATAAACTTCCTACCCCTTTCCAGGTTCTCAGATGTCTTTGCTAGTTTCTCAGCAGCTTCTGTCCACTCAGTCTCTTCAATAAACTGCCCCCACCACATCCTTTTTTTTTGTAATGTCCAAGATAGGACAGACTTCCTGCTGCTCTGCTAATGGCACGGTGAAGAAGAGCCACAAGGTTGCTACTTTTGCCTGTCTTAAATGTGAAGGCAAAAGGTACAGCTTTCACTCATACCCTGACCATGAGCCGGCATAGCTAAGTACTCCACTGCCAAGAAGATCTGCTCACGGCCATTTCTGAGGCTAGTAGGGATTATTTCTCTGACTTGAGCCATCAGGGTGAAATAACACACTCAGGAGGCTCCAGGAGGTCCTTGATTTCCTCCAAAATTACATAATGAAGAGAAAAAGCAACATTTCCTTTTTCCCCACCTCGGTTCCACACATTAATTTCAACAATAATGTCTGTGTTCAGCATTACAAATAAGGCTTGAACAAATAAAGTAAAACAATTCTGTTTTCTGTGAGATCCACCAACAAATCCCAGAACAGCTCTGGATTTTCTTACTACTACAAGATATAGTGTTATAGATGCCACAGTAGTTAAAATACCCTATTAAATACTATTCATGCAGTACACTTCAGTCAAGTATCTTCAAGTGCTTTTAGAAGCATTTCTTAATTAAGCCTTTCCAATATGGAAACTGCATTATACCTATCCCCTTAAAGGTTTTCAAGCTGTTTCATAAACTTTAACTTAACGTAACTTTAAACTAGCTATATGAAAAGGTAAAGTCATCCTCCACTCTGGTGTGAAAGGAAGCAGCTGGTTTAGTATCTACATTAACATCACACTACAGCTTTGATAAAGAAACAGCCATTTCCTTCACCAGTGAGAACTTCAAGGGCAATGCAAGTGGCAGAATATTACTGCCTAAATATGACTTTGGCCAAAGCATCACAGTCAACACAACTGCATTTTTCTGTCTGAATGCAGTATTTGATAACCCATGGACGGGTAATGTTAATGGGACCGCTTCATCTCCTAGAGAAATTCTGCTAATGCTCTCAAGAACTATTGAGGTTTTTTTCATAAAGAGTCAGGCCCTGTGAGAAATTTTATGACAGTTTTAATCACGGTCCCCCGCAGGATAAAAATCTTAGTGCTGCGGCTTTTGTTTTGTTAATCTAGCTGCAGGCTAAGGTCAAAGCAGTCAGGAGCTTTATTGAGGTTCAAACACTTTTACAATGGTAAGTGACACTGTTGGCAATTACAGGAGAAGCGAGAGCCAGAAAACATCCAGTTTTTCTTTCAGCTTGTTATTGGCCTAATGCTGCCATAGTTCTTACAGTAAACTTCTGCTGTTCATTAAAGTGGTAAAGGAACCAAAAAGGTATTTGTTTAAATACACTAGTTCACATAATGCAATTACTGGCCACTGATCTTTATCAGAAAGCTGCAGAACTGACTGAATGACTTTGGGGAAATGGCTTTTTTCTGTCCAATATCAAGCCTAACGCCATTCTCCAGATTTGGCCTGGGTGTGCAGTTGACCTTATCTTTTGTATGAAGGAAATAGATTCAGAGCAGCTATATGGACAGGCCAGTGATACCAGTGATCTGTTGCTGCTGGCTTAGTTAATCACTGTAATGATTAGCTCCATAAGGCCCAGATTCCCAGATATAATTAGAAGTGGTCCTGTTAATATAATACTCTATCTCCCAAAGCTAGGACAACCTGCACAAAATGCATCAGAGAGATGGGTAAGAAATTCTGCATAAACATTTCTAAGAGTTTAACTGAAGTCACGGCTTGGGCTTGTACACAACAGAAGAGATGTAACAAGTAAGAAGTGGGATTGAATTTCAGCGGAGGATCATACCCAAACACACTTCCACACCAGAGCACATCTTTTAGCTTTTACAGTTTGTTATAATTCAAGTGCTCTGTTTTGTTTTCAAGAAAACACAGTACATGATGGATAGAAGCTTTCTGGGTATGTTTTCTTTTTCTTTTGCATTTTCTTCCTGACATATTTTGGCAGAAAAGAGGGGAAAAAAAAAAACCAGAAAAAAATGAATGCCTCCCATATCCAAAAAAATGAAGGGCTGATCCTGTTTCCCCTCAACCCAATTAAAAATATATATTGAAGCAGATCCAGCATTCCTTACCCATACTGAGCAGTCAGTCACCAAAGAATCCCAATAGCTCCGGCAGGACAGCTCACCAGTGGGTTACCTTTGGCTCCTTAACCTAGAGCAGAACTATGCTGAGTTAATGCAAACCAAATCTCACAAAAGAGATTACCAGCACGTTAGTATCACAGACTGAAAGTTGTTCATTCACTCTCATAAGCACTCCCTGGAGGTAAAGGAGTAGCAATACTCATTTTTAGAAGGTTGAGAAAGAAATGCTTGAGATCCGAGAGTACTGAGATAGTCAAACTGATGGTCTTCACGTGTGCCCTCCCCCAGTATGAGGGGAAAAAGCCCTTTCATATAATACTGAGTTGAAGATTACTTATCTGTTACTTCTCAGTATAAACTCACTCCCTTCTTCATATGGGGTGTAACATCACCTTCTAGACAAAGCCCTGAGGTCTTCACTTCACCGGGACTCCACTGGATGTAAAACTGAGCACAATTTGATCTAACAAGTAATCAACTTAGCACAAGCAAATGACTCTCCAGACTGACATGTTTTATTCCCCACTTGGCTTATGGGCCACACAGAAATAAAGGCCTGTGATGTTACTGGTAGAGGCAAGAGAGCATTTAAGTTCCCTTTGCATAGTAATATGTTGGGATACCAGTTAAGTTCCCATCCATAGATCTGCTCACTAAAGGGAGTACACCTCCTTTTCAGCCTGGATATCCAGACTATAATGGTTGCTTTGCACCTCCAGAGAGAAGAAAACTGTACCATTTCATTGGTACAGCGGACGGACAGAAACCAACTCAGTATCACATTATCATATGTGTATAATATGCATTTGTGGATATAGGTATGCACATGCAGATCCTGCCTAACCTTAGCCCAGAGCCCAGAGCACCCTATTCAACATCTGTAGGCATTTTCACAGTTGAGATTGATTGGAAAAAAACATAGGAGGGAAATATAGTCTACAAGAAGTAGAAATCTATCAGCTGATCTAAAGATTTTTTTTAGAAACTTGAGCTCTGTATGAGATTTATTTTCAAAAATAAAAACCTGCCCTGAACTTGTTGACCAAAAGTAAGAGCACACACTTGATTTTGCAGATTCCTAACTTGTTTCTTCACTCCTTCATGTATCTATTGCAAAGGGAAGAAAGTGTTAGAGGGCTTCATTAAATAGCTCATTTGTTGCTTGTTTCCTCACTATGGACAGCCATACACTCGCATTTGCACATGGGTCTGCATTTTTTTCCTCCCTCACCCCAACACACACCTGATTTTCCTTTCAGCAGCTGATCCCTACTGATGGAGCTGGCCAAGGCTGTGGAAAACAGGGCTTTTTGCAGCTGCATCCTGCTTCCTTACTGAGTGACAAGTCCTCTACTGACTAATGCTGAGGAGACAGCATTTACACATTTCTTTTTTCCTCATCAGTCACACATGCTTAAGCTCGCAGAAAACAGGATTTGCCAGGAGACCATCTAGGGCTAAGCAGGCTTAGTTATATATAACATATATAGTATTATTCCTAACCTATATGGTGGAAAAGGGAGTTGACAGCTGGGAAGTAACAACGCATGCTGATGAATGTTGAACTCAGCTTCTGTCCAGTTTTCATGTTAACCTACCCAGGAGCAATAACTTAGAGGAGTGAAGTGTATATGAACACAGTAACACATTCTCTGCCTCATACAATATTTCCGTCCCCTCAAGTATTTCTCAAATACTCCTGAGTTTTTAATCATAACAGATCAGCTCCCCAGGGGTGAAAACTGGAGAAATTCCTCTTGCACTCAATGAAATCCATGGCAGTATTTCAGTCCAGCTAAAGCTCTGCTATAGTAGAGTTTTTTGTTTTACTGGTTGGGGTTTTTTTTAACCATTAAATAGTATTTTTTATTAAAATTCACAACTGCAATTGTTTGGTGTTGACATGAAGCTGAAGAGCTGCTGCTCGTTCCTTTACTGGTCTTTTTTTTCTCATTATAGCTGCTGAGATGGAGGCAGCTGGCAGCAAATGAAGCCTTCATGACAAGTCAGTTTTTTGCTAACACTACCTACCTTCACTTGTGATGCTTCTTTATCACCAAGTTGTTGCCAGAAATCACACTGAGCTACTTCAAGATGAAACATTTACTATTTATTAGTGAATCAAGTAACAGTATCGATGTTTATTGGCCCCATGCCTCTTAAACCAAATATCCCATATGTTGGCAGCTCCCATGATTTATCCTTGAGAGAGACTGTGCTATCTGAACTCCAGCTCAGGGACTCCAAAATGCTACTTCAGTTTCAGGAATGTTCTGCATTTCCCTTGAGAGTCATAAAAATCTCAAACTAATGGTGCTATATCCGGAGATGTAGTGGAGGAGGGGGCATGCAGGAAGAGTATTACCAGGGAGTCTTATGTTTTAAAAGCATTTCTTTCCTTGAGCGCTTGTAAAAGGGATGATGAGCCAAATCTGTTGATTACAGGCAGTATTGTTAAACCCAGGCGTCACTAATCACCCCCCAAAAGTAAAAGACATCAAATCCCTCCTAATATTTTATTTATTTAGTTTTAACCCTAAGAATTAGAGAAAATCAGCTGTTTAGGAAATGGGAAGAACCTTTTTCAGTGGCTTTTTTATAGTCTGAGGATGCCCAGTCTGGCAATATCCCATAACTGAACTCCAAAGGGATAATGTAAAGGTGATCTCATGGAGCAGTGCTTCCCCTTCTGAAAACTGGCATTTCTGAAAGAGATGTTCCGGCATTCAGGGAGAAGACAGCCCAGACTATAAAGAGCAACCTTTTCCTAAAACACACATAAACCCTGCAGCTTTTTGTTTGTATTCAAGCTTTTCAGTCCTCACACCCATTGCGGATTTTTTAACATATTGTGAATTTTTTACAGAAACCAGCCTTTTCATCACATATTATGTTATCCAGTGGTCAACTGACCTTTAAGAAACAAGGTTTTCTCAAAAATCCTGAGAGAGAGCCATTTCAGAGATGGATGGGGTTTATTTGGTTTGGGGATATTATTATTATTATTATTATTACTATTATTATTATTCCATTGATCTTATGCTTCTCTACACTCTTAGAAAACTGATTCTATTTTCCAGTTTCAATATTCTTCATTCAGAATCCCATCACAGCATAATCACAGGGAAAAAGATCTCTTCAGTCTGTTTTTCTTAGTAAAACAAGCAGCTTGTTTCATCTCAGGATGTTAAAGCAGAAAAGGATTTACAGGAAAACTTTGAATAACCAGCCCAGGAGGAATTTCGTTGCAAGTTTGACAGAGAACTTGTGTCAGGCAGTTCAAATGGGATAAATTCATGTCCCCAAAAAAAGCCTGTGCATTCCCATCTACTGTCTGAATAGTTACATGAGAATTTATAAAGTGCATGGCGAATCTGAAAAGCCAAAAACGTGCCAATGCAAAGAAAAAGGAACATGTACTTATTTATGAGCACTGAGTCCAGACCCATAAACTGCCTCCTCTTTTTGCCAAAAGAATAGGTTCCATGTGGTTGTTAGCAAGCTATTTTAAGGCACTTTTATGCCTTTCACGATGTTGTTATATCCAAAGAACATTTGATTGGGAATTCAGTTGTCTAATTCTGAATGCATGACACATACCCAAAAAGAGGCAGTTAACTTAAATTACAAGGCTTGGTTGGGTTGTTGTTTCATTTGTAACATGCCTGGAGTGTCTGCTGGCTTCACCGGGAAATATCTGAATATAAATCTCACCTCAAGCTATATTTACATATGGATCTGGGCATATTGAAAGGCTCCAGAGGACTCAAAAGAATCGTACGTCCCTGTCCTGGTGCGGCAAAAGGATCACGCCTAAACACTCCAGAACCCAGTGTTCACATCACTGGGGACATTTGTTTTGCTGGAAGCTATGTATAAAAATACAATTCGGTATCTATCGAAGCAGGTGGCAAACAGCAAATTGACCAATAAACACCCGTTGTGTCTGCAGTAGCTGTTCTGGGCATGTTCTGTACAGCCTTGCCATCTTGTGGTCTACTCAGGTCTGCAAGTTTGAAAGGAAAGTTGGGGTAAGAAGAGGATCTGACAGCACAGTTGGAAAGAGAATGTGATGCTACACTAACGCATGAAGACGGAAAAAAATCAGGGGAGACAGGGAATTGCCCCCAATCTGTTTGCCCACCCATCTTACAGCAGTATATTGCTCCACTGTCTGCACTGAGGCAATGGATTTATGCTGGCAGTTCAGAGCCATGAACTTTGCTGCCAGATTTTATTTCTGATCCCACTAGCAGTGGGCAACGTATAGGGAGCAAAAATCTACCTTGCAACTGCTTGAGGCATGTATAGGCTAATATAGGCATCTATAGGCTCATCCGGAATACGAACATGCAATGGGTGACTCTGCAAAGGCATCGCAGCAGGCTACGGAGATGCCGGAGCAATCCAGGCAGACTTGGGAGGGGAGGTAGGTTTGGAGAACGTCAGCCTCAGAAACATCTGCAGAAAATGCTTGCAAATAACTGAGAAGACCAAGGAAACGTTAAGACTGACATGGCAAAATTAACCCTTCACATGAAACTTCTTGATCACCACAGCGAGCTAACAACGTAGTCTTCTTACCCTTGTTTTATACAGCCAAGGTTCCCCAGTTCCTTTTGGATAAATTTTGCTTACTCCAACAGAGCAAACCCTGCTCCTAAGGTTTTTTGGGGAAGAGCAGGTTGTGAGCAACTTGTCAGTGGGGTACAGGTTCAGTTGCTGTAGACGGGTTAATTCTAGAGACGTGAGAGCTGGTAAAGCAATACGCAGCCAGAGGAGTTATGCTGCTTTGCAGTTGCTGATCTTCTGCCTTCTTCTCCCATGAACTCTGGGAGCTTTAGAAATGTGTTAGCCTAATTGGTGTCATTAATCTAACTAGAATCATATCATCCTAATTTGTATTGAGGTTAATTTTTGTTTAGGAAAAAAATGGCTAGACTTTTGTTTAATGTAGCTATGTATGCCTTTTAAACCAGCTATTTTATGCTAAATGATGAATTAGAGGTATAATTTCCTTTCAGGTTTTGAAAATGAACATCTAATTATTCTTAACCTAAGGGATATTAGCACTTCTTATGAAAGCGAGTAATACTAATCTAAATTTAGAAGAGAGAACTTCTCAGTAAATGGCAAGGCTGGAATTATTCAAAGACAAAAGAATCAAGCCACATAAAGAAAATGAACACTTAAAAAAAAATCAGAAGTAATTTTTTTTAAGGCAACCAAAGAAAAAGAAATCTGCCTCTTTCAGATCTGTGTTGGTAATATTATCCAACAGCTTCCAACCCTGCAGCTTCAGAACAGCTCAGAATAAGCAGCATGATATAGCAATGGGATTTCCATTCTCTTTGGGACCCCTAAGATCTCTTTGAAGAAAGTGAGACTATTTTTCTCTTTTTGCTTCATTTAGAAAAGTTGGTGTCTGGGAGAAAAAATAGAAATTGGTTGCATTTTTTTTATTGGTGACAGCAAATCACCATCAAGACATTACTAAGCAACATGACAAATTCTCCATCTCTGAAAGAGTTTTAATAAGTCTAAATGAGCGTCTAAAGAATGTGATAGTTCAGCCTCAAACTCTTGGGCCTGATCTTGGAACAAATCAAGGAATTAACCAAAGAATCATAGTTTAAAAAAAAAAGACTTAATATTTAGGAATCTAAACATCTTTGACAGCTACAAAACTGCAAACACTTGTCTTCTTTTTAAGTGCACAAAGGCAGAGATCATTTTTCTGGCAGATATTTCATTATTTCAGACTTTCTCTTCTAATGAGAAGAAGCATTTTATTTTTCTCTTTATTCTTAAACCACAGATTGTTACAGAGGGAACCACAGCAACCAGAAATAGGACTGGATGTAGCCTGACAACTCATTACTTGTACCTAATGAATTAAATCTCTTTGGAGAAGGAAGGCAGCACAAGAGGAGCACTTTCCTGGTAGGATCTCCTTATGCTTTCAGACCGACACTTCTGTCCTCGCTGCCTCTATTGAAGGTTCCCCAGTGAAATGTCCTTGGTCTGTATCACATTAGCTCATTAACTCTCATGTTCAAGCCAGAAAGGAAGCACTTGTCTTCCTCCCTCTGGGCTTTAGATTATTTTCACTTCCCTTTGGATGTCAGGCTGAAGTCATCCTTGCATCCTTCCATCGTGAGTGCTTGTCACTGGGAATATTTTCATGCAACACAAAGGCAGTGGGTGAATAATTTCTGGCCCAGATCTATGACTATGGCATCTGCAATTTGCCTTATTTCTAAATCGAACTCATAGGACAGGCCTGATGCCAAGAGGTTTGTCTCAAAATAGGAGTTTCCACTCTCCCCTGATATTGGGTAGCAAACTGCACTTCCAAACTGGGAGACGTGCTAATATTATCTTCTCAGATGTTCCTGAGCTTTCTCCTAAGCTCTTTTGGTGCTCAAATGAAGTGGTTTTAGTGCTAGTGTAAGTTTTGGCAGCCCTGAAGACTGAAATAATCTCAATACAAAACAGAGGGTGGCCAGGGTAACCAACGTGTTTCTAACTCTTTCCCTTTGGTGACTACCATACGTATGTTGGCCAGGGGGGTCAGGCAGCAGGGAGGCCGTCTGGGCTCTCAGAAGAACCTCGTTCAAGCAATGACTTTGACACAGATCTTTGTGTTAGAGTTTGGGCACATTCCTCATTCCTGCTTTCTTGATAAACTGGCAACAATTCCTTCTCCACCCCCGGACTCCTCCTCGCCTCTGCTACAGCTTGGAGATGATGACTTTCCCTGTGGAAATGAGGTCTCAGTGGACCCCGGGGCTTTTTTGAACTGTTTTTGCACCCTGCTGTAGCATCCTCAAGAACCAGGGTGTGAGGAAAGATGTTTTAAAGTCAGTCTAATCTTCCCACGTACGCTTCAGGTCCAATTTTTGTGTGAACAGTAATGCTGAAGAAGGCAGTTTGTCTTTTCAGCACAGCCACGCTAAGGGAAGGGATAATTACAGGAGTTTATCTTTTCCCTCCACACCGTATTATTCAAACGGGCAAGATATTTGCCTAGAAACAGTGCAGTAGGTGGGAGGGAAAACTTCCAGCAAACACTATGCACTTCAATAACATCTTTCATCAGAGAACGTGAAAGGGCTTTATAAACTTTATTGGGGAGACTTTTTTTCTAAGCATTTTGCATTGGCCAAAGCTCTTCTCCCACTGAAGGCAACATACAATTCCTGCTGTCCTTCGCTGGGGCAGCCCAGGGAGCTAGGCAGCTTTTGAGATGCTGTCTAAGCCTTATTAAAGGTATTTAATGTCCATTTCTTCAGCTGTAAAATTAGAAAATGTGGCTTTGCCCTGAATCATACAATGGGTCAGTGAGGGATTTAGTGTGTTGAACCCAGGAGCTCTTTATATTCACACTTCTGGAAAATGTAGGTTCAGATGTACTCAGACAGAAGAGAGAAAATGTAATCCAATTCTCCCCATGTTCCTCCCCAGCTGTGAATTGTGGGGCTGGGGATATGTCCATCGCTCCCTTCTGCATGTCTTTTTGTGACTGGTTACAGGAACTCTGCAGACAGCACCTGGGCTGGGTCTGGGATTAGAACTGTGGATTTTCCTCTGGGAGGCAAAGTAGGGTTTCAAACCTCAGGCTTCATCAATTCCCATTGCAGTCAATGAGGTGGTACCATGCCTATAGCCAAGCACATGCCAACATACTTTGCTAAATTATGGCCTAAAACTGTCTTAGAGGCACTTTGTGTTTGAGTGTGGGTATTAGTGAGCACTGCTAGACCCATTACAACACCAGGCAGGCACAGCTTTTCAAAGAAGATTTAAAACAAAAGTTGCAGGGTTTTGGATTACCTCCCCTCTGTTGCTGTGGCTTGTTCATAACATAACTATTTAAAAAATAAACTTATTAAAAATAAAAAGAACCATTTAACATCCAAGTGACAAGTTACAGTGAAACCCAAAGTGTATAAATGCCAGGGGCTTTTTTTCAGCTTATAAAACCTTGTTTCTAAGTTTATATAAAACATCTTGCTGGTTTTCTTGGGGTTTTTTAAATACTTAAAGAACTCTAGGACCCAATCCAAAGACCACTGAAGTGGATGGAAATACTCTCATTGATTTAAGTGAGTTTGGATCAGCCTGTTTTTAATATGGGATGGCTGCACTGGGAGAGATTTCTCTAGCCCAGGATGGGGGACTCTTGCCCTCTGGTGGCTGTTGCTCACTCTAGAAATAAACTACCAGGAAAAACTGCTTTAGAGCTGGATTAGAAAAAAAACCACCAGCCAGCCTCACTGTGCAGGGAAGGGTGAAGTCTGCAGTATCAGAGAATGAATGTCTGTTAACACTAGAGTAGCCCCACAAGACCAAAAAGGGCAAAAACTGTTTTCTATTTTTTTCCTCTCTGATCTTTCCAGATTTTGATCTGTTCAGCTGCACGAAGGGGGACTGGAGAAGGATTTTTCAGAGCTGTGCTAATGAGTTTTCCGTTGTTCACCAAATCAAAAGGCACTGCCCAATAAAACTCATCACCATCCATATGCACGCATTTAATAAAGACTGATTGCCAGTAAACCACAAAGATGGTTGCCCAAAAGACTGTACGGACCTTGTTGCAGCTGAGTTCCTCCCACTGCAGCCCTGGGATTTGGTCAGAAATGCTCTGAGGGTTTGCTAGGCCTTGTCAGGGTTAAGGGAACTGCTCTACTCAGTGATTTTTTTTATGTTGGTGAAAGGCAGAGCAGTTCGGTCGTGAAGGACACGGTCTTTGTTGTTGAAATCAACACTAGACTGTCAGAAGAGAGAGGAAAATGGATCTGAACTGAAAAATTTTGAGCCCAAGGGGGTTCTTTTGCTTCTGAGAATGTGATTTATTGCTCTGGCATAAGAATAAACCTAACCATATTTAGTTTAATAATATAGTTTCTATGTGACGGCTTTTATTGGGAGAACTCCAAGCTGCTTACAAAGGTGGTCAGAATTGTATTTCTGTTTTAGAGAAGGTAAACTGAGGCACAAAGCCAGCCCCAAAACCAGAAGCAGACATCAGCATGGCACCAATTTCAAGCATCTTCATTGCAGGCATCCCCCACTGAGCTGGAAGAGTAGAGATTCTTGCTTGTCATTACTGGGAAAGAAGCACTCTTAGACTTGTTGTAGCTTGTCCAGGGGGAGAAACCTTTTGCCCTTGCCCGATCTGTGGGGGAAAAGGCTTTAAATCATGGTTGAACACGCAGAATCACAAAGCTGCACTAGGGTTGTATTTGAGTTCTAAGTAGCACCTTTGGGGCTGTTTTCCTTATTCTTTCTATTGAGGCAACAAGATGCTGGCTAAGTTGTTTGTACGATAATGTGAATGCCAAAATATATTGTTTCCACTCTTACAAATGGAACCTAAAGTGGTCCTACGGGCACGTTAAAATCAGTGCGTATAAAGCAATGCACAATAAAGAAATGGTCCAAAGCCAGATGCGTGGCTGCAGTGTGGGGTGAACTGAAAAGCATCTCCTGCAAGAGCTACCAGAGGCACCTTTGCCATGGCACGTTGTTTCCCCTCTTGATTTTGTAGCCACAGCCTGGCATGTTTCTAAAAGCACCTACACTGATGCTAATAATAGCTCACCTCCCATTTGGATCCAGTCCTCAGGAAGGCACAATGTTCCCTCTGTATCAACTACTGCTTCATCTTCTGACCCGCGGGGCTGCCACGCTGCGAGGAACACGTACTCCCTTGCCTGGCTGAGTCATTGCTGTCCACTAAAGCAGGTAATGTTCTGGGCGCTAATGTGGAGCTGAGTGAAATCTGGAGGAGGGAAAGTGATGATTTTAGCAGGGAAAGGATCCATAATTTTTCATAGGGATGTCTCTCCCTCTGTCTGCACTGTCTAACTGAAAAAACAAACTGTTCAGAATTATTTTGAGCTGATTTGTTCTAGCTGAAGTTCCCAGCACAATTGTTTAGCCAGAGCTGGAGGGAGGGAGGGAAGACATGCTATAAGCCAGAATCTGATCTCAATTACCAGCCTATCAAGCTCATTCTAACTCTTTCCATACCAAGGATGATTTGTACGTCCTAACCTCAGCTCCAAAGCCAGTATGGATATGCAGGAACGTGATGAAAACACTAAGAGTCACAACAATAAAACTAGGATCAAAATCTGATATGACTTCAGAGTAGCTCTGCTAAAATAAAACAGAAAGATTTATACAGATTAAATAGATCTGAACATATGCCTTTTGGGACAAAGCTTGTTACAATACAAAATCTTTCACATCTAAGCAGTTGGTCAAATCCATAGATCACACAGTCTATGCTGGTGCAATCTAGTGATGGTAAGCAAATGCCTTAATGACATCCCAAGGACTGGGGAATCTGTTACCAGTACTGTATTTACATTTAAAGAAGGGAAGATAAGCCTGCTTTGGGCCTGTCAGCAAGGGTGCTTCCTGAAATATTGATTCTAGCACTTTGGGGAGCAGTGAAGTCATACATCATGTCTTGCGAACACAAGAATCAATTTAGAGTCAAACCTGTGCTTTCTCTGAAGACACCTGATGGAGGTGGGATAGGCTTCTCCAGCAAGGGTCAGCCCCCCCCCCAGGGCTGAACCCTGAGCACAGGGTCAACATTACCAAGCCACAAGTGTCAGAGCACTGCACTGGCAAGCGGCAGGTCAGAATAAAGTTTATGCTTATAATTAATTTTATAGGACAGTTTCCGGCACAGAGGCTTTTATAGTCCCAGTACGCAGCCTCGGCATGGTGTCTCCTAGAAAACACTGGTGGTCTGTTATCTATACCTACTACCTTCACCGAACGGTGAAGAGACTCAGTATTTCTGCAATATCATTCATGCTAACCTGAATTATCCCACTGGGATCCATGGTTGCCCTGTAGTGGCTAGGGCATGGCATATTGCATTATTTGCAAATTAACAGAGCTGGACCTTTAATTTGTGTGTTGATCCAGGTGTCTCTGAGCTCAAACCCTGCTCCAGACCTATGCTGAGCAATAAGATGACAAGGAAGCTGGCAAGGCAGTCCTCCAGGGACAGCACTCCTGACCCCAGGAGGCTGTGCACTGCTAGAGGATGATAATGATAGCACAACGCTGGTAGCATATGCTGCTTTCAAACACAGGGAATCGACTCGTGCTGAGACCAGGCAGATAATTCAATATTTACACAGGATTTCAACAGTAAAAGAATGTTGTTACACCTTAAAAGCTTTTGGAGGATGAGATCCAAGGTGGCACAGCAGGGCCATGGAACAGCTCCAGATTCTATTTCTTTGTGGTGAATTTGTCAAAATGAGGTGTTGACTCTGTAAATTGCTCAGTGAGCAGATGTTGCCCCATTCAAACCGCCAAAGCTCCCAGTAGCCCTCCAACCTCAGGCTGCCGAGTGTGCCTTTGACCTTGTTGTTCAGTGAGGCTCCAGGAGACGAGGCTAAGGAGCCAGGGTTAGGCTGAGGAGTCAGCCCTAAATGTTGTAGCAGCCACTTCACCTGTACTGTGCAGCCCAGCGCTGGGCTGGGATCAGCAGATTAACTCATCTCCTGGTTCTGCCACAGGATCCCTGCATAACCTGGGATGACTCACTTCAGCTCTCTGGGCCTCTGTTCTCCAGCTTTAAAATGGAGAGCATCATAAGCAATAACACACCTCCTTTATCCGTCTTTCGTATTAATGCTCTGCACAGTCGTGTTTGCCTCAGACAATGCAGAGCCCCAATTTTGGCTGAATGCTCCTCTACTACCACTGTGTCATAGTCATAATAGCATGAATTTATAATAACCAAGTTATGGTTCTTTTCCTACACATACTGCAGGAGCCCCTTTCTTTATTCCAATTTTTGAAGCCAGAGGCAGTTACACAAAATCTGCATTAGAAGATGATGTATGACAGACCTTTGAAATCTGCCATTAAGCTGCTATTGTTCTTGCAAATGTGTTTACAGACTTAGAGACAAAAACTACTGACGGAGTAGCAGCAGCCAAAACCACGGGAAGCAACGCAGCAGCCAGGAAACCCCATCTCTTTACCTGCCTCTGGAAGGGAGAGGGTTGGTGATGTCTGGGGCAAAGCACCTTGCCTTTGTGTTTGCCATTCCTATGGGTACTCCAGGTGTAAGTTCCTCATGGCAGGGACTCTTTCTTAATCTAGACTTCATGCTGGGTAAATGGGACAGTGGCTCTCATCCTAAATTGCTGCCATAAGAGTAACTAAGCCCAGCACCCTCTGTCTCTCTGAGAAGCTGAACAGGTACATTGTAGCCTCCCTCTTCTCCATGCTGCTTGGCTCATCAGCTGTGTTTGTCCCCTGGCTTTTCTTTCCCCATCCCTCTCCACTTGAATTTTAATCAGAAGCAGCAGCTGAACAGAAGGTGCCATTTCCATAGCTACGGAAGAGGCATCGACAGCGAGAGGTGATGGAGAGGCTTTTACCCAGATGCAGTCATCATTAACATTCACCATAATAACCTCGCCTGCAAGCACAGCCCTACTATGGCAATAAGACGCTTGAGCTGTAAATCCTTGGCCAGGCTCGTCTTTCATCACAGAGAACAATACCTTTTGGGGTCACATTTCTAATCTGCCAATTAATCATTTTCATATGTGGCAATGTTTACATATAAGCAGAGACCACTTTAAACCACATACGGCTACGCCAGTGGTTACCTTGGCTTAGGCACGGGTGGACAATAATTGCCCTTTCTGAGGTATTATGCCTACACACATGCACACAGATGTACACAGCATCTACCATCTGTGTCTTGCTCCTCCCATTGGACTGGTTTATGCCTCTTGAAACAACACTGTTTAACGAAGACAGTCTCTCTGTACTTCTGGCTGTCCCACTGAGCTATTTTGGGATGCCGGCTAGGACCTTTCCACTCCATTGTCACTGTTTAGCTTGTGTTTCGCATGTCTTAAACCTTCTGTCTGTCCTCCTCAAAAGCCTAAACCAGAAATAGTCCCTCCCTCCAGGATCTTCATGAAACCAGTACATTGTTCAGGGGGAAAAAAACCTTGTCGTGCCATGGGTTTTCTCTGTAGAGCGTGACTCAGGCCCATTATGGTTAGTATTTCATTTCAGGTCCAAAAGCTAGTCTGTGGGTGAACCAAGACACTGTGCAGGGTCTGTGGCATCTTTGGGGGATATATGACAAGGGGACCGGCTCTGGCATTAGGTTGGGAGTCTCTCTGCAGCACTGGCTTGTGCCTGTTACAGTGGAAATCTCCCCTGCAGAGCTCCAGCCTTGTCCATTTAGAGATTTCTACCCCAGCTTCCCACACAGCAGCGCAGGGTGAGGAACCGGATGAATAAAATTGAATTTGAACGTGAGGGAGGGAATGTGGGTAGGAGAAAATAAACCCTTGACTAATTTATGAGGCACGTTTATAGCTATTATTTATAGATCTCCATGGGGGATTCACATTGTTCTCTACCATCTGACATTATTTGGCAGTTTAGTGGTGCCTGCAAAAAAAATGCCCAAAACCCAAAAAACCCCCTCCTCCGATACCACATTTTTGATTAATAATCTTGAAAGCTCAGGGTGTCAGCAAGTCCTTAGAAAGACTGTCCCTGCTCTCCTCTAATAACTTATGGCTTAAAGGTACAAGGGCTTGATTAAAACTTTCATCACAGTAAATCAATGGTAGCTCAGGGAAAAGAGGTCCTTTCCCTCCCCCTTTTCAGATAAAGTTTACTCACTTGTGCTTTTCTGGCATTTGATTTTTGCATGCATGCAAAAATACTAAATCAATGCCATCAGGAAAGCGCTCACCGGGGGTGCCCAGTTCTGTCCATGGCAGGCTGAAAGCATGCTTTTTTATGCATGTGTCTTCAACGTTATTTTTGGAGAGATTAATGAATTCAGGTGCAGTAAAAATAGTCTACTGCAAACAAACAAATTCCTCCTTAGCATACTGGAAGGATAAAAAATGTCATCTGCATGAGCACAACCTCAGTGGTACCCATGAGCGAGGCAAAGCAATTGTACCATTGCTGTGGCTGTTCGGGGCAGTGGATGTCTTCAATGACCTTGCCTGTTAGGAGCTGTTAATCCTAACATTTGCCTCAGCTGAGGCAGGAGACACATCTGGAGATGAGCAGAAGAAACCTTCCAGCCCCAGTTATGTCTCTACGTGGGCACAATATGTGGATCTAATTATAGGACTGAGGTTCGCAGGAGGCTGGAAAAATTATCGCTGATTCCTCCAAGCCTGCATGTTAGCAGAGTCAGGAAGGGCTCATTTCCATGCTTACCCTGATATCCTATGAGAGGGAGGGGTTTTTCCCTGTGTTTCTTAAAATAGAAAATCTCAGGAGACTTCAAACTGACTGCTAAGCCCTGGTCATGGTAGAGCCCCCTTAGCCTCTGCAGGGCCTTTCCTGCACTCAGCAGTGCGGCTGCTGCAAGTTTCTTAGAGCAAAGGCCAAAATACAACTGGCTTTAAGCAAAAACGTGGGATGGTAGTTCATTACAGAATTGGCCCAGAGCCCGGGAAAGCTTGGTCCTGTCACCAGACAAGCTTTAGAGAGGGCAGGAGAGCAAAGGGGAGCAAACCACAGGGTCTTCTGTAGAGCTTCAGTCAATCTTCAGATAATTTGGGTCTCAGCCTTGAAATGTCCAACTGGCCTGAGCCCTCTGGGACGTCACGTTTCTCTCTGACCGAGAGGTAATATGATATGGCCCAGAAAGGAAGGCCACATTAAATCTCATGATGTGCCTGCTCTTTAAAGTATCACAAAAAGCAAGCCATTCCTGGGGATTGTCCAGCATTTGGAGCCAGAAGCCTGAGCGTAGCTGATGAGCTGTGACATTTGAATGTCATCTAGTCCCAGTCCAACCCCCGATTGCTGTTTGACTTGGCAACAGACTTCCCCTCCCTATCCCAGAAATGCAAGGCTCCACCAAGGTGACATCCACCTCCGAACTTCACTACCTCTCCCATGCTACATTCGGCTTTGTCCTATAGGAGAAAAAAGCTACAAAGAGATGCATAAATAAACCAGGACATTTTCCTACTTAGCGGATGTCATTAAGGGAGAGAGGTGCAGCAGTTTTCATCATGCTTTGACTGACTTGTAACAGAAATGAAGAATCTGTAGAAAAAGCCTACGGGGTGACTCTGACAGCACTCTCAGGAAATCACTAGTAAAACTATAGCTTTTCTGCAGAATTGTGTGTATGAATTAAAAAATGCAATGAAAAACAGATTATTCCCTATTACACTTGCAGCCAATTTTGATTTGGAAAAAAAAAAAAAAGAGATTATTTCAGTTGTGTATGAACCATCTATCTAATCTAGAACAAAGTAAAATATGGCAGGTTTTGGTGTTGAAAAGCAGAATAGATACACAAATGCCAAGGCTTGTGTACTTTGTATTTAAGTAGGTCCCTATCCGTTGTGGAGGAAGTCATCTGATTAGGAGGGCGAAATAGCCTCATGAAACGAATAGAAATGCAGCTTAAACACGTGGATCTGGTGCCCTCCTGTGGAAACGAGCCGCTTCGGAGGAAAGGCACAACTAGCCGGTGGTTTTAACGAGCAGAAAAGTCTCTGGGGTAAGGATTACTTTTTGGACTTAGAATAAGACTAACAATGCTAGAAACTAGAGCTCAGCTAGCAATTTAACTAATCATTTTCCAAAAAACTGCTATGTGATTTTTTTGGGCTAACAACTGAGATAGTTTTACGTATTATTTGAGTAGCTGTAATAATCACACCCCATTCCCGTATCGACTAACCGTTAGTAAACAACGGTTCATATTGGACCACTGTACTCTGCTTGCTCCTATTTTAGGGACTGGCAGAGGACGAGATGCGGCTGTTGCACAAATGAAATTGAAATTTAAGTGTGTGAGCTTAAGTAAAGTTTCTGAACGCTTCTCTCTGAAATCTGAATGAAACAAAGCAGAAAAAAAGGGTAGTAATCATGTTTTGGAATTGAAATTCAGAAAGCAGAACAAGCTACCATCTGACAAAACAGTCTAGATAACCCTGATCTGTGATCTACTTTATTTATTCTTGCATTTGTGCTACTTTATATCTTAGGAATGTTTTGCATGACAGACATTAAATATAAATGCCCTCAGTTGTTGTATGGGGTCTGGCTTGCACGGATTTCTTGTCATCCTCTACGTTCCAAACCTAACAATTCAACACCATCGGTTAAATGTGATTGCTCTTGTACTCACAGTTTACATGGGAAAAACAAGCAATTTAAGACTTTTTTTGACCAATAAGCATTACTACTTTTAAAGTCCACTTAGGGGAAGCAAATACTGGCCTTATTTGCAACTTAAAAAAAAGGACTGCTGCAAAAAGAGCTGCTTTGTTTTCTATATGCAATTACATATACCAGCAACAGGAATCCACATCCATAGCCAAAATCTGAAGAATGCAGGCTCGTCGGGTCAGATCTTCCCACAGTTTTAGATGGTGTTATGAATCCTCTCTAGTAATGTAGTCTTTCCTCAGTTTGGGCTAGCTGGACAGTAACTCAGATGAATAGCAAAGGGTCAGCGAGGGGAAGGCATCACAACCTTCATCAGCACACATTAGCTGGCTAAGCTTATAAATATTCAGCGTGATGTTGGTTGCAGATCTATTGCTCTCATCTGTCCATGGGACACGCTGCATCTCGGCAGCAGGACGTGGCGGGATGTGGGGTGGAAGACAGCCAGAGCCGCGCGTGTGGCTCAGCAGCTGAGCCACCCCGTTTCAAACAGTGCTACCACCCCAGAGAACAGTCCCACACGGGATCTTTCCTCTGCTGTGGGAAGGCATAACAAGAAGTACTGGCGAGAAATGAAAGGCAGGCCAATTCAAATCAGAAGCAGGGAAAAAAATTAACCAGGAAGATGATTAATCCATGGAATAAATAACCAAGGGATTTTCTGCCATTTGAGGCTTCGCAAGTCAGCACTGAAAGACGCACTATAACACATCTGCCAAGTTGTATTGGTTAATAGCTGAAGAAAATGCTTGTGGAAAGAACAACAAGCTCAAGTACATAGTGGTAAATCCACAGTGAGAGTGCCAAGGCTCTAAGTCAGTCACAACTTACCGGAGTCAGGAGAGGGTAACTTCTCTGGCCTGTGTTATATGGGAGAAAAAAGAGATAATCTCCTCTAATTGTAGAGCAGTCAGCTGGCAAAGTTTGCAGTTTTACAAGAAGAAAGAGGAATAGGAGGAGCAGTAGCACAGAGGGAAATGATTCTCCTGAAGATATTAGCCAGCAGCTAGCTCTTGGAAAGAGATGGTGGCACAGCTATAATGCTGAACAGAATTAGTTTTTATTATTTTCAAGAAAGAAAATGATTTGGTTTTCTCTGAGTGTGGGTTTTTTTAAGGGAAAACTTTTCCTGCTACTGGTAAAAAGAACACAGAGCAAAAAATCTGCATATTTTCCAGGTTAGAGAGGAAGAATCATTAGGGTTTTTCTGTAATTCTATTTTTTACTGTTTTCTCAATGAGAAATGAGTGGAACAACTAATACGATAAACCAAATAATTGTTCATTCTTTCCCTCTTCCCCCCCTCCACCAGTAGCTTCTTACGCAGGGAACGGCTGCACAAAGCCAAAAGCCAAAAAATTTGCTAACCGCAGAAGAGGGGCGGGAAATGGCAGGGAAGAAACAGAACTGGTTCAGAGGAAGGAAAACCCCACCATTTCTTCAAATCTACCTTACCTCTGCTCTTGGACATCATACTTTCATGAAGAAAAGCCAAAATCTGTTTAAAAAAAGAATGTTTGGCGTTTTTTTTTCCTGTAACTAAACTGATAGATAAAGTTTATGGCTTGCTCTGTATTTTATTATAGGAGGGTGTCTTGTTTGGCTTAAACTATAACAGAATACACTCAGTTGATTCATATCTTTTTAACTTTGAAATACTATCCAATATATTCTTATAATAGAGAGGATATATGTGTATGTCATCTCTCTGTCACAGTAATCATAAGCCCTGTGCATGTTCTACATTTATTACATCCTACATCGGTCTTAAGATGATCCATGTGCCTCAAGGGAGTTTATTTCCATTTCTGCATGTCCTGCTGCCACCTAATGGCGGTGAGCTCAACCTCCACCTTTTGTGCTAAAAAAGGGGAGAAAACTGGTTCCGAAGCTTCCATCCGTGTAGAGCAAGCAGCTAAAAGTACTAAATGCTTTCATTTTTAGAGTCATAAAAATCTTGGGAAATTTAAGTTAATTAAACTTAGTATTAATTAATAGGATTTTTGTCCTGCACAAACTATCTAGAGTCATATATAGCACCTTAGTTAAGGGCGTGATACCATGTTTCCAGCCCATGTGAAGGTGTCGGTCATGGTAACCCACACTAAGGGTTACCCAACAGTGGGTTTTTTTGAAGTGCAAAGCAACCAGGTCCATATCGCCACGGAGCCTTGGGGACCTATGCACTCAGACACCCTCAAATGACTGCGGTGGGAGGTATTAAGCTGCAGAAACACTGGTTTTAACCTGCAGGAAATGCAAAACAATGCAAATTAACTTCGTCTACTGCAAAACCGGCTGGGTTGGAGAAAGGTACATATATATGTGTCGTGGTTTAACCCCAGCCAGCAACTAAGCACCACACAGCCGCTCGCTCACTCCCCCCTGGTGGGATGGGGGAGAGAATCGGAAGGGTAAAAGGGAGAGAACTCGTGGGTTGAGATAAGAACAGTTTAATAATTGAAGTAAAATAAAAGAGAACAGTTAAATAGGTAAAGCAAAAGCTGCACACGCAAACAAAGCAAAACAAGGAATTAATTCGCTACTTCCCATCGGCAGGCGGGTGTTCGGCCATCCCCAGGAAAGCAGGGCTCCATCACGCGTAACGGTTACTTGGGAAGACAAACGCCATCACGCCAGATGTCCCCCCCTTCCTTCTTCTTCCCCCAGCTTATATACTGAGCATGACGTCATGTGGTATGGAATAGCCCTTTGGCCAGTCTGGGTCAGCTGTCCTGGCTGTGCTCCCTCCCAGCCCCTCGTGGACCGGGCAGAGCACGGGAAGCTGAAAAGTCCTTGACCAATGTAAGCGCTACTTAGCGACTATTTAGCGGTACTTAACATCGACATTGTTCTCAATCTAAACCCAAAACACAGCCCCATACCGGCTACCAGGAAGAAAATTAACTCTATCCCAGCTGAAACGAGGACAATATGCTTCTCTATATGTATATAGAACATACATATAGCTGCAGATATATGAGTCCTAGGTCACAGAAGCCTTGCCTTTGAAAATCCTGTGCTAGGTCTCGACACATGCTGAAGCAGGACAGCTGAGATGCAAGGACTAGGGACTAGTGATAATTATTGCCCCCAACACCCTGCCACTAAGGAATAAATTAAGCGATGTTGTCCTCAGCCCTGATAACCCACCTCTCTTCAGGAGCTGACAGCTAGTGTTCCAGGTCACTGAGTCAAATTCATTGTCTACTTTCTTTCTTCTCTTTTTAGCCACTAAGTCTGTATCATTGTTAAGATCAGATTAGATCTATATTGGGTCTTACACGCGTGGCCACAGACCAGTCAACGGGAGGCCTGCAGAGAACCAAATCAGCGCATACGTAACAAGGCATGAGCTGGGCCTCGTTGCTGCCAGCATAAGGAATTACCTGGATTAAGGGGTTGACAAAATACGGCTATCCTTGTGCTCTTCTGTAGCAGCAAGCCAGCACTGCCCCACTGACCCGAATATCTTCCTGAGATTTCTCACTGGCTTGGTTCCTCAGGACATGTTAGGTTTAGATCTGGCTGTTGATGACTCCTTCCTGACCTCAAAAACTTCCATATGCTTCAGTTGATATTTTTTGGCCTGTTCCGACATGGACTAGGTTCACTGAGTCCCTGGAACTGATTTCCTGGGGAAGAAGTCTCTTTCTTTCCAATTTAGACGCCAGTGGAAGAAATAATGATAGAATAAAAGCAAATGGAGGCTCTGCAGATGTGTATCAACTAAACACCAGTGCTTTAGGCTGAATGTGTCTTTCACTGGGATATTACTGTTGGGACAAGCTAATAAATCTTACACACAACTACCCACCAACCCTGTTCTATGGGATTTGATTGCGTATATGCTAATATCTAATTTAAGCTGCCAATAGCCAAATAACTGCACATCATTGGTGAAAGAGCCAGGATCCCCACATTAACCAGAAGTCTTTTTATTAGTCGATGACCATTGCCCCTTCTCAACAGATAAAAAGGAAACTCCCTTAAAACTTCCCACTGGATAGGGGTGCTGGGTTTAAAGCTGTGTGGAGAAAGCTAATTGCATTTCAGAGAGTGCTTCAACATTTGGTTTTGTTCAGATGAGGAACAAGAGCTAAACATCATTGCAAAGTCAGTTGCAAACTCCAGCTGGGCTTGGAGTTGGGGGAAGACCACCGAGAGGGTTGATCTGGTGGGTGTAGGGATGCAGCAACCAACAGTCTGAGTGGCTGACAGCGATGCTGGCTCTTTCTGAGCCCTTCCCACGATCCAGTGCAATCTCTCTCACAGCATCTCTCCGACACAGTAAAACCCAACCACCACCACTGAAAGTTTCACTGGCATTTTTCCAGCCAGCTCTCACACTCCCCATTCAGTTATCTGTGTGTGGCTTCTATTTATGGCTGTACTTTCTCTCCCCTCCTCCATCGCTGTTACGAGGGTCCAAGTAGAAACACATTGGAGGGCTGAGGGCTATGCCAACAGTTTTAGCTTCTTTTGCTCGCATTTTGTCAGTGATCTCTGCAATGCGGAGCCAGTTTTCAGGCAAATGTCTCTGCTTTGCCAAATATGCCGTAAGCAGACAACTGCCCTGAGAAGAGGCCTGATTTTCTCTAAGGAAATGACACTGTGGACTGTTGATTCCTCTTTACCATCACCATCTTCCAAGGAACCATGGCTACTGTACATCTCACTCCTACACAGGACTACCATCAGCCTACATTAGCACCGATTTCAGAGCTCAGTTTTTATCTGTTGAAGGCACCAGCCAAGGTACGCAGTTACACAGAACACGTATCGCCTTGAGACACAGATGCACCTAGTGAAACAACAACATTTTGTCTTTATTAGGAGTTCCCATGGTAATATAACACAGAGTTCTTAAGGAATAAAACACAAGACTTGGGGTTGGGGTGGGGGTTTTTTGCCATTGAGACAATGGTCAAATATCAGTACTTCTTTTTGTCTACACACATGATCAGCTTTAGCACTTACAGCTCCTCCACTCATGGTTCACAATCACAAATCCAAGGGTTAAATCCAGCTAGTATTAAATCCTACTTTTTTTTTTTTATTTTTAGAGCTTCAAGTCACTGCGGTTAATTAATTAATTAAGTCATCGTCTTTTTTTTTCTTTAAGCATTTACATATGACATTCATTAAACAGACACAAAGCGGACGAGCTCTCACAGGAAAAAACATGCTTACATAGCCTGCAAAAATCTTTTTTTTTGTGATTTTTTTTTCCTTTTGAAGAACAAATTAAAACTAAAAAGTCATCATGAGTCAGTGAAGGAAAAAAAAAAAGGAAGACTTAAGTGAATACTGAAGAGCCGCAAGTGTTTCGTAGAATTGAAACGGATCTGCAATTCTTTTTTTTTTCTCCCCAACTCGTTCAAATTGATTTTAACATACAGGTGAACAAAAATGAAAATAGCTGCAATATATATTAAGTTCACGGATTACTTAACAAACAAAGTGCAAACTCTTTTATGCAAAACTAAAAGACCCAAGAGTTAAACCTAAATGCAAAATGCATGGATGAATATGGCAATGCTTTTCTTAACTTTTGTGTTCAAAGAGGCCTAAAGGAATTAGGTGCTGAAGCTGGGAGGGTTTGGGTACCTACATAGCTTCCAGATCCTTTGCAAATCCCAGCATTGATACCTCATAACAACAGATTTGGTACTTGTTTCTTAAAAGCCTTCATATATATAGTTTTTTCCCTAAAAGAACCTGTAAACACCATTTAAGAAAATACTCACAAACACGGAAAAACAACATCAATGTACGTGGCAGAGTACAAATAGAAGAGAAAGCAGAAGATGCAGCCAAGTGCCAGGGCGTACAGATAGTGGAGGTAATGCTGTGTTAACTGCGGGTAGAAAAGCTCTCTGTGCTAAGAGACAGGCCAAGTCCTTGGGACCGCCAAGCCCTCCAGCTAAGTGTAAGTGGGAATCTAATGGTGCAGATTTATTCTCCATGTCCTAAAGATAATGAGCCTCTAATACTAGGGCTAAAAGACCTTCAATCCCAGAAGATACTTAAATGCCCAGATCCCACTGACTGCCACAGAAGCTGGGGCTCCTAAATTCATTCAAGGACCATGCATGGCCTCTGGTTTCTCAAATCTGAAGCAGCAGGCATCTGAGGAAGGGTGGGGAACCAACAGGCTTTCTCATGAATATTTGCACAAAGGCAGATTCCTGAAGGAATGAGGGACTGTGAAATTCGCATCGTGTAGAAGAGATTCTCAGCTGCTGTTGACCCACTGAGCTGCTCTGAGGCTCCCAGTTACAACAGCTGGGCATCTGGACTTGAACTGGAATTGCCACAGGTGCTCAGGCACACACTCAACTGACTGGCCTTTCGATGAGAGCTAAAGATAAGCTCTCATAAAGTTTTAAATAACCACTCATTGATGGCCAGGAAGGGGGAACGTGGCTGCTACAGAAATCTTTCCAGCAACATGTTGCTCTTTGCCCATGGCCCCTTGCTTATCGATTTCCACCTCCAGGAGCACAAGACAAACTAACTGCTATAAACTTCTCAAGAGACTCCATCCCAGCTCCTCAGCTGGTATCCAGCCCCTTTGCTTGCACCAGCTCAAGACCTAGCACACTGAAGTGAAGATCATAGCTTATGAACCTGCTCCGCGACCTCCTATTGCAGCTAAGTGGCAAGCGTTGGCTGGAATGATGCAACCTAGGAACACCTGAAGTACCAGGGTGGCAGTGGCAGTGACTCTGGCAGGAGTCTGTAACTTGAATGAGGTTCGGGAAGGAAGAACAGGGAGATCCCCAGTTCTCAGATAAGGCTTCGTAAACACAATGATACAAACATATTAAAAACACACACACGAACATAAAAAAAAAAGTTTCCTCAAGGACCTAATTTGCAGCAAAATCCAGAAGGAAAAAAAAAATAAATGAAAAAACAAACCAACAGAACCAAAGTCCCCAACGATTCTAGCTCACCCGCTGGCTGGGTGCAATGCGCTTTGTCAATTCCTAGTGCTGGGTCCTGTTTCTCTCTCTTGGCAGCAGACAGCTATTCAGTGACCTCAAAGGCGGTGGTGGGGAATGGTTACAGACAGGATGGGATTCGTGTCCCTCCGTGCTTGCCTAGCTTTTCTGCTGGAACACAGAACCCTACAGAATATCCAGTTTCAAACCCTTGAACTACTCTTCTGCTCGACATTTAAAAAAAAAAAAAAAAAAGCGCTATTTTTTACATTTATTATTTATTTATTCCTTTTTTGTGTGTGTCTTAAAGGCAGCTCCAGGGAAATTCACTTTATCCTTCCTTTATTAAAAGAAAGATGCTGAATGGGACAGAGGCCACATATCTCAAACACCCTCTTTACATTTACTTTTGCATGTCAGAGGTGTCAAAACAGGGTTTATTTCTTTAAATGTGTAGGGGCTGAGGGGGGAAGTGAGAGGGGTTGGTGAAGATGAGGAGGGAATCTGAGGGGACTGAAAGAGGTGCCTTACTTCAGCCCCCCCTCACTGGTTGCCCGCAGTAACTGTCACAGGCTCTAAAAGAATCAAAAAGGGTCTCCAGGTGCCCCCGTCCCCTGGTCCGCTAGGCGGGCACAGAAGGGGTCGGTCCTTAGCCCAAGCTGGTGATGTTGGCACGTCCGCCGGGCGGTGCCACGATGCGCTGAGTCGTGCGGCGTGGGATGTTGTCATCGATCTGTGCCCCTGCGGGAGAGAGAAGCAATGTCAGGTCCCCTGGGCCAGCCAGAGTTTGAGAAGAGCGAGCTGTGGGACAAGGGAGTTGGGAGAGCACAGCTGCATTGAAACCCATCAACTCCTCTTAGGCCAGGCTCCACCTGCGTGCACCAAAATGCATCATCTTCAGAGGAAAAGCCCTTACTGGCCTCCAGTGCCTTAACTCTGCTGAAATCTGTTCTGCATTAATATCTCTGCACAAAACACCTGAGCCACCCAGCCCTGCACAGATAAGAGTGCTAAATGGTGGAAAACTAAATGGTTTTCCCTTAGCGAGCCTTTTCACTCCTTTTTATAGTTTTCCCTTACTGCACTGAAACAGCACACTGAGAAATCAAATCTGCCACATACCAGCTCCACAGCTGGTCTCAGCTGGCAATGCTCTGCCATCTGCCCTCTTCAGACACCCGGCTGAGGACCAAGCCCAGAACGCAATGGGGTAGTCATCATTCATGCCACGGCATGAAAATAAGCAGGACTTTATGATAGCTCCTATGCTGCTCTTCTTCCTTTCTAAAGGGATAACCTCCAAGCTAAAAACACATTACAGTCTCTCTCATTGCCTTCCAATTTCAGCAGAATTAATTCAGAGTATGGGAGCATAAACAAGCTGTGATTTCAAAGCAATTTAGCCCCATAAAAGTATGTACCAGACAAGCTGAATCCAGACTGGTGCAGGTTCCTCACGGGTGGGGCCTGCTGTTTGGCAGGAGACGTCTTAGCTGAAGACGCTGGTGTGACGGTCTTCGGTGTCACTGACACTTCGCAGACGGGTCCGTCATAGAGGCCTCGAGGCACACCCCGCAGCTCAGCCAGCTGCAAAACACAGAAGCAGGCAGCCTTCAGGGTCAAAACCTGCACGGGTCCTGCACTTCGGTCACAACAACCCCAGGCAATGCTACAGGCTTGGGGAGGAGTGGCTGGAAAGCAGCCTGGCTGAAAAGGACCTGGGGGTGATGGTTGACAGCCGTCTAAACATGAGCCAGCAGTGTGCCCAGGTGGCCAAGAGGGCCAATGGCATCCTGGCTTGTATCAGGAATAGTGTGGCCAGCAGGACCAGGGAGGTGATAGTGCCCCTGTACTCGGCACTGGTGAGGCCGCACCTCGAGTACTGTGTTCACTTTTGGGCCCCTCACTACAAGAAAGACATTGAGATGCTGGAGTATGTCCAAAGAAGGGCAACAAAGTTGGTGAAGGGTCTGGAGAACAAGTCTTATGAGGAGCAGCTGAGGGAACTGGGTTTGTTTTGTCTGAAGAAGAGGAGGCTGAGGGGAGACCTTATTGCTCTCTACAACTACCTGAAAGGAGGCTGTAGAGAGGTGGGGGTCGGTCTCTTCACCCCAGTAACAAGTGATAGGACGAGAGGAAATGGCCTCAAGCTGCGCCAGGGTAAGTTTAGGTTGGATATTAGGAAAAACTTCTTCACTGAAAGAGTAGTCAGGCCCTGGCACAGGCTGCCCAGGGCAGGGGCTGAGTCCCCATCCCTGGAGGTATTTAAAAGACGGGTAGATGTGGTGCTTGAGGACATGGTTTAGTGGTGGACTTGGCGGTGGTAGGTTAACGGTTGGACCTGATGATCTTAAGGGTCTTTTCCAACCTTAACAATTCTACAATTCTATGAAAACAGCCTTCAAAACAGAACTAAACAGCCAGCCAGATGTTGCTAAGCCAAAGACACACATTTCAAGATTTGTCTTTGGTAAGAGGATTTGAAAGCGTACATCATCTCCTCTATGCTGATCCTCGGGTGGTAGCTGGAGCCGCATGGATAAAATGAAACGCGCTCTGGACTGCTGTGGCTTCAGCTAGTTGCTACCTGGTGTGAGCAGCCTACAGAAGACAGCCAGTCTGTCCCCCGCACCACAGGTTCTGTCCTTTAATGATCTCAACCTACCTGCCGTTGTATTAAAGGCTCCTGACAACTCTCAAATGAAACTTATTACTCATCCCCAAAAAGCAAAGCAATGCTGAGACAGAGGCAGGTCTGCATAAAGAGGAGCCAGGCTAGCTTCACATCGTCAGCTTGGGAGCTTTAGATTGGGTTAAACGCAATTATTCCAGTTGAGATGCTGCCCAATTGGATTTATAGGTCAGACATGTAATTTCTGTGGGAGACCGGACCACCACAGAAACCAAACAGAAGCACTCTGCGGTGCTAAATTATTTGAGGTTGTAATTTTGATAACCTGCAATTTCTTCAAAAGAACAATTAAGGAAAGATCATTTGCAAGGAATGTGAAGATCACCTATGGTCAGCAGAACTAACACAGCTCTGGTTTTGTCCAGGAGAGGGCAACACTTGAAACATCAAAATACTTTTCTCCTCAGAAATCTGACTCCATCTAGGAATAAACTTCTTAAATTCTCAGCAACTAAGTTGCAGCTGAGTTCAGTGTCATCTTCTGTCAGTTTTTACCAACTAAAGGCATATCAAAAGGCAGTTTCTGTTTTGAATGGGTGTATTCTACAAAAAACACTTTTCCAACAATTTTAGCCTCTTAAAAATAGAAAATTCTCACTTTTAAACAGTCAGTAGGCTGTGCCTGTGACTCACCAGTCACCAGACAAGAGCATCTGATCAGATCTGACAGAAGGGAAAGCAGCATAATAAATTAGAATTCTAAATTGTTGCTGAAAGGTTTGATATAGAAATACCATCAATAACTTCTCTTGGTACGTCTGTGACAGGAGAAGCCTGCCAGGTTATTTGCAGATTGACTCATGTCCAAACTGGACAGTTCCTGGACACATGGTCTGTCTAGGTGTCCCAAGAGAGAGAAGAATTAAAGAGCAGAAAAATAAAATTTGCAGAAAAACCAAGCTCAAGCCAGAGCATAGTCCTGTAATGACTCAAGTGAATAGCAAAAATGAAAGAGGAATGAGATAAATATGGCTCCTATCCAGGGAACATTTTCTGTTGCAGAAGTGTGCGTCTGCAAGCCAGGGGATAGCATCTGTTTTCCACCCACTTTAACTCAGGAGTTTCAGTGAGAGAACAAATGTGCATCCAACCATTTATACTCACCCTGCTCCTTGCTTTGATGCGCTTGTAAACAAAGTCAGGGAACGGTTTCCTGGGGATATACCGTCCAGATCCCTCGGTGACATGGAGGTTCCCATCCTCCAGCACGATCTTCCCCTGGCTGATAACCACCAGGGGAGACCCACGGCACTCCATGCCTTCAAAGATATTGTACTCCAGAGACTAGAACAAACAAAATGACAACATGAGGCAAACATATTCATCCCAGCAGAGCCCGCTGGGCTTTAATTAGCAATCACCAGTCATGCTAATTGCCAAAATTTTAAGGACAGATGGAAGCAAACTCAACAGCATTTACCTGAGTTGTCTATGCTGTGGTGTAATACAAAGGCTGGTCTTTATTATCTGTCTAAATTTATTAAGGATTTAGTCATGCAAAATTTCCATTGCAACAAGATTCTTAAAGAGGAAATACAGTTTCAAATGAGAATATCTCAAAGCCTAACTGTTTAAATACATTTAGGCTCCTCTCTCTTCTGAATTGCGGGGGATTTAGGAGCCAAATAAAGTTTTATCTGAGTTTCATACTAAAAATAATGGTAATTTTGAAAAGCTGTATTTCAAACTAGTGTTGATGGGTCAGGGACCAGGACAATCTTGTTTTATTCTAATGGGATTGCTCATCCTCAATTAACAGGATTGGAAACATTACACCACGGAAAAAAGACAAGTTTTAAAGGAGTCGCTGGTAAATGTCCCACCCATGAAGCATCCTGGAATGAGATGCACTACAAGCATGTTATTTGGGGACTGTTACTCTAGTGACCATCTCTGAGACAAATCCAGGGTTTTTTTACTGAGTTAATAATGGAGTTTGCTCTTGAAGTGTGTTATAAGTATGGGTAGGCTTGACTGCAGATTTACAATTAGCTAGAATGGCGGTTAAACCGACACTGAACCGGGTCCACCCTGAAAAAAAGTCATGGTGGCAAAGGAGGAGGCAGGCTTGGTTAGAAGCTTATGAGTTAGGCTGGTTCCAAGAACAACACTATCTCCCGCTCTAGCTCCTAATGTTTCCTTGCCAGACAGTGGCAAGAGCAGTGTGAATTCTTGGAAAATATCCGTATGTTGCTCTAGCTTTTAAAAAAGTAACAATCATCTGATGCCACATAATCACTACGTCTCCCTGTGTCGCAGCAACTGCTCTGTCTGACTTTCAAAGGGGCTTTTGTTTTATACTTGACCAAACTAGGATGCCTTGAGCCTAAAGGCATCCCTCGTATCACTTTCTCCTCTAACACAAGGCACACATGCAGTGTGAGACACAAAAAAATACCCCAACAGGTGTAATGCCAGGTACAACAGGCGATGCAATGACAGGGGAAGAGGTTAGAGCTGGATATGTAAGAAAAAAAGCTGTGATTTCTTAGACAGCCCTTCAAGCTCTAAACAAACCACTTGAAAACGAGAGCCCTTCATCCTCCATAGTCTTAGCACAACTTAAAGATGCAGACTTTGGCAATAGCTGATCATTGAGTGCTGAGGCCTCTTACATGGTGCAAGAATTTCAGGGGGATCTGCAGTCCTTAGCATATAAAGTATTTCTGAATGGTCGCTTCACGGCAGATCTGGTTCTCCTTCAGCCTAGCCCAGATCTATGGCAAAATCATGGAGTCAGTCCTGATTGTACTGGAGCCTATCCACAAATGATAAAGTCTCTGAATTTTGTGTTAGGAAATTCAAAGAGTCCAGTCCTAAACACAACAGCCATTAAATGGCAATGACTTTCAAATCCTCCATCCAGCAAGCTACTTCCAGCTCTCTGAGCCATTCATAAGCACAAACCCAGGTTCAGACCACTGAATTTGGCACCTAATCGAGGTATGTCCCTGGGCTCCCTCCTCTAAGTCATTCCTCTCCAGACTGGAGGTGTGATGAGTCTGGAAGCACCTCTAAGGTGATTGAAGTGACCCGACTTCTGAGTCGGGATGCCTCTGTTAGAAGTCTAAGCACAGGCAGGATGAATCCAGGCCATCTGTGACCAATTCTGACACAGAGTTAAGTCACAGGGAAGTTAACCAAACCTTTAAAAAAAGTTTCTTTGTGAATGTGCCCAGGGATCCAAGTGTGGAAGAAAATTTTGCTCCTTCAGCTCCAGAGTGAATGAAAGCATTCACGGAAAAAAGAACAAGGAGGTTTTTTCCAGGGAAACATTCCATAGGTTCATCGCCAGCAGTGAAACAAGTCGTCAACAAATGCAAACAGTGGTTGCTTTCTCTGAGACAGTGCTCGAATGTCACAGGGAGACTCCAACCAGCCCTTTGCACTGGGACCATTCTGCAGTTTCCCACAGGGTAGGACAGCTTTTTCACTGCAGGAGCCAGGTATAAGATACGGGACACAGCCGTGGCCCACAAGCAAACAGTGCCTCTAACAATGCCACCACAAAGCCACAGAAGAAAGAAGGGGAAGGCCTGATTAGTCTGGGTGCGTTCTTGTGCCTCCCTGGGCCTACTAACATTGGGATGATCACCAGTAAAATCATGTCTAAGTATGACTCCGCACACCTATGCCAGATCAGAATGTGGTGTAAATCCACTCAGATTCATTGATCTGGATCAGGTCTCCAGTGAAGATGTCCACGAGCTGACAAGCTTCACTGACCCCGATTAGAAAAGGGGCAGTTCACATTCCCACTGCTAGCAAGCCAGAAGGTCATAAATGACACATTGTGATAAGAGGCCTTTTGATATTTTAGAAGATTTAAAGAGCTTTCTGTGTGCTCTGATCCAAGCATCCAACACTCAGAAAGAGCAGACAATCTCTTTGCTCCAAGGGGAATCTCTGGGTATTCATGTGATTTCAGTTTTGGACTCAATCGTCTTCCCTTCTGCTCACACAACTGAGCTGTACTGGGTGTAAGACCAGAGAGGGCTTGGGGCATCGAGAAAACAAAGCCCTGAGTTGTCATGAGCTCTACTTCTTGGCAGCACAGTCTGGCACTGAAGGAAGAGAGAAGGAAATAAGCAGCAGAGCTCACACAGTAGAAAATATCCTTACTATGTTATGAGTCTTGGCGGAGATTGTCTTGACACTGTCAGGATCCCAGATAACCAGATCAGCATCCGAGCCCACTGCAATACGGCCCTTCCGTGGGTACAGGTTAAAGATTTTAGCTGCATTTGTGCTGGTCACAGCGACAAACTGGTTCTCATCCATCTTGCCAGTCACCTGGGGAAAGACAAAAGGAGTCACTGGTGGGGACCACTCCGAAAAGCAAACAGCTGACAGCACAGCAGATTTCCAATGATCTCTATAGGAGCAAAAACCTAAAGTGGAAGGACCAAAACAAGCATCTGGGGGGAGATAATAACACACTGCTGCAGCTCTTTCAGCTCTGAATGTCTAGTTGCAGCCTAAGCCTATGACACATGGGACGTACCACAGCCTTATCCCAGATGATGGACATCCTCTCTTCAGTCCCATTGGTTCCTTCAGGGATCAGGGTAAAGTTGTCCTTCCCAACAGCTTTCTGAGCAGTGTTGAAGGTGCAGTGGGCACTGCCAGTAACTTGGAGGTCTCCACTGGAAAAAGACAACGATAGGTATTTAAGATATTTTATTGTCACAGGTTTACTCTTAAAGATAAAACAGCCTTTTGCTTGCTGGCAAAAACAGCTATTATTTTTATTACCCACTTGTCTCATGATGAACCACATGCTGTATGAACACAACAACTCCACTCACCAGGACAGTAGTGAGTTGAGAAAATCAGGAGTGGTTGGGTCAGGACTCAGTGGTGGGGAAGTAACAAAAGCTGCCGCCTTAGCCCAATTCTTGCTCCAGTAATGAGATCCATCGGTACCCAAGCTGGCTGTGATGGGCTCTCCATACACCACAGTGCCTACAGGACAGGAATACAGGCAAATCCACTGTGAGCACCATGCAACATGCATCCCCAGCCTGGCTTCCAGGCATAAAGCACCCTTCTGAAATAGGATGAGTTGGGTAAGTTATGTCAGCATCGCACGCTTTCTTGGTTTCTTGGTACTTCCTCTTAAGTATGTGATCACAGAGACACAACATTGGATTGAATTCACTGGCCTGCATAACCAGATGGTCAGACATCATTAAACTCCTGGCCTGTTCAGTGCTCCTCTGAAACTATATTATGTTACTAAGGGCATGTTTTCACAAGCAAGCTCTTAATTTTGTATGCCTATCTTGAGATTTCTGAAGAAACGCCGAGCATTCTCCAAAAATCAGTCCTTCAGAATAAGTATCCAAACCTCTAAATATCTGAGTTAATAATAAAGACACTGTTACTGATAAGAGCACGGAGCAGCAAAATGTGCACAATGCCATTACACGATTGCTGAGGTCAGCGCTGATTAATTGTGCTTGAAAGGGTTACTGTAAAGATTCACTGTATTATATCCTGGGCCAAGAACCTTATGAAAGAGGCTGAGGGGAACTGTAAGGGCGTGAGGAGATCCAGTCTGATCCAGAAGGGATGTGGAAGAAAGAGAACGGAAAAAAACAGTGCCTGCGATATTTTTATAAATGTGTATGTATTGAAGATCTAACAAGGCTGGGTTTATTGGAGCAGGCTCTGTGCTCAGAGATAGGCACAGATAAGATAAGATAAGATAAGATAAGATAAGATAAGATAAGATATCTGCCTCTCTCAGATAAGAGAAAACCCCTATCAGGAAAGTTTCCTGCCTACAGAGAAAGCACATCACAGAGGAAGTATCGGTGTTTCTGGTTCACAAATGCAGCTCAGGGAAACCAAGTGACTCCCCAAGGGTACACAGTAAATCTGTGGCAGAACTAGGAAATTAAATTGGATCTTCTGACTCTTTGTCCAGTGCACTAACCACCAGTGCATCCTTCCTCTTCATTAGCATTTTTGGAACCACATGAAGGAACAGCGGATCCTTAAGGCCACGATACTTTGCAAGCTGGAATGCACCAGCAACATCTGCACACCAAGCAGATGCAAGATGCTGCAACTTCAAAAGCAGTGCAAGCTGGTAGCCCCACAGATCTGCTCACCAAATGCAACCTTCCTGAAATCTCCGTAAAGTGCCTATCCATCTGGCTTCTGAGCCCAGACACTTCATGTATTTGTATCTGCCTGCAAAAGACGTGCGTAGTTAAAATACTAAATACTTCAGTTGGAAAAGACTGGTAAAGGCAACCCCAGAACTGGTCAGCAGGGTCTTACACACCTCACCATGCAGAGTAAAAAACCATGATCTTTCTTTCACCATATTGTCCGAGCTACTGTTACGTCTACAGGCTCTCAAGCTAGCTGGGAAAGAGTGCATTAGCTGAGGCAGAACGATGCATTAACTGGCTTCATGCTGCTTCCAGGACCACACTGAAACAGGAGGTGTAGGAACAGCCTTTGTCAGAGGGGATCCACCAGCAGAGGAAGAGGCCGTCTGACATCACTTGCCACAAATAGGGTTATGAAATCAGAACAAGGCAAAACACACGCTGGCTATTAATGGGAGGCCTGTTGTAGGCCAATACATTGGGAGGATTGTTCTGCAGGGAGTGATGTTTTGAGCTCCCAGATCTGCCAACGACAGAGTCTGCAGGGAATCTCCTCCATACAAATGCCACTGGGAACATCTGGCTTTAAATAACATTCGTTCTTTTCCATTTAGCAAATCAATTCTGTTTTGTTTTCGTCTTGGATAGTCTTCAGTTATGTTTCCTCTGTTGCTTGGGAGGGCAAGGCTAGTGTGTGTGGCCCTCCTGGGTTACCCAGCTGGGTAACTGCACAGCATTTAAATTGAATTATTTAAATAAAGGAAGAGAGAATGGTGTGCCATTTATACCCCAAATTCTCCTTATAAGGAGAAAATGCAATCTGAATTAAAACTGCGTACGCTAGTTCGCTCAGGAGGCTAAGTAAAGTGAATTCTGTGGATCATTCGTCTGGGACAACCCAGCACCTTTCACAGGCAGGGTAACATCCACCCAAGTCAGGCTGTGTTTTATGGCTTCTCCGATGCAAGTGTACAGTCTCTCATCCCAATCCTCCTATCTACTTGCCAGCTAGTGGTCACAGGGGACAGCGAGCATAACAAGAGGGTGTTTTTGTTGATGCTGCACCTCTGTGGTGCATATGTCTCCAGTACTTTACCGAGAAAAAGGAAGGGATGCTTCCCTGGCTTATAGGATTGAGTTGCGCAGCCACATCAAGTTGTTTTCTGGGGTAATGCAACATGCGGCCGCTTTTGCATGTCAACACATCTTCTCATTTCAGCATGATCTCCACTAATGGAGCTAGGAGAGGAAGGTTTATCCCAAACAGCTTGAGCTGCTTCCATGCCACAAACAGAAAGAGATGCCTTGGAAATCAGTCCTCCTCACCAACTCTGAACTCATTTAACAGGAATCATGGGACCAAAATACTTCTGAGCCAATACACAAACACAAATCTGTTTGCTGCAGTAGGAAATTAGCTCTTCTCACACCAAACACCCAGATGGAAAGTGACGTCATTTGTATATCCATTCAGGCTTATGTAGACTGCATAAAATTAAATCCAACCCTTCTGAGGAAAGAAGGGGGAAAATCATCCCCCTCCTGCTTACTCACCCACCCAGAGCCGCTTTAAATAGAAATGAAGGGTTTAGTCACAGAATAAAGCAGGGAGACAGGCACTCACTGTGCTTTGTAACCCTTGCTCCTTGGGGGCAAGACAGCAGGGTCAAGACTCAGGAGAAGCTACTGCATCACTCAGAGCAGCTCAGCTCCCTCACAGACCTCGGTTAGAGAGAGGAGACACAAGGCAGCAGCATCCACCACAGGTCTGAGTCTTGCTTCTTGCAGCATCCTCAGGCAGAGTTATCAGAGGCGCTTGCAATTCCCAGCCTAACCCAGACTACCGATCCCAATTCCTGTTTGGATGCCAGGCTGTGAGTTACAGCACATGAGGAGTATCTATGTCCCAAACAAGGAGCACAGTGGATAGCTGGAATCGGTAACCTCTTTGGCTACTCCAATTAAATCCAACAGGGCTCATGAGTTAGAGACCTCCGTCAGGACACTTGGAATCACTTCTGACCCCAGGAAGCAGCTCAGCAGAAAGCACCAAGGAAAGACCAAAGCAGCTAGAAGGAGGACACAGCTTGCAGTCTCCAGGGGGATTCATTAAATGGAGACAGCATGGAATTACTCTGCAAAAACATGAAGGCGCATGCCTCAGTGTGGTAGGACGAGTGTGAAGAGAGAGGCTCTAGGCTGAACAGAAGAAACGGCTCCTGGCACTGATACGACCACTGAATATTTGTCTGTGGGAGATGAGACAGAAGCAGTTGCTTGGGACCTTTTAAAAAAGAGCCTGGACAATAACACTGGAAAAAGAAACCTCTCCTGTAGGGATGAAGCCTATGTTGGCAAGAGTTGAACTGCATGAGCTAATAGGGTGCTTCCATCCAAGGGAAATAACTTACCCTTTTTCCTGGCTTGAGCAATGACATCAGCAGCACTTTTGCTCATCACCTTGGTGATATAAAGGGGGCAGTTGGTTTGGTTGGCAATGGTTATTGCCCGGTTCACAGCCTCTGCCTCCACCTGAGAAACAAAGTCAGCAGCAAGTTAGCAGCATCCCCACATGTTAGCGTATCCCATTCACCTTCAGAGGGTCACAGCCTCTGGTTTCACGGGAAAACAGAGTGTGCAGGGCTGAGATGAGAGACTTTCCACCTCTCCGATTCTGAGCCAGAAAAATGTACCATGTAATCACGATAATTAAAATGACATCGAGCTGTAGTCCCCTCTCATTACTACCTTTTCTCTCAGGCTGCTTCAAAGTTTTTCTGCAAGCAGGCTAAGTCCTAAAATAACACTCCAGGTGCTCAAGGTCAGAATGATTAAGCCCCTTCTTTAACCTAGACAAAAATAAGCAACTAAATGTTGACTCAACAAAACTATTCATATTCCAGCCCACGCGGAAGAGAGATGCTGTAGCCACGTACTCTGGTAAGCCACGTTTGCAAACAAGGCTCCTAAATTGTACCCTCCACTACAATATCTGGCTTGGGATCTGACAGAGTGTGAACCACCCCATAAATCAACTACTTTTTCTTGCGTGTGTAGAGAGAGAACCTCAGCAAGACTGAGGGTCACTTTATAACTACAGTCTTAGAATGAACATAATCACTCTGCAGACTTTTACAGATCACACATCCTAATCAAAGCAGTCCAGATGACAGATTTAACAACAGGGTAATGCTCATAGTGCCTGCTGCCATGGAGAACGGAGCCTGCAATACCACAGACATTTTCCAAGCAAACAACAGAGGAAACTGAAACCCAGAGCAATCAGCCACCTGATTCCCAAACGCAAGAGGCTACCAGCACCTCCCGTGGACTCCAGTGGGACTGGCACATCCTCAGCACTTTTGAAAATCTGCTCTACAGTGACTTACCGCAGGCCAAGCACTGTAAATCATCATCAGTCCCAGAATCAGAATGCATTGACTGCTGGTTCCTAGCACCATGCTTGGCCCACTGAAAGAGGCACCTGAAATTAAGGACCCACCAGCTTGGGAAACGGTGTGTTCGCCACGCTGATGTCCAAGTGCCCAGAACAGCTCTGCTCACGCTGACAAAGCCACCACCTGTAACACTGCTCTGTCTGCAGCTGGACTGCTCAAGAAAAACAACACGACCACAGCCAGGAGTTTTTAAAAGAAAACCAGCCCCCCAGAGCAAGCAGGTTGGTCTCTAGTGCCAAAAGGGTTAAAGCCCTAGGCTGTCACCACGCCAGGGCTTGTGACTAACCCTCCCCAGGCAGGGTGATGTACAGAAGGGGACATTTTCTGGCCCAGCTGCCCCACGCAAATGGAAAAGGCTGCAAGGAAGGGTGTTTATTCCAGAACGTTTGACTCGAGTACGCCACAGCCAGCAGCGCTTGCAGGGAAGACAGAGGCTGAAAGGAAGAGCCAAGAAAAGCATACTCGTCCCTCCTGAGAGACAAGGAGAGAACTCAGATGGGCCAATGCTTCCAGGCAATGGCATCAGTTTGCAAACCACCCGTTTAAAGCAGGCCTGCGCACAGCTCTGTCACTGCAGCACTTGGAAGTCATGTTGCCACAGCGTGCCTTAGTTTCCCCACTTGCAAAGCAGGGACAAAACAACACGCATCTCCAGACTTTTGACCAAAAGACATTTGAGCAACTGCTAAGCAGGAGGAGAATATTTCCTGCACAGAAGAGAACAAGGCTGCTGAATTCATGCCTTGTGCCCAGATGCTATGGTGACAGGCACATAACAATAACCCAACGGCTAGTCCAAAGGGGAATGTTTGCAATTACCAGTATGCATTAGAAGCCCTAGCACAGCAGTTCTCTTGGAAAAAAAGACAGACATTTCCTGAAGCACTTGGACTGCTCGTGCTTTCAGCGTTTTTGTGGCTAAAACAAAAACAAAAAATGATGGATCGCTCCGAAAAGTCATCACAGAATGATCTGAGCTATGAGGGGGAGAGTTTTCCAGAAAGTGATGGGTGATGCTGACTTGGGATGGTAATGTCTTCATTAAGGCTCCCTTTGCTGGTTGGAACCACATGCTGAATATCGTCACCTTGGCTCAACCCAGGTTACTGAGGTGAGCAAGCTAAACCCATGAGTCAGCAGTGAGACTTAAGCCTTAATTCATGCCTTCTGCTCAACCTGGGAATTCAGAAGATGCGTACGCTCCAAGTAAGACACAAATGCACATGGCCAGACCCTGAATGCTTCACTCTGATGTAAGTCTCCCTGAATTGAGTGGGAGTTTTGATTTAATAAATATTTTAGACTTGTTCAACAACTCCTGCTAGTTTGCTGTAGATGGAGGTCTGAATTAAGCAGCTCTTCAGTAAGATGACAACCATCATAAAGTCCTTAGGACAGGCTTTACACTCCATAAGGGGTGGCATGAAAAGCCAATTCTAGCCTTAACAGCACCCCAGAGGGATACCAAGAAACATCCACTCCTACTGAAGTCAACAGGAATTATGGATCTGCTGCCACCCTCAGAATCTGGCCTTTGTCATCAGCCAGCTTAAAGGGAGTTGTATGTTTTTAAAAACGGTTACTCCCGTGTTGGAGAAAAGGAGGGGAGGGAACCAGATGACATTGTTTCCTGCTCTGTTTCCTATGACATTCAAGGAGGAGAATTTTGGACCAATTGCTTCCACTCTGGGCAGACAGCACAGCTGAGTGCAGCTGCACAGAGGCTGCCCAGTGACACTGGGAAGAGGCTCTACTGATCCTCACTTGAGGCAGCCACGTGTCCTCAGGAAGCCTTCCTTGCTGTACGGAGAAAGAACACATTTCTGCAAAGTGCAGGAGACAGATGTAACAAATCAACCAAGCCAGGGAGCCACACAGTTCACACTTTAAAGTTCCTGCTCCACTAAGGATGAGCTTTGAAGTAGCCAGACAAAACTTGGCTGGTTTGACAGCCAGATCTTTTAAGGTAAGGAGCAGCCTTCCTTTGAAGTCAACAAAAGTTTAGGGGTGCTCCACAAATGAGCCCCAAGTGTCATGTCGGCATCTGTTCCTGCTCTCCTGATGCAAGCCAAAAAATATGTAAAAAAAAAAAAAAACAGGGGTGGGTGGAAGGCTCAGTGCAAATGTTTGCTCACAACTTCCAGGAAGCAAAAAATCCAGGCTCCCAGAGCCAAACACAAATTCTGTGAGGATTCACATACTGCCCAAGTCAAGCATTTTTTTACCCTTCCGCATGAAGCAACTGAATGATTTATATTCCTACTGAAACGTCTCTGGATGCTGCTCGTCTGAAGCAAGGGGAGGAAATAGAGAGGGAGCATGAGGGGCACGTGTGGATGATCTCACACACCCAGCTTCCAGCTGCCACATCTGGCAGTCAGCAAAGCCCCAAGATCTTGGAGGAACAAAAAGAACTGCTTGTACGTAACAGATGGACTTCACAAACCCAGAATGCCACGGTGAGATGTCTAGCTTAGAGATACCGAAAGACTGGAAACGAAGAATGCAATGGGAACCAACCTGAAAAGCAAAGTTTTAAGATTCTTTCTTGCTCTTGAGATTTATTTTAAAGACTTAGAGGGAGTGAGAGGGATTGGGGTGCTTGACCCTAGAGAAATCAATGGGGAAGTATGGAGGTTAACTATATTAAAGTGCTGGGCTAGGATTTGAGCATTAGCTCCCCTCTCTGGTACCTATTTTCTGTGCCTTCAGCAAACCACTTAGTCCCTTGGTGTAAAAAATCCACCATCAGTAAAATGTTCATCAAATGATCAAATATTATGGTAATGGAAGCTATGCAAGTGCCTAAGAGAGAATGTCAGGATTTGGGAATATATTAAAAATTTCTCCTGATTCAGTGGAAGTCTTGATAAAATAAGGACTGAGAGAGAAGCCCAAGAAACGGGATCTAGAAAAGCCGGTGGCAGAATCCTGCCTACATAAACCCAAATTCTGAAGTCTACTCATGCAAAACTCGACTGAAAGTGATGGGAAACTACAAGAACTTCAGGGTCTACCTCCGTAAAGACCAACATCATCAGAACACGTAATTCTTCAAGGACTCCATCTTAAAGTGCTCCTGTGCAGTGGCTGAATCAAGGAATTGGTGAGTCAGGTAGGCTGTGCTCTACCTGTGCTTCAGGTTCAACATTTTCTACATCTCCTAATGTAGGATTCCAGTTTGGGCTATGAAAGGGCTGAACTGAAGATGTGCTATGTACCAACAGCTCTCTGTGTCCTGAGTGCTTATTATGGGCTCTGTGGTTCAAACACAACTCACCTCACTTTAGATACCTGATGTGTGACCAGAGTCTTTATAGGCTATCTCTGATAATCAACAGAAAGAGATGAGCTTTTCCGGAGGGTGAATCAAATCTTAGGCTGGGTGAATTAGCCCCTGGAGATGCCCCCTTCTCCAGTACAGAAGCTGAGGGGGCTCCTCAATTCCTCCTAAGTACCCACAGCAGTTAGTCTCCAGAAGTGACTACTTACTAGTTAGTCCCTAGAACTGTCTTAGCCTCTTCCCTTACCCCATGCAGCAATAATGCTTACAGCCAGGATGAAATGATGTTTTCGGCACATTCATCCCAATATGAAGTACTTGATGGCAATGCCGAAATGTTATAAATTGGGGGAATAAATGCAAAGGCAGTAAAGTCCTCACCTCTTCAGGTCTGCTCAACACATGCCCTTCAGGGCCTGTGATCCCCAGTTCCAGGATCCTTTGCTGCTCCTATGGCAGAGAGAAAAAAGAGCAGGAAAAAGATTTAAAGCAACATGCATTTTTTCTTGCAGCAAACACAGCTGTTTGAAAGAGGTACAAGTGAGATCCTAGGCATCTGTGCTAACTAATAATCACATGGTGCTTTACATAAGGGCCTTACAACCAGAGTCCTGTCCAACTTCCCCTGTTGAGAATAACCAGAGCTCGCAAAAACCCTTGCTGATTTGTTCACAGGAGGTCAGGGAAACCTTTTATTTTGATTTGCTTCACACTGGGTTCATAGGCCCTCAGCTTTCACTACTCATTTGCCTCTATAAAATAATCTCTAAGACGTGGCAAAACAGTATCTCACGAAAAAATCATCCTGCAACTGCAGGTGACTGGGCTCAAAGACTCAGGTGGGCTCTTCCCCAGTCAGACAATGCAGAAATCCTCTGCAACACCAAGTTTTGCATGCTTGAGACATAATGTATAAAATGAGCTGGAGATCAGATTAAATCCAAATACATTATTAACATTTCTTCTCTGTTGCTGTTTAAAGGATGAACAGATCCCAAACATCAGCATCCCAGGTACTGTACCAAGCTATTTCCCTTCCCACTCCCCCTGGTCTTAGTTACCACAGAACATTTTATCGTACGCAGTGACAGTCACACTCAGACACAGTCTTTCACTTATGGGGAGAAAGGCAGAGATGGCCAATGTCTACCACAAACTGAAAACTGCCATGAAAACTTGCTTTATCAGTGACCATGAAGGGGAGAAGATTTGCTGCACAGCTCTGCTTGCATCCTTGATGCAGCTATGCCATGCTTTTAAAAGCCTTGGTGATTTTCTGTTTGCAAGAAGGATTTAGAATTTAAATCCCTCCCAGCATTTTGAAGTTAATAATCCACAGAATAAACATAACATACCTCAGCAATGATGTCACCATTCTCAGCATGCACTTGAGCTGTCGCACCAATATCCCGGATTACACTCAGGACCTCATATATCTGGAAGACAGAAAACATACAGTACAATATATATACCCCGAGCGTAACTCAGGTATGCACCTATTTTATAGCATATGCTCCAGACTCCTTCAGCATACAGAATTTTGCAGAATGGAAAAGAGAAAGAGAAGCATTAAGAAATACAAGATGTGGTTTGCTGGATAGATATGATCCATTTTCCTGCCTACAACTACATTTCCCAATCTGTATAGTCAGATGCTACTGATAGGGCAAAGAAGCACTATTCAAAAGCCAGGTTTGGGTATATTTACCACGTTGGAGAAAGAAACATCAACCGCACAGGTTTACATCTGGAGTGATTTTAAGGAGCTCACAGAGTTGTACCTGTTTCATGCCTTCATTTACTGTTGCGTGGCATGAAAAAAAACCCCTACATTTGATTTTCACAGAGAACCTGCACCCACTCCTCCCACTGCCTGGGACAGCAGTGAGATTTCCCACTCCAACAAGCAGTTTGAGAGGGCTCAGGTCGAGTAACCCGCAACTGACGCCAGCTCCATCAATGGTCACTCATTAAAATGCTTACCAGAGCCCTCAGAGATAACTGTCATACACCACTGCCTCCTACACTGTTCCAAATGACTCCCAGGCATTCCTCTCCTCCCACCACATTTAGAAATATAAACTGCCCATCTCAACAATTAAATGTACCCAAACGTATCCACTAGAACAGCAGACAGGAGGGTAATTCCTTTTTAAGGTCCCAGCGATTCCAATGCTAAAGCCAGAAACCCACTTCTGGACTAGGATCACTTTCAGCTTATGAACACATAGAATAGTTATGCCAGAGATCTCACTGTCCTGCTCTGTGCCTAGGCATAAAGCAGCAATTTATAGAACTGCCACTGCTTCCACACCAAAGGAGCTGGAATAAAACCTTAGATCTCTCAAAATGAGGGTTTTGCCGTTGCTTTCCCCAGCCAAGTCTTTCAGGGTTTGTTGTTGGGGTTTTTTTTATTAAAAAAAATAATCTTCAAACCAGAGCTCTGGGTACTGTTGCAAATCTTGGGTACTGTTACGCATACAAAGACTGAAACCAAAAGAGAATGTCAGATCCAAGTGTGTTGAAATTAAACCCTTATAAGAGACTAATGCACAGCTTGCAGTGACAGAAGCATGTGAACATAAAGCCTTCCTACCTGAGAATCAGTTAGCTGAAAGCGATCTTTGAAAGCCATGTAAACCAAGAAGGAGTTCACACCTGGTAGAAAGAGAGCGAAGGAATTACCTTTGACATACAAATTGCAGGCACAGATAAAGCTACGAAACACACCGTTCCTCAGAGAGAGGAGATGTCACCCTCCATCAGCCCCCCCGCAAGCAGTAAAGATGGGTAGACAAATAAATTACTTTAATCTGCTGTGAAATGTGTACACACATGTGCGTGCACACAGGCACACGCACTCTCAGCAGATCACGGTGTAAAGCCAGGATCTCCTCAGCCATGTGGCATCTATTAACACAACTGATGAGAACGGAGGAGCCTGCACTCCAGCCGTGGGGACAGCTAAACCCCTAGGCTTCCACTTAACACTGAAATAAGAATAATTCTGTGGATTCAGCACTGTAGGAGGTTGAGTAAAAAAATAAGCAAAATGCATCGCACGCAAAAGCAGAGACTGGGCCTGGCTGCCTGATCCCCCCCACTCCCTCCTGCGAGAGCGATGGGGAATCTGTGTCCGTAAGCATGCCCTCCTCCACTGTGTTCATACTGACCAAGACACAGGGAGTGTTGGCTTTCCCTCTCCTGCCTTCCGAACCAGTAAAAGCTCTTACCCAGCATGTGTGGGAAAGCACTCATTAGGATGTAAAAGGTTGTTTTTTTTAAACTACAAACAGGATGGAAAATTACTCTAGCCTAAGGATGAAACGTCAAGGAAATTAAAGAGGGGAAAAACCTATGAGGTCATTTTATTCAGCTCTTCTCCACTTTTAGCAAGCCGTGCTGGATTGTTCCTTCTGGGCCTGATTTTTCCCTTGTTTACAACAGTTTAATGGCCGAATCTATCACCTACCTGCACTAACAAAAATCAAAGGACCTTCATGGAACAAAGGTGCTCCTCTGCATGGCAGCAGCAAGAGAGTCACCTCTTCAAAATCAACGCTCACCCGCCTAACACACTGCAGCAACACCAGTGTGTACCATCCCCTGGAGCCCTCTACAACAGTGACTGCCCAAACCTCCACAAGAAGCCAGAATGGGGCAAGTTAATGTCAGGGCCCAGAACAACTTTATTGAGATGCAAGAATCAAATATTTTATGGGAGCCAGCCCTACAAAATAGGCGACCCAGTCCTAAAAAATAAAGAGGGAAAAGGTTTCTCTGAGCTTTCAGTAACTGAACTTACCATGATCTTTAACCAGAGCTTCCATCTCCTCCTGGACACCTTTATGCCACTCGGTGATATCCACATGCAGAGAGTAGTCACAGCAGGATTTGCTGTCTGCCCATTCTCGCCACTGGTCAAACGCAGTCAGCAAACTGGTCCCTGGCTCAGGAACCACATGATCAACTGGGAAAAACAACCAAAGCATCGGTAAATGGCTGGTGCAATAGCTTTCCTGGATGTCCATGATAAAAACCATGCTTTGCAGAGGCTGCTGCAAAAACAAGACATCCCCTTCCCCTTAAAATACTTGAGTTTGAAAGACCTGGTTTCTAAAGCCCCACATCTGAGAATGCAGCCAGGAAGCTGGTTACGGAGCCAAAGCCGAAGGAAATAGTCCAGTTACTACAGCTTGTTGACTGCAATTGTTTGTGAATGGAGCAAATGAAATTCTTAGGGCAGCAAACACAAACCACTGCAGAGAGCTCTATAAACAGCACTCCCCTGTTTGGTGACAAATAAACAATGACACAGGCAAGGATCCCCTGTGAGCATCAGTCAGCAACTTTCAGTGCTCAGCACCTCATGTTCAAGCAGTGACTTTGTGCCTCTGGACATGCTAGAAAAGGTGTCCAAAGAGTGCAAAGATGTATTACTGCTGGCACGTACGCAGTGACAACCAAGGACTCCACACATGGATCGGGGCTGCTTTGTGCTACACATCCCAAATTAGGGCACCTTCCAGAGACGGTGTATGAGTGAGGACTGGAAGAAGCAGGACCAACAGTCTTGTCATGGCTGGAGAGACACCTCCTGACAACAAGATGGTTCTGCTTGCCTCTGGCATTTGCTCAGTCTGATCCTCGTTCTAGCCTAACACATTAGGTCCGGCAGCAACTGGGTTCATAGGCAGCTACAGGATACTCCGCCAGTGCTACAGATGCACAACAGCCTCAAAGGGTAACAAAAGAGATTTGGATCTGAAGGTTTAGTGTTCCTCCCAGTAATCGGAATAGCATTCAAATTTTTATTTGAACACACATAGAATCATAGAATCGTTAAGGTTGGAAAAGACCCTTAAGATCATTGAGTCCAACCGTTAACCTATCACTGCCAAGGCCACCACTAAACCATCTCCTCAAGCACCACGTCTACCCAGCTTTTAAATACCTCCAGGGATGGGGACTCAGCCCCTGCCCTGGGCAGCCTGTGCCAGGGCCTGACCACTCTTTCAGTAAAGAAGTTTTTCCTAATATCCAACCTAAACTTCCCCTGGCGGGTGGATCTCCAAGATCTTCACTGGACACTGAAATAGAAGAAGCAAGCCAGCACCTCAGAACCTGAACTGCTGCTGAGAGAGTAGGAAAAGCCTGTGGGACTTCAGGGGTCACAAACTGGGCAGGCACTGTTGAGGAGGAGGAGAGAGCCCTGTCTTGATTTTACATCAAATCACATGAAAAAAGAAAAAGTTGCTTCAATTATCAGCACAGAAATTCAAGCAGTTTATTTTTAACTTTACTGGTGAGTATCTGGGCTGCCATCAGCTCAGCAGTTAGCTCTAAATCACAACTGGGATAAGAGACAAAGTCCTTGGGCCCTACTCGCTCTCAGTGAAGTACAAAGCTTTGCTTCGCCCCCATGCAGACGTGTCAGCCTAGATTTACTGGTTTTGCACTGCCTTAAGAACTGGATTTACACCAGGAGCTCTCGACCCGCTGCAAAAACAGTACTGCTCTCCTGAACGACCCATGAGCTTCAGCCACCCGAGCTGGTAATGACATCTGCAATGTTTGAGATGTGCACACACTGCAGAAAGCTGAGAGGATTACCCAAAACAAGCATCCTTTCTGCAAAGCTCTGCCCACCCTCTCTCCCTCTTGCAAAGGTGGCTACGTGACGGATAGCAAAACAGCAGTTAAAATATTTGTGCTTTTCCAAGAGGCTTGTGCTTGTCCCTCGAAGTATCACACTAGCCTGCAAAGGGAAGGATGTGATGTATAGTTCTTTGCTGATACATCGGCAGTACAGCTGCAGCTTTGATCAGCAGTGGCTTAGGGGTTCAGGAGTGGCCGGTGGCCTTCGTCTGCTCCAACAGCAGCGTCCTGCCCATTAGAGAAATCTACACTACGAGTGAAAGCTCTGAAATTTGCCTGGTGGCTGGCATCAGATCAAGGATGTGCCTTTCACCACCCTTGGGAAAAGCAACCCAAATTTAACCAGCTGATCTACTGTCCTGTTTTTAAAAAAAATAATCCAATTTCTGTTCCACAAGGTCCTCCTCCCCAATGGTCAGAAACCTTCCACTAACTTGCAGACTGAATTGTTTCTTGGCCAGTACATAGCCTCTTGTCACTCTGCCAAAGTTAATCTTTAGCTTAAGTAGTATGAACAACAAGGAGAAAAATAACATTCTCTCTGCATTACCAATGGGATACGGAGAAAACCCGAGTTTTCACAAATGGCCAGTGCCTTAACACAAGAGCTGTCTTCCTCAGCCCACTGACTAATTAAAAAGCCAAAAAAAGCCCATTTAATCTCTAAACACACCACAGTAATAAATCCATCTCTACTTAGATGAAAGGTGCCCTAAGAGCTCTGTCAACCCTGAGATGATACACGGCTTATAGGCATGAAGAAATTCTTCCTGGAGGCACCAAGGGGTTAACACAGTGGAGTCTTCACAGCCCAGCACGGAGCCCCTAGGAATGATTCTGGTGTCTCAGATCAGAGCTTTATCACCATCTTATTTCATACACTGCCCAAGTATGACTAATGGGAGTTTGTGGAGGGAGTAGGAGAGGGGGTAAGGGAGCTCTATCAGATCTTTGACAAAGTCAAACCACAGCTGGTTGCAATAAGGATAAGGGATGGAGGCAGTGGTGCATATGTGCATGAAAGTCAGCTCTGGGGATTAGGAATATCTCATATGGAAGCTGTGCTGCCGATGCATCTCATAGCAGCTCCCTTGAGCTCACCGATAGCCAAATCACCCATCATCCCCATCAAAACAGAATACAGTTTGTTTCCATAGCAGCTCTCTGCCACGCAAATATTACTGATCAACCACTTCATTATATTCACATGGAAGAAGTCAGCAAGAAGGCAGCCTGAACGTGCAAGGTAAGCCAACAGCCTTCAAAACCCTGTGATTTAACTAGTCCAACGAGACTCAGCCAAGGAGCAATATGGTAGAGCATACCATGGGATGCCTGACACGCGGCATCCTGGAGCAGGAAGGAAGCTGTCCTGCCGCAGGTGAGGCGGCAGAAGCAGTAGATGCTGCATGTAAGCCATGAGGAAAGTGGATGCAACCCTAAGTGCTAGTCTAGAGGCAATTCAGACACAAATGCAAATGTCTCCTCAATTTTACCATCCCTTGTTACAATGGAAGGCACCAACTACATTGCAAGATCGTGGCTTACATGCCTACATGCTAGGGTTGGAGTTTTTGGGAGCCCAAATAAGTAGGAATGAGCCTAGACCCTTTAAAGAAGAGTCAAGATTGATTCTTTGCCTGCTGTTAAAAGAACTGAGCATTGCAACTACTTCTGCCTATCGGTATGGATAGAAATCACCCACACGCAGCTCAGAGGAAGTTCTCCTTCTAGTCCTCAGGCACAGCTCAAGAGCTCAGAGTAAAACAAAAAGCTTTTTCTTTAAGGTCCCTGTGCTTCAGAGCAGTACAAAGCAGCTGATGAAAGCTCCATCCGCTGCATTCCCACAGCCCTAGGTCCCCAAGATGACCCTTGGGTATGATCTGCCACAGAACCATGGACACAAGGTCTTCTGACCCACCGGAGCACGCAGCAAACCCTGCCGTGGAGATTACCCTGGAGGCTTCCCATGCGAAAAGCAGTGTGTTGTCCTGACCTCACTGAACCACTTCTCTCTAGGGAACCCGACAGCTTACTGTCCCATCTTTCGTTCCTTCATCTCGGAAACCAGGAATGTTCAATTCCTGCAGCCGCTGGAGTGGCCTCACGTCTGCAGGACACAGTCAAGACAAACTGTTGCAATGCAGACTGTTGTCACCCCTTTATTCTCTAGATCACTACAGCCTTGATCTCTTCGGGCTTCCAAGCCCAGATGTTTTCTTCCTGTTGTTGATTATTGCTGTACAAATGATGTCAGCTGCTGAGGTCTGAAAAGGAAGTTGCCAGCTCAATTTAAGCTCAAAGCTTGCTCCAAAAACAGAAACAAAACGAAGGAAAAAAGAGAAAAGGAAAAGATCGCTTAAGTATCACTTCATCAGTACTGAGACCTTCAAAGGAGGAATTAAATAGCTTGGGGTCCTTGAAGTGGCTCCCTGAATCAGAGTGAATTTCAGGCCTAATCCTAATGTTTCTCTTTATTTAACATGCACTCTCAGCAAGTTACATGGCAAAGCCAAGGTTAGGGTTACAGTGGTTTCTCAGCTATGAACAGAAAATATTGTGTAGACTTATCTTTTAACCTTCCGAGATGAAGAAACCAAAATGCAACAGCCTATGGCTTAGATGCAAGCAAGCCCGTTTATATCAGCAAAGTAACTGCTTTTTAAAAAAAAAAAATTAAAAAGGATTTTGTATTTTACAAATCATCTAATTTTTCCCTTGGTAAAATACTGACAAGATTCCAAAATTACTGGCTGGTCTGTTTGTCTTTATCGCAGACAAAGTGAGTGTTCACCTCCCTTTGGAAGAGAGTGGGATTTGAGCACCTGGGAACCCAACATGCCATGACTGTTCCAGCCACAATCACTAAGACTCTTAATTACCCCTCCGATGTGCCTGGTTTTGCTCTCCCGTCATTACGTAGTTTCACATTGCTTACAAGGTGCATCTGCTCTTACTTCCAAGTATTTCAGCTCCCACCCACCCATCGTCCATGGCTGTTTTTCTGCCTGTCTCGCTCATGATCCTTCGCTCGTCCTTGGACAGATTAATCGGCTCAAGATTTAAGGAAGACAATAAGCTGAAGTGAGACAACAACACTAACCACTGTTAGCTTATCTGTGTGGCTTTAATATACCAGAGCTGGCATTCAGCCACACTGAGATGTTATGCATCCTATGAGCCGAAATGGTTGAAGGCTGTGGGGGAGAGATAACAACCACCAGTGCATCAGGCACTCGGTGTTAAATGAAAGGGGAAGGCAAAAACTTAGAGGAATTGATTTAAAGGGAACTTTCCGAGTACGGGGAAAACAAAGTAGTATTGTTTTAACGTACGCATGAAAAATCTAAGTAGGGTAGGAGAAGTGGCAGCATTAGTTTATAAAGCACTAGCATTTACTAATCACATTACTGATCAGTGCACTTATTAAGGGTTGGCTTTAAAAATACCTTTGTTCTTTATTCAGCTGCTGTATCTTCGCACTTACTTTAAAACCATATCAACCCTCTAGCTGCACAGCACACTTAAAATGGTGCCGATCTCAGCTTTCAACAGCGGCTTTATAAAGTGTTGCATCACATCTTGGCTTCCTTTTACAAACTCGGATACACTGTGGCTTTCTGGTCCTTAAGAGCTTTTCTGAAGCAGGGGAGTATCTGTGGCTCTCGCTCAGGCCCTGAACAAGTGCCCAGTTTGAGAAGGGAGGTAGCTATTCTGCATGGGCATGAGGGATCACACACAGAAGACCGGGGAATTTAACCAACAGCCTGCAGGATGCTTTGAGACCGAAGCCATAAAAAATCCCATATAATCTCCCTCTGGCACTTTGAAGCTCTCAAAAAAATGCAGTTTAAGAGCCATGCCTTTATATTTTTGACCCCTCGCTAAACTCAAGAGAAATTATTGCTTCAGTGGGAGAGCCGAATTCAGCTATTAGCCTTGCCTTGAAAACAAAACTTTACTTTTTGGATGGATGTCCTCATGGGTGGGGATTAATGGGTTTTATAGCTTCCTGGTATTGTGGCATGTTCAATTTTTTTCTTTTTTGCATCCTGCCTCATTTGAGCAGGCCTTGGCTTGCTAGCAGCCCCTTCCTGCAGTTTCTATTAATAGCCCTTGGTTCCAGCTTTCCCCTGTAAAGGTTTTTTTCAGCTGGTTTAATTACGTGTCATCTAAAGCATGCATGAAGCTTTTCTTGATCTTCAGCTAACGAACACCACTACCAGGAAAGAGAAAAACTATTTGATATGGACAATATAAACATGAATTAGGGTCAGATGTTACAAAAATTGTGTATGTAATAAAACCATGTAAGCAGGGCTCCGGTTGCTATTATAAACTGCAGTTTTACACATTATTTCCTGCTCCTACTAGCATTAAATGTGCCTATTGTTTAAGAGGAGTTTATAAGGTGAAAATCCTTAACATTTAAGCTTAACTGTTAGCAGGCAGATTTCCCCTACCCAAAACTTTAAATAGCAGCTTGATCACTGTAAACACATCTGCCTTTTTAATACTACTTAATCTTCACAGCAACTGCATGTGATGAAATCTGGTGAATTTATTGAGTTGTACATTCTGTCACAAGCCATTTTATTGAGAAGTTGTAATTAAATTCAGCCCTGGTAATTGCACAGCTCCCTGCTTAGAAGTCTGGAGTTGTTGCTAGTCTATGGCTGCAGTAGGATTCTCCTGGCACTGGTATGAACTGGGAGTAATGCTATGAAAGTGAGTGGAATAAAAGCAATATACGTGAACTGAAAGTCAGGCCCTTGACTGACCCAAGAAGCTTCACACAAGATTATCCCATAATCACAGACCTTATTTCATCCAGAGACTTCAAACTCTCAGCTAGTAAAATACCGCAATCCCTTCTACTATTGGTTATATATCATTATGACCCTTTTACGTGTCAAGAAATTGAGCTACCAAAAGCTGCCTTGTCCAGTAACAAAGTTGTTCGAAAGTCAAGCCTCCCAACGACAAGACTTCTGCTTGAAGTACTGAAACACAACTGCCAGCTCACCAGCTCTGCATCAATTTAGGCTAGAAAGAGACCTCAGCATTTCTTCTGAGCTCAAAAATCCCAAATCAAGTAACCTAAAAGAGCCTCACATCTCATGTTCTGATTTCATACCCAGTTCTTCCTCTAAACCACACTCCAGGTCATGTTTTTGATCTAGGACAAGGAAGGATAGCTACAAGATTGCTTTTAAGGTTACCATTTCATGTATCTGAAGTACCTAAGCTGGTACACTTGAAGGTAATGAAAAGTCAAATGAAGAATTTTCTTAACATCCTGGATCCAGGAATCAGATTTCAGCTTTGTATATTTCTGGGGATTTATTCCCACATTATTTTATTGTTGTTGGGCTTTTTTCCCCAAGAAAAGATATTGAAATATAGATATTGTTCTGAAGAGTAACAACACTCTGCACAGAATAGCATTTACCATGCTAATACAGCTACACAAAGACTGTTCGCTTTTATGTGTCTGCCAAACTAATAGAAGAAAAGGCAGGCTAAATGACATCGCATGTTGTTTTCTGTCAGGTTAGATCCAGTTTATTAGACTCCATGCAGAGAATCAAAAGCTGGACCAGGCTCAGAAGAATTAGACATATCCATGCTACACTGATTACATTTTCAGACTGCAATGTTCTGTTATTCCCTCACTGATGTCATACAGATATTTCACTTGTCTTTTTAGCCGATTAGATCCAAAATATGATTAATAATTTAATGCCAGCTGGACACAAATGTAAAGAATAGGGGTCTGTATGTTCAAACAGTAATTAATAACCCTCTTCAACAGCTGAAATGACTACATATTTAGATCAGATCAAATAAGGCTCCATTCCTTTACAGTACAGGTTTATTATACATCCAAGCTGTGCCTGTATCTCAGGAGGTCACCACGACAGAGGAGGTGGGGAGCCAAGTTCAAAAGAGATATTTAAGTGATTCCAAGATTTGTTCTTTCTTTCAGGCATATTCCACACTTGAAGCCCATGAAAAAAAGTACACAGGACTTCAAAGACTTCCATATAAATTGGCCTGTAAACCTTGAGGGAATGGGATTGAGAAAACCTCTGTTTGTAGCCATGGATTTCAAGTCAAGGCAAAACACAACTATAACAACACATTCAAGGGGCAAAAGTTTGATCAGAAACAAGAGGACAAAAGATCAAGTGCTGTAAGCCAGTTCTGTCCCTCTCAGGTCAGTGGAGATATATGCTGCCCGTCAGGCTTTTTCCACTAGCTGGGAAGCTGGAACAATTCTGGATTTGCATCATTGTCACCAAGACCAGATTTTGGCTTCTCAGCTTCATTTTATGGTTGTCTCAGGGGGGCATTGGAGATGAAGAGGAACACAACTGCAGGACAGGAGTTTTGACAATGGAAATTTGTGATGGTTCTGAGAGGGCTTTATGTTTTCAGGACTAGAAAGATGAATTTTTTCCCCAACAAAATAAACTAAATGCAAAGAGTTCTGATTCTACAGAATCACTTTTTTTTTTTTTTAACAACTTGTGAGGGAAATGGCAGGGGGAAGATCTGCTTGGCGAACCTGTCCTTTCCCTCTGTGTACTTGCCATATAAACATCTCCCCTCGCTGGACAAGGACCAGACACTTCCTCTTCTCGTGGCTGTGATGAAGTGACATCACGCTTTGAGGAAGAGGTTTTCGTCAATCACCATCATGCCATTTCCACTGCTGGTAAGACGCTAAGAGTCCTCATTCTGTTCTCAGTTAAACCACTGACTTTCATGACTGTCAAAGAGAACTACAGACAAGGAAGCAAGGACTGAATCAGACCCAAAAGTCCATGTGTCCACAGAGAAAACTAGTGGGATCTGACACGGAGGTGCAGCAGAACCTATTTTCTAACAAACCTGTTGTAGGACAGAGATCAAGCAGCACATTCACATGCCAATTTTCTGACTATGCCTAGCCATCTGCTCGTTTTCTATCAACTTTGTAAGGCTAATATTGCCTGCAAAAATAGCTATTGAGATCGCTGTAATAATAATCTGTAGGAGGTCCTAACTAGATCATCCTTAGTTTAAATAGGAATTCTGTGACACAGTCTCCAGCTGCCGAATTTCCTTCCTCCTGGTCTGAAATAGCCCTGTCCGGCCTCTGAAGCAGTCTGGTATCTTCCCAGGCCCATGAAACCCCCCTTGTTTGGGGGCACAAAGCACCATGTTCGCGGTAGAAAAGGATGCACTCCTGGGCATCACCTGATCTGAGCAACCCAAAGATGGACACTAAGCCTGTGGCTCTTCCAATCCAGGACCCCTACAGCAAACTGGTTAGGAAAACTCACACATACAAGACGCTGCCTTTTATTTTTTCCATGCGCTATGCTTTTACAGGCAACTCTTACATTCTAGAGCTCAACTTAATTTCCTGTCTCAAACACGAAAGCCAGACTGATCAACAGCCTGAATTGCCCCTGGATCCATGCTGCGGGACAGCTCGGTGCGAGTCATTTCCATACAGCTGCCATTTTCCCCTTCTATAGAGTGTTTGCATAGCAAAAGGACAAACTGCTCCACAAAGCAGCAGAAGCAAACTCTCGTCTTGGTACCATGGCCTAATTCCACTTCACGTAAGAACACAGAATCACAGAATCGTTAAGGTTGGAAAAGACCCTTAAGATCATCCACTCCAACCGTTAAACATCCTGCACGTGTACATTTTTTTCCAGCTACCGTTGTGCTACAAAGACTTTACAAAACTTACTCCATTCAGAGTGGATAAAGAGTCTCTGCACATCAGTCTGGAAAGTACTTTGTACCCCACCAGCAGCTGAACTCTTCTCTTTGGACACTACTACAAATCCTGAGAAATCTTATCTGAAATAAAGAAAAGTCTGTTGGGAAGTATCATTAACTGACATGCATTTCTGGACTGAGATTTTTGAAGCAATATTGGGTTACACTATCTCTTGCTGTGCTCTGCTTTGGGAACTTTCCCCCTTCTCCTTTGCACAAAAGCAGTGCTGTGTAATAATACAGGATCGGTCTCATGGAACGCCTTTACCAGCTCACTTTGCCTGTAGGCTGTGCCAGGGAATTTCATTCATATGTAAAACACCACAAAGTCCCCCAGATTCCAAAAATATACACACTGCACATATGTAGCTGCTTTCAGGAACAAAGCAATCTGATGAAAGTATGCCCTGGAAGTGGTCAGGAAGGGGAACTTCCAAAAGCACGGCCCTTTTTCATGGGCTTTGAAAATTCACAAGAGGTTTCCCAGTTAACATTTGCATGTTAAAGCCTAACAGTTCCTCCTATCACTTAAAATAGGCTTTGAGGACCCAGGAAGCCAAAAGATCCTTACACCCTTACACACACAGGGCTCACCTAGGTCTCCCTCACACAGGGTTTTTCCTTTTATTCATATCCTGACAGTAACCAGAGCTGGGCATCACGAGCTGCAGGGACTGGGTGTCTGCGTCTGCACGGATCCCACCTGGGAGGGACAGGGACTATCTCATTGCTAGGTGGCATCCAGTGTTTCATGTGTCAGGCTCTCAGGCAGCTCTACATAAAAATAATCACTTCGTACTTATAATATGAGGGTCTAGGTGTACTTAACTGATTTGAATTACAGCTTACAACCCCTCAGCAACAAAGGCACCTCCCATTATGGACAGCTAGCAACTAGCGTGGAGAAATTAAATGACATACCCATTGTCAGAGAGGTAGTCCTAACACTAACTGTAGTGTATCAAGGGAAGAAAAGAGTTTTCCCAGAAGCCATAACTCTGAAGTGCCCATGGCTGCATTCCTTTTAAGTGCACATGGCTTCCATGGGAGTTAGGGTTGTGCGAAGATGCAGGCACAGCCCCAAGTTGGTAACAACTGGCAATTTATAAGCATGATTAAAGTATGCTAGACAGGAGGAGCTAATTTGTATTCCTTAAACATTTCTCCCTCTCACCAGAAAGATTAAAAAAAAATCCAGCTTCTAAGAAACAGATGGAATCTGTGAACTGAAGGCATAGTGACTGAAGGAAAGATGGAAAAAGATTCTGCTGACCCAAGACGTCGAATTTCACTCTACAGACAGCACTTGCCCAAATCCACTCCAAGTGAGAAATATTGCATTTAGTTTTAGCCATCACTTCTTTCAGGCATCACTTGCTTCCTTCCCCTGACAGGCAAAGCTAATTCCCAATGTGGAAAGTTAAAAGTTCCTGTCTGACAAGGATGGTTTCTGCTGAGTCAAGCTCAGGGGAAGGTAAAAAAAGCCAAGGGATTGAACACTGGTAGGAAGGCAAAAATACGTGCCCAGAAAAACAAGCCAAGAAAAGATCTGGAGGCACCATTTCCTGCTGTTTCTTTTAAGACCTTGTCTCAACGTGAAGGTGATTAAGACAGGTTATCTAGCAAGATTTAACACACATGCCCTGAAAACCTATCACAGACAGCTAATGATGTTACATTAATGGAGGTGAATAATTGTATTTTATTTTTTTAAGATTGCTTTTCCATCTACAGTAGACAGGCTTTAGCTGGAGGACCCAACTTTTACACCTGCACCCTTCAAAGTATCACATGCATTTTCCATTGATGTAAGGGGCTATGTAAGACACACCACACCATTGGTGGTATCTGTCAGCTCTTTACTTCTCCTCTGTGTCATCCATAAGGCATGGGACTTGGGGATGAGAGCATTGGACACGTGAAAGCAAGAAAAGCATTTAAAAACAGCTCTTCAAATGAAAGAACCTGAACTCTTCTCCATGCAGTGGCAAAGCAGCACTACTGATCCCAACCATTATATGGAATAAGAGGTATTAAGTGCTATTGCATAAACAGACAACATTGGTTATTTCTCCTGAGTGAGTGCCAAATCCCTCTTTTTGGATGCATGGAAAAATCTAGGTCAGTCACATCTGCAGGAAGACGACCGCACTGTCAGTGGTGTTGCCATCTCAACATTCATTTGTTCATAACTAAATCAGAGTCTTCAGCACGTGTGGGACAGCCTCCATTCACTCCTTCCTCTGCAGCGACAGGGGTGGAGCGGGCCCACAGCAGAATGGGGCAAAACAGAAATGGAGCAAGTGCCCCACTCACCTGCTTTTGAAAAAAAATCAGTGTTGCCGAAGAGACAGAAGGCTGGCAGAGGAGCAAGGGCCAGGATCCACAGCAGCTCTGGGGAAGGCAGAAGATGGGAAAATAGGAAAAAGTCTACTGATTGACTTAGAGACAAGCCACACTGGACTGCCGTGGTTTCACAGGACTCCAGTCCAAAACCAGACACTGCTGATTTCACCTTTCAGCATTAAGAAGGAAAAATGGCCCTGCTGGTAGGCAGTCATCAGCCTGAATATCTGACAGCCAGGGTTAAAGACGCTATCACACCACAGGCCTCCTGCATGACCTCGGGCAAAGCTACACAGCTCCCAAAGTCCTCATTTATTCCACACAGGAGCCTATTCTCTCAGCAGCAAAGAGATGACAAACAATAGCTGCAGCCCAAAGGAAAAAAATAAATAAATAAAATGCACACAATAACACACAACGTATGTTCAGGACTGAACAGCTGTTTCCTTCTGCGCTAACTGGCAAGAGACATCAAGGGCTTGGCAGCCTCGGTTCGTTCACTTCCAACGAGACCCCTTTGGAAACTCCATCAGAACAATAGAGGCGATCCCATCCAGCAGAAAGGCAGCATCGCAGGGATGGCTGGAAGCAGAGCCGGCCCCAGCAAGGCAGGCTGTCGTCCGGACAGTAGCTGCACACACTACTGCAGGCAGAGATGCCTAATGGACTTAGAGGGGTTTAAAAGCTTGAGAAGAGTAGCTCGCAACGGGGGAGTGCCCATCTCTGTTTACGGACTGACTTTCTCATTAATGATTTTAAGCCCACTCTGAATGAAAGCAACAAACACATCAGCAGGAAGCTGGGAGTTGGTGAAGCGAACAAGATTTAGCATGAATCAGTGCAGAGGCTGAAGAGTGTGGGGGTAACAAGAGGCACCGAGGGGAGCTGGGGAGAGGAGAGAAAGGGCTGGAGGGACTCTGCACTCCTGTGTGGTAATGTCATCCTCTTAGTAACAGAGTTCAAGGAAGCCTCTACCCATATAAATCACCAATAATCTTTTATACAAGCCAGTGGAGATTTTCATTCCATTTCTAGAGAATTAAACATTTCTTTGCTGCAGAAGACCCACCACCAGCTGCTAGAAAGTGAAACAAGCCATGCACCCCAATGCAGCCCATCTGAAGTGCCAGTCCCCAGCCACACAGTTCCTCTTTTATCTCTCCTACTGGGTGCAAAAAGAAACAAAATTCAGGCTGGTGTCTGCGGAACAATGCAGTGCTGTGTACACACAGCCACAGAGACTTGGTGAGACACTGCAGCTCTGTGGTCACTGCCCTTGGACTCAAAACGCTTGGTTTTATACTTCCAGCTTGGCCACAAGTTACTGCACAACCACTGCTGTGCCATCTCCTTATGTGTCTCTGTTTTCATCCTCCTCCTTTGCCCACCATTTAGACTCTTGCTGTCTTCCAGGATAGGGCTAACCCTGATAATATAAAATAGCAGCACCTGGTAGGGTAGAATATGATCCAGTCTTCACTGGTGGGTCTAAATACCACCCCATGCCAAGTTGCCCTTGCCCCAGAACACTGCCTAGCCCTTTTCTAAACTCTAACCTAAGCTCATGTTGCAGTTTAGACTCTGATCTCCTTTGGGGCAGCTCCATTCTCTCAAGTCATGCTCAGTTCAAAAACTGAGAGGCGAGGAAGAATACTAGACTGGAAACATTTCCTTCTAGCAAGGTGGTGATCTTCAGGATGACCTAGGAGACCTGGTGTCAACTCACCACAAATCTGATTGGAACTAAGCAGCTAACACCCTCCTGCAAACCCCTGCCACCCTGCACATGAGCTCTCTCTTTAATAGCAAGGTAAAGCATTAGGAAGCAGACTGCGGCCCATTCGAAGTTCCCCTTCATTTTCTGAACCTCCCAAGACACAAAGGCTCATATCCCTAGCGTACATTCTCCATGTTATTAGGATAACTGCTAGTCAAGTTCAAAAGGCAGCTGGCTTCCAAGTCACCGAGCCAGAAAGAGCTATAATTTCTCTCACTGTAATTTCTCGCTATGATTATAACAGTGGTTGACTGAGTCAACACAGGCAATGTCAGCAAGCGATTTCACCCAAGGACAGCAGATACCCAGGAAGAAGCACAGTCGTCGTCGGGGGGGGGGGGGGGGGGGGGCGGGGGGGGGGGGGGGGGGGCTGAAATGTGTGTGAGAGCTGGCCTGAAGAGATGCAGTTCTCAGAACATTAAACAGGCTAGAGAATCAGAGAGCCAGTAAATATACACAGCTTAGCTTCACCCTTTCTGAAGGGTTAGGAGCAGAGAAAGGCAATCCTGTCTCGACTGAAACCAGGGGGAGTTTTTGCATTGATTTTGATGGGGATTTCACCCATCACAGTGAATACGCAACCAAACCATCACAAGACTTGGAAAGACCACCTTGTTCTTGGCAGTGATATCTTCCTTCTCTAACAGCTCCAGGGACTGTTTTATGTCCTAGGGCATCAACCTATCTCAAGTTGGGACAATAAGGGCTCAAAAATGCCATCTTTAGCTCAACAAAACTGTGGCTCCATAGGCTCCATGGATGAGAAACAGCCTCTTGTAAAGGGCAACTCCAGACGGAGTCCTTTTCCAAAACTCCAGAAGGACTGTTCTCTTTCCATGGAATACAGGGGAGCTTAGGGAAGCTACCCTGAACGAGCTGGAGCCTATCTAATACTCCTCCGTCCTCCAAAGTCTTCTGCAGATCATCCTGGAATCCTCCCTTCAACTTAACGCCCAAACGCTGCATTCTGACATTTTAAAAGGGCAATAATCCAAGTTTTTTCCAGAGTAATGTTATCCTAAAACATGCGCAGTGCTGTTCACCCTCGGCTGACATACCCACACTAACACTGTTTTAAGGTAGGGACAGAGAAAGGATCATGAAAATGGCCGTTTCAGAAAAACAATCATATCACAATACATCATTTCACCTTTCAGCTCTGCACAGCAAGATCAACTATATTTTTTCACACGTTGGCAAAGTCAGCTGGAGTCTTGCCTTTGGCACTGAAGAGGGTAGAGACAGAAGGATCATAGCTGGAATTCCTGTTCAGATGGCCTCCGTGGAACGAGTAGCTAGAAAAAGAAATCAGCCCTAACTCCTGAGTGAAGCAACCTAGACGGCGGCTCAGGAAAGCAAGGACTGGAGAGCCCTATGGGAACAGAGCTGATGTAGAGCAGAAAAGGGCTAATTCAGATCATCACCGCCAGCCACTCTCCCTCATTCCAGCTGACCAGTGGATGAGTTGAGAAGCACTAGATTGGAGCCACATCTCCTTCCCACCAGGATAAATCTCCATTGGTTCCGCACAGAAAATGGGGCTACTCAACTTGATACCAGTGAAGAGTTGGATTCTCCTATCTCTGACGCTGTAGTAGTGAATTTACTTTAAAGGGGAACGGAAGTAAATGAGAACAGGGCTTGGAAACAATAGGTTACATTCTTGAACTCCTGTGTGCTTCCCTTGGATGTGTTTGCCACGAGAATTAAAGGAACAACACTGAATTTGATCTGAGCTGAAAATGAAGTTCACTGAAACCAAACCAGACATACAGGGTGAATTCCTGGCACTGCTGAGGTCAATGACAAAACTCTCCGTTACTTTGCCAAAGCCAGGATTTCACCCACAGTCTTTATAAAACCAACAATCAATAGAAACCTCTCCAAGATTCTTGTCTTAATTTCACTGAAAAATGTACATAAAACAAGTATTTCCCTACAATGATTGTAAAGTAAACAGCCTTAAAGTGCCCTCCTGCATGAAAATGTGAAACAAATTGAAGCATGAAGCCGACTAATCAGTTTTCTTGCCCAAAATGAGGGCTATGTATAAAAAAGAAAAACGGATGGAGTAAATGTATTTGTAAATAAAGAACTTTGCTTAAAGCACGAATGAAGAAACATGGGTGGTTTTTTCCACAAAGCTCACATCCATGATGCTAGCTTTTCCAAAAAAGCCTGAAGGACAGAGGCACAGAGCTAGACACATTTCCATGAGAGCAGGATATTCTCTTTTGAAAAGTCCCAGGCACGGTATTTAAAATATACAATGACATAAACATTAGCGTTTCATTTTCAGGCTGCAATTTGTCTGTGATATTATGAATCTAGCTCACTAAACATTGTCCTATTTATCATAAAAAGAAAAAATGCTGCAATCAACCATGACTCCCACCTGCTTTGGCAGAAACCAAAGGCCACCCACCAAGAGCATGTTCACGAGGGCAGTTCTGCATGCTTCTTTATGGAAAAACATTTTTGCAAATGGTATAATTTTGCTAAGAGGAGAACAGCTGAGCTGACACAGAGCAGAGTCTCCAAAGCTTTGAAGTCTAGTTGGATTATTTATCCTGCTTTCCACTGTTCAGCTCCACTTGCTGATACCCACCCATCAGAAATGTCTCTCCATCATCCTAAGCAGCCCAATTACTGTCCTTGCTGCTACGCTTTAGAAAGATGATTTTTGTTCAGAGGCGATTGTGTATTTTGGTATCCTAACCCCAGACACTCAGGAAGGCAGTAAGGTCAAGTTTAGCCACCGGCATCCTCTACATGGTTTGCCCACGGTCACAATCTACATTGTGCTGATTTTTCACAGCTGTAAAATGAGAAGTTATAAAATGGGGGACTCTCCTCCAATTTCCCTAACTCAGAGATGTGTTATGAACACCATTAGTGAGATATTCAGATACTACAGTCATAAAGGTGATATACATCTACACATACATGGAAAAGTCCAAGCATTTCTGAAGCATGAGGCTCTGCATAGGTAAAATTAGGCAACCAAAGTAAAGGGCTACTTTAGAAAATTTTGCCTAAGCAATTTCTGCTTAAAATGCTTTAAAACGTGCCATTGGGGGAAATAATGCTGGTAAAAGCCCAGATGCAGATGACAGAGAATGTTATTTTGATCTAATTCAACTTAACAAGGAAGAACAAAATGGTAATTCAAGTGTGAACCAGGTGTACTAATAACAAGGGAACAACCAATGAAACAAAGTCAATGAACTGAAGCTGAAAAGAAAATACCATTTCAGTGTTATTAATCTGACAGCAAAGATTTGAAGAAAAACTGGATATTAGTATGCACACCGAGACCATCCACAGCTACACTCTCACTTCACGTTCTCTGCATGTGTGAGGTTATCTTCATACACAAACTTCATACTCTAAAGTGGTAACAGTATGAAAAATAATTTTTTCTTCTTTGGTTATTTATTTGAAGCATTAGACCAAGTTCATAGGCCAGACACAACCTATCTGCAAGGTCCAGACGCAGAAAAAGATTTGTTTCTGAAACACAGTCTAGCTGTGTTGGACCACTGGCTCCTACTCCCAACCTCCATGCCAATCAATCCGAGTCCACCCACCAGGCCAGGGATCAAAGATTCCTCATAACCATCCTCTAAGAGATGAGGATGTTCTAGTCCATAAGGAGCTACGTTTGAACTGAGGAGAGGCAGGCTGATTCCTGGCTGTGCCTAAGATCTCTTTATATCCCTGGATTGGACAATAGACACTAGTACCTGTTCTGAACCATGCTCTTTTATTTCTCTGTACCTTAACTCCCCTCCTGTGAAACGGCAGCCCCTCAGAGTACATGAAAGAATGCAAGATGCTCAGATATTGTATCACTTTACACCTTTATCCTTGATTCCCATATGCAGCAACAGACTCCAGGGCGCCGCGTTACAGTTTACACGTGATCAGCTGCACTGCAACAGAGGTTTTTATTTTTTTCTCTAGCTCAAACAAGGTTAACAACAATGACTCACTTATGGAGTTTTTAGGTCCTGGCTCTGACAAGCCAAGCATCTGTAGCCAATGCAAGCGGGGACAGATAGCCTGGAAGTCACTGATGAGGCATTTTAGAGGCAGACTGGAACACCACGGGTGTCTAATCCTGGTGTCAGCAGAACAGTCCATCAGTCAGTCTGTGGTTTTATTTTGAGATATTTTCACTTCCCGATTTCTCTCTTTCTCCAAAAGAGGATATGAGCACAAAAGGAACAACGTTAACAAAAATCCTGTGCTAAAGCTGCGTACGTAAGTGGACATGTGCAAATTCTTAAAGAAGTGGCCCAGTTTTCAAAGACACATAGTACACTGGCATCGAGCTTCTGGGTGTGAACCATATGACGGACATCTATCCATCCCCAGACAACCCTTATGAAGTACCTCTTCTTCCTCTCTCTGTACGTGCAGCAACCGCTGTTCCAGAAAGGCTGAACTCTATAGATGAAAGAGTACAAGCCTCCCGGAGTCACAGACATCACGGAGAAAGGGAACCGAGGCACAGGGATGTGGAGAATCTGCTGCTCATACTGGAACCAGAGGTCAAAGCGACACTGGTTTCATTAGGAGCAGACCCAAGAATCTGGCAAAGTCACACAAGTAGCAAGGTAAATCCTGCCAACAGAGAAGACAAGAGTGAAATGACTGACAGCTGCAAGTTTTGGAAATCTTGGGGTCTTGGATTTTCCACCCCTTTTCTCACCCCTACACAAGCTTTTCTCAGCAACCTGGACAGACATCAGAAATCCTCCACTGCCAGTACCTGGTCCAAAATATCACGTGACTTATACAGCCCACAGTCTCTGTACTTATCTGAGAAAGAAAAAAGCAAAGCTTTCTTGGTAGAGAAAAAGCAGCCAGCTTACTGATCATGGTGGTGCCCCCAGCCAGCGCAGCCTTGGTCCCTTGGAAGAAGTCATCAGCAGATGTCATCCCCTGTTCTGGCATCTGGAAGCGGGTGTGAACGTCAATCCCTCCAGGAATCACCATCCTGCCATGGGCTTCAATAGTTTTCACTCCCCCTGGCACAATAAGATTCTCTCCTATTTGCCTGGGTAAAAGCATTTCAAACAGCAAGTCAGACACAAACATCAGACCAGGCAAACAGCCTGTAAACATACACCCCTGTGCTACTTAACCTGGCGAGTGTTTTGGTTTTCCTTATAAAGCAACACACAGGATCGGCATGCCTAGCTGCTAATATTTTATGCTTCCCCTTGAAGCAGTTGCATAATTGAGAGCAAAGTGTGCAATTACTTCAGGACCTCGGGGCGATATTAGACTTAACAGGAAGGAAAAGAAGGAGCCACACTGGCAGACAGCTGGAGAAGGGACCATGCAGATAATCAGATGATGGCTGCACCGAACCCAGCAAGAGCCTTGCGAGCAGCCAAGTGGCAGTTCGACACTTGATGCTAGCTATCTGCTAGGTAGCTATCTTGATTCTAGCTATCTGCTGGGCCATCTCGTCTAGATTGTGCTAGAAAGGTTGGACCAGATGATCCCTCAGGTCCCTTCCAACCTGGTATTCTATGATATCTAACAGCGATTTAGATGTTAGTATTGTTTTGGGAACACTGGAAGAATTTTTGCCTCTATATTGTCTACTTTCCTTTCATGCATAACTATTATGTAGTCCCTGCACAAATATAAACCCATGCAGATACCGGTTACCAAATTCCCGATGAGATCCCCAAAGCCCTCTCCAGTCTAGTTCTTCACAGACATATTTTTAAAAAAGCAATAGTGGATTGACACATTGCAATTAATTAGCTGCCTTTGGCTGGCTCCTTTAACTTTTAACCTTGATTAACAAAGCACATGTGCTGACCGTTTAGCCAGAACAGGAAAATTCCTTGTTTGTAACCTCTGGCTCATCCATTTTTTCCTAAGAGTAATTTTCCAGAGAAATCTGTAACATATTTAATGTGCCAGAAACGCATGTTTCAGGACTGAAAACACAGAAGCATGCTGGAAAGAGATCTGAACCTCAATCCTTAAACTACAGGATCGTTATTAATTCGAAGGGGGTTTAGATTGATCCTGGTATCATAGAATCACAGAAGACATCGCTGCAAGAGACCTCAAGAGGTCACCTAAGTCCAGCCTCCTACCCTAAACCAGAATTAGCTGTATTAGGATGCTGAACTCTGGATTCAAAGTATCTTAAGTCATAACTCAGTAAAATTTTACAACACAGATAACTTCAAACATATGTGTCATCTCAGCATGGGCCTATTCACATGGCTAAAATTAAGCACACGTAAGTACCTCCTTTGGCCCCTGCTTTAATAACAGTGGGGTTTTGGCCCATTTGTGTATTGAATTCAACACCTTGTTTTTAAAGTTCCTCCATCAAACACCAGGGTATAGGTGAAATATTAATTTTTCATTGCAATTTAATACAGCGCACTGAGACTAAGTTATTCCTTGCTAATCTGCAGTACATTTCTGCACATTTCCAATCACAACACAGTATCAGGCTTCACTTACTTTATCAACCCATCTTCCATGTAAATGTCTGCATAAAAAGACTGGTCGTCATTAACTATTTTACCACCTTTGATCAAAAGACGATCGCTCTGCAACAAAGAAGCATACAGGAATACATAATTATTTTGTGAGAAAGCTGGCAGTCTGCAGTGTCACTTCAGAGATAAAAAGAGTAGAGACAGAAACAACCTCTGCATTATTCAAAAGTGCGTGTCAAAACACAAGTCAATTGCTGCACTTTCAACTGGAAAGATAAAATATTTTATTTCATCTGCAAGTCCTTTCATCACACCAATGATCCAAAACAAAATCAGAACGGGAAAGGAGCTGATTTCCAGCGGGCTTGTCTACTTGGCAGCTTCACTCGTACCTGCAGTCTGCCACCGTCACCTACAGCAAAATAATACTCTGAGGGATGCGTAAGAGCAGCATCTCTATTTTTTCTGCCTTGGTCGTATGCAAAATTTCCTATATGCACCCACACACTGGAGTCACTATTTGGCTAACTGTGAGTCAACTGCTGTCAGGGAACCGGACCAAAAGTCTGTTGCCAGGGGTTACACAACACAAACAAACTCATTTTGTCCAACTTAGTGATGTTTCGATGCAGTGGATACTTTTACTGCCTTTCCAGAGCACTACTGCATAATCAGATGGAAATAAGCACATAGTAGCAAATTAAGCTTAAGAGAAGGATTTAAAAAATGGTTATTAAAATTCCCTCCAATTAGAAGACAGTTTGGCAGGAACAGAAAGGTAATTGTAACGAGGCAGCAATCAAGCGATGTGCTTTTATCGCAGCCCAGGTTACATCTCGCTTTCGCGAGATTTTAGGTCAAAACCAAATTTCTCTTTTTTTTTGCAGTAGTCATAAACAAGAGTGAAACACGCTCTGCAGAGCTCTGGATGGGGAGGAAAGTTAAACGCAACTGCTATGTTCCCCTGGTTCCTTCATTCCCTCCGTGACAGATGCGTACATTTAAAGCAAAGCACATACACGTTAGGCAGCGTTCGGTTTAAACTACATACACCTTGGCCCTTCCATCTGCACTTGTACTTACTCTGATTCTCTTTCCTCCTCCCAAAAACGTCTTTGGAAGAGAACAAAGCTATGCCAGAACAGCATAGCCAGGCTGGTGAAGCCAAGTGCTGAAGTCAAGAAGGGGTAGAAAGCCGGACTATAACTCGGTGGTGCCTTGAACGTATAGCAAATACATACAGGACAGTGACAGGGATGCTCAGGGCTCTTATTTTGAGCTGGGACTCTGCTGGTCCATCAGAAGAATCAGGCATTTTCCCAAAGAGCTTGTAATAAAACTGAAGAGTTGGAGCACCCGATTCTCAACTGACACAAGCCAACGTGCCTCTCTTAATGCCAAAAGGGCTACATGAATTGCATCAGCTACCGATTTACACCATTATATCCAGCTTTTATATAACTGCTAAACATCTATGAGATGTTAAGTGTCTCTCCTTCCCCCTCCTTTTTTTTCCTTCTCCTTCCTCCTACTGCTGCAATGGAAAGTTTCCCTGAATAATGCCACCAATTTAAAAAACAAAGAAAGAAAACCCCAAGATTTAAATTTAGGATCTGCTGTGAATGCCAATAAGCCTGAATGAATTAACTTGGGGCGTGAAAAACCCACTTGTCTTTCAATGCCAGCCTCTACAGCAAACTGTCCTACATGTTTACCATTTCCAGAAACACTGCAGTATTTATGCCCACCTCTAGTGCAGATTCCTTCTGCTATTAAAAAGGCCGGCTACTGTTGAAATTGGTTAGTTTGGCCATCGCTGTCACTGACAGCCCAAGTCCTAATGCACGGGGCATCAATTAGGAAAGAAGAAAAAAATATACATATATACAGTGACCAACAAAAATGCAGCCTGGACCATTTTAATGATGCTCTGAATGCTCCTGCTAGTGAACAGGTCCGCTGCTGCAGCTGAGCGGTAGGCTCTGAAATCAGTGCGAATCCTTCTGCTCATTTCAACCACCTTGGAGACAAAAGCGCACGCAGTTTGCAACCGTGCGAGGGCCTGCCACTAAATCTCTATCTATTTACCCTACTGAGGCAGTCAAAACAGGACAGCTAGACATTGATTATCCTTCTTCTTCAAGCCTTAGTCTCGGTAGATCAATTCCAGGTTTATACAACAGCAAATAAGACCAGAATCTGATTTTTTCTATCCCTTACCTTCACAAGAGATGTGTGCATTGGGTGCACACGCCATAAATCAGAGCATTCAGTCATAAGAAAAATGCGTCATACTACTTTTGGCCCATTACAGCGATTCAGCAGTAACCTTCATCGTTATTTAAACGTAAAGCATCTTTTTAAACTCTCTACTATCGGACTCTTGGAGGGAAACTATTCCCCCCCCCAAAAAAAAAGAGGATGCTCCCTTTATCACATACCAATTTTGTGCATCCCCTGCATTTCCTAAACATCATTTAAAACATAACCGTACAGCCCTGCAGAAATGTCACACTTCAAAGCTCTATTTCAGAGCTCACTTTTCTGCCTGCGAGGCTGAGGAAGGACTAGGATGGGTGTGTCCGTGGGGCTGGGAGAAGGAGCCGCTGCCAGTAATGAAAAACTCTGTGTCAAAAAAAATAAATGGCTGTAACCAGTCCGTTAGATGCGAATATCTCGCCTTACGTAATGAAAAGTTAATATCCTCGGATCTGCGATACCTGCCCTAAATCGGCTCCCACAATAACGAAATCAAGGGAGGGGTTTTATATAACGGCTCCTTCCCTTTTCCCCCAGGATTGCATCGAGGAGCGGACTGAAACGTGCGCGTTGCGAGAAGCTTCTTGGGGAAGGAGAGGAAACCCGGCTCCATCCCCAGCGCCAGCCCGAGGGGCTCCGGCCGATCCCCCCCTCCCCCGGCTCCCCGGAGCCGCCCTTCGCCGGGCTGGGGCAGGAGGGCGACGGGGGGGGGCTCTACCCCCATCCGCGGCACACAGCCGGCAGGCAGGGCAGCCCCCCCCGGGTGCCGCTGTCCCCGACGCCCTCCCGGGGCCGGTGCCACTCGGTGGGCGATGCCGATGAAATCCGGCCCCCGCTCCGCCGCCCCCCGCCCGCTCCGCATCCCGCGCCACGGAGCCGCTCCAGACCCCGCTTCAAGCACCCCCGTGTCCCCGTGTCCCCCCCCCCCGGGCGCCCAGCCGCGCCGCAGCGCAGGAAGCGCTGCATTAGAGCCTGATCCCATTACCCTGCCACAGCCCCCTGCCATCGCCCTCCCGCCACACAAAGGGCTTAATCCCCCCACCCCTCCCCCTTCCCCGCTCTTATTCCCGTGCACTCCACTCACCGTGATCCGTGGAATATTTTTCTTCCCCTGATAAGACATCTTGGGAAATCACTCCCCAATTTATTTATTTAATGATTATTTTTTTTTCTTTCTTTTTTTTGGAGAAGCGGGGCGGCTGCTGTATCGCTATTGTCTCCCGTGCAGCAACTGCTCCCCGACCTCCCCTCCACCGGAAAAAAAAAATTTAAAAAAATAGAATAAAAATAAATCCCCCGAGGCCAAATCAATGCGATCACAAGGAAGGGGAGCGGGGGGTCCGCCGGGGAGGGCGCGGCGCGGCGGAGAGGCGAGCCCTGCTCTCCGCAATGGCAGGAAGGGGAGAAGCAGCCACCCCTGCGCGTCTCGCTTTCTTCCCTCTGCCCGGAGCCCAGCCCAGCCTTGCCTAGCCCGGCCCAGCCCGGCCCAGCCCGGCCCAGCCCAGCCCGGCCCAGCCCAGTCCGGCCCAGCCCAGCCCGGCCCAGCCCAGCCCCGGCCGCGCAGGGAGGGGGCGAGCGCCGCCCGCAACCACAGCGGCGGCGGAGCGGGGCGGCAGCGCATGCGCCGGGGGCCGCTCCCGCCCCTCTCCCCGGCGGGGTGGGAGGGGCCGCGCGGCTCGGGGCGCCATTGGCTGAGCGCCCGGCGGGGATGCAAATGAGCGGCGGCCGCCGTGCAATGGGGAGAGGAGAAGGCGCCGAGAGGCGAAGTGGCGCAATGGGGACGTCACTGCGGGCGCGCGGCCGCGGGAGGCGGCGGCGGCTCCTGCAGCGCCGGAGGCGGGGGGGGAACCGGACGCCCGCCGCCGCCGCCCGGTTCCCCGATTCCCCGCCGCGGGGCCAGGCTGCTGCAAAGCGGCGGGGGAGAGGAGCTGCCGCGCCCGCCTGGGGCGGGGGGGACGCGGGGCTGCTGCGAAACGACCACCCCGGGGGGCTGCGGGCAGCCTCTTCCCACCCCCGCCGGGACTGCGAGCCCAGCGGGAGGAGAGGAGGCTGCCCGGGGAGCCGGTGCGCTGGAAAACGCGCTGCCTTCCATCTTCTTTGTCCCACCCCGCCCTTGCTGGCGCTAGCGGAGCAGCAGGCTGTTGGGAAGCATTAGTAAATTGCGGGGGGGGGGGGGGGAACCAAGGTGGAAGCCACTGATTTCCCAGCACGTCAGCCATGCTTTCTAAATGCCTTCTCCCACACCTCCTCGTCCAGAAAATACAGCCCAGATCCAAGTCCCCGCTCCTGCGGTCACTAACCTGCAGCTTTAGCGCCAGGGAAGCCTGGGATCAGAGCTATGCATGCGGGCATGGTGTCCTCTCCAGGCACTCTGGCCATTTCTGACTAATCCAGTGTTGCAAACTCCACGTTCAGTGTTTCGGTCACACTTGGACTCCTAAATCTCTCAGTCCCTGAACTCCTTAAGCTGGTACTTCAAGGAAAGAAATGCATTAAATGGCATAAATATTTCCTCATTATTTACAGTGCACTCGCCCCAGTGCAATGAAGAGAGATGGGATCCATGGCCAGAGTGTGGGATAACCATTCCAAATACATCTGTTTACACCGGTTCCTCCTACATCAGTTGCTCTGGAGGAAGGTGTAAGACACCTTCTGGAGACCATAAATAGCACAAATCCACTTCTGCTTGAAGGTTATAACAGACAATTAATGACCAACAGAGACTTACCTTCTTCCCTCAGTCATGGGTGACTTTCACATCACACAAAACAAACTGCAAGCTTCTCCTATCACAAAATGTAGTGATCCTTACATACCCAAATAGTTCCATGAAACACACTCTGCACAGCCAGTAAGAAATTAAAACCTTCAATATATTACTCCAGTAAATCATTACAAAGGCAACATCTGTTCAAACAGATGACTACCAAGACCTTTTATGTACATTAGTTCACAGGAAGCTATAAGGAAAAGAGTCAAAGAGTTTTTCCTGGGTATAGGTAGGGCATCAGGCGACATTTAAGTAGCTAATATGCCAATCAGTTACTATCCAATTAGTAGCAAATGAAAAAGTGGCTCATGACAGCAGCAAAATGATTAATTTGTTAGCCTGTAGGGTTTTATTTTGATTTAATGATTAGAATAGACAATACTAAATGAGTTATCCTGCCCTTCTCTGATCTGTGCTGGAAGAAGTTTTGAAACCTCAGCATATTTTTGCTCAGAACATGGAAGAAAGCATCTACATCAGATTTCTAAATTTAGACAGCGCAACTGTTCCTTTTTTCTCTTTAATGCTAGCTTTCCTCCTCAGTTTTATATCTGAATGGTTTCTTGCCTTTGCTTGCCATGTAAAAGAGGGTCTTCAGCTATCAAAGAGGAAACAAACACGGCCTAAGGGGTTGAGAGATTGCATCAAGGCCCTTGGGCAGCTGATGGGAGATGTGCTAAGTCCAGCTACCATGTCAAGATCCTGCCCTGGCAGCAGCACCATGATTACAAAGGAACGACCACAAACCTGGGCGCAGGAACGCGTACATCTCCAACACTGACTTGCCTTGCTGACCTTGGGCAGGTCATTGCTCCACGTTATGCTAAAAGCTGTGGAACAGCAGTACTAGAAGAAATAGAAGCACCTTTAAGGGGATGGTGTCATCAGCACGCTAACTTTTCTAAAGCGATTCTCATCTGCTCCAAGATAGCTATTTAAAATACTTTTTTTAAAAAGCAATCCTTACTGCACATGGGCCTAGTTCAGAACAGCAGTTCTTGAACTTCAGATACATTCCATAACTTGAATCCAATAGTGACTAGCTTCAGAAAGTAATAATGCATCTTCAGATGACACTTAGCTTTTCCTTCCCCTCACCATGTTCCAAGAACCTAAGTAGTACAGAATAAAATAAATGAAGAGATTAAAGGGCTGGAAAACATGGTCGTTCAATATTCAACATCTACACAGCACCAAATTTTAAAAACTTCCATATGATTTAGTGTGCACCCAAAGGATCAGAACTGAGCTCCCAGGTGTGTCTTCTAGCTCCTTTATACCAATCGCCAATATGGCCCAATTTTCTTTCCTTTTAGCAACGAGCTAAAAGGTTGTCAAAATAAATAATTTTAAAATTATTAATGTAGTTGCAAACTGCCTTATTTAGCCTTGCTAAACAAAGGCAAGGAATGGATATTATCTGTTCTATAAACACACGTGAGGGGAGGTGATCAGGAAGGAAGGAGACGAGCTATTGAAGCTGAAGGACAATGCTGGGATGAGAACAAGTGGGGAACAGGGTCAGAAAATACCGAGATGCACGCCTGCGTTTCTTTTACAAAAGCTGGTTCATTCCCTTGGTAAAGCTATAGTTTATGTATAAATTGCCCTGTAAGTTAAATGAAGAAAAATAGCTACTTATGAAATGTCAGGGGCAGGAGTCAGGTCCTAGGTTAAAAGAAGAGAGTTGAACTCACTTCTTAAATCCATCTTAAATCCAGTCCAGCTGTCGTATGGTGGTGCCATCACCTGCCAAGGTAGGTAGTGATGGGATTTCTAGATAACGTTGATGCACTTTGTCTTCCATAGGCCTATTCATGCATACGGCAGGCTGAGCAGGCTAAAATTAGAAGGTGCTACAGAGAACAAGCACTGCTGAATCTTCCTTGCCAAACGTTAATGAAGGAGAGTGATGAGGGATGGCTGGGCAGCCCAACCCAGCTGCCTGACTGCAGCCTCTACGACAGGACCAGCAAGATTGCTGCAGCCAAGTCACATCAGCGGTAGAGGAACAGCAGAAGGACAAAAATACCTTCAATTACGCTACATCAGCACTTCTGAGGGCCTTGACAACATTCCCCAAACGGCAGGACAGGGGAGGGAATGCACAAAACTGAGCATTACACCCACATTTGCAGTGCCAGCCTCTACCCCAGCCACATCCAGAGCTGTGCTCTGCACTGGCTGAGTGTCTCTGGCCGCTCCTTAGGCTTCGGGTAGTTGGGGGGTGTAGTGGCCAGTGGGTACACAAGATTGCTGCCAGCCATTTCTGCACAGATATCAGCTGGTGTAGGACATCTTGTGCAGGCTCTTTGCAGCAGAAACACATTTCATGTTAAAGGAATGTCTATGCCTAAATTTGTCTTCTGGAAAGGTCTAGAGGGAAAATGGCACAAGAATATGAGAATCTCTGTACAGTGATAATCTATGCTAAAATAAATCATCACAGGCATCAGTGAAAATCAATTTACATCAGCTCTGAATGTTAACTTTACAGATTCTGTGAACTACCATAATGCGCTTAGCAGGGAATTTTATTCCTGCTGTGGAGTTACTGGATGGTTGGGAAAAAACTATGGGAAGACTCTCTTTCTCTGTGGAATTTTAGTGTAATTGCAACAAACCCCACAGAATTTCTGCAACACCCAATCACTTTTACTCCTACTAAATTCTTAAAGGTTTATCCACAAGGACATTTTGCTATGAAATTATAAAACCTGCAAATGGAAATATACATTTAAAAATGTAATGAAAAGAGGGATCAGAGATGGATGTAAAGCATTCCTGGAAGTATCTGAAATTCTACCATATGGTATCAACAAGCTCTAGATTTCCCTTTAGGCTTGTTAGATGCTAATAATCTCCACTCCCTGTTGGGGAATCACCCCCTGCCAAAGTCAGCGAGGCTCTTGTTGTTGCAATCAGAGGCAGCAGGACTGGGCCAAAAGAGCTTTCGTGAGTTCACCGATCAGCCCCTAATTTTCTGTCATGATTCTGGCCCATGCCAATTGTTGCATCAGCTCCGAGTCTCAAGGACTCGAAAGGAGTTTCCCATGGATCCAGCAATCCCCTGCATCCTATGAAGCGTTGGGAGGATTAAATACAGGCTGATACATGGCAGAAGGAGTACATCTGTCCTTCCCGAAAGATGATGAAAGAACTGTCCATTATTAATCACTATAAATTAAATTACAGAGGGGGATTATACTTGCCAATGGGCATCCTTGGTTTATTATCTTAGAGGAGAAAATGAAAATTAAGTGTCATGATATGGAAATGACCATAGAGGTCAAACGTGCTACTATGAGGAGGTAAAATCATACAACTTCTCCGAGAAATAGCCTAAGTTTTTTGAATACAGACTGAGATTGTGAGGGGGGAGATTCACTTTCTAGCCGCACAAACAGGTCGATAAAAATGTACATTTGATCTGGAAATTAAAATTAACCTTCCAATTGATTTTGTTTCCTTTAAAATCCCAGGAAACCTTGAGAAAGTTCAGAAATAACCTTCCAAGAGGACTGTTACTGTTATAGTGTGTTTCTTAGAGGAACTGTCCTGAGCATTTCAGGTGCATTACAATCTTAATTGTCCTTAAACAAGCCCGAGCTGCTGCTCCGCAGTTAATTTACTATCAATCACGTCATGTTATCAGGAAAGAGACAGCCCCCTTCAGGGTTCTAGACAGAGATTGCTCTGTCATGGGTAGTACAATACATAGCAAAAATGCGCTCTCCTCTCTAAACAGCTTACAGCCTACACTCATGCTGTGACCTTCACTATAGTTAAATACAGCATTTCTAGAACAACAGCATGGGACATTTGGGCATCCTTGTCATTGCTCCTCCCTTTCATCCAGCGGAGAGACTTTAGCAGCTCCAGGCCCATGGGAACCATGGGTAAGGTCTAAGAAATGGCTGTTTTCACAGTGATTTGCATGGTTTCTTAACATTATAATCCCTTCTCCTTCCCCCAAAACCTACAGGGCAAAGCGTCAGGCTCTCAGCAATTGCTGTCATTGCTTGTGTCAGCCAGCTTTGCCTACTTCTGATGTACAGGACACTCATTACTCCAGACAATGAGAAAAGGAAATTCAGATCTCTATTCTCCCACCCTGAGATTCATTCCAGATCTCTGGGAGGTGACCAAAGAACAGGACATCACTGTAAGAATCACACAGAAGTGCAAAGAGGTTTGATTTTGGGTAGATTTCCTACAGCTCTGCTCCCAGATGCCGTCCCTTTTTAGGGTAAGAGACTTCAGGCAGAACACACACATCAGCTTCACATGAGCTTTGCTGCCTACGTCATTTCCCAGCTTTGTAATAATACCACAGAAGATGATAGACTCAGATTTAGTGTGCCATAAGACAGACAAGTGATATGGAGAGTTAGACATAGTCCTGCAGGTAAAAAATTTCAGGCAGACCTAAGCAACTGCTCAGCACGTACTAAAAACAGATGGCTCATGTCAAATGATGGCCACAGCACTGGCATAAGGGTGGCATGCAAAGCTGCCAGTCTCATTGTGCCAGATACTCTATCTATCCCCCGAGATAAAGCCTGCATCGCAAGGTGCTGCTGAAAGACCGGACCTCTGAATTGGCTCAGCTCCAAACTGGGTGGGGAGATCTGGCCCCAGTTGTTTAACTTTCGCCTGCAGCCTTTAGCCCAAATGATAAGTTGGCCCTTATCAAAGCCCCGTGCGCATTTCTACATGAGAGAGTGATATTGGTAAATTCCTGACATAACACTACCAGACCACGCCACAAGATGCCCATATCACATTCCAGCTATGCAGATTGATGGCTTTGAGAGGGATCTAAGAAGTTAAGAGGAATTTGGCATTTGTGCTTATCACTGTTAGTTTCTCTATGGTTTGGGGTTTTTTTTCAGTAGTCAGAAAAACTATTATGATTAACGGTTGGACTCGATGATCTTAAGGGTCTTTTCCAACCTTAATAATTCTATGATCCGTGAGAAGAACATGCAAGTCATCCTCCTATATGATTATTTTGCAAGCAATGATTGTCGAAACAAGGCTAGAAAAATTACAGGCATTGTAACAAATTAAACTCCGAACTGCATTTCCAACTGTCTGGAACAGCTTCGTTGTTTTACACAACAGTTCCATTAATGTTCCAGAGCCTATGATTATTTGAGCTCTCAACAACATCCTGCTACTCATTATTTCTCTCCAGGAATGAACAACCATGATCTTGAGAGCTTTGAGGTTTTAGCACAAAGGCAAGTCATGTCAAAAGCTTCATGAAACTGTGTTTTGCAAGTGATTCCTCTCCTGCCAATTCTAAAATAAAATATTTTCCTAGTCTCTGTTTATTCATTATTGTTACTTATCTTATTACAATAGGACATAACTTTGTTGGTTTAGACCAGTAGTTTACACCTAGAACTCTACACTTCCCAAAGGTCCATGAACTGTTTCTAAGGGATGCAAAAAAGGTATATAAAGGTGACTGTTTGTTGCACAGGGGAACCACCTGGGTCACTGGAGTAACAACAAGATGGCAATGGGAACTGTAGCTAGCAAGTTAAGAAGAGATCTGGCATCCCAGGGCTTGTACTTATGTTGAAGTGTCTTAGCACCTTCTCAGGCTCTCTATGCAAACTAGATTAAAGCAAGCCCCAGCTTGCTGATCCCTCTTGCGATCAAACCTTGCTTTTCCCTATAGACATTCCCTAAAAGACCATCTCTGTCCTGAAGAATCTCAACAGATGAGCAAGACAGAAGGAATGCCAATTACACACACGGGAAATCTGGGAAATACACGCAGAGAAATGACCCAGGTCAAGCAAGCAATGACCAAGGTTTTTCAAAACCCAGATGAATACGCGTGTCTCAAGACCGTTCATCTAAGGAACAGAGGACTAATGCCCTGAGAAGCCATTTTATCAGTCCCCCTGCTCTGAGACAAGGATGCTTGCAGCTTCTGCGCCAACTACTACAAAGCAGTGGTATGAGTAAGTTCCACAGGTCCCTGCCTGGATGCTCTCTGAATACCAAATCCCACGGTAGGAAATAGGCTTGGACGTGCACAGCAATTCATGAAAGCCAGGCCAAGTGTTTATTGCCTCCTTCAAGAAATCCTGCGTTTGAACATGGCATTCTTGTTGGACTGCAGTGATGGCCCAGCTGAGGTCAGGGCCTCAAAGCACTAAGCAGCGCTCAGACATTGAACAAGTAGCTCCAGGACCAGGCATGAACAGTCTAAACAAGGAAGATGACAAAGTTTAAGATGGGAAATAGAAGCACAGTTAATTCTCCAAGGCTGGGCAGCTGGGAAGTAGCAGAGCTTGCCTCAGATCTGCTGAGTTGCAGACCTGTTGAATAGGTCACACTGCCTCCAGAGGCCTAACTGTAAAGAGCTGCTTAAACTAAGATAGAGAGCCTTCCTGGTGCCTCTAGAGATGATCTTAACCCTGAATTATGAGGCAGCATGGCCCAGAGGCAATAAAGCGAGGCCATGATAGATGCCTATAGAATACTCTAGACAGGACAGACACAAAGAGATTTGATTACCCTTATCTTTGCCTGCAGAACAATATATTGCAATTTAATGTGGAATAATTACATTCCTTTTTTTATCCTCTGGACACTTAAGACCTCAGAAAAATAAGAAATAGCTTGTCTATCTTGCTTTGTTAATTATTTCAGTGGAGATTAATACAAGATCTTTCTATACAGTGGCAGAAAGGGTGACTGTGTTTTACACCTACTGTGGATCCAGTCACTGGCTAAAATACTTCCACCTATCTCCATTGCTTCCAGCTGATCGGCACCCATTCCCATCAGCTCACGATATGTTCCTCTGGTTGCTGAAACAGAGCACGGACCGTCCTGTATGTTGACTGTTACATGAATTGATAAAAATTGCAACTATTGTCAGCCTCAAGCTAAAGAAAAAGCAGTAAGATTTGTGAAATTGTGCCTATTGTGAAATAATTTATGCAAGTTGTAAATTCAAGATCCTATAAATTAGCAAATTTTTCCTTTCCACCATAATTTAGACTCCTATCACATGGAAATAGTGTACAGTCTATCCAGGGAGAACCTATTTCAGATGTGCTATTAAATGCTTAAGACAGAGGTTTGAAAATAATGGGCCAAATTCAGTTGGAAAACCTCAGAAGCCTTTTGACTCCTATCTCAAATTATTTTAATGCACTGTTTCCTTTAATGCCACTTCCTGCAACATTATTTTTCTTTACCTTTTTTTTTTAATACTTTGAGCTTTGATTATCATCATAAATGCATTTCTATTAACAACACTGGAGTAGAGCCAGTTTTACCTGCTGAGGACCTAACCATTGATTCAAGCTGTCGATGCAGTCAGCTGGAAAACCATCAAAGCTAAAACACTCCTGCAATAAAGTGCCAATCCATAGCAAGACATTTATAATAAAAGACCGCACTTACCCAAATGCGCACAACCCCTCGCAACACAATCCATTGGCATCAGTGTTATGTAAAGGTAATGAGAAACAACTCAAATGTTTTGCGCTATCCCATTATTTCATACCCTCAGTTAACGTTAATATGACGATCTTTAAAAACAGAACCAAAAAGCACACTTTTTAAAAAATGTGATTAATATTCTGTGTGGACTTCTGATTTTTCACCATATTGTGCTTACAGTTTATTATACTGGTACCCTTCAATCACAAAATAATTCATCTTTTCAGAATTAATATATCACCTGTTTATACTTATGTCCTGCAGGACATCACTGCATCAAATTGTCCAAAATTAGTTCTGAAAATGTCCCGAACTGCAAACCCCTTGACTCACAAAGCTGGCAAGGTGTATACCCTTTACTCCTGAGATGCACTTTGGTTAGTCCAACAAGACTAATTAATCATGGAAAGTTAATCGTGGCAAGTAGGCACATCAACATGGTCAGATCAAACCACGGGCATTTGTAGTGGCACACTTTTGATTGGGTTTGGCAAATCAGGTTTGAAGCAGCGTGGAACATATCCCACTCCTAATTAAAGGTTGGTATGTAGCACTGCTGAAAATCAGGGCCTACCTTTGCCATCTCACTGTAACCGGCAGTTGTTCGCACATGTAAATATGGCTGGATGGAGCCCTTAGGTTACCGTAGTAGGAAAAAAGCAGAGTAGGGTCTGATTTGGGGAGGATGAGCCCCCAGTAATACTCCTAGTAATACTTCCCATTTCTCAAAGCAGGAGAAAGTGGCGAACGAGCCCATATTATAAATTCCAGGCAGACCTCTGCCCTGTGTATACAATCCATACCACTAGTGAAAATCAGGAGGTGCACCCCAGAAACAGTTACCAGAAGAAAGGACTGCTCTGTAAACCCGCTGGGGGACTACTCACAGAAACTCTTTCCCAGTATGCTAGAAGTTTATCAGCTTGCTGGTCGATGCTTCATTCATTTCTGCCGTTCCAGCCTATGCATAGGAGCCAGCATTGTCAGAGGAATGCACAGAGTATTTTATGGCTCAGGTCTGAATAAAGCTTGCTTAAATCTATTTATCGAGAAAAACAAATGTGCATGGTCAGCTAGACCTATGGGTTGAATGGGTTCTGCCTCAGGAAGAGGACAGGCTTTATTACACCCTGACACATCCAGAGAGTGAGAAAATCGCTTCAGGGGTCTTAAAAGACTGGGAGGAGTTCAGTGGGTTTCTAAGAGAACACCACATTCCTGTGAAAGTCCCAGATCTTCCTGAGGGAAAAATTCCAACTGTAGCCAAAGGCCTTGATCAAAATTGGTATTGAAATACAGCTCCCAGGGGTCACTGGTCTGTCCTCCCCTGGGAGGAGGGGGTAGGAGTTTCCCCTGGAAGAAGCCTGCAGGGATTTGATCCCTGGAGGTGGAGGCTCTTTGATGCTCTTTTGCTAACAATTGCATTTCTGTTCCCATGAGCTGCATTCACTAGCTGGGTGGGGCATTTTGCTACCGTTGTGCTGGGGGGGAATCGCCTAAGAAACAAAAAAGTCGGTCTCTATCACCAAATAGGAAGGCAGGGTGGGGAAAGGGAGTGTGTTTGTGGGTGTGGGGGCTCCTTTCTTCTTCTGCCCTCCTCCCTCTGCACATACACCCACACCTGCAGAGAGCACACGGATAACGTTAGAGGTCTGGCAAGAAGGCTCTAGGAGAGATGCTGCTTCTTAGAGGAGGCCATCGACTGCCACATACATGCAAGTGACATAAAAGCAAGAAACTGCAGGGTGGAAAGGATACATCCCTTCTGCAGCCTATCGCGTGTTCAGATTGCATCTCTCACACACACACAGATCTATGTACCCACCTTGTCATTCAGGTTCTGCAGCGCCTCCTTCCCAGTGGCACTCCTGATCTCCACCTTTCTCCCGAAATCAACAGATGGTTCCCCTCCCTTCCCGCTCTGCCTGGAATAGACGGACTGAGCATCCGGACCCAGGTGGGCAACGTCCTTCTGCTTTGCCACGACTTTGTTAGATCCGCGGCCCACCGAGAGGGAGTCGAAGTCGATGGTCTTGTTCTCCAGAGAGCCTTCCACCGGGCAGAACATGCCACAGAATTTCTGCCGGGGCTTGGGACTGCCCGAGCCCAGGTTTTTGAAGAAGGCCGGCACTTCTTCTTCCTCGCCCTGCCGGCCAGACTGCTTCTTCTCAGCCATGGCTTGGGTGGTCTCCCTGCTAAGGGAAAATAATAACAGCGGTAACCAGGAGGATCCTTCACACACACGCACACACACAAAAAGAGGGGGGGGGGGGAGAAAAAAGAGAGAGAGCGCTCTGGGTCCTAGAGATACGGCAACATCAATTGCAAAGGGCTGTGCCTGGCAGATCCCCTGCCCCCATCGGTACAATATAGCCTGTGGCTCGCTCTGCTTTCTTTGATGCAGTGCAAAGTTGAGGGAAGGTTGGGGCAGATCCTGCTGCAATCAAGGGAGGAGGTTTCAAGTTCCCAGCATCCAGATGGGGAGGGAGGGAAAAGAAGAGAGAGGGGGGAAAAAAAAAAAAACCTTCACTCTGCAGCAGAAACTGAGGACTGATCCGGAAGTGATGCGAGTGGTGAATTGGCAAATGGACTCGATCAGGTTGGAGCAACAGCCCCCATCGCACACACCCTTTCCCCCCTCCCCTTCCCCGGCGTGCTGCCATTGCTACGAGTTGCACAGAGGCTGATGGGGACTGGGCACCCCACTCACCTCCGGCTGCTCCGGAGGCGTGTTCCCAAGGCAGGGGAGAAAGGATTTTCCTTCCTCCCACCACCCTTCCCTGCAATGGTGGAGTCAGGGAGCGCTCCCGGAATCCTATTGTTCCTCACTTTTCTCAAAGCAGCGGAGCCGGAGGGCGGGGAGCAGATGAGATCGCGGTTGGGTTAGTGGGAGGCAAAATGCTGACTCATCTTTCTGGGTTTTGGGGCGTCGCTGGTGCCGTGACTCGGGGAGACCCTCTGCAGGGGGGAAAAGGGTTGATTGATGGCACTGGAGAGAGAATGAGAAGGAGAGACAGATGGGAGAGGGGTGTGAGAACCGAGGGAGAGAGGAAAATGAGCCGTTAACCAGGACTTACCTCCAGGAGCCGAAATTAGTGACCTTGCTAGTCAATTAAGCCTCTGCAATGCCAGCAGCCCCCCGTCCCTCCCTGCGGGGGATCAGGGGAGGCAGCCAAAGGCGGCTCCGGCTGAACGCAGGTTTCTAGAGGAGGAGGCAGAGCAGCAGCCCCTTGCCTCCCCGCTCTTGCCCATGCTGACAGCGTCCCTGCGCTGGGAGACGGAGGCAAGGCGGCAGAGAGCGAGCAAGCGAGGGGCAGAGGGGCCGGGGAGCGGGGGCCGGGCGAGCCCCCCCGGGCCGGGCCGGGCCGCAGGCGCTGTCCCTTCAGCACCACCCGCCGCCCTGCCGGCCCCGAGAGCCGCCCCGGGGGTGGGGGTGAGAGCCGGCCCGGGGGTGGGGGTGAGAGCCGGCCCGGGGGGGTCAGAGCCGGCCGGGGGGGGGGGGGGGTGAGAGCCGGCCCGGGGGCGGGGGGTGAGAGCCGGCCCCGGGGTAGGGGGGTCAGAGCCGGCCCGGAGTGGGGGTGAGAGCCGGCCCGGGGGTGGGGAGGGGTCAGAGCCGGCCCCGGGGGGGTCAGAGCCGGCCCCGGGGTGGGGGGGGGGCTCAGAGCCGGACCGGGGGGGGGAAGACAGAGCCCGGCCCCGGGGAGCTCGGAGCCAGCTCCGGAGGGGGGGGTCAGAGCTGGCCCGGGGGGATCAGAGCTGGCCCCGGAGCGGGAGTCAGAGCCGGCCTGGGGAGCTCGGAGCCAGCCCCGGAGGGGGGGGGGGTCAGAGCCGGCCCCAGGCCCTCGCACCCCACCCCAGCCCCCTTTTCGCCACGCAGCGCCTTGCATGAGCTGCTGGGCTCTAACACACCCCTCTACTCCGTGGCTGCTACAGCTGCATATGTCAGGGATTTTTTTTATTATTTTTTTTTTTTTACTTATTCTCTCGGGTTTGTACCAAAATAAACCGCTCCAGCGGCTGGCGATGCGGAGGGAGGGTTGCCTTAGTCATTTCCGAAGGGCTTGTTTCGGCGGAGTACACCGAATGGCTCTGCGAGTCCGGCTGGGGCTGTGTACGTGGGAGGAGAGACATTTTTATCACAAAGGTAAGTGGTGTGGCACACAATAGGTTGAGCTTGGCTGTCTCCACCTGATACGTGTTATTAACACCGCTGATCTGGGTCCTTAAGGCTAATCCATATGCAATATTGCTCTGAACCAAACCCAATCACCAAGCTGTTTATTACTATGCATTATTCATTGATAGGCATCTTTGCACATGCATACATTAAATGTTAATTTAGAGGCATCTGTGTCCAAATGGTTACCAAGCACCTTCATAAGATTCAGGCAAAAAAAAACAGCAAAAGCAATAAATAAATAAATAATAAGAAAAATCTCAGAGCCGTCTCTCCATGCAAGCCACACCCAAATCAATGCATTTTTACTAAAAGGTGGGAAAAAAACCAAAACCAAGGTCACAGCCAAGTGAAGCCCTGTAATAAATGCACGGCACAGTGATAAAAGGCTCCAGACTAAAAGGAAAGAAATCAGCCTGCAGCTTGGCCCTGAAGGATGAAGATGATGTGCTCTGGTAACTAATGAAGGAAGGAGAAATCCAAAGCAGAGGCCCTCCAGGGGAAAAGCTCCACCTCCTTCCCCTTCTGGGACCGTAACCGTGGATCAGCCAGGGCTGTAGCCACACTGATCTCAGGTGCTTTGTTGGGGATTGGAGGCCAACATATGGTCTCTCAGGTACACTGAAGTCCTGTATTATTTAAGGTTTATAAATATTAATAGTCATAGCATTGCTGATCAGGCAGTCCACAGAAGCTGCCGAGAGTGCTGACAGAGGCTCCAGCAAACTGAAAGCCTTGAAGCGATTGTGTTGACACGTTCTGCCGTTTGCTGAAAGGTATGCAGTGGCTTTCACGGATAGCCTTAAATAAAGCTCCTTCATCACTTGGCACATCCGTGGAAGATGCTCAGATGGCCACGGACACAGGCCTCTGTGGAGGGATGGAAAAAGAACGATCTGCCAATAAGCTAGCCTAGAGGCTGTGAAATGACTGAGACAAGATTGAAATCCTGCAGACAAGACCACAACTTCCAAAGGTTTCAGACCTGATAAAGTTCTCTCCCAAAAGCTGAGGTTTCCTACCACACAGACCTGACTCTCTTTTCCAATAAATCCTCAAAACATGGACAACAATCACATATTGAACAGCCATCTCCACGTATTTCCCCGTTCCGCAGGCACTTGAGGACACACTCAGCAGTGTCTGCAGTTATTTTGTGTCCAGCTCCAGTTGTGCGCACGGGAAGTCTATCAAAGACACCCTACCACAGGCTGATCTGTTGAGTCTCTGATTGGCCTCACATATCAAATCAAAGATGATTTCAGTCGCCCACATGGAAACTCAGGCACTCCAAAAGAATCACTGAACTACTAAAAGGAATCCTCCTTTGACTGTATTCTCCTTTTTGGATATTTCATAGGGTGTTTGTGCAGTACTCTCTTATGTCTTTATGGCCCTTTTGTGGACACTGAAAAATACTGGGGTAATTTCAAAAGTTTTTATTCCAACCTGTGAAACTCAAGTATCAGATCTTGAGAAATGTCCAGTTGTAGCGAATTCTACTCATTCTTTTTGTTATACTTGAACAGAAACATTTTGATGCACCTACATGACTCCACAGCTTTATTCCTAGGATATTCCTTTTCCTACAGCAAGAGTGCTGTCATGAGTAAAGCTCAACGACCCAGTGCACTGGGAACTTAGACCCCCCAAAATCACTCTGACTTTGGGACCAGCCATGGAAACTTATTGTCCACGTGAGTCCCGTTGAGCCTCTATAATGTCTGACACTCAGGTCTTTTTTAAGATCCCAGAATTCCCAGCCAGATAGATGAGATTCCTTACCAACTTTGTTATCATAAAAAGAGCATAGGCCGATGCAACTTACATTTCAGTTTGAGTTTGTTTACAGCTAGTTAGCATGGCACAGCTTCTTAGTGGTAATATATTAAACCAGCAACTGGATACGCCCATGCTCTAAGCATGGAAATAACCAAATTTTGCTGAAAAATCACCAGATGCTGATAATCAATGTGTGCTTAATAATCCCATAGGGCGTCTATTTTCACTCTGAACCACATAAATTACTTTGAAAATGACACTGACCCTCATCTGAATTTCATAAACCCAGCATCAATAAGAAAAATTCCTCAGATAACAGCTCATACTTAGCCCTACTGACAACAAAGGTGGAGGAACGCTGAAGAGTGGCATAAACACAACCTGAGAAACGAATCAGGCCAGTTGGAGTTACACTGGTAGCCTTCAGTCTCCATGCAGCAGATTTCATATTCCGATCCTGTAATGAGTACTAATTGGTTCTTGCAATATCAGAGTGATGCAGGTATGCAGAGTAGAATAACTAACTTGAACACTTATTTGCAGATAAACTATTTAGCAATACATGAAAAATTAGTTAATTTTATCCGTTAATATTGTCCACACACCATATAATAAAAGGAACAAAAGAGGGAAACTGAGTGGAATCACATCAGATTTTCTTAACATCATAACACTCTGGACACTTCTGGGCAAGTGACTTCTAGTAGTAATATCTCAACACCGCAAAAAAGTAAAGTGATGAATAGAGAGCTTGCACGGCCGGCCTGAAACTGCAGGGGAAAGCGGTGGCAGAACTGGCTTAATTTAGGATTCTTTTATGCTCCTGCACAAAAGCCCTAAGTGCCATAAGTACTCACTACCTTAAGCGTTGCAGTACCACATGACAAAAGACAATCCCTGCCTGGGGATTTGCCCTGGCAAAGCAGAAAAAGGATCGCATGAAGGGCACGAGGATTTCACAAGGACCCTTTTGCAAAAAAATTTTACAATGATATAGAGGGGAAGATGTGAGCACAAAGATATGAAGGAGGCAGGCTCCTCGTCAAACAAGTGGAAAATTAGGTCTCTTTACTTACATACTAATACTCCCTCTGTGCTACAGTGCTCTGGTATCTGTGGCCTGCCTAGAAAAACTCAGGAGCATAGGACTCCTTCACTAACCTGCGTTGCATCAATGGCTCCAGTGATTTCTGATCTCCTACTCCATCTGGCCAAGACGTGCCAACTTACTTCTCAGGCATAAAATGACGAATGATGCTTTATCGTGTTTCATTGCCATAGTTACTTACACATGCAGGGTAAGGCTGAACAATCAAACTTGATTTGAATTAGAAACAATGCAATCTAAGCTCTATGTTGCTTTATTTGCCTGCCATCCTTAGGTGAGACAATTACTGCAAATCCAGAATTTTCTTCATTATTTAAAGATTAAGAACCCAGCCAGAAATTACAGCAGTATAGTCTGCCATTAAATTGCCATTATTAAAATAAATGACAGCAACTAGTTCCAAATCTGGGTCTCTTCCTATGGCAAATAATTAATCATTAATACTTCCAGTGGGTGCAAAATTTATCACGCGAGGCAGGATCCCATTGAAATTTGGATATTTGCAAAAGCAGAACTCCAGAAAACTACATTCTCCAGTGAAAATGAGCAAAGAAAGAGACCAGTATGAGCCACCATGCCATCTTAAGGTGTGACTTACAGAACTCTAGCCTGGGCCCTCCGTAGGACAGGGCCCCTAAGATCTAGCCAGGGCCAGGGTTTTCATGGCAACCAGATATCTGGCAGATAATCATGAACATAACAAGCCTCTCTGCACAGGGGAGATTTACCTGTCCCTGGCTGCAGAGGTACCCTGCTCAATGCCTCCAACATCTGAACAACAGCCCTAAGGAGCACTGGTCAAAACCTTACCAGAGAAATGAATCCATACAAATGACTTAGGTGTATGTGCCAAAGCATGGGCTTATGCTAGCTGAAGCACAGCTGACATTCACATTCAGGACCAAATTCAAGTGAAAAAGTAGACATTTTTAAGTCAATGGCAGTCCTTCAGTTAAGTTTCATTGGGTCACAATTTAAGAATACAGTTTTGCCCTCAGAATTAAATCAAGTTGATATCGTGTTTTCAGCTGGGTCCACTGAGAGGAGACTCCACGGTGAAGTTAGCTAATTGCTTTTACTGAACGTAGAGGAAAATCTTTATGATGCCTGGGAGCATGGGGCTAAAAGCAGAGATCAAATGACCACTCTTATATACGCTAGCAAGTGATTTTCAAAGAGAAGCTGAACAAAGCTTGAATATACATCCACAACCAAATTCCAAGGGTGCTCAGAGCAAGGACTTGATAGCCTGTGCTGACCTCTGCAAGCGCCATTGCTTACAAAATTATGCAGCCCTCAAAAATACCAACTTGTTGCACATGCCACTGCAATAGTCTGTGACTTTCCTTGCTGACCACAAGCTGGGAAAGCCATCGTTCCTCTCTCTAGTTGTTGCCTTACCTATTGCTGATCCCTGCCTCTGACCCTGTGATTTTCATTTCCTAAGGTGCAGGCTCAGTATCAAGAGGTGGCAGCGAATAACTGTGTTTCTAGAATATTCCTTGAACATTAAGAATCAAACCAAATCCTAAAATGCTTCATTGGCTTGGAATTGTTCTGGCATAGCACAAAACCTGAAAGACCAAGTTGTCTACAGAGAAATCATTAACCAGCTTCCCTTCGGGATATGATAATTGCTGGAGTGGCTGACAGCTTTTCTTGGCCTTGAGCACTCAAAGACAAGACACATTATTTCAGAAACATTAAGGACCAGAAGAAAGTCTTTTGATAAATGAGTAAAGTCCATTCAAATGCTGAAACAAAGCTCATTTATTTCCGTGGTCCTTTTTATTTCTGCTTATCCTATGCCTCTCTCTTCCTTTATGGTTTTGTCCTCAGCAACCTCAACTAATGTAAACCAGCCCTGGTGAATTTCTGCCAATCAAGGTTTGTTGCCAGTGGGTTTTAGTCCATGAAAACAGATGGTTTGAAAGCCACATTGTGCCACTGTGCCCACAGCCAATAGTACAAATATTTAGTCAATTAGAAGGGGATTTTCCAAAGGCACAAATGGAAATCAGGCACACAACTCCCATTGACTTCCAGAGGGAGTGGAGAGCCTCACTGCCTTCAAAATCTCTTCTTACTAATTCAGTCTTTATAAAATAAATGCATGTGAAAGGTACCAGCCTGCTCTGAAAAGAGACATTTTTCAGCTATTCTCCGGATGATAATCATGGATAGAAGCAATAGGAATGTCTCTGAAGTGTTCAGTATTTAAGACAAAAGTTCCAGCAAAACTGCTGATTTCATTAAGGTCCGTAAATGTCCTGCGACATTTCGAAGCCTTGCAATAGGTTGTGTGGATTGATTATAGCTGAGGATTGAGGTATGCTTCTTCCAGACAGTGTCATTAAGAGAACTCACCCGCCTAACCACAAAAAAGTATCATTAAATATTAACATTTCCTCTGAACACCTCTCTAAGAATATGAGAGCTACTGGCTTACCACCATTAAAATCTGTATGGAACTGGGACTCAACAGGAAATAGCTATTGATTTGTGGACTGGAAATTATTTAAAATTTTGCCAGCGTTTTGCCAGGAAAAGGACCCAAAATGGGCAATGACAATCTTTACTATTGCAGCATGGCTTAAAATAGAGACCTTCCAAGTCAGGGAGCTCCGGTCAAAAAGCGAAGAAGAGTGGGTGAATATTACTGTTTATGTCCTGTCACCGGGATCTCTTAGACTGCTCTCTCTCTCTCCAGATAAGATCTTTCCATTGCAAGCATGCCAGAGCTGTGATCCACATCGCTTCACACACCTTCTAAGCACTACGTTAATAAATAATGATGGCAACAACAATAGTAAGGGTCATAAAGCATATCATGCTCTATGAATGATTCACTCATTTGACTTTGAGTGTTACAGCTCTCTGGTTTCCTTTAAGACAGGACACAATAGCACTAAAAATAAAAGTCAGCAGTAATCTCGACATGAGAAGTATCCCAGATTCACAATTAACACATACTACTTGGCTTAACGTGCTGCTATTACATTGAAGATGCAGTCCAGCTTCACCTTCCCTTTCAACTGCCCTAGAATTGCTCTCTCCTGACCCTGCTATTTCATAGCAATTCCTGTAGCACTTCCCACTAAGTGGAACTGCCTCCCCATTATTGGAATGGAAACACTTAACTCTACAGAATATCCTGGGGCACCATCTGCTGTGTCGCACTCGTAAGATAGGATGATGGGCCACAATACAGGATGGTGGGCTCAGAGAAGGCTTCCTTGGACACTGGAACCGGTTTTCTGCACTCACAGGCAGCAATGTAATCAACACTTGGATCATAGAATCATAGGATCATAGGATCAGAACTGTGCTTTGAATATTCATTACACATGCGTGCACACACGCACATCCCACGAGCACAGACATGTTTCCCCTATCCCTTAGCTGAGACTCAATCACTGCAGAGATCTGAGCTACACAAGTTAAAAGAAAAGAGAGGGAGGGCACATCCAGGGTCCAGGTAAAGAAGGGATGCTGGATGAAAACGCCCAGGTGAGTTCAGAAGATGTTACTTATGCTGATGGTTCTGTTTACCAACATCAATGGATGAAAGCTCTGCCGGCTCATAGCACAAAAGCATCTCACCCCTCTGTGTTTGGTGATGGCTTTAGAGCCTATTTTAAACACATCACACCAGTCTGCACAGGTAGGCATTTAGGATACAGCTCTGAATACACTGCTAATCATGTTTACACACACGCAGTGACTTACTTGGTGAACCCAAGGAGAGAGAAAGGGAAGTCTATTGATAAAGGTAAATAGACTATCATGCTTTATTCTGCAATAAAAATGCCAACCAGAGACAATAATACAGAAGAGAGAATCACTACACCGGAAAGCTAATGAACATTATGGCTAAGCTGGGCCATCGTACCTGGTTGATACCATTTCCAACTGCAAAAACAAGGAATAACCCTACTGAAGCAAACAGATTTCCAAGTAATGCAACACTTTCAAGGGAAACAGATAGCACTAAAGCTTCCCAATATGCTCCATATTACTATTGCAGGATGTCATGTGCTATATAATATTATAAACATACACAAAAGACGCAGTCTTTTCCAAAGGTCTCAAGCAAAGGTTTTCTTGATGACCAGTGTTTCCAGCGACATGCTGAACCGGGATTTGGTTCAATGGCAGAAAGAAGAATGTGAAGGACAAATAGTTAAACAAAAATCTCATGCTGGAAATTCCAAAGCAAAAATCAAGTCAAGTCATCAAACCCCACAATTTGGAAAGCAAGAAAGAGAAAAACTTCACTTTTCTTCCTTGTTTTTACAAAGGTTTCTCTTCTCTCTAAGTAGGATGTCTGGGAGAACCAATGCTAACTGTTAAGATGCATTAGTGTTGCTGAATTTAAAAGTTAAGCTAAGAAGAAAAAGCTTCAAGCAGAAACCTGCACTGGGCTGTCTCTGTACTGCTCAGTTTCTTCATTTTGCTGACACAGCTTGAAAACCTCACCAGGCCATACTGCCCAGCAGGAGAGAGTTCAGTCACTTCTGAAGACGCCTTCAGCTAAGCACTCATACGAGGCACCGAAAATCATTTGTCATTTTTGAAAATCTCATCTCATTACATTTTAAATAGACAGGACAGACAAAGGCAGCATTATTAGCCTCACTGTACACATGGGAAATGAGGCATAGAAATTCAAATGACCCACCTAAAACCGCAGCAGCAGCCTGTCACATGGAGCAATAGCAAGACACTGGTCCAGGCTCTTGTTTGTCTGTAGTCAGCCCTGTTTGGGGATCCTCCTAGCCACCACCACTGCTCTGTTCACTCTGCCTCCATAGTTTTCAGCCTTTCTTTCTAGGCAGGGGCAGGAGCAGGCAAAAGCCAGGAATAACAGTAGTAGTAAGAAAGAAGCAATGCAAAAACCAGACCTCTTTGTGCTGCTCTGTAGAACCCATTAAGTCTGGGTGCATTGCAGTTGCTGCTAACATGAACCAACGTCCTCATGTTGCGCTTATTAAATAAATCTAATCTTATTAAACTGCATTACAAGCTTTTATTTCATAAATCTGTGTGCCTCCCAGATCACCCCGAGAATTAACTCCTGAGTGGACTATGCCTTTCCTCCCCATAGCTTGCAGAAGGCACTCCTGACAAAACCATCATCCCTGCCGATTGCATAGCTCCCAAGGACCAGAACAGGCTCAGAGCGCTTTGCATGCATTACAGGCCAAAGCCCTAGATGCAGCTCGTTGCTTTGCAGCTGCGACTGTCAGGATGGGAAACCCCAGCAAGCAGCAACGGGTTCCCTTGAATTAGGGAGGGAGGTGACAGCATGGAGGGTGCTCCAGTGAGGGGATGGGAGAGGCCCTTTGCATCTTGCTGCCATCTGTAGCATACTAATCAGAGGGCTGCCAGCTGCTGCTTTTGAAAGGAACAGAAATGTGTCACCAGCACATGGAGACCCTCTGCCAGGGTATCCCTGCACAGCCAGAGACATATGCCAGTGTCGCACCCCGCTTTCCCTGGGCAGGATGAGGAGTGACAGACAGGGCGGTTGTTTCCCCCACCAGTGAAATGCATACTCTCTTTTAAACAGTAAGGGAGGATGGGAGCATCTAAGAAGCTGCTTTAACATCCACATAAATTTGATTCTGGTGTTTCAAAAAAAGTACAAGTTGCATACCCTCCAATATGGGCTGTATATATGGAAATACTTGTTTAAAATCATCCAAAGAGCCTGTTGTAATTCAGTGAAAATGCAGGGTATTGCTAACTCTTCCAGAAGAGCAGTACCAAGAGTTCAGGCTCTGTGTTACACTCTCTGCAAAACAGCCTTTCCTCCCCCTTGTATGCTGGGATTTTGTTTTAATGATCTGAGGTCAACATGAAACAATTTGTTAAACAAACTTCAGTGAATCAAAATGTAAAATTTCAGACTGACCTGCCTTCCATCTCATATGAAACATCTCATTTGGGGGCTAAACAGGTTTTTTTTAAGCTTGAGTTGTACTTTTCATAGGATCAAAGGAAATGTTTGCATAGAAAGACATTCTGACTTCAAAATGAAGAACTGCAGTTTTTCAAGAACCAGCATGAATATGTTAACCCTTTAAAGAGAAAAAAGGAAATGAATTCTCTCTCAAACAATTTGATGAAGTGTTCAAATCTATTTTAAGCATGGCTCAATAGATAGATTTGATACTCACTTCACATATTTGGATAAAGAATATTCACAAAGGCCTCACACTGTAACCACTACAAATCTCTAGCATGGAAAACGCCCAGGCCCAAGAAAGTTTAGCTGAGCTAACATTTGGAAGACACGCAGAGACAGGGAATGCCCCAGGGATCCCAGCATTGCCAACACTGCCCCGCTGCAAGTGTAAGAACATTTCCAAACAACGAGCGTGGCTTCAGTATCTGACAGCAGTGCTCTAAGGAAGACACGCGCTACTCTTCAGCAGCTTCAGCACTGAAACTGAGATGCAAAAGAAAATGGATCACACCTACATCTCCTGACTGATCCAAGCATCTCCTTGCAAACAGCCAGCCCAGATCCAGAAACATGCGATGGCCTCAGCAGTACTGGTAGAGCAATTCTCCCACTGAGATTTATGCTACAATTAAGGTGTTTTGCAGAATTCAGTGCTCCATACTTTGAAGTCTGAGCCCCAGAATATGGCAGAATTCTCCCCAGCTTCAATAGAGCCCAATTAGCTTTTAATCTAGAGCAGTTTTTCCAGTCTTACAGAGGAAAAACAAACAAACAATCTCCCTCAAATTACTCCCCATTTTCTTTCCCAAACAGAAGCCAACAAATTAGCATAACAGTGGGAAAAATGCATTGGCTGCTCCACAATTTCCTGTTTGCTTTGCTAATGTGTGCAAATGTAAGAGTTAGTTAGGCAGAGGACTCTAATCTGCAAGGCTTCTTTGGCTAGGTATGCAGTGAAATAAATACACATACCTGAGTGAGTCTTTACAAGCAAACCATCCTACTTTAGCACGCTTACTTCTCTGTTCTACACTGCATACCAAAACCTGTCAAGAGAAGCAGCATCGTCAGTTGTCTGCTATACCGGAGGGGGAGTGAAAACTGAGGCTCTGCGACTGACTCACTTTGTGACCTTCGGCATGTCACTGCATTCACCTGTGCCTACTAAGTGGCAATAAAAAACTGGCTGGATGGCCGAGCCCAGAGAGTGGTGGTGAATGGAGTTAAATCCAGTTGGCAGCCGGTCACGAGTGGTGTTCCCCAGGGCTCAGTGTTGGGGCCAGTCCTGTTCAATATCTTTATCGACGATCTGGATGAGGGGATTGAGTTCACCCTCAGTAAGTTTGCAGATGACACCAAGTTGGGTGGGAGTGTCGATCTGCTGGAGGGTAGGAAGGCCCTGCAGAGGGACCTGGCCAGGCTGGATTGTTGGGCTGGGGCCAACTGTATGAGGTTCAACAAGGCCAAGTGCCGGGTCCTGCACTTCAGTCACAACAACCCCAGGCAACGCTACCGGCTTGGGGAGGAGTGGCTGGAAAGCAGCCTGGCTGAAAAGGACCTGGGGGTGATGGTTGACAGCCGTCTAAACATGAGCCGGCAGTGTGCCCAGGTGGCCAAGAGGGCAATGGCATCCTGGCTTGTATCAGGAATGGTGTGGCCAGCAGGACCAGGGAGGTGATGGTGCCCCTGTATTCGGCACTGGTGAGGCCGCACCTCGAGTACTGTGTTCACTTTTCGGCCCCTCACTTCAAGAAGGACATCGAGGTGCTGGAGCGTGTCCAGAGAAGGGCAACGAGGTTGGTGAAGGGTCTAGAGACCAAGTCTTGTGAGGAGCGGCTGAGGGAGCTGGGGGTGTTTAGTGTGGAGAAGAGGAGGCTGAGGGGAGACCTTATTGCTCTCTACAACTGCCTGAAAGGAGGCTGTAGCGAGGTGGGGGTTGGTCTCTTCTCCCAAGTAACAAGTGCTAGGACAAGAGGAAATGGCCTCAGGTTTCAGCAGGGGAGGTTTAGGCTGGATATTAGGAAAAACTTCTTCATCAAAAGGGTAGTCAGGCCCTGGCACAGGCTGCCCAGGGCAGGGGCTGAGTCCCCATCCCTGGAGGTATTTAAGAGACGGGCAGATGTGGTGCTTAGGGACATGGTTTAGCAGTGGACTTGCTAGTGGTAGGTTAATGGTTGGACCTGATGATCTCAAAGGTCTTTTCCAACCCAAACGATTCTACGATTCTAATACTAATTATCCACAAAGATGATAGATTCATTAATTCTTTAGTGAATAGCAAATTATTTCAGATGTGGGGATTAAAGAACAAAAAACTACAGTAACAAAATGAAATTACTCAAGAGGTCTACTGCATTATAAGGTAATTAATCAGCATCTCAAAAATCAGGTTTGAGAAATTTTAGTGTTAAGGTAAGCAGTTATTTTCTAGTAAGAACCTGTGCATGACTTAACACAAACAGTATACACATCATCTGAAAGTCCAGTCAGTTCGGAGGAGCAGGATTTTCAAGCACATCATTTTTCAAAGGATCTCTTTCAATTCAAGGTAGGACAGATTCTGTGAGCCTAAAATATACTCACACCCTAGAACTTTAACAAGCAGCAGCAGCAAAATTCAAGTTAAGGCAAATCTTGAAAAATGCTTCAACAGCACCTTGGGCAGCATGGGGGAATAAATTTTTTGGTCATGCAGAAATGATGCTTTAACTGAGGATAAATTGCAGGGTGCTGGGAGGAAATGGTTACCACTGTATCTAGGAACAGTAAGTTGGAAATTGGGTTTGATTCCTGTACAAGAACACAAGGAACTCTGTCTCTGGAAACCCATCTCCTCATTGGAGATAATGATTCAATCTCTCTCTCACCTGTGACTCTCTCTCCTCCATCATCCTTTTTTTTTTTGGTAGCTACCCATATATTTATAGCCTCTAGCACTAGGTCATTTTCAAGGTCACGTCATTTCAGCACTGTTCTAAAGAAAAATTGTTAATGTGCCAGCATCCCCAAATTCCTGAGCTCTTTCCCCGGTTCTGATGTTCGTTCTTTTGACCTGAGCAAGCCACTTCCCTTCTGTGGGATCCATCTACACATTTGTTAAATGGCAGCGATGATATTGACCTGCTGCTCACAACTGGTTAAAGAATAGATTCACCCGTGCTTTATGCTGTTTTCCATGGTAGCAGCAAGTCCCAGAGGGAGAGCCTGCTGGCAGAAGGAAAAGAGCTGCATTGTGTCTGGAGAGGGGATGCCTGGATCGTGATAAACGAAGACAAAGTCAGCCTTCAGAGCCCAGCACTCGTAGCTGCTGAACCCCACTGGCTCTTGTTCATCTCACAAAAACACCGCTATAAACTGCCACCTCCCAAAAATGCCCAGCACTCCCTCCTCCAAAGATCCAGACCTTTGCCTGTATAAAGCTGCTTGCTCCAAATTTCTCCTCTTTGTGTACAATGGACATATGGCGTGTTGTTGAATGCAGAGACAAAAGGAAGAAAACACAGGCTCACAAAGGAACCCCCAGCTAAAAAGCACCATCCATTCATGGGTTAAAAACGAAAGCAAGCCTTGAGGATGTCTGAAACAGCAGGGTATCAGCTGGAGCCTGCATGGAGGCTTTTCCCATTGCCATTCATAACAAAATCAGGAGGCAGAAAGTTACTATAGCAATGGCAACAGAATGCAGAACGGGTGCTCTTCGGAGGGCAGGAAGAGCTCTTAAAGAAATGCAGGGGTCTGTTTCTCGTCATCCTTCGGGGCTGCCAAACACAGATCAGCTCCAGTTTGCCAATACACCCCCCTCTCTGTATAATGCTTCTTGTAGATCACTGAATTTTAGCTTCAACAGCTTAAGCAACGCTGAAATGAGGCCCAGCTGAAGACAAAAGACAACCATCCACCCACTTACGCTCCAGGTGCTGAAAGCAGCCAAAAGTAACCCATGGCTGCACAATAAAAAGCCTGGGCTCACTTTATATGACGAAAAGCACTGGGCAGTAAAAACATCTGTGGCTACAGACCCCTCCACTACTGCCTTTGTTCAGACAGTGGATCACACATTATAGCTTTGGAACAGATTTGCCCACTTGCACCACGTTAAAGTTTTGCTGGTGGATGGACGTGATCACGCTGGCCAGCACCGTGACAAGTGCATTGCAAGGGATTCTGCAGCACAGATGTTCAGAACCAGATTCAAACCTTGCCATAAGTTTACCTGCAGAGCTGGACTCAGTGACTGACTGAGCCCCTACAACAGGATTCAACACAAGTAAGGCTTAAGCAGCGCACGAGTCCTGGATGTGGCTCATCTGAAATGAATACAGTGTTGTTGGTTCAGCTCCAGGGATTAAAGTTTCCATACGTGCCGAGGCAAAACTAAGCTCATCTCTTAGCAGATCCAATTGTCCGGACACAAACGCAGAAAAGCCCTGGGGGATACTGGACCAGAAGGACTGACTGGGACAGAGACCAGCCCCCTGCAACTGCAAGCAGCCCCGCAACACAGGTCTGGTTCAGATGCATCCATACAAGACCCTCTCCCTACACCACAGATCATTTTCTAAAAGGCTAAAATCGCAACTTAAATATTGACCAGGAGAGATGCAGGGCATGTTCAAGGGCTATTAAGTGAAAATAAAGAGACTATCAGCCAAAGAACATTACATTATGGATGTAAATTAAAGCAGCCATAATACCTGTTAACCCCCGGGTCTTTTAACAGATGATGGGAGCACAAAAGTGGCTTAAAGCAGTCACTTGTGTCTCCCTCCCATTTATCCCCATGTCAAATCGAGCAATTAAAATCAGACTTGTAGGAATTTTCCCATTCAGTGAAAGCGTTGGGCTACATTTGCACCCTTTATTACAACAGTTGCAGTCTGAGTTCTGCCACAGATCTACAGTGTAAAAAAAGAGCTGACTGCGGCCATTTCTACATAAAAACTTTTCCTTGCAATCTATATTTTAATTTCTTTATTAGCAGTACCACCCTCTTTAACCATTCGCAAGGCAATGATCAAACCAGCAGTGAACATTGGTCCCCACGTGGTGCCTGCTTTAATTTAGTCAGCTAGATGGCAGGCACTTCTGATTGCCTGACGGCTTTGTTTGCCTAATAGATCTTACCTTGTCTTCTCTAATTTTTAATGCTGACCAGTTCTCCGCACAAAATGGGGGTCTGCAGCAAGCACTTATTTCAAAAGAGGCCTCGTTGCCTTGGTTACCAATCATCAAGCCTAGGCCTTTGCAAGCTCTGTCGAAATCTACCTTTGCCTTGGTTTTGTCCTGTTTTTCATACTACCGAAGAGATTTCTGCTCTCAGGCAGCGCAGCAGAAAGCTGGACTTAAATGAATAAATGAAATAAATAACAAACCTGAGGGAAATGCCCTCTGATGTGCATCATTCATGAGGTCTTGTATAAATCACAAGGTCAGTGAGAAATAACAAAAACAGCAGCAGAAGACACACCGCTATATTAGTTTAGCCACAAAGACTATGCAAGTAGGCTTCACAGCAAAATACGCTCAGCCTACATCCCGAGGAGCTGGCACTCTCTCTGCTGTCAATTAACAGCGGCGGCGAGACAGAACTGAAACTGGGACATCACTGGTGCTGCATGTGCCGAAAGCCCTCGGCAGTCCCTGCCACACAAAGCCCAAATCTTCATAGTCCAACGTAGGCAAGGGAGGGAAGAAATCCCGTTATGCCCATTTTACAGAGGAAGAATGGAAGCTCAGAGGCAGGATTTCTAAAGAGCGCAGCAGATGGGTTTGCAAAGGGAAGGACAAAGGCAAGAAGGGACAAGGCTGTAGCCACCACTTAAGAGATCCGTAGCAGGGGCACATATTCGGTCACTTCATACAGCCTGTATCCCTCACTTGAGCCCGTTTTGAAACCACATCTGCTCAGTCCTCACCCGGCACCAGATCCACAAGATCAGCCTCCCCGTCTGTGAGTAGCCTCCTCTTCCTCAACAGGTAACTGCTGGCACATGAGTTCTGTTCTGTCCAGAGGAGCCGACTTTAGGCCTATGCATTATTTCAACCTACTCAAAAAGGCGCGTAAGGCAGATTTGAAGGCTACACACAGGTCCTAGACAAGGGGCGGGGACGCATATTTGGCGTATGCACTCAAACCAGCTTGGATTAAGAGTGCTGAACGCTCATCAATACAGCACAGACCAAAATTTACACAGAGAGATTCATCAGTGGCTGCTTTTGATAAACAGATACATCAAAAAAAACTTTGATGTGTCAGTGGATAAATCTAAAGAAGAAAATGAAGCCAAATCCAATGAAAACAATGCTTACTGTTAACTGTTCTCCTGCTCCTAGAAACTAGCTATTTTCTGTATCCACTATTACACAGTTAAAAATAACATCTGATTTTATTTTTTAGCACTGGCTGGGAGAATTGATTCAGAGCCCACTAAAATGTTAATACATACTGAGAAACGTCTCTGCATTCTTCTGCGTAGAGAGCAAGTGAGACTCGGTTAATCCCATTTTTGGAAAGTACAGGCCACATTCTTAGCAGTGTAAATCAATGTGACTCCATTAAACAACCATTCCTATCTATGTTTATGGTATTTCAAATTGTCACATCAAGTGCCAATTATCTAAGAACATGAAATAAATAAGATATCATGCAGCTCTCATGCTCCACCTATATTGAATTGAAAAGGCCACCTCTAACTCTTCACCATCTCTTTCAGTGTTGCAAGCTTAATTAGATCCTCCAGACAGAAACAATCCACTCTACACACAGGACTGCCAGAAAGGAGAAAGAAAAAGGACAAGGAATTTTAATTGCACTGTAATCCTTTCAGCTAGGTTTCTTGCAAACACTACATTTCAGGGACCTAACAGACTAGAACTAAAAACAAAATTCACTATGAACCTTTAAAAAGAAAACACACTAAAATAAATGTGATCTGCGAGATCCATAGACTGTATTCATCTCCAGGCAGTTGGCCATGCTGTAGTTTAATGTAAGGAAGTAATATAAATTAAAGCATTTGTCACTCCTAACTGAATGGAAAAAAGGAAACGGCCAATTTGTCAGCTGACTTTGCCTTCATTGTAATTGCTGTATCCATCTTTCCCGCTTCTCTGAACCTCACCACCACAGGCCGTAGTCCAAGCTGTCAGCAGTTCTCACACGATTCTTCGGATTGTCGCTGAGAAAATGTTTCATTCTATAGTTCATATATCTCGATGAGAGCCCTATAAATAGACACTATTTTCTACCCTTGTTACTGTGCTGTATCCATCACCATAACAGCAAAATTGCCTTTCAGCACTGCATTAAGTCAATGGTTCTCCAACTACAAAGCACTAATGTCTATGAGGCCATGGTAAATGGTCCACTGAGCCATACTGCACACTCAAATAAACTACGTTTTCATTATGAGTTCCATTATGATAACAAAAGCAGTCCCAATCTCCACAAAATATTCAAGGTTGACAACAGACTGCCAACTCAATTACCCAATACAGCCAAAGATTTGCCGAGAGGACTTAAGATCCAGCTCCCATTTTGGTTTGTGGGGGCATCAAGCAGTGCTCTGTTGTACGCTAAAAAGAGTTGGGAGGATGGGTATTGGTGTGGCTTTCTTAGGGAGTTGACTCTGGTGTTATCTGCCACCCAGACCCTGTCAGAACCTCCAACCCAAACTGAGTTCGGCAGCACTTTATTCCAAGCCAGGCAGGGATTACGGACTCGTTTGCTACATTCACCCAAACAACTAACCTGCTCCTTCACATGGGGCATACAGGCTAAATCACGCAGCTGCTGAGAGCGATTCTGAGCTCTTCCCACAGCTCTCCTCGCACGTACACAGCTGCTTTCCTTTCACTACAGTTTTAAAGCAAAGTTTACAAGAAGCTTTTCATTTTGACCATAGAGCTGTCAAAGCAAAAGTCCCAATAACTTCCAAAGATAGGGTCCCGAGAGGCCTTCTGCCAGACGTACAGTACTAGGTGGAGCGGTTTAGCTGTGCTGCTCTTCCAGGTTGCAGGACGTGATGATTTGGGACTTCAAAGGGGTTTTGTGTAGACGTGAGGGTGTTTTGCAACCCGTGTGAAAATCAGATTGCATGTGCTCGTTGTGCTTGTCCCTGATTGCCCTAGTTAATGAGTTTTTAGTGCACTGAACCCTACTTAATACATTGCTTAATAAAGTGAGAGTAATTAATCAATTATCCAAAGGGCCCAGCTTATGATCATTCTTACGCACTTATCACACTAGCCAGAGTCCTTTCCCCCCCGCTCTCCTCAGCATCACAAATCGCCCCTTTTTGATGACTGGCCCCCAGGCACAATGAGGGACCTCTCTTCCCCAGGACAGTTGCAGGCCGGGTGGTATAACACGGCTGCTGGCCACGCTTTGTTCCCACTGTGTGATCTTCTTTACCAAAACTGAACTCTGCTGAGCTGTCCGCGCTACTACCAGTTTGATATTAACATTTTAATTGCAATTGCTTGTATTCTAGTTGTGAAGTGCAAACCCATTGCACTGGGTGCTAGACAGTCCCTACAGTCAGACTGAGCCTGCTCCAAACTCTTCATGACCTAAAACTATCATTTGCTTCAATACACAAAATTGCCATTGCTGACAGAGCTCCAGAAGTTTTTGCTGTTTCTACTTGGCTCTTTCTTCAGACTAGCTCCTACTGCTATGCTGACCTTGATGGCCGCCAAGTCTCTCCTCCTACTTTAGCCCATTGAAGCTTCTGACCTTCTTGCATGTTCCCTCTTTAACTCCAGTTGCCCCTCTCTCCCCCTTGGCATCACAAGAGTAAAACACTTGGAAGTCATCCTGAAAGAGGAACTACTGTAAATGGCCAGACTTTGCTATTTAACCCCCAGAGCTGAGAAAAAGAAATGTCTTCCTTTATCTTAGAACTAACAAAATGAACTAGGGCTCCTATAGGAGCCCTGTTTCCTCCTGTTTTCTGTGAGGAAAACAGAATTTCTTCCATCTTAGTGACAAATGTTGTTTCACTTCGGCAGGGGGGAGAAATCCTAAGCAACCCTTCGAAATCACCTAAGGCCTTTACACTCTTCGCAACATATTTCCAAAACACTCTGGGGGTCACTATTCTTTACTGAGCTCCACAGTGAACGGCTCCAGGCCACATCGGATTTGCCTGGTATCTTTCTGGATGTAGCAAACATGCAGGTTTCTTTTCTTGCCAGAGGACAAGACAACACCTGCGTGGCCATCTAACCTTAAAACTCAGGGGGCAGGAGGGGAGTAAGCCTTGGATAAAGAAACAGAAAGGACTTAAATATCAGACTTCCACTGAAAAAAAGCCCCCCTAATTTAGGCAAAGATCATCACAGAACTTCAGACCATTATATTTCATTCAGCTCTGCCTGGATATGTCTGAATACATCAGGGTCAGGCCCTGCCAGAACAATTCATCCAGTCTGTGACTCATTCTGTACTGCCCTCCTTCCCTTTGCTCACTCAGACACAGGCAAAGGAGAGGCTCTCAGCTGGACAAGTCCTTCTTTCAGCTCATCCCTGTCATATGAGAGGCATTGAAACCTGCAGTTCTCGATAATTCCATGGGGTTCTGTGTAGAGTTGAACAAAAAAATCCTTCACCCCTGAATTAACACATAAGCACGAATAAATTCAACAAGAGCGCAGTACCAGACACAAGTCTGATCAAGGAGCGCATAGCAGAACGAGCGAGCTAGTGCAAACAGACCCGCATACCACAATGGGTGGATCTACGGTGACACTTGGGAAATATTGGGTCTGACAGCCAGGCTGCAGCGCTGGAGGGCAGCAACTTCCTGCCATGGTGTTTGTTTTTCTTGTGATTTCTGAATCAGGAAAGTCAGGCAGCTGATCCTAGAAGTAACAGCTGGGAGCAGCCCAACACTCAACACCATTGTCATGAACAGCTCTTCTGAAGATCCTGATGTTAAAGGGAGGGTGCAGAATAGAAACCCACTGGCCAGACGCCCATCCCGACATGAAAAACCCTAAAGTGTTTACAGCAAGGATTTCAAAAGTGCTTAGCAATTAAGATTCCCAACTTGAGACATCTTACAGAGGCCTAGACTATTAGTGTGCCTGCCTCCAGCAAACTGTGCATCAAATTTCCTGGCACATGGGAACAGAGAGATGTTCCATGGCAAGGAAATAGAGATGAGAATCAGGGAAGGAAGAAGGTATTGCATTTTTCTTTTCATTTATTTATTTCCCCCTTCATTTGTCAGAGACCCTGAAAGAGGCAGGGGGAGGCCACTGAACAGGGGCCTCAGCTGCAGGGAGCTTTAAAGCCCTGGAGACAACCTTAAATGGAGGTGAGAGCCTGTATTGCTTTGCCAGTACAGAAAGCAGAGAGAAGCATGTGTGCTAGCAATGCACATAGCCTCGTTTTACAACAGCCCTCTGAAAGAGTTTAGCTTTTCAGTAAACCCAAGGTGCCCTAAAATTACTACCTATGGCACAACAGGCTGTAATCTATGGGAATCTATCTATAGTTTTACCTATAAAGTTCTTAGAAAACTACCTTTCTGAATCAGAGCTATTTTAGTAGTCAGCCAGTGAAAGAACAGCCTACAGCAAGATCAGGGCATTAATTGACACAGAATAGTTACGTGATGCTGTTCAGGCTGGGGCTGTTTGCAAGCATCTGTGAAAGCACACAGACGAAAAGCTGCTTATTGCTTAAATCTAAGGAACTCTATGTCCCTCTCGGAAGGGACAGAACAATGCAGGTGCTTGGAGCGACGGGGGTGGGAGGATAAATACAGCTGCAACTCAGGGAAGACAACAGGGATTTCTTTTGCAATACAAACACGTTGCTTGATTGCTACCTGGCCAAGCAAAAAGAAAGGGAGGGCAGTGGCAATACATGTCACCGTATTTAAATGGTTACCAAGAAACTGGCTGAAGGGAAGAAAACAAAGGCTCCCCAGTGGACTGGCAAGCAGAACAGAAACTCAGCTGCATTCGTACTGTGGTTTTACCAGCCATTACCTGCACCGAGACACCAGCCGCTTCCTAGCTGCTAGCCCTCCCTCTGCAGACTGCTTTGTGAACCTGCTCGGATCCAATTCATCTGACAACCTGGACAATTTCTAAAGAAAGCCTACCTTCGCTTATGCCTGCAATTAGGCTGGCCATTGCTTTCTCATCAGATTAATCCAAAATTATGCATCCACCAGTACTCTGTGAGAGACTACAGCTCAGCATAGGGACAGCTGTTAGAAGCTTTATACTTAACTTGTGTATAAAAGGCCTTACAACAATTTGTGTTATCCCACCCTGATATGTTTAGAGGAAAAATACACACAGATAGAAAAAATACGACCTAACAAGTAAAACATAAGGCTGTCCAGGCTGCTGTGATTAAATGCTTTACAGAAGCACCTTTAGGCTAAATCCTATTCCTTATTTCCCTGTCTGATCCTAATACTACAAATGTGTATCACACCTTCTTCTTTACTCATATGACCAAATAGATACAGATTTTACTGATTTTATTCCCCTTAATCTTGGGCCAAATCTCCTTGTACTTATCCTCAAAGTGAAACACAATGTAATTTATGCATCGAGTGAAACTTTTTCTTTTATCTCAAAGAAGTATCCCCCCACTCAAGGGGGGGGGGGAAGACTGCAGACTTCCTTTTAACCATTCAAAATAGTAACAGTAAAGTATCTTTACAGTTGTGAGAAAATACGGTGTCAGTTTTACCTAGGTTATAGGTAACTGGTTTTTTTAAACCTTTCAGAATTATAATCTGCTCTAGCCAAAAGCCAGATGTTGGCTTTCCTTCAGATGTTACACAGGACCAACACACACAAAGGTCACATGACAAAGAATCAGTGTCCATTGATTTAATTTTAAAAAATAAAAATCAAGTGTGGTTTTCTAGGGAAGTTGTTGCTTTCCCAGGAAGGGTAGGTTGCTGGAGTTCGTGGTTAATCAAGCTGCTGAAAGGTTAATTATCTCTCAGAATACACATGGGGGGGGGAAGAAATCATTGTGAGGCACCGAGTTGCTAGGGAGTAGAGGTTTCGGGAACAAAAGGCAAACAGGTGCTTGGGGCAAGGAATCTCCATCCCTCTCTTCGCAAAGCATCATGTGCATCTGCAGCAGGGTATTAGGGATGACTAATAATAAACTGCAGTGCTGGGCACCTGCTAGACTAATTGCAGCACAGCATGTTCGAGTGCTGTGCGGAGAGCATCTGGAGACAGAACTGAACTCAATGCAGCGTAAGAGCTCACAGAAAGAAGCGTGTTAGCATGCTGGCTCCCGAGTGCCAGACCACTGCTAAATCTCTGCTTTGGGCTGGGGAATGCAGATCACTTTAACAAGAAGACAGAAGGAATAGCTGTCAGTTGAGACTCCCATGCTCTGTCCCTCACTCTGAAGCCTGCAGAAGCCAGTGGGAAGACTCACTCTGGCTTTGAATCAGGCTCTCTGCCGCTAATATGCTGCGTGGCCATGGCAACCCAGAACCGCTTGGGAGGTCACAACACTGGAGAAGAGCTTTGCATTCGCTTCACAAGAGGTCTGAGTGAGGTTCGCTTCTGAGCAGAGATCTGGCGTGAGGCCTGGGCAGCACTTATGTCCCACAAAAGGCGGCCTGTACATGGGGAACTTGACCCACGTCTCTTATCAGTACAGTTGATGAATTAGAGCTGCTTGTATTGCACACAGTCATTCCTCAGAAAATAAGCCTTCGCTTGACCCTGTTGAAATCTACAGCTCCCAGTGAAGGATGAGGCGTAGCACACGCTTGGGTTACTGTAACTCTAACCCAGTGCCCAGCCTGCCTAGAAGCCTCGGCCTCTCTTCCCGATACTTTAGACCAGTCCTCTTCTGACAGATGCAAGGACACAGGGTAGCACCCATTGCTCCTCCAGGACCCTTGCAGGAGGTTTCCCCACCCTGACCCTCTTTGCCACCGCCTTCCCCCAGCAGCTCGGGTGTGTGACCCAGCCCTAGCGTACGATCTGTCACGACGACATCAGACGACATCAGACTCTAGAAACCAGGTCTTGCAGCCAACACAGTCCTGCATGGGCCGGTTCATCAGTCTGAAAGCTGTTGTTCCAGGTTGCTAGCAAATTCAGGCAGAGATGATAAAATCAAATATATTTAAGCAGCTTTTAGAAGCTTGACCAAAAAGACATAGCAACTTACTTCATGAAAAGAAAGAAGCAGCTGATGATTGAATATAATCATAGTTCTACAGGAAAAAAACCAGTGGTGCCAGCATAGTACATTTGAATGTTAATCAAGCTCCACTTCTCTTAAAGTCAAAGTAAGAAGATATTTAGCGGTGCATTGGATAAAAGCCTTCAGGAGGTTTAAATTATTCTGTCCAACCAATATTCTAATCGCTCTGCCTAACCTCTAGAGATCATCATTAGGTTTCTGGCTCACTGCCCCACTGCATGTGATAAAAGCATTTCAGGCTTACCAATGAGGTTTTCATCACTCCCCATAGGAGGTCTGGGAAGGCCGCTGGATTCTGCCTCGAGAACAATGCAGATTTCCTCGCCGATAAAAACGGTAGGGAATAGATTATCTAACAGGCTCTGTGTATGCACTGAAAGAGAAAGGATCTTAACATGACAGCATCAGTCATCCCACTTTGTACCATCTACGTTCTAACGCACAAGCACGTCCATAGGCTTCAGCTATGTTGCACGACAGAATTTGCCATAATGCCCCAGTTTGGTTCACACAAATAAGTTGATATCCACAGACACCGAACACGGACCCACTACTACACAGCGAGGCTCCACATGTATTAATTAATTGCAGAAACAAGGCGATAGATTTTTCAGATCCTGACCCTCATGGTACAGTTCATGCGGCAATCACGTTGCCTGATCACACTGAACAAGTACAGTGTTGAAGTGTATATGAATGTGAAATATTCACATTACACTTTATGCATCAAAAACAGAGATTAAAAATACCCTTACTGACTCAGCAAGCTAACATGCAAGTCCAGTTCAAACCAGTAATTTAAGATTAAAGACCATCATCTCATTACCTCACTAAGATATGGCCCACAAAAACAGCTCACCAAAAATCGAGTTCCACACAAATTCGAATCTCATAGGAATATTCTTCTACAGGAATAGAAATTTAGTAATTGCTTCATGGGTCATCAAATCTGGCCTTATAAGCAAAGACAGACATACCATATCATCTACTTCAGAAACTAATCAAACCAGAACAGGTCAGAGAGCACACATCAGCATACAATTTGCTGACACTACAATTATCTATACAGGCTGAGAATCTGGAAAAAATATCATTGGTGTTCGAGATCTTTACACAAAAGGACTATAGAAATCTGCTTTTAAGTGACGACATTAACGCCTTTCAACGGTAGGTTAATATTTCCATTTTACAGATGAGGACCGAGTCACAAAGACTTTCCTAGAGCCCATATTAAGTCAGTGGCATAAATAAGGCTGCTCCTTTAAGTACTCATTCTGGAAAACAAAACCACAGTTCATGTTTCTAGCCCAATAAAAAAAAAAATCCTTAATGCTTGGAGAACAAATTCAAAGTAAACCACATTAAAAAAAAAAAAAAAAAAGAAATGGTCAAATTCACCAGAATGGGTAAATAGTAAAATAAACTGGTAAGAACAAGGTGTAAACAGTGAAGTTGTATAGCTTGTAGTGTTTTGGCTTTCAGTGGATGTGTCAATTATGCATGCAAATTTGCATGCTCAACTAGGTGTGTACATCGAGAACAACACACAAGCGCTTTGGGGCAAAAAAAGACATCTTCCCATGTTTGCAGAATCACAAAACCTGAGTCAGAGGGTTAAGAGAGGCTGGGAAGAAAACCTCTTCTGTTGTGCCTTTTCTCCTTCTTTTTTGTTACACTCATCCAATTACCTATTCATAAATGCTCACAACTGACTTAATAATTTCAGTGCCACTGCATTTGTCCTCCTCGTGCATTCATCAGCCTAAGTATTTCCGGCAGCTCTTCGCCTACTCTTTGGAAACCCATAACTCTTGTGCAGAAGTACTGAAATCTAATCCCCCCCCCACTAATTTTACATTCACTTTGCTCTGACTGCACTCCTAAGCGGAACAGCAATGATTTATAAGCGACTCTCACTTTTGCAGAAGGAGGTGGAACAGAGCACCGTTCAGCACCGTTCTCTCTCTCGCTCATACACATTTCTGCTGAGAAATAAAAGCCCAAGCCTGAGAAGTGCCAGAACACAATCTTGTGAATAGGCCTGCCGGGGTGACATCACTTATCGTACCACTACGGTACCAGCCAATTGAGGCGGTTTCTCACGCAGCCGTTATTTCTCACCTAGCAGGGAAGCCTATAGGAAAATGTTACAGCACAGGGAAAGGACTCATTCTTTTATTGTCGATGCTTATCTTGCCACACCTCCTCTTTTTCCCCTTCCCACTCCAGCGTGCATACGCGCACACATGCACATACACACACAGAGAACACAGCAGAGGCAAAACAACAACGCGTAGCAAAAATCCGTTTCTGAGTGCTGGGCTTTTGGCAGTGATTCACTTAAGAACTTCCTGCTGGTTCTGGAGATTCTTGGTTTTGTTCAGCAATTTCAGTGGGAGGAAGATGCTTCCTCTTCCAAGTCACTGATCATTTTAACTCATTGTTATGGCACTGTGCAGCTAACGGTCTTTGTATTTCTACCCCAAATATATTAAAAGCAATTCATCTCCAGCCAGATAGCCCAATCACGCCTGTAACCCTGTGAAAAGACAGCAGCGAATTTAAAGCTAGGGTTATGTTCTGACTTTCCCCAGATACCTCTGTTAATTTAGCTAAAGACCTCATTCTTAGCACACAGAAGCAAAGCCCAACATCAGATCAGGGTGAATTGCAAGGCTTGCAAGTGCATGCTGTGTTTACACCAGAGGTACTTCGCTGCAGCTGCCATCTAGGAGGAGAAATAGGAAATCGGCACATGATATTGCCACAGGATGAAGCAAGCTATTAAAATAATTGGTAAGAACCCCAGAGATCTCTTCTGCCTCTCAGGCAGTGCTCTTAAAGAAGCAGCTGTAATTGTCAATTGCTTCTCACTCGGAAATAAAATGACCGTTGGTACGTCAAGTAAGCAACTCTGTATAGTCTTTTGGTTCTGGTGCAGACTACTCATGGGAGAGTAAAAAACCCAGGCCCTCTCCAGGAGAATTCAGAAGGAGACTAGGTTGTACTCTAGGCACACAGCTTTAAACCCGCGTAACTCAGCAGCACCTAAAAAGCCTATGAGTACAAACAGATTTTTATGTCGCACTCATTGCAAAAATATTTGAGCACTGCTCCAAGGCCGGATAGCAGCCACACACACACAAGGCTTTACTTGCAAGTATGCAAAGATCAAGCTGAAAAATCCAACTCCGGTATCCATCTTGGAATCATAGAATCATAGAATTGTTAAGGTTGGAAAAGACCCTTAAGATCATCAGGTCCAACCATTAACCTACCACCGCCAAGTCCGCCACTAAACCATGTCCTCAAGCACTGCATCTACCCGGCTTTTAAATACCTCCAGGGATGGGGACTCAGCCCCTTCCCTGGGCAGCCTGTGCCAGGGCCTGACCACTCTTTCAGTAAAGAAGTTTTTCCTAATATCCAACCTAAACTTACCCTGGCGCAGCTTGAGGCCATTTCCTCTCATCCTATCGCTTGTTACTGGGGAGAAGAGACCGACCCCCACCTCTCTACAACCTCCTTTCAGGTAGTTGTAGAGAGCAATAAGGTCTCCCCTCAGCCTCCTCTTCTCCAAACTAAACAACCCCAGCTCCCTCAGCCGCTCCTCATAAGACTTGTGCTCTGGATCCTTCACCAACCTCGTTGCCCTTCTCTGGACACGCTCCAGCACCTTGCTGTCCTTCTTGAATTGAGAGGCCCAAAACTGGACACATCTTGCTCTTGTTGACTCCAATATGAACACTTGTTCCTACCTTATCAGTATTTATAAAAATATCCGTATTTTTAAAAAGCAGAATCCTGCAACTAGAGCTGCCTAGATAACCCCAGGAAAAGGAACGCTCTGTGCTTTCCCAGCGCTGGGGCAGCACAGCCACACCAAACCCTGCCACGCCGTCCCAGCGCTGGCGCTGTGCAGGAGGCCACCTTCTGCACCTCGGCCGTCCCGCTACACTGCTAGGTAGAGGTAGGGATTATTACGGACCTCTGCCCACCTGCAGCTGACTGCAGAGCACCAGGCAGATGACCGGGACTTTTGTCAGCGCCTGCTTGATTCACTACCCTCTCACCAACACCTAACTAGTCTTTATGAAACTCAAATATTGGCAGCTATAGCTTCTTCTTCATCTCATCTCGACGACAAGCAAAACACTGGCAGAAATAGTGACTTATTTCTGCAAGCTGCCTTCTGTATGAAATTCAGAGCTGTGATTATGTTTATCCAGCACCACTGGAAGTGAACACTGGTCACAAAAGCATCCTCCAGGCCTTCAGGAGGACTTCTCTGTCTGAGAAGTCCAGAAGATGATTCCAAGTTTGGAGAGGAATCCCAATTTAGCTTACTTATTAAGCCCGCATCACCCTCTTGCCTAGAAACATGACAGACTACTTTCTTTATAACCTACTTCCTTTGAGGTGAAAGCAAAACAGCGACTCTTGAACACGCACCCTCCTGGGCTTTACCAGACCCAGTCACACAGATCAACGGCAGGTTAACGGAGTGCAAGACCTGAAGCTGTGTAAGTGACCACATACCCACCTGAAGACATTGCAGATTGCGTGGAACCTGGAAATACACCACAAAACAAGGCAATATTTTGTCTCAATAACTGAAACTCTTCATGAAATAGGTGGGTACACAACAAGACTGTGCTCGCTCATGGTATTTGACCAGAAATGAGAAGCAGCATGAAAACACAAGTAAATGAAGGAAACGGAAGGAACACTCAACAGAGAAGACTGGGCAGACCACAGGAAAGAGGAGTGCAATGAAGCAAGATGAGAACAGAAGCATCCAAGCAAGGAACTTTACGGTGAATCATGGAAAAGCAGAAGCAAGAGGTTTCCAATCAATAGCAAGCTGCAGAGGAGACGCGTTGTTCCAGCTGCAGATCTGTCAGAATGGTCTCACAAAAGCTCTTTACACGTGAAGGACAATCAAATTGCTTGCTCCTGTTCACAAAACAATCGGGAAGAATGATGACTGCAGCTTCCAGCTGAAATGCCACACACGCACCTTTCATATTTTGTTTGGTTCAAAAGCTCATGTAATGTTTTTAAAGTAAATGAGGAATTTTTTTTTGTTGTTTCTTTTATGAAAGGAGGGGTAAGAACTATGTTTCACTGAAGATTCTGCACACATAATTTTTCTATTGGTCACAGATAAATGATTTGTCTCCCAGTACGTATTTAGATGCATGTTACACATCAGTAGTAAAAGGCTGTGAAAATTCCCAGAAAAGATTTGTCTTAAAATACAGAGATTTTTCATTAAAACACTTTTTTGGGAGACACAGTCTATAAGGACTATGCACCTGAGAGCCAAAGGCTCCTTCATCTACCACAGAAAGGCATTGCGGGATCCAGCAGCTGAAATTTAAACTTCGGTCCCAAGTAAGATGGAAGTTAAAGGCTGTAACAGCTGAATCAGGTGGGAGGTCCAGCACAACTCCATACGCTGAAATCTTTGCAAGGATATATGCATCCTTCTGTGACCTAAATTATATACCTTAACTGTAACAAACAGTTGTAGGACTCGCTATTCTTCCCTTTCATTATATACACCAGAATAAGCCCTTATGGTATTTTCTGGCCTTATAATTCATTAATTTGTCTTTAGAGAACAAACTGCAAGTTAAACAAACACTACCAATGAAAAAAAAAGTCTCTCTAAACAAACTCCACAATCTTATCAGAAAAGCATCAGGAAACAGTTTAAAATAGAAAATGCTAGTTTCCATCCTCTCAATTTTCTGGCAGCAGCTCCAAAAGTTAAGTCATGTTTACTTTCCTTAATGGAAAACCGCCACTCGCTCTCCCCCTAATGTCAAGACTAATCATGCTTTGAGTACTGCAAGCAGAAGTTTGGCTGATTCAGCTGCGCTTAGCCAAGCTGACATACAGTGCAGGACACAAAGAGTGATTTAATGAAACGGAAATTAATTTAGCTTTTTCTTTTGCCTGTGGATGCTGTATGCAGCACGAGATTTTTCCAGGAGTATCTTAAGGTTTTAGGTTTGTTTTTAAAGTGATGACTGAACTATACAGCATAGTTCAAGAGTCCTAACATTTTATTTGGTCTTCAAGACCCAAAACACAAAGGAGTCTTCATCTATAACTAAATACAAGGCAAAAGTCCTACAAACACTTGCAGAGAATCAGGATTTCATTTTTAGATAGTATTTTTACATGTATGTACACAGAAATGTATAAGTAACTTTTTTATATAGAACTTTTTCATAAAACACAGAATTCAAAGTAAATTCTAATCTTTTCATATATATACACAGTTAAGTTTGAAAACAGAGTGTAAGTAGGACTCAGCATCGTCTGTCGGTCTCATGGGAATAGTTAACTAACTCTCTAGCTGCACTGTAGTTAAGTAAAGGTAGAAGGTAACTTTCCCAGGACGTAACATGAAAGACTTCTTGGTGCTGATTACAGAGGAAAGCAAGACACTACGCAGCTCATTTGTCTAGCTACATTGCATTTAGTTGAACGGGTAAGCAACATCACTATGCTGCTCTAAATTAAGTACGCAAATAAATCCCTTCTCTTCAGTCTTTACTTGAACACTCTTGTACTAGAATGGAAAGAAACTTGAAGACAGTCCTCAAACTCCATCAAAATGCGATTTATACCAGAATAATCTTAGCGCAAAGATACTGCTGCTTTATGCAATATTATCTTGTATTTATTCTGTTGCAAAACATTGCATTACAACTGAAAAAGTTTTGAAGCACACAATGATTTATTTTTCCCTGCCACACCCACTAAATAAATGTGTTTATCTCAGTTGGCTGCAGAGAAACAACCTGCTCAAAACCCCCACAACCCTGCTCTCCAAAGCAGTTTCCAAGTAGTACTAATTCAAAGCTTCAAGCTCAAGTTTCACTCTAAGTCCCAGACATCTAAACTTTCTGAAAGTAGGATTTATAATTTTATCTCTCTTATTCCTCCGAAAAAATAAATCAATCCCATTTTCACCAAGTAGCTAAAATGGGCAGTAACAGTATCAGAATGATGACATTTCACACTTAGAATGAACAACTCGCCACATGATACTCCTAGAAATAACCAGTGCTCTTGAACCAAGAATATGGAGGCAGATTAACAATTAGGGTTTATGTCCCTTATTCTTTAATCTGCAAATTTAACAGAATTAGGAAACAGAAGAGAAATACAAGGAGTACAATAGAGTTGACCAATTATACAAAATCTCATCAATTCTACTTTGCATTTCGTATGCCACTACATTATTTTGCTTTAAAAGTTTTCCTTGACAAGGTGCTGGAGGACTTGGCGCAGGTACACAATGCTGACAATGGAAATATGTTTATTAAATGCTTCAGGAAAAGAAGTGGATGATCCCAAGTAACCAAAAAAAACCCCCAAACCCAAGCAATCTTTCAAAAAATTATTCCAGTCTATAAACAGCAGCCTCAATGTTCATAGTTTCACAACAGTTTCATAAAACATTATACAAAGCAGTCCTGTAAAAAAAAGAAAATAGAAGAAAGAAAAAGAGAAGAAAGGCGCAGCATGAAGTAATTTCAGACAACCAGTTTTGTGAGAGCTTTAATGGCACAAAATGTTTATAAGCTACAACTTATACATGTACTGTAAACTGTATATGTTACAAAGTGCTAACTAATTTATGAAGAATGCATAATCACTTTGGCTCAGTTAACTCCAATATTTCAACAAATGTCAATTAAAAATTTGAATTTCTAACAATCTTCAGCTTTCACTTTTTAAAACAGTAAGTAAATATGCATTTGCTGCAGTTAAGTTAGCCTGCTGCATTTTTAATGTGCGAGTTTATGCATTTTTTTTCTTGATCCTATTTACAAATATTCTAGGCCAGTTTTCACTGAATGTAAGAAAAATGAAGCCTGCATTTTTTTTTCCAAAACTGTAAACAGGTATAAAGCTTTTTAAACAACATTTATCTTAACAAAACTTCAACTATCAATAGTTGAAACCCCTTTTCAAATTATACAACAATCTGTTTCTGTTCATTGTAAAACTAGAAGGTGTAGACTTTCATCCAAAGCTTATAGTAGGGTATCAATAAATACTGCATTGTATCATAGCAAGTGTTACAGTGATCATGTATCCATTCCTCATCTATAGTTTTCACAATTTTTACTTCACGGCTCCTTGAAATATTATAAGCTGTGTTGATACTCTAGCCACAAGCTTGCAATATTATTTATCAGATATTCTGAAGAAGAATTACCTTTTAATTTAGAAAGGGGTAATTTTTTTTTTTTTTGAAAAAAGTACTCCCTACTTAGTAAAAATCTATTTTTCCACTATTCCAATTTCCGTACAAAACAAGGTGCTGTAATTAAAACTGAAAGTGTTTCAGCCTTTCTCCCGGCCCCTCAGTTTTTAGGACTGTAAATCGATGTACTTGATACTATCTAAAACACCCTTCACCACTTCCCCCTTCCCTCCCCCACCTTTGGGTGAAACCCAATATCCACGCTTGAAACAAATATGCAGTTGTAGGCAACTCAAGTGCCACCAGTATTCACAACTAAAAGAAAAAAAGCAGATGTCTTCAAGAGAGTTTTTTGTTAGACTGCCCTTTCACCCTGAAAGCATTCTCTAACACCATTCAGAAGTAGAGAATAAAAATAAATACACTTTAGCAGTGAATTTATACTTAACTTTTTTACTTTCTGGGAGCTAAGTAAGTTCTTTTAAACCAAATCTCAATTGGGATTTAGCTTCTATGCACCAACTGTTTCAAGCGATCACTGCTATATCAAATAATCAACTTTATAAAGTCTGATGCAAGCAAACAATTATAGGTAGCGGTTCTCTCCAAACTGGCTGACTATATTTTCTTATCTTTTTCTACAAGCCAGCCGACTAAAGTTTTTCTTTAAATGAGATTTTTGCTAGTCTTAAAATTAGCATTGGTTCCCTAAATACTTAGTATTAAAATCTATACCATATTTTTTTTATATATTCATATATATATAAAAAAAAGAGTATTCTACCCTTCAGAGTCATGCTACATGTTCTGAAATCCAATAAAATCTATTTAAGGACATGACTGTCCCAATGCTTTGTAACAATTTGGTACTAAAGCTTCACATTTTGAAAAGAAGTGTCACTGAAGGAGGACAAGGCTTAATGTTCCCTAAGATAAAAGTTCAACAACATTAGTGAGAAGTCTATCTAACATGAGACATCACGAGTGACTTTCAGATTCCATGTATCCCCAAAGGAGATTGTACAGTAAACAATGAGAGAGAGGAATATTGAAAACTCATTTGCAGAAGACATTTCAGAGCTTTACAACTTCTGAATCTTTACGCACCTGCAAGATTGTCCCCCTTAAAGATAAGTCAAACGCTTTACTTTCTGAAACTGCCATATCGTCGTAATTGTAAATGGTTCCACAACAAACAGAATCACATCCTTTTATACAGAGTCTAACTACACCTACAGCTGTTGGGTTTTTCCTTAATTTAAAACTACTTTTAAAAGGAAAATTTCACATTTAAAATTTTCCCTTAAGAAAACAGGTAAGGAAAAGAAAAGCTTCTTCACATGCAAACAATGCAATTTTTCTAATATTTTCTAGGCATCAGAGAGGTTTTCCTACAAGGAATAAGGAGCTGACTTCATAGAAAAGACAAGATTACAACAATTACCTAATATTAAAATATGCTGATGGATTTAGTTATCTTACTTTAAAATTTATGCAGTCTTTGCCTCCTGCAAATCAAATGGTGTTAGCCAATACAAGGGGCCAAGTCAAGTCCCCCAAAAGCTGATTTAAAGTGGTTTTTATTGCCAGTGATTTCTTAGTTTGTTTCACAACCAGCTTGTTTTTCAAAAGTAAAATTCATTTTCACTCCAATCAATAATTTTCTTCCAAAGAGACTGTTAATTTTATCACCATAATACAGTCAACATTTATACCATGCACAACTGCAATTTAAGTCAGGTTGCACTTAAGGAGGCAACAGCATCACTGATAAAATTAAAACTTGCTGGTGGCATTTTGCATTGAGAGAAGCCCTTGCAACATATAGACAGTTGTAAACTCCGTTCAGCAACTCTGACGTGTCTTGCAGGCCAAGAGGCAGGGGAATGGGAGGAGAGAGGGAAAGAATGTGGATAGCGAAACACCTCAACAGAGTTCCAACACAATACTGAATTCCAGAGTTAGCGAAAACCTGGATATGGAAGGAGAGGGTGAAGTCAGGGTCATGCTTAAAATGGTCTCAAGTCAAATGTACTAAATGAGACAGTAACACCTTCACAGGTCACGTGGATTTCCAGGTTTTGCACTCCATCTTTCAATAAGTGCTGGCTGAAGGTGTGGTCAGTCGTTTTCCAATGTAGATGCTGAAATAAAAAGTATAAAGCATATCGTATTTCACAGAAATACTCCCTGTTTTCCAAACAGTCCTCACGTACTCAGCTATTCTAATTTGTCTTTCAAGTAAGTCAGATGAGATTCTTCCAAGGACTTCACTTTCCTTCTATAAAATTACTTAAAGAGGGAGATTTTCAGATGAGCCTAGAAGGACCGATGCTATCCACGTTCAGTAAAAGTGGGTTTCTTCCAGTCCCAAGCTCATTTGAAAACTCCAGTCCAAAAGCTTTTGTGTTGTTTGTAGAGTACCTGACACAGGGGCTCTTCAACAGCCGAGCCACACTCCCAGATTATTCCGGTAAAACAAATAAAGTACTGTCTATAAAGGGAGGGGGTGAGCTTTAAAACACTGAGCATTGGGGATCTACGCAAACGCTGACCTCTAACAAATAAATCCAGGCAAGATTTAATTCTCTGCAGAAATACACAGTTCTGCTATAGTACAAATATCTTACAATATATTCTCATACATTCCATCCTCCGAATTCATTTGATAGTTTACAAGAATTTGAAGAGACACTTGAACAACATCCCTAGAAACAAATATGCAGCTAAATAAAAACATATTTTGAGTACATGTCTTTGCCCCATCACAGAAAAACGTAGGATAGATAAACATAATGTAAGGACTTAAGCAAGCTGACAGATTATGTTGGATAAGGCAGGCAATGAAAACATTGCTGAGCAGTGGTAGCTGATCTTGCAAGACACATCCAGCATTCCATGTATCTTTCTTTAAGTATTCAAACCTTGACTTCCAGTAATAACACACAACTGCAGCATTAGAAATTGAAAATTACAGAGTATGTGCCATACACACAGAACTTCAGCATCATTATTTGTACAATGTGGTTTTGTAATGGTTAGCAAAAGTTACAGCAGTTTTCCACCTATCCTACTCTTACTTTCCCTACATTATAACCTGAAGCATTTAAGTAGAAGGTGCGGATAATCAAATGGCACACGTTATAATTGCAAAGGTTATTTGCAAATTCATGATAATCCATGCATTTTCAGTACAAGAAACTTGATCTATTCCAGAAATAAAATATATTAATGGCTGCAAAGTTTGAATTGCTGCAAAGTTTTCCTGCATTTCAAAAAGTGCACCGAGTCCATCTTGGGCAAGGTGCAACAATACTCTAGTTATTCTAGATAAAGCCCTTTTCAACAGGCACCTGACATACAAGTAAACCGGAAAAGCAAAGCCAGATGCAAAAGTTGAAGTGAGAATTAGATTAATACTTACCCTAGTCCCAAAGCCAAAACATGAGATATGAACAGAGATGGAATGAAAACCTTAAGAAATTCTGCAGAGAAAATGCCACCTTTTTTCATTGCTCCACTTTTTCTCATACTTAAAGACACTGAACGTTTAGGATGTCTGAAATGAAATTCCCTGAAAGAAGAGGGGGAGGGGGGAAAAATTCAACAAGATTTTTTCGTTTCTTTTTTTTTTTCCCCCACACAAATGCACAGATCTCTGTAGGAACATTTTTTTTTTAAAGTACAAAGAGCTAGAGATCAAAGCAAAAGATCCCTTACATAGAGTAAGGAATCAAAGAGAATAATAGGAGGTATTGTGGAGAGACCACTTACACAGACAGTATAGAGACAAAGGGAGCAGTAGCTGAAGAGAGAGGTAGGTCCGAGAGAGGGAATTTCAGGATGTGATTTGTTAGCAAGAGCCTCATTTTTTGTTCCAAACAGAGATACAGAAGTCTGCCAGATTTAGACAGCATCCTCTATTTTAATAAAAATGCTTTGCATTCAAGGATCTCAACGTTTCCCCTTCCGTGGATGAACATTACATATTTTACATAGAAAGAAAAAAAGGTACAGAGAATTTAGGAGACTTGCTCAACACTATTCCATTCAATAAGCCAAAACTAAATCCCATGAATCCCAGCTCCAAGTACCCAGCTCTCCCAATAATTATAATTTTGTCAAGAAACCTTGTAATCTGCTTGCTGTGGATTTATATTACTTTCAATGAAAAGGTAATTCTGCTGCTATTAAGACTTTTATACTTCATTGTTTTGACTGTTTGTAGCCTCCCCAAAGAGAAATCTATCTTTTTCTAAGATGATCTTATTTGGAGAGCCAGAGTAATTCCATGCAGTTGTGACTTATGAGTCTTCTCTCCTTCATATAAAAGAATAGTCATTAAAAAAAGAGTTTAACTCACTTGGGAGGAATGTTTTCGGGCCTACTTGACCAGTCTGACACCCAGTCAGCACTTTTCTTCAAAACTTCCAATTCTTTCTCTCCTTCTACTGCTTCTTCTTCAGACTGAAAATACACAGGGGACAAGCCTTGTAACACTCAATTAGCTCCTCCTTATGGTGTTAAATTGAGAGCAACAATAACAGCGGTAAAAAGATAAGCACCAAATGGTGGCACCTGATAAACGAGCAAGTGTTCTTGGCCTACTGATTATTTAGAAGAGATTTTATTACGCTAACAGGAGGATCTGCAGAAGTCAGTATACCACAAATTTTATTACTATATCCAGGACTTCCACATCATTGCAAGTTGTGTGTTTGTTTTTTTTAAAACTAACAAAAAAAAGGATTATTTTAATCCTAAATGTAATAAACCAGCATTATGCAAAAAATATTAAACAAAGTTTTTACAAATGGCAAAAACTAAGTTGATGGCATTCAATTTAAAGTGTCGGAATCTGGCTAAAGCATGGAAAGAGAGCCAAATAAAAAGGTTTCAAAAACAGTATTTTGACTTTTTTAAAGGTGTTATTAGTCATTTAAAATTTATATTACTTGCAACTAGCAGCTTCTACTGGGTGCGTCCCAGATGCAGCAGGGAAAGGCAAGCATTCACTACAATTGTCTTGATCCAAAGATTTAACGTTACATCATTAGATGCAAATGTTACCATACAGGAAAAAAAATAAATTAGAAAGACTAGAGAACGCCACTGACTTTGGTACAAACTCCTCCTTAGTATTAGAACAATTTCCTAAGTAACCCCTAGTAAAATAAGATAAACCACTTACAACATTAAAGTGGGAACCATACCAAAACCAGAAGTAATCAAATATGACAGTCACAAAAGTGAGATGGCAGACCTAACCAACAACTTCATTCAGATCATTACAGCTCTATAGGGCAGAACTGCAACAGCCCTACTGTTCGGCCAGGTCTTTGACAAAATTAAATGCAAGGTTTCATTCTTCCAGGAATGCTTTTTATTTATACTGCTGAAGACAGCAAATTCTATTAAATGATCAAACTAAGAGTTCAGCATTAGTCTCCTCTCAGTTTGTGTTATGGAGATTACTCACTATCATGTGAGCTGACTATCTGTAGAGCAATAAACTGAACACCCTGAAATCTTGTGCAGAAATATAAACATTTCAAACACAAACCAGGTTTGACACACAGGGTGCAAGCAGAGTGTTAAACAATAATATGACTGCTACTAAACAGGGCATTTCTCACCTTTAGAGATGGAGCCTCATTTTTCCCCTCACTCCAAAGCTATTAATCTCTACAAGTCAAATTTCAATTAATACAGAATGTAAGCCTAAACAGAGTTTACTAACCCTGCCTCGTTGTTAAAAATAATTGTTCTGGAATGTGTTTTAATTTAATAAAACCTTATTCTGAAAACAACCCCTTAAAAGAAAAGATAATTTAGTTAAACTGACATAAGCTTGAGTGCACAAAAATTATTTACTATACCTATTTACAGGGAGGTACTACATAAAGTTCTAATAAAAAAGATTGAGTGAAAACCTGCAAGAACAAAGTACAAGACAAGCAAACAGCCTTATCCAACTGACTAAGGGACACCTCCAAATTTTGAATAAATAAGGTTTATAGAATTCATTTGCTTGTACTGCAGCTAACAGCCAAGTTTAGGGTCTCAGCATGAAAAAAAAATGGCTACCAAGCAGTAGTTTAATGCAATTTTTTTGACACGTAAAATACACAACATTTTAGACCTTTCGACATGACAGAGAACTTGCTCTACCCCTCAAGTACTCCCAATACTGATCTATATAAATATATGATCTATATAAATATCGGCAACTTTAAAATATAGTTTTTAAAAGTTAATGTATTTTAAAGGGTAATGAAGAAAATACCTGAGAACTACTGTCTTTACTTGTGTGCATTTCCACATCAAAAGTTATCTGTCCATCTTCTTGAGGTGAAGGGCTAAAGAAAAATTGATTTCATTATGTCATTTTGTCATACTACACTCTGTCACCTAAAGAATCATTAGTGTAAATAGCATCTCAGCTGAATCGTTTCCACATGCACTTCTGCACACTATTCAGATGAGTTACTGACTACGCTACCCTTCAGATCACAAATACCAGTATTACAACAGTCTTCCAAAACCCCTCATCTTTTCAATTTTTTCCCCATTTATAATCCTACCTTTCTCAACAGGGTTGACCATCCTCCCACTGAAGCAAAGAAAGCATTGCCCAAAACTACAACTGCTACACAAAAGATGTAGATCCCTTCCTTCTTTTAGATAACACTGCCAGTATTGTGAATTATACCTCTTTTTATATCATTACAGGCAGAAACATTGCACATCAAAACACCTTTTAATGCTGGGCAAGAATACATATTCCCCTTGTTAGCCTCACTTTGAATATCAAAAATTTGGTAATCTACCTGAGAAATTAATCAACTATCGCACCTCAACCAAGGAAACGTTAGAGAATTTAAGTCAGGAACAATACAAAATGCTGTATGATGTACCAATGCAGGTGTCTCTCATTAAAACACTAAGGGCATGTTTTTAACCTGACTTAAGCTTTCATGAAAAAGGTATGTTTTAGAAATATCCCAAAAGAACCCAAACCACCACATTTAAGAGCAACTTACTGTTTAGAACTTTTAGAAAAGAATACTAAATATCAAAGTACCTCCCCTTTCTTGGATGTTACTTCAACTGTCAAAAGGGGAAAAGAATTACCAAGAAGTTAACAAGTGGAAAATTAAGTTAAAAAAAAAAAAAAAAAAAAAACAAAGAAAGAAAAAAGAGGAACCTGTCTTCATTCACTTAAAATGTGGGTAATGATTGAAATAATCCTATGCTAGTAAAAGAAACTGTACAACCATCATCTAGCAAACATTTCTGGTTGGACTGGCAAGTACTGAACTACTGACAGCTAGTTTCTTAGCAACATAGATGTAACAAACTTTATTTTCTATAAATGTAACTGTTCTATTTGAAATACTCCTATGGATTATTTTCAGTCTACTACGTTCAGTAATTAAATCAGGCCTAACTAATTTTAAATAGCTTTTATATCTGATCAACCACTTATATAAGCTACACAGTAGACACAACAGTTAGACAGCATTCACCCAGCAAAACCAAAGGAGGCACGAGAAGGACAGCTAAAATTATACATAGAAACCGCTCAAGGATTTCCAAAATTGCCCCCAAACTTCCTAGAAAAAAGGTATAATGAACACATAAGAATATCATCATGCTCACATGTGCCTCGAAGGATTATATTGTTAGGTAAGAAATATTTTGCCTTCACAGGAAAAAAAGTAGAATACTGAAAGCAAGGAGTACAAATTCTGAGAATCTTTTTTTCTGTTAAGTCCAGAGATACATTTTGTTATGCTTGACTAAATATAAAGCAGATGTACATAAAATTATTATTAATGAGCCAGTAAAATCAGAAAATTTTTATACCATATGTGATTTATGACAATGTGAAATTTAACTGTGGTGTTGATGTGACTTTCCCGCTCCTGGATTCCTTCACTTTCTGTAGCAACAATGTATTTTTCAAGTCAGATGTCTTATTTGATAGCCAGTTATCATGAGCCAGCAAGTACTCCAAATACTGGAGCATGACAAACTTAAGCCTGAGAAAAAGCTTTACCCCTCCATTAACATCTACACTGGATAAAAACTGCAATAAATTGCATGCAGGACAACAAACGTTTCTTTACCTGTCACAGTGGGAACTACCTCTTGAACTGCTCTGTCCTGATTCATGCTGGGCGTCCAGGAGAATTTTTTCCATGTCTCCATTGTGGATGGAGGATGACGAAGGGACATGTTCCAGACCTCCGTTTTTCCCATTGCCATTATCATTGCTATTGCCATTGCCGTTCATCTGTAACTCCACCCAGGAACCTGTTGGGCCAGCCAGATGTCACTTCATTAAAAGCAGTGAAACTAAAACCCATCTTAAGTTTATCAATTACACACAGAAAAAAACACGAATATGGCGAATTCAGATAACATACACTGCTGCTGGAAGAAAGCTCACAAACACGTCCTGGAGACAAGAGTGACATGTTTCTTCCTCCTACATCAACAAAAACACCCCTAAAAAGATAGGTTTTGTTGCTACCTGCTTCCAAAACTAGTCAAAGAAGTGTCCCCTCTCTCCTCAACTATTAATACTTTAATTTCTCTCTGCAGTTTGAAGCTTCAATTATCTATGTACCACTCAATTACACTAGTCACTCCACTTCCCTGTTCTACTTTTACGTTCCTTTTTGAAACAAAATTTTCATCCCCTAGCCCTCTACTATACAACTCCCCGACCTGTGATTTTATAGTCTCCTTCTTCCCTCTACTTCCAAAGGCCCCGAATCAAACCCTGATTTTTATATACATCAGGCAGGCTGCCATTCTCAGGCCTCATTCAACTGCCCTGGCCCTCTAACGAACATCTCCCATTCAATGCCATCTGCCACCTCTCCTGTCCCACCATAACCTTAACGGGTCATACCACAATTCAAACTACCAGAGGCTTGAGGGAGGCATTATGTTTCCTTACACGGCTGAAGTACCAGGTTAACATACATTTCACTGCAGTTAGATTAAAAGATTTCACTGCTAATAAGCCAAAATAAAGAACTGAGTAGCATGAGAAATCCAGAGTTCTCACATGTAATAACAGTTAATAATTTCAATGCCATCACTTCAGCCTCTTTCCCCCTAGCCTTTCTTCCTTTCCTTAGCCAGGGAAGGCTGTATAGCCTACAAGTTGAGATTTACTGGTTTTCCCTCCTTTTTTCTGTAGTTATACCTGTGGGATATCCATGTGCACACTGAGATTTGACAAAAGAGCAAGAGTGTATCATGAATGATAAAAGCATCTGCTAAAAAGTTCATATACTCTGTAGTTAGGTTAAGGATTTTTATATTTGTTTTTAAATGCCTTCACTTGTACTTTATGTGCAGATTAACTAAATACAAAACAGTATTTACTGGTATGTTCACTAGTGACATGTTTCAACTGGAAACAATTGGAAATAAACAGGTTTTGGAAATATTAATTCATAAACATACCATTTAACGTCCTGAGAGGTAAAGATAGAATAGACTTCTACCGATCTGTATGTTCCAAATACATTCCCTATGCAACTGCAAGTCCAACGTTCTCCTTAAGACATATAAGACGACTCATTTGACCATACAGCCACTTTATTAGCGATGATTATGGAGGGAAAGATCTCCAATTTCTCAAAAACATACTGTTTTCAATGCAACATTATTTCCCATTATCAGTCAGATAATGATTTCACACATGTATATTATGTCATCACAACTCATTTGTAATTTTATTTATGCCACCTGAAGGTGAGCACTTTGAGGTTTTTTGTGTTTGGTTGATTTTTTATTTTTTAAAGTTTTGACATCTTCACCACTGAGGTAAAAATATTAAAGAAAAGCAAGCCTAAAGATACAAATACAACAGCCAAAACTACTTTATAAACATTATTTGTACAGGTTCCAAGTTTTAACACTGACTTCTTGACTTCTGAAATTCACCTTAGAGTGCCTGCACTTTTTTTTTTTTTTAAATAGCAAAGTTTTGGCTCTGGGAACTGTATCAGTGACACAGGAAAGGATGTATGGCACAAAGTGTTCGCCTATTTTCAACTTGATTTTGTGAAGCTGAAACAGAGTTTATCCTTAGTACCAATTATTAACTACGCCATTATACTGATGACCATGTAAGCATCATAGTCTTAAGAGTCCTGGTGGCTTATGGTCTGGTTTCCCCAAGCTGTATTCACAAACAAGGAATTTAGGCTGTGCACAGAGCTCTTGTGCACAATCACACAATGTACACCAACTCTGTACTACGCACGGGGCTCTTCAGATAATGAAGGGTTAACTGGGAAAAGGCAGCCTTTGCTCAGACTAGTCAGCATGAGACAGAGAGACCATATTACTTCAGATTTATGATTGCTGGTGTCTAAATTTCAAAATAAAAAGGTCACATTGTAAGCACTATATCAGGAAGGTAGATTTGCCTTGTAGCGACACCTTTACAGCAAGAGGCCGCACCTGCAGAAAAGCACGTGGCAACTGCAGTTAGAAGACAGTTAGGCCAGAAAGCTATACGTTCCCCAATAACCATTTTGGAGTAGAGACCACCTATTGGGAGAATTATAATGGTCAGGACCTGCAAAGACATCTATTATTAAAAAATCAGCAGTGAGTGACAAACAACGTGAAAAGAACAGAGGGCGAAGATGCAAGGGGACGTCTTCCTCTCACACCAAGCACGCGCAGGGAAAAGCCCAGCGGAAGATGATCAGAACTGGTTGCTCTAGTATGCAGCTACTAAACACACCTCCACAGCACTTAAGATTATGCACAAGTAAAATCTTTATTAATGTTTATCCCGGACTGACAAAACTCGCCGTTTATCTAAAACGCGTTGTGGCCGTACTCGGAAGAACACCCAAATTAAGCTGTGAGTAAAGAGTCCCAACAAGTCGAGCAGTAGTTTACATGACAAGCAGCACGTTCTCCATCTGACCTCACTTTTAATGAGTCAAAATACATTCACGGAAGCGTAATCTGACATCAAGCTAAAACATGCTACATACTCCCACTGGCACTCACAACCGGTTTGGGAGAGGGAGCCAGAAAGCCCTGGTAGTTTCAAAGATTGATTAGAGGGACATAAATCTCTGCTTCTTTCAAAAGATGCACAGGAATATATTTGAGAATAAACTGCATAAGTAATAGAGAGTGCTTTTTGCCCCAAGCTTTCTTCAAAGCTAAGGAAGTTGCATTATTCACCCACATGAGAACTTTTAATTTTACCGTATTTCCAACTTGACAATAAAACAGGAAATACGGTAGAATTGAGAGTGGTAGAATTAAATATGGTCGAATTGTCCTCCCTTCACAAATCACATAACACACACTTTGGGGGGAAAAAAACAAAACAAAACCCACAGCTGTTTATATGAATGGTATTTTTCTCCAAAATTGTTTGAATTTTGGCCATGTGCTAAGGCTAATTATTTCATTATGAACTGATATACACTGATTTTAATTACATGTTTTTCCATAGCTAGTAGACTGTTTAAACAACAGTAACTAAACGTGTGGGGGAAGCGGGCTCTCATTTTATTTATTCACTCTGTGATTTCACTTGGGTGGCTGGGTGGGGAAATATCAAGGGCAGTATATAAATTATATACATGTATACATTTTATACATATAAAAATACTCCAAACTAGTAGCTTACAAGAAGTCAGAGCCATGGTCAACTTCAATAAACTGAGAAATATCACTTTTACAATGAAGTACGCCATTAACCAAAAAAAAAAAAAAAAAAAAAAAAAGAGATAAAAAGAGAGAGAAGAAAAGAAAGCTGTTCAGATTCCCATAATGGTAATTATTAAGCAGATTTTCAATGACAGAGCTAGATGTGTTCCTGCCTAAGGTGGGATTTCTTCTTTTTGTCAATATGTAACAGAGCTTTATAATAATTAAAATATAGGAAGCATCTAGAATTCCCAGAGCAAGCAAACCTTTTTTTTTTGTGTGAACCCAACAAAGCATAGGTTCAGTTACCAGTTTTATTCTCAGGTCTTCTGACCTTTGATTCAAGTGCTAAGGGATCTTTGAATGAAAGGCCCTAAACATGCACAAATGACATACAGAACAAAATGAATAAGTGTCTAAGCTCATTAGCCTGAAAAGGTTCACTGAAAAGCTTCTATAATGGCAGAAAATGTACCTATAACACCAAAGCATTGTGGAGCAGCTGAACATCTGAAAGCAGCACTAAGCCTACGTGGAGCTGATTGGTTGCATTTGTTTTGTTCACGGAGCACAGACTATCAAACATTTCCTCTCATACCTTGTGCTCACCACCTTCAGTAATCACATTGATTTTGCTAAGCCTTTACGTGCTGATCCAGCGATAAGAGCTACGTGGGCAGATCCAGCACAGGCTTACTGTGCACTCATCTCTTGTTGCTCCTATCTTACAACGTGTCCCACAGAGTAAGTTACCATGCTAACAGAAAACAAAAAGGAAATATTAGACTATAGAAGCATCAAAGATCGCAATTTCCAAAGTAAGCATCGAGTTAGGCACTAGGCATGTCGCAACTTCGAGACAGCGTAATTGTTATTTAAGTATGCTAACAGCCCTGAATAGTTTGCTAAAATACCTATTTGACTCAGGTGAACATTGTTGTAAACTGCCATCGTTATCACACGGTGTAATGTTACCATAACACAATAGCAGTGTTGTGAAATGGGCATAGTTTATTCTTCTTTAATACAATTCACATTGAGTTACAGGAGATCAACCGCCCAATATATTTCGTTGTCAGTTTGACTTCATTGTAAACCACGAAGGTAACAGTTAATGATTAACGCAATTTATTCACTTCTTCAACTGCAGTATCCTTAATAATTACAAACGAATGAAAGCACACATTGAAGTAGCTGTTTAAAACGAGGGAAAAGCATCTGCCAAGTAAGTACGAGAGCCTACATAAAAACCACCGACGTGCCTTACTAGTGTTATCCTAGGAACAAAAGGATGCAGCAGAGCAGCTGACATAGATGCCGGATATAGAGGAAAATAGCTCACGTCAGTGGTATTGACTCAGCCACTGAATAAACTCATTCCCACAGTCACGCTCCTCCCCCTACCCTGCTGTATCCCCATCTTAGCTGTTAAGACCAGCCACCGAATAAACTCAGTTCAACCACGGAACAAACCCGCTCCTGCTCTCCACGGCTCGCAGCGAGCCACGGCGCTGCCTCGTTCCTCCGCCTGCGCTCGCCGCGGCCGGTTCACCTCAGCCGGGCCGGCTGCCGCCTCAGCCACCGCCGCTCCGTGAGGCGCAGCCCGGCCCCGCAACCCACCGGCCGCGGCCCTCCCCGCGGCACCCCGAGCGCTCGCCCCACTTTCGGCGCGCAACCCCCCCCCCTTCCCCGCAGCCCCCTCCGCTTTCCCAGCCCCGCATCCAGCGGCTGCCGCTGCCCTCAGCGCCCCGGGCTCCGCGGACTCCCCGCCACCCCCCTCCCGGCCCCGCTCCCCGCCGCGCTGCCTCCCCCCGCCCCGGGCCCCCTCAGGCCTCACCACCCTCCTCTTCCTCACGGCCCCCCCCGCGGCGGACGCCGCCGATTGGCCCCCGGCGGCTCGCGCGGCCCCGTCCTCCGCCAATGGCGGCCCAGGGAAGGGGGGAAGGAAGGGGGTCGCGGCCCCCCCCGCCCCGTCCGCGCCCCTCGCCGTGCGCCGGCCGCACTCACTGTTGAGGCCCGGCTCGGTGCGCGTCCCCTCCGCCGGCGGGTTGTTGTTGTTGTTGTGCTGCGGCGGCTCCTGAGGGCTGGACATGGCGGCGCAGGAGCGGCGGCTGAGGCGACTGAGGAGCCGCTGGGGCTGGGACAACAACAACAAACCCGGGCTCCGCTCCGGGCCCGGCCGCCCCGCCTTCCTCGCGCGGCGCAGGCGCGGGCCGCGCCGCTCCCGCCCTCCCGCCGCTGACGCAGGCGCCGCCCGCCCCGCGGCGCGTGCCGCGCACCATGGCGCTCGCCGCGCTCGCGCACGTCCCGCCGCCGCGCCTGCGCCGGGCGGGCTGTGAGGGGAAAGGCGCGGGAAGCGGCGGGGGGGGGCGGCCCGGGGCGGCCCGGCCTCCCCCGGCGGCTCTCCGGAGCCGACGGACATCGCTCCCCTCTCAGGAGAGGCAGCTGATGGCGTTCCCTCGCCCTGGCCGGAGGCGCAGCCCCGGGGCCCGCAGCCGCTTTCCAGGCCACGGATCCTGTTGTGCTTCCAGCAAGGACGAGGTCGGCGTTCACAGCTCTGTGCTGTCAAACCCCTGTCGCGGTACCCACCGAGCCTCCAGCTCGGACGAGTTTCCACATGAGACATTGCAGCAAATCCTCCTTCCTGAGCGCAACGGGTGTGAGGCAACCTGTCAGACCTGCATGGCGCAATGGTACGAGTCTCCAAACACCTCTTTCCCCTCTCATCAGTCTTGCTTTTGCCTCAGATAATTTTAAGCCAAGTAGTAGGTCCATGCCAAGACACTTTGAAAGAACTAATGGGTTTTAAGATTAAAAGTATTACCCGCCTGAAATGATAGCGTTTAGCAAACCAACCAACCTCTTGCATGGCAATTTTTTTTAATTATTGGCAGACAGTGAGAGAAGATGGCATCTGTGCAACAAAATTGGACTCGTTCTTAACTGGGACGCAAAAGCATAGCTGTAAAAAGTGAAATCGTTAGTGTGCGCCACAGCTTCCTTTCAATATGAAAATGAAGAGGCAACCTCAGGCTATTTATGCACATACCGCTGTCCTGAGAATGGGAGCAACACTGAATTTCCATGGAAGAGACTTTCAAATGCAGTGGGATGCAGATGCAAACATCTGCCTTACCCTGCTGAGGTTTCTTCAGTCGTAACATGAGTAGCTTCTGTACCAATTATCTATTCTAAGTAGCTTTCATGAGACGATAACATCTAGAAAATAAGGTTCTTCTGAATTACTAATTTCAAGATAAAAGTAAAAATCAAGCGAGTCTGTTCCTCAAGGCAGAGCGGGTTTTCGTAGATACTTGGTATGGCTGTTAGCAGAACCTTTACTAGGATTCTTCTGTTTCTAATCTCCGTTTTCACCGACGCTCTCTTAACAAAAAGAACCAGTGAGACTAACTTCTTGACAGATAAATATTTAATTCACCTTCACAGCTTGAGAAATCAACTTTACTAACTTCACTCCATCTGACATCACTTAAACTTCAAGGTTTACTTTGAGGCCTGGAGTCTTTTTGGTGGAACTTTGTAACTGAAGTCCCATCTCACACACATACGTAAGCATTTTGCTTCCCGACAGCAGTAAAGGAGCCTTTTATATCATAAACCCCTCCCATCAGCAGCCATGAGAATATAAATTGTGGCTTTTCACGTTACTGTACCCATAGTAGGAGTTCAGTAACAGTAATACCGTCAGGGACTGAAGTCACACTGATACATTCCCGTTAGTGTTCTTTCTTTTGTTACCTCCCCATTACACATGCAAAGAAATCGCTTTTTTCCTGTTTGCGTCAGAACTATTTCTAGCTAAAGAAAAAGCCTGTACGTACAACTGTCACAATCGTCCCGTACTAGAATACCAGTTTCAAATCTTCTGTTCATCTTTGCTATGTTGACAAGTGTCCAAATATTGAAGCGTGGACATTCGAAATCGGCCTTTCGTAACGGTGACCTTTCCTACCAAATTGACTGCATACCCTGCGTGACTGTATCAAACGTGTAATCTCATGGGAAATCTGGATGTCCCTCGGATATCGCTGGAACAGAATTAGCTACGTGCAGTAAAAAGAAAGCAGTAATTTAAATAATTTAATAAACCAGCTGTTTACAGGTAGAAGGGCCGCAGATACATTCTGGATTGGAATCAGAACAATGAGCTACTTAGGATTTTGAATAGAAAACCACCCTAGGAAACCCTATCCTACTCTGCAACCCTAACACTCACAGGCTAGCATCACGTGTATTTGTCATCTCCATCATTCAGGAAGCATCGGCCATAATACTTGTGGCATGAATATTTATCAGTAAAGTGGGACTATTAAAATTTGTGAGTCAGAAATAAATTGATCAAGATTATAGAGTGAGTCAGTGCAGAGCCAGAAATAGCATTCACAAGTCCTGACTTTCAGCCCTGTGCTCTAACCACTACACAGGTTCCTTAAGGGAGTTGAATGATGTAATTAATGTTTGTGAAGTCATTTGAATCCTTGGATGGAAAATGCTATGACAATAGCAAGGTTGGAGGGACAAAAAACCGCATGTTAATAGAAGAGAAACAATGGCTGTAAACGCCTGGGAAAGGTCTTTTGTACTGAAGTGCAATAAAAAGGTTTTGCTTCTAGAAAGTTATAGGAAGCCTTTAAGTTGATTGAAATCAAGCAAGTGACAAGCCACCCGATATATGTCAAAGAGCTGACCCAAGCTAATCCCACTGGTTTATTCTCATGCTTCCAAGGTGTTCTCATGTTTGAAGTCATTTGAGTAAAAGATGATCTAAAATCTTAAACATGCTGCGATTACTTTTATTTTCTTCATTTAGTACTTCTGTGCCCCAAATCTGAAAAAAAAAAACGCTAACCTGTTGCTAAGATGGATGCCACCCCAGCACCCAGCAAACACCAAGGCCGTTTTTTTCCCTACACGCCTCAGCTGGTTTCATTATGCAGGAGGTAGTGATGAAGCGTACTGGAAATGTTTTTCTTGTTTCTTATATTTAGCAACGACTGATCAAACGTACAGTCCTTGCAGACTGGCGATTCCCAGGATGACTTCGAGGGACAGCCACATCTAACCTTGAGCCCTTGCGTTTCTGAAGCCCCCGCCTCTCTTTGGTAACATTTTGCCTCCTAGTGGAGAGCACCGACACAGAAAAACCTGCGTCAGAAAAAACTGCGAGCGCTGTTCTCTTCTAGAAGAGAAACAAAAGATGAATTTTTTGCAAAAGGTTGAGATTATTAAAATTCAAGGGTAGATTGTGTAGGGAATGGAATTGACGCTGTTTCTTAGTCTCTCAGCTGTATCACAGTAGAAAGAAACGCTTACTATTTTTATTCCAGCCACTATCGCTTTCTTCCACTGCTCATTTTTACAAGCCCAAACCTTTCTGTACCAGGTTAAAGAGCAAACACAGACAAATCACTCAAGATGCTGATAGCCATTACACAGCAACCTCGCTTCCAGCACACCTCTCCCCACCCCGATTCAATACACCAGCGCTTCGATGTACAACAGCCGATTACATGGGAAAGGGCAAGCAAAAGGAAGCATCTCCTCTTGTTCAATTACAGTCAGAAGGGTACATTGTGAGTGGGGAGACTGCACCTTCTCTACAGCCCGAGACGAAGAGCTGAAGACCCGCGCGCAGGAAATTACTTCCTAGCGCTGTCCTGCCTAACAACACCCATTTCCAGAGCTGCCAATAAAAGAAAATGTAAAATATTAGCATGCCAGCATCCAGCATTTTCCAGGGGGAAAAGTACAGATTTCTGCTTATCAGCACTGAGCTTCTTCCAATTAGGATGAGAATAAAGGAATATGTATTTAAGTAATAAATGCTGGAGCAGAAGTCACAGTCACGCCTCAGCGGGACAGTAAGGGCAAGTAGGGTGTTGCTGCGTATTCAACGTTTCCAAGGCAGCAGCCACTTCTCAGCAGGAAAATGGTGAAGGGACTTCAGCCACAGAACTCGCCTACACCTCCGCATGTACCAGTCCGATAACGAACTGACACTGAACGTTAATTGTTGGCAATAGTATCGCGGTGGTTTAGAGTACCATTGTAATTTGGCAGATGCTAACCCCTTAAGTGGTGGTTGTTGGCGTTTAGGTAGCATCCCTGGCTTTAAGACACTAGGGAACAGAACTCCTTTTCTGTATTTAGTCCAGCATTCGAGGACTGAGAATGGAGAATTTGCATTGGTTTCACGGGGCACTGGAAGAGACCGCTGGAATGGAGCGGCTGCTTTTCTGTAACTGTGTGTTGGTGGAGGGCAGAACTACCCCGACAGCCACCCTGCCTGGCAGGCTGCCTAGGGCAAGGCCCCCAGATCGCAATGCAGAAGCTAGCAGAGCGGGGTGCCGTTCAACGTGCAGTAGGGCAGAGATCAGCAATTGCAAAAATACCTGTAAATAAAGGAGAGGGACAGGAAAGAGGATAAAAAGCAACCTGACAAAATGTATTCTATGCATACTTTTATTAATAAAATATAAGATTTACAGCATATGTCAATGGACAGTGTGCTTAGAGAATTATCTAGTCGGATAGTATGACACCAAAGTCAGTAGCTGGTTTTGGTGAGGATAAATTAAACCTCAGATGACACGCCAGGGATCACCGCTACTGACAAACCCAAAAATCTTTCCCAGGACCAGCTTTGAAACCCCTGAATCCATCCCAACATGCACAGCTGAGGTCCGAGAGGCAGTTTCGCTTGAATGTAGTATTGCTAGGAGGCTGCACTTTGTTCTATGTGAAATCTACCTGTTCAGTCCCGTGTCGTCTTCACGTCCTTTTGTGTCTGTGCTAAGCAACTTTTCAGGTACTCAGTGCATCATTCGGGATATACAGATACAGACAAGAGCAGCAGTCTTCATACCACGACCCTCAATCTCCCCCAAATAGCAGTCATTAAACCTATACCGTTCTTCGCAAAATGGAGATGAACCGTACCAGCTCTGATGCAAAAGAAGCGTCTAATTACCTCTTTGCCCTTGCGATAAGAATAAACCTTGGCCCCGATCCTGTGAACACCTATACACATGATTAACGTTACTCAACACGTTGCTTCCTGAACTATCAGCAAGTATAGTCATTTGAGTAAAATTAGTCACATGCTATGTCAGTAGGAGTAGGGCCTACGAGTTTATTCACCCGTTGGAAAACAGTTGCTGTCCCTGGGGCAGTTAAATTTTTTACAAGGCTAACAGGTGAGAGAAAAAAAAAAAAAGTAAAATCCTTACAAAGGCTCATGGTCAGGCATGCATGTTACAAGACAAATACTGTATTTAAGAGAACCAGATCTAATAAATATTAGAATTTTTACATTTTCAAACCACTGCACAAGGACTTAAAGAAATTAAAGTATGGTTGCAATAGTAGTCTTGTTAACAACCTCTAACCCAGCCATAATTTTACAGCAGAAACAGTATCTTAGTTGATCAAATAATAGAGGCATTATAATAACTACCTATAACTAAGCCACAGAAATAAATATAGGTAACTGAAAAGTGAAAATTCTCCCAGTCAAGGTAAGTTCACTACGACTTTAAACTTCACTCTGAACATTTCCATGAAGGAAGAGTAAACCTAAAAGCACAATTAGCAAAAATATCTGGAGGTAAAAACTCATGAGCCTTATAAAGCATCAATATCTAGTTCGTCTTTGGATAAGCCTTATTTGCTGAAGAGTTTAAATCTCTCAAATAACTATGAACACTTATTTCATGCAGCTTCTGTACTCCACGTATTTTCTGCTCGTTGCACCATGGAACATTTCTGTAAGTGCAATAACTTTGCAAAGCCAAAAGCCAGAAGAAACACTTGCATGGTAAAACTACATTTCCACTCAGTTACTGATAGCAATAAAATACAGAAAATAGAGCATCTCAGAATGCAGTGTAGTAATTATCTATGTCATCACTTGTATTTTGTACTACGTAACATCATACTGCCAGACAAGAATTCAAACAACTTTGTAAAAAGCCACGGGGGACTTTGTACTCTAAAGAGGGCATTAAAGGTATCGTATCCTAAAACGAGGCATTAAAGAAACCAGGATGAAACTAAACATTAAGACGTTAGTCCCATAAAATGGATTTTAAAACCTGAAAATTCTCTTCCTGTTCCAATTTAAGCAATAGTTTAAAAAAAGAGCCTTTAAGGATACTGGAACAGTAACTGACCTGTTCAGATTATGGCAAAATGCGACAGCAGTTTATGGTTTTGAAGTGGAAGTGGTCAACGCACACTACGGCTGGTATTCTGGTCATTCATCAATGAATGCAGAATCTGGTGAAATCCCTCCCTCTCTTCATTCCCATGAAAAATAATTAATACTGGTTAAAATCATTACAAAAAACATCATTTTATTTTCATGCATCTAAGGTAAAACACAGAGTATTTGTATAAAGAGGTAGATTAAAAAAAAGAAAACAGATTCTCCATTCTTTGTCACTTTTATTCAGTAGTTTGTTTGTTTTTTTCCTTATTTTCTCTTTTTTGGTGCCAGACATGGCAAGGAGTGATTACAGTCAACTGTTTATTAAAACATTTGTTGCAACACAGACCCCCTTTACCACTGACCCCAAACGGACCCATTTCATGTGCTTTATTTTGTTTTGTTTTGTTTTTTCTATACACCACCACCAAGGCTAGGTGGAGGGGGATGAAAGGGAAAGGGGGAGTCCAGGAGGCCAGAAGGAGGAGGAATGCTACAAGCCACAGCAAGAATGAGCTGTATTTAATAAAAAAAGGGGGCCACGAATGATACAGTAATGAGGTTACACAATTAAATCCCATAGCATGATTGAAGGCTTTCCCTGTGTTTGACGTCATCACAATGGAAGGCATAAAAAGTGGAGTAAACCGATGTTGATACAGTCCAATCTAGTCCATTAGGCAAGATGGTGCAAGTAGTCATTTAAATTAAAAAGTGCCCTATCCTCACCTAAATGGCTAGCAGACATGGAGAAGAACGCAGTGACGGATCAACAGAGCTTTCTCCATGTAGCTATAAAAGTGTGTTGTCATATGGCACATTTTTAAACACTGGAAAGGGGTGCCATAATGGACCTCTCATTCGCTTTCGTTTACAGGTACAAATGCTAGATTCAACTATTTCAACTATGCAGGAAGTGGACTCTTCAGTTAGGAATGCCAACCCTAATTCATTTTGTCTTGAAATATATACAAGTTGTTTGTAGTAGCTACGGCAATGATGTTCTCCTTGGGATGCCAGGCTGTGTGTAGAATCTTCTTGTTGAAGTCTAGGCTGTCAACACTGATTTCATCCTTCTTTCGCTTACCGCTTGCACATACTTTACGTGGCTTCAAAACGGTGCGGGGTTTATTGTTTTCCCGGGATGCCTCTAAGGTGATGTCTCGCTTTGTGTTTCTGTCAAACATTCTGAAGAAGTTGTTGTAAGATCCCGTCATGACAATGCTGCAGAGAGGGGGGAAGGAAGAAAGTAACGGTTCAGCTGAAAATAACCTCTCCTTTTATGAGACCTCAGGGCCCTGACTAAGCTCATGCCTTATTATATAAGCGGAAAGCAGGCATCCTTGCCTGTACCTTCTACAATCTAAAGTGAAACTAAGGCATTTGAACGTTTTATAGATTTTTTTAAAAAGGTTTTTTTTCCTTAACGGGACCTTTTAAAGGTACACACTTTGTTATCTAAGCACGTCAAGTGTCATCATTCAATGTGCTTCTCATGGACACATGGGGAAGTGATCTTAGGGACATGGTTTAGTGGTGGACTTGGCACTGCTAGGTTGGACTTGATCATCGCAGAGGTCTTTTCCAACCTAAACGATTCTCTGATTCTATGATCTAATGAAAGCCAAATACATTGGATTTTTAGCCATGTAATTTTAGTTACACACAAGCTGCATGAATTTAGGTACTAACATATCTCGTTTGTGATACCTTACAGAAGATCCTTATTCTGTATCAGCTTTTCAGTAAGACAAAGACACTTACAAGTTTCCCTGTCCTTCCTTTGCCTCAAAAAATATTTGAACAGACAGATACTGAGAGTTAAAAAAACAAAACCAAACTATGTCTGACAATACTGACAGGGATACAACGAGCTGATGTGGATCTAGCAAATAAGCAGTTAATGACAGGATTAACACAAAAGTGATAGCTGTCTTAAATGGTATTATTGGCTAGTCAACCATGCCTGAGCGAGGTAAACTTGACAACTCGTTGTAAGAAGGAAAATTCCTAGAAGGTTTTTCCCAAGTATTCTACCTTTTGACAAGGCAGCTTAAATAGAAAACACACGCACACAGGTTCCCCAACAGCCCTGGTGTGGATTCTTACAGTTAGAGCATCAATCCTACATCAGGGTTTGAGTACATAGGCCTTATTCCCATACAAATCACTCCAAAGCTGGATCATAACAGATGACGCAGGAAAACCAAAACAAAACAAACCCCAAAAGATAAACACTAGGGATAATAAACCTAGCGGATTAGGGTATTGGTAATATTTCACCAGTTAAAGTCTGCAGAAAACCATCTCTTACCGCTCTGCCCATCTCTCCAGTTTAAGCACCTGGAACATTTGATTAATATTTCATTCTGGCAAAGTGACAAAACTCGATTTCTAGTCAAATTCTACATCTCTTTAGTACCCTAAGGCAATTCTCCATAACCCTATGCTACAACATCAAGGGTTAAGAGCTAATATACATACATTAAAGTCTACTGAAGTACTAAAATATTATCCAAGCCAGTCCCTGAATAAAACCAGGCAGATAATTGAGGCCATCCTTCAAGTTGCCCATTTTAAGAATAACTTGGAAGGGTATTAAGTGCATATAGAGAGTTAAACTTGCCTGTCTGATCCATTCCAACAGCATTCAAATTTGTCAAAAATGCAATCGTTCTCATACAGTGAACAAAGTTTACTTCTGAGGTATTCATGCACCTGGAAAAAAATTAGTTAGATAAACTGAATGAAAACTGAACTTGCATGCCTGTAAAATAACCTTCATAAATTCTGTTCCAAAAGTAATTAAGTATCTGACAGTGCTTACACCCTACTCACAAGAGCACACACCGCTCCCTCCTCGGACTTTAGGGATAAAGAGCAAAATGAAGAGATGCACGACTTAACATATTCTGCTCTACAGAGATTTCAAATGAACTCAAATAGTAGCAAGTCACTCAGGGTGGGGAAAGAGACATCTCCCAAAACTTGACAATTCTTCAGAATGCTTTCCCTGTCTGAGCAGTTGTCACATGCTCGCTACCCTTTTAGATATCTGAAAGGATTCAGACTTTGCTTCTTTCCAAAATTCTTGCGCTGGTGACTGATCTTCCTCCTCTGTATGATGAAGAGGATCCCTTCACAAATTTTCATGTAAAGAAGACCCCACAGCAATCCTCAGTGCCAGCTAAAAACTCTTTCTGCAAAGGAAATGTTTTACCTCCTATTTTCTAGTAGAAAGAGTAGTCAGGCCCTGGCACAGGCTGCCCAGGGAAGGGGCTGAGTCCCCATCCCTGGAGGTATTTAAAAGCCGGGTAGATGCGGTGCTTGAGGACATGGTTTAGTGGTGGACTTGGCAGTGGTAGGTTAACGGTTGGACCTGATGATCTTAAGGGTCTTTTCCAACCTTAACAATTCTATGATTCTCCAGGAAAGAACAGGAGAATATAAAGTCAACTGAAGACTCTAAGAGAGATGTGCTATCTCATGGCTGAAGATTACCTTTCCACATTTCCATTGTGTAAGAGGGAGGCTTTTTCATACCCAAACATGGTTTTGGGTTCTGCAATCAGCCTGCAAATAGCAAGATCCTTTAGCACGTGTGTGGAACCCACAAATCTCATTGATGCTTTGCCTGGACATAGTGATCTATAGACAAAAATCTTACTGCCACATCAAGACTATTAGTAAGACTCAGCATCCTTCAAGGTTTTAATTTCTAGCCTACGTCATCTTCACCAAATACCTGGTATGTTTCCACAGGTCTATTTTCCATATTTAAATCCCAGATCTTCACTGACAGGTAATCTCTAGTCATCATATATCGACCACTATGGCTAAATTTGACATCAGATATGGAAGAGATGATTTCAGAGAAAAATGATCTGTTGCTAGGATCTTCTGGTTCTTCAAACACTGTATAAAAATAAGATAGGCATTTCAAGAGGTAAGTTTATGTCTTTTCCACTACAAGACACACCCAAATTAGGTTAACATTTTCTCAATAAGCTTGCCACGTTGGGCTAGTCTGCCTGCATTATACAGAGTAACTTTCCACGAGAAAGCCTTATAATACAATTGCCATACTCTGAAATATTTTATTTTTGTAGCAAGTCACGGTCACCTTCTAAATAAGCGAACTACACACTAATATTCAGAGTCTTCATTCACAGGTAAGGTATCAAGCACCAATTACAGGCCAAACTCAACTAGTATTTGACTTGCTGAAGTCTGCAGAAAGCCATTCCTAGTCCTATTGTCTAGGCAGACTCCCCAGCTTAAGCTGCTAATAATTTTATTTGCTACTTTTACTCTGGCAAAATATGAGTCTAATTTTAAGATTTTTGTCAGATTTTAGGTTTTAGATCTATCCAATATACTACAGAAATCCAGTACAAATACATACACACACACTCTTCAGTGTTTAATAGATTCTTATTGAGTGCTTACTTTTATCTAACAGCAAGATATCATAGTCCACAAAAAGACAATAAACAATGCAGGACAAAACTTACATTTTGAGTGTCTGTCACAGAGTGCTGATGCTCTCATATCACAGAGACGAATCGTTCCTTTACTGCTGCTGTATACAAATGTATTACAGCTGTTTGGGTGGAACTCTGCAGCTGTTATCACCTCTGTGAGCTCTTCCATGTTGGCAGGCTTAATATCTACAATATCTACAGCATTTTGTTAAGAAATTTTCTCCCGTTTTCGTAACATTTTTCAGCTTTAAATGTATTCAGCAATGCTTCTTCAGTTCACTATAGTACACAGAAATAGCCAAACAGAATTAAAACAAGGCAATAAAAGCAAAACAATGCTTGAAATTTGGGAGCAGGACAAGACTTCAATGCCAAAGACTGTGGGACCCAGTCACAAACTGGCTACAAGTTAAAATCCAGTCCCACAATTTGTCTAGAAAGCAAGACCGTTAACATTGCGTTCTATATCAGTTTGAAGTTAATTCTTATAACAGCAAAAGCCTGCTTAATTTTTTTGCTCCACTTCAGCAGTAATTAATTCTCTACTACATGTATGTCACCCAAGTTTTTTCACATAGAACTTTATTTTGCTTAAATTCTAATTATACTACTACATTATAAAGAAGGCATGTGTGATTTCTGCACAGGATCCTGCCGATTTGTCCACAAATCTCTGCTAAAGCAACGGGACTGAATATATACTCCCGTGATCTTACTGCCTGCAACACCTGTAGGTGCGCATGCGGGAGGGGCTGATGGTTAGGTTAGAAGGTAAAAAAGAATAAACATTGTTGAGAGAAGGATGGTACTCCTCTGACTTGCTTCCTACCGCAAGTCAAGAAAATTTTCACAAGATCGTTTACTGTAATGCTGCCTTCCAGAACTGCCCATCTAACTTGAAACCTTAAGCTTTTTTCTCCTTTAAAAGAGTCTGTTTTTCACCACGCAAATGACTCGTTCTCCTTGCACTGCTCACGCTGAGCTACCTCTCCAGAAGTAAAAGTCCTTACAACTACTGGGGAGAAATAACCAGGAAATGGAGAAACATGCTATATAAAAAGCTTTTCATGAAAGGAAATAAAATCCAACAGTTTTGTTGTAGCCGAGCTGTTCCCATCACACAAAACAATGCAAAAAAGATACTAAAACTTCTGTCTGTAATTTCTAGGTGCCACAGGTTAATCCGCAAGTCATCTGCAGATAAGTACGTTTCATAATCGCTATTAATGGAGATGGAATTGATGTGATACGTGTGAGCATTGGCAAATATTCTTCGTGGACTAGCTTCAACCATGAGGTCCATGGGCCTGAATACTGGCACCTGCAAAATACAAAGCAATGGAAGTTTGAAACGCAAATGTACTACGAACACACTGGCACTCATAATCGCAGTCCTTCAATACACCAAGCCGATTAAAATATCTCAAAATCACCTCAGAAGTAGATATGTCTGCCAGCTGGCATCGCCGAAAGTGTAAAGTTAATGATGGGGCAGTTACTCAGTGAGCCACAGGTTAATCTGTGTGCCGGGGGGGAGGGAGAGGAGAAATCACTTGAATGTGGCTAATTCACAGAGAAGGAACTACTCACCCGTAGTGTTGTAACTGTAGTAGGATCCCTATACCGTCCATCTTCTTCCTTTAAATTATAACCCTCTGGTCTTTTGTCCCTTTCACTGATTTTCCATAACTTTATTGTTTTATCTGAAATGAAACAGCCACAGTTTCAAACCAAAGCTCTAGCAAAGCTACTAGTCTTCACAGTTGATGCACTTTAACATGAAGCCTTCAAGCAAGACAAGACCACCTACGTGTACTAAAAAAGACAAAAATACTGCTTGGAGAAAATAAGACAAGATAAAAAGCATTAAAAAGACCTCCTCCACAGTTTGTTCTTTTTATAAAAGTTATATCAAGTTTGTTAGAATCAGGACTGTTATGAATGACTAATATAAGCTCTCACACAGTTATACGCATACAAAGGTTCTGAATGACAGCTTAGCTAAGCCCCTTTGCTATAAAGCAACCAAATCAGAAATTACTAATAACAAAAATTAATAATAAAAACTAATAACACCCCATGCTGTGGTGCTTCTGTATCCAGTTAAGCCAGAACAGCAGTGCAGTTAAACAGCATAACTCTTGTGTAGCCACATCCTTAGACACTTGCATTTAAAAACAACTTCCTTCCAGCCTTTTGAAAGTGGAGAGGATTAGACAAAATCCTAATAGCGAACCTATGTAACAATAGGTTACCATGCAAAATTAGCTATTAAGTCATAACTTACCATTTGTAGACAATAAAAACTGAGCAGCATTTTTCTGGGGTAACCACCTAATTTTGTTGATCTTCTCTTCAATTTCTAAACTTTTCAAGTAGTCAAACTCTGGTTCATGGCTTTGAAAGGTACTGTAAACATTGTATTCTCCCCTACTGTGAGACTGGGTTTTGTTCTAAAAAGAGAATTAAATGATCAAGTTATGTATGCAATGTACAGGATGCTTTTCAAGGCTGCAGGCAGAAGCCAGAACTAGGTATTTATGCAGCAAGATATATAGGCAGACTGCTAATTAGCATAAGAATAGGTACAGACGTCTACACTCTATTGTTGCCTATGCCAGATTTGCTGCAAGTATCCTTTGGTGTACAACTCCCCTTATTTTAATGAGCCAGTAGAACAGATGAAACGTACTCTTTTGCAAGAACTTGATTACAGTTTCTACTATTTTGGCTAAGAAAGCGTTAGAGAAGAGACAGATATTCCAATATCTGCTTTTGATTCCTAAAGTTTCCAGAAACTTCCCTCAGTCACGTGAATAGTATCTCCAGCAAGTTCTTATATTAATTCTGAGCAGCTGAACTTACAAACTAACATTTCACCTAAACATGCTAGGTATGATAAGTTTTTGGGTTTTTTTTGTTTGTTTGTTTGTTTTTTTTTTTTAAAAACCCGAAAATCTTCATCATTCTCATCTTCAATTTTTCCCCCTTTGTTTTTTAAGGAGAATATTCCCCAAGAGTGCTACGCAACTACGCATATGGCAAATCTACTCTGTGGGTAAGTTCAGCTTGCTAGGCACACTACGGAAATCCCACACGTCACCTCTAAATTTATACAAGCAGCTCCACTATTCTGGTTTATAATCTCCACATTCCCTGAGACCTTCTAAACTGCTTAAGAAGTTTTTTCTTCCTCATTCTGGAAATGAGCAGAAAAAAAGCTTAGCACCTTTGCTGAATACCTCTTCGACATTAAAAGTCACACCTGCAGTTAGCCTGTTCAGGATGGAAGTGTTTGGAAAACTGAAAAACCTCCAAACTTGCATAATTCCTCTTTCAAATAGCTACATTTTAAGCAGTGGCTTCCTACGAGTAATATTGCACTGCATGAACTGAACCTTGAATTCGCTCCAATGGGTCAGGTGACAGAAAACTGGAACCATTTCTGAAATGGTGCTCACTAGATGTACCTGAAATTAATTCAAGGTTAATTTTGTGATTCCTGTTCCACCCGTTTCAAGATGTTGCACCATCAGATGCCTTTCCTGTGATATATTCTTGACTAGGGACTTTGCTCCTTCCTTCTCTTATGTGTCTCATGTCCATCCATTCATTTCATCCCTTAATACCTCACTAAAACGTACTTCTTGATACGATCCTTGCTAGCCCACATTTGTCACATTCCTTGCATCATTTTCTCTTGCTTCATAGCCTTACATTAATAGCTGGCAGGAATTCTTACATTTTACAACAAGGTGTGGGGGAGGGAAAAGTGGACAAAATGCTTAGAAATAAAACTTGGCACTAGAATATTGTACCACACCTATCAATTACACTGGCTTTCCCACCCTAGAGAACGGAAGGAACTTTGTTCTAAGTTTCAGTTAGACCTAACAAGTTAAGCAGGGTCACCGCATAGAACAGGCGACTTCAAAAGTAAATCTATTCTGCTTTAGGAAATGCTGGCCATGATTCAGGGAACTTTCCTTCAATTCCATACTTACCATAATGATTGAGTCTTAAATATACTTCTTGTGTATTCTAGTAAAACTCTACAGGACTAGAACAATATATAAAACTGATAATATGCGAAATCCATCCTTGGGATAAAAGCAAAACTTAAACCATTCAACCACCTCATGGCACTCAAAAAAAAATTGAAACAAGAAGAGGTGTTAGCCCAGGTGCCTTATGTTAAATCCCAATTTAGGTAATTACAGGCTGCCTACGCAAATTCCTCCTTCAGTTTCAATTAGATACAGTATTCACTTCCTGCCTGATACTTATGTAAGGTCACTTGCTTTGCATTGCAGAAGGGCTGCCACGTTCCAACCCAGAGGTGGCAGCATTTTGGCAGTAGGTAAAGTTACGCAAGCTTGTAGAACTCTGTACAGTACAGAGTGCTGGTGTTTTAGTGGTTTTCTTCCTGTATGCATGGTCTGTAAAGCACTCTGGAATGCAGTGTGATAGAAGGTGGTACATAAATCCAACCAAAATACTCAAACGATTGTCTTTTAGATACTTGTACATACAAAACTTGCTCTAGACAGTTGTGCATATGGCGTAACTACTAACGCATTCGGGAATCCAGTCCCCATTGTTCATTCCCTAAACACTGAGGAGTCAAATGATACCAAAACCAGTTCTGTGCATCTTAATCTGATAACCCAGGTGGTTCTTACTATACCTAGATTCACAGATCATAAGGATATGAGCCATGGGTTATGCATCAAAACCAAAAGTAGTCATTTAAAGACAACTCGCTTGAGAATAGGCAATTAGCTACTATTTAAGCTGTAAGCTACATTAAAGGATGCAAGCTAAACCTCAGAGTTTTAAAAAAAAAAAAAAAACATGAAAAACTAAAACAAACAAAAAACCCCGAAAAACCAACACAAAACACCACAAGAGTTTGTGCCCAAAACTACAGGAAGATTACAGTAAGGATACTCTACATACTATGTTCATCTCAGACTCTGGCCAAAGGAACCTAGGAAGAGGCCAGTCAGCCAGGAATATCCCACTAGATGGCACCAACTGACCGAAGTGATTTATTTGTAAAGAGAAGGTACTGCACTCGTATTGCCTGCGTACCAGCAGAAAGCAACTTGTTCTGGTGAACTGTGGAATTCTTACGGTTTAGGATTTTTAGAATTGAAATTGAATGTAACGCTAAGGAAAGAAGTACCCTCTCTACAACTACCTGAAAGGAGGTTGTAGCAAGGTGAGCGTGGGTCTCTCTTCCCAAGTAACAAGCAATAGGACAAGAGGAAACGGCCTCAAGTTGTGCCAGAGGAGGTTTAGGTTCAATATTAGGAACGAAAGGGTTATCAAGCACTGGAACAGGCTGCCCAGGGAAGTGGTTGAGTCCCCATCCCTGGAGGGATTTAAAAGACGGGTAGATGTAGTGCTTAAGGACATGGTTTAGTGGTGGGCTTGGCAGTGCTGGGTTAACGGTTGGATTGAATGATCTTAAAGGTCTTCTGCAACCTAAATGATTCTATGATTCTATTCTAAGTAACAGCATGACTTTTCTAGGCAGTGAGATGACAGAAGTGCCTTTTTATCCTCTCCCTGAAATAAATTCTAACCAAGTCAACTTCTAACTACGGCCTTAGTTAAAAATCAAGCGCTCCACCTCAGCTTTCCCACCTTTAACATGGGAGTAGAGGCCCTTTCCTGGCATTAGAAGATTTGTCTGTAGAATTCTGCAAAGACCAAAACAACAAATATAAAATGAAAAGATCCCTTTACTACTATAATCTAATGGGTATTGGGGAAGGGGGTTTCATTGTGATGATTGTTTGGGGTGGGGTTTTTTTGTTTGTTTTTAAAATCCGTTGGTGGCTTAATTTATATCAGTTTTCATAACAGGAAGCTGTCCTCCTAATTCACTTCAGCACTGCAGTTATCCTGTAATGTTCTGAGCCTAATATGAAACTTTAAACAGACTTCACAAGACCAAACTCTTAATTCTCCTTGAATTTGTGTCTTTTGTTCACACACAAGAACTAAGTGGATTCAGTTCTCATCTCTGATTTTAGTATTAGCTAAGGTACACACTGCATAATACAGCTTACAAAACTAGAAAATCTAACTTTAAGCTTACATTGCGAAATGTCACACCAAAATAAAAGTAGCAGAACATATTTAGTTATCTCTATTGATAAAAACAGATTGCTTTGGTTGTCAGGTAGACTAATAAGCCTTGCTATTGCTCATATGCAAATACTAATATTGACTGCTTATTTTAATATAGATACACTAACTTCCAGTATTAGAGCTATCTAAAGAGACCAGCATAGACAGTGACCTGTTTTATCCTCTGAAGACCAAACAAGAGATAACAAAGCAATATATTTTGTATTATTTTGCTGAGAAATAGAAATAAACCTATTGTACTGGACACCCTTTTCGAACTCAGGTTTTAGGCAAATACAGTGCTTGCGTAAATGGGTAAACATCTGAAAGCTGGCTAAGCACATGTGTAAAGAAACAAGCTTACACTCTAAAAGAAGAGATGGAGGAATTCTGTACCTGATGCAGAGATGGGATGCATCAGAGAAAGCAGATCTCATGGGGGACAAAAAGCTGTAATCAGTATATTTACAGCATAAAATTAAAAGTAAATACATTGACAGCAGCAATTCAAACTTTCTTTATATTCAGAAACAGTGATGCAGACCCACGCACAAACATACTTTCTGTGGGGAAAAACAATTTGTCAAGGCATCGATGTTTACAAGCTTTGCCTTCACTACACTGGAAGTTACCTTCCTTCAATGTTTTCCACTCCCATACTTTAAATTATATACTAAATACTACTACGAAAGACAAAGCAGCTCGTCAGTCTGAACACTAACTTCAAATGCAAGCAAAATTACTGGAGACATGAAGAAAAAACACAGCTCCAGTTCAAAAGCAGCATGGGGGATGTAGTCCTATAGTTTGAAAAGAGAATTCCCTCTAGCACTGAGACTTCCATGTGATACATTTTAACCAGCAGAAACCCCTAGATCCTTGTAAGGAATCAATGTTGACAGAACCTTAAACTATTTTACCTGATTGATACCAAAATGGAAAAGGACATCTTAGGTCACAGTTACATACTCACTCAAGGGCAACTTTTATTTCCCCAGCTACAGTGAAATCTGAAATAATAATCACAGCCAAATAGAGTAATTGTAAAATGACCAACTTCAGCTTCCCCAACATCTTTTTGTGTCCTACCCCTCCCCTTTTTTGTTTTCACTTTAAACACTCTTTAGACCAAGCTGAAGCCCAGAATAGTTAAATTAATTTCTAACAGTGTCGCAAAGTTCTTCACTCTGAAATTTCATTATTTTAATCACTTATTAGACAGGCATGCACTCTGTGTAAAGTTTTTTATAAAAGTATGCTCCTTTTCTTTAAAAAGAAAAGGAATGGGAACAGAGGAGAATATTAAATATACTTTAAGTAGTCAGCACTCACCTCCTGCTCCTGTTGAAAGATGACAACTCTACCTCCTTTGTCTCCTGTTGCTAACAACTCTCCAGAATGGTTAAATTCTACTGTAGAAATGATATCCGCTGCATAGGAACAAAAATAAACCCCACAAGTTAGTTATTCTTCTAAATACTAAGTGGCCAAGAAAGCTACGATTATAAATAAGAAAGAAGATGCATACTTCAATTCAGTTTAAGTATACTTATGTTATAAAATACAAGTAAGGATTTCTTCAAAAATATAGAAGTAATTTTTTAAAGCTCTACATTTGAAAACCCATTACTAGGTCACCATGCCAGAGTTCCAAGTTCAGTGTTGTGCACTAAACTGTTTTTAAAGGTTTTACATCATCTTAGAACTGTTTTTCTGTTATGACTGCTACTCTGGTATAGAAATGGATTTTCATTATGTACTGTAACAGCAGAGAGAGACTGTGTATACACATTCACACCTTTATTTTCTCCATTCTTTCTGATAGAAGAATTGGATACAATCATTATCCCTATGATCTCAAAGCTTTTTCTTTTTTTCTCTTTTCTTTTTTTTCTTTTTTTTTTTTTTTAAGGACTCTACACATTTGACAACTTAAGGGCAAAATGTATTAGGGTGGAGATGTTCAGACATCAGTGCCTAAGGAATGCAAGGATGTGGAACAAAAACAGCTACAGAAAATTAAGAAATAAATTCAACAGACTGTCTCTAAAAAACATGAGTACCTTTTCTGGATGAGGAAGGTCTACACTATCACAAGTTTTTTTATATAGAGTACTAAAATTAAATTGTGAATATACATAGACAAAAAACCTGTCATGCCTAGTATCAAACTGATCTGTTTATACAGGGAAAAAAAAAAAAGAGGACAAATTACAACTTAAGCTTAAGCACACCAATTCACATTTTCAAACACACACATGCCCCTCATACCTTCAAATAGTAGAATCAGAAGCCAAACCATTCTTTGAACGCCAACTTCAAACTGCAATACAACTATATAAATCTACTTTTCTGCAGAAGAAAGTACCTAAGATTTTTACATATGCAAGTCTTGGGGCTATTTTGCTTTCACATCAGTCTAACATAGGTAAACAACGTATCCACGTTTTCTATTGGATGGTTTCTTCATTCTCTGTTTTAGAGTTAGAAAAGGTCTGGTACCTGCTCTAAAGACTGAAAGCTACTGCTAAACAAAAGCTAGAGTCTGGATTTAAACAGACACTATTGTGCAGCACATCATGGAAGCTATCTTATCATAGACAGCAATAGAGTTCTGTCATTTTGAAGAAGTGAAACACGCAGGATTTTCCTCTTATTTATTTTAATACTAAAATGAAACTTACATCATTCTCGGGTTGTCCCAAACACATGGGCGGTGGCCTCTGAGGACATTAGCAAGCTGTTCTTTAATAACTGCATTACACAGCAGCTACAAGCATGCAGCCTACCTGTCTGAAAACTGCACAATGCAAAGAGCCTAGACAAGCAGGCCAAACTCAGCTGCAAAATCCTCAAACAGAGGCAAAAGATGCAGAGTCAGATTCTTGGCACGAACAGGTATGTACGGCTCAGTTGTGTTTTCTAATATACGGCATAAATTGCCGTATAACAAAAGGATAAACACAAGGTTATCCCATCTCCATCAACCTCCCTTGCCATGCTTATCTGGCACTGCTGAAACACAGACAGACTGAAATTTCTCAAGAACACTGTGTTAAGGACATACATATGATGTAAGCTTGTATGTAGATAAACCAGGATCCAGATCACACACAGAAAAACCTTGATTTGAGTGCACATAATTTTTTTTCCCCCCTGAAGAAGATATGGCATTCAATATGTACCTTTCACAGGTGAACAGGGCATAAAGATAACATACAATTAATCAATCCAGTATGCAGAAAGAGTGAAGTGCACACCAAGCAATCTGATTTTGACTATTCCATACAACGCAAACCACATTGTTGTAATCCTCTGATAGGAGAAAAGCTTAAGGAAGTTATCAATTAATTGAAGAAAAACAAGGTAACTCACCTCTCAATAATGAGAAGTATACAGAATAATTACTATTGTGAAAAACTGAGATATTTCACACCGCAAGCTAAACCAGTCTTAAAACAGAGAAGACGATACAGCAAGTTATCAATCTAAATGCGTGCATGTATGTGGAAGTAGAACAGCAAAGAAAAATTTGCCTTAAAAATCTTATACATCCATCTAAGAGTAGATGGATAAATTCATCATAGTATTTATTCGGTGCAAGTCACTGAGAAGTTTTACAAAGTCAAAAGCCTTAGGTTTGAAGCTTTATCCTTAGAATAGGCAGCAACAACAGCCAGAAAAGCCTTAAACTGAGGGATAAAACCTCCATTTTCTTAGGTCTGCTGATGTAATACATATTGTATTTAATTACACAGGTCTCATATATAGCAGAAAGCTAACCGCTTTTCTGTAACAATTCTAGACATTCTCACTTTTTGCATTTATTTTAACTTCTAAGATCATCCAAGCTTGGTATCAGTCATCTTCAAGCTGATACAAGTCCTGCTTTGTCTACAGGCTCAACTGCGTGAACCAACTTTCAGTACTAACATCCCCACACCTCCAAGAAGTCCAGCACCCTCAGTCAGTGGTGACAAGGTACCCCAAACTCTCCAGTGCCTCATTGACACTATGCAAAAGATATTTTCAAGTACTTGGATCAATTTTAAATTAGAAACAAAATACATTCCTTAGCAGCAATCACAACAGAAAATTATTAAGTAGTTTTTAAACTTAAGCTACATCTATAGAATCTGACGTGCCTTCTACGCTGTAATCTTGGACTGTTCCCTTCCCAAGGGCAAAACAAACAGGCTAAAAAAAGTAGGCAGAAAAATGATTTCTGCTTAAGCAGTCCCAAAACAGGGCTGAGATGCATATTTTATACAAAAAACAGTACCGGAGAGCAAAGCAACCAATCATACATTTTAAATCCAATAACTCACCGTTAAGAATATTGTATTCCCATACCTTGGTCAAAGAAAGAGACCGACATCAAGGCACTGGTGTTGAACTGGGCGGATTTAATAGTGTTTGAGAACTGACAGGGGAAGCATTTCATCTTCCGCAGTGCACTGATTCGCTTGTGGATTTTCATCTGTATTAACACCCTCGTTGCCAAATAAAATCAAAGTTATCCTTTTCTTTTCAGATGGTAACTGTAATTCCTGTGATAGTTACATGTAGGGTTATTTTAGTCCTCCAGCGCTGCAACGGGGAAAAGAGCATCTATAGAACGCGCTGCCTTCTCTCTGCCTCCTCCCTTTTGTGCATGCTATTTTTGCTACAGTCTCTAGGTGGGAGTCTTGCAAACACAGAGGGCTGCTCTCCCTGTCCAGAAGGTTGTAAATGATCCCTTCTGTACGCAAAGAGCACTAGGGAGGAGTATCTGAGGGGGAAGCAGATGTATAGGTGCTCCATTGTCACCAACACCAATGGCTTTTGAAATAGGATGCATTCTATTGTTTACTGCTGAATTCATTTCAATGCCCTCCTCTGCAAGCACCAGTATCAGAGATAAACAACCACCAAAACCTTATCTGATAACCATACCCCACACAGGATACAGTTAAGACAGCACTATCTGTTAATAGACTTCCACAGTTACCCATGCCTTGAGAGATCAGATTTGTCTCTCTCCTCCCCCCAAGCATCTTGAGACATCTTTGACACCAAGATGAAGCGTGACATTTAAAACACTACAGGGCAACATCACACACACAAGATGAAGACAACATTCTGACAAAGGCAAAAAACAGGACAGAAACGTATACCTGCATTCCTGTAGCATACCTGCAATACCTGCACTAAGTTTCTCCCTCTTGCATAACTTGGGATACACAGCTCAGGGGTCACTATTTTTCAAAGTACTTCTTGGCATAGATGTATACGGTTGTCCTTTAGTTCATCTTAAATATCCCTTCACAGATGCTTGTTAACACCATAGAAACACTTCAGAGACTACTAAATATTTCCAAATAATGGTTTTCAGTGATCTAAAAGGTGGGGGATATCACCTACACAACCTGAAGCCCATTTACTGCTGTTGCACATGTACATCACCACGGGAAAATGTTTTGCAGCAGGTTGAGTGAAACGTTATAATCAAACACAGAACTACTGTACAGTTGTATCCCTGTATCAAAGAAACAAAACACGCTACAGCCAAAGCAAGACAGTGATCTTGAAAATTCCACTGAACTGTAAAGAGAGGCTTCTGGCCCCTGACCTACCAGCACACGCCAACAGGGCAGTCTGCTTCCCCAGGAGTCCTCAAAACCTCCTAACAGTTCTCCCAGATACAGCAGCTACCATCTAGTTTCTTGCAACTGCTGTCAAGGTTGCTTTTTCTTCTGCACAGGATCTTTATTTTCACAATCTGCTCTAAGCTTTTTATGTATTGCTTCAATGATACATCTTCACTTTAAGTGCTCCAGTAGAAATCAAAACCACCGCAAGGCCTGGACACTTATCTTCCCTAGATTCAAGTAAGTAGCTTTTCCCATGGTAGACATGGAGACAGGAACCTGAAGAACCAAAGGAACCAAAACAAGGTGTCTAGCTTTGACAGAGAACGGGACAGGGTGGGGGAAGACATTTATCTCAAAGTTTTGGTAATGCTTCAAGTAACATGTTCACCATGTGAAAGGGAGACATACCAGAAGCTCCCAAGCAATTCTTAACCAGTGGCAGACACACTCTTTTGCTAATTAACCATCTCACAAGAGAACAGCAACTCAAAACAAACCTAACCTGTTTCCTAGTGGGCTTCTGAAGATAACAATCACCATTTCAGAATGTTTAGTCAATATTTATTACACCAACTTTTGCTATTTTGAGTAATTCACCTGTCATGTCAGGCAGGATACAGATGGTTTGAAAAACTGAGGCACTGGGCCAGTGCACTTATGAAAGATGACCAGTTCAAATAAAAATAGGCAGATTACACTGTTGAAAGATAGAAGAATAAAGGAATCTGACAGATCTCAAATGCCTTTTCCCCCTTTAAAGGAAAGCAATGTTTGCAATAAGAAAAACTCAGTGATAGACATTAAAACCATTTTTACACTTTGGGGGCCTTCCCCACTTTTCAGTGAACGCTGAACAAGAACCACACATGCACTATCACGAGCAAGTTTTCTGAAATATTAGAGAAAGGGCAGTGGTGAAGTTTTACCACTGTCAACAAGTCTACGGAATAAGGGAATAGAACAGCTTTATCAATCCAAACAAGCAAAACCATACTGTAATCCAATGACTTAGTTCCAGAAGGCCCATTGCGAACCTGAAAAGCAATTCTGTATTAAATTTGCTTCCAATAATAGAATAAAAGGTATTTTATTAGTACAGAAGAGGCTATCTATTTTAATGTACCATGAACTTTATATAAACTCTGCTTAGAAAACATGCTTGGTAGGCAAAACATGTCACCTACTCTACAGCAGCGAGTCAATCATGGCAGTGAACAAAGAGCGTCTTTATTGCACCAGACCTAAAAGGTTTCTGTGCAAGTTTTTGGAATCACGTTGATCTGCTGCCTAGGCAGAGAGCAAGTAAATCAGTATGTTTACACAAGTGGAGCAATCTCCTGATGTTTCCAAGGACTGAACAAAGAATTGTAGTATTTAAAAAGCATTTTGGTACTTCTTCATTGTTTATACACCTTCCCAGTGGCTCAAAATACCATTTCTGGAATTTTCCAAAGGAGCAACTCAAACAAATCTTGTGCATAATGTAGAGCAGGTTACTTATAGGTTGGTAATTCTGTCCTAAGGAGTAAAAAGACAATTCACTGACCAAACGTGGAGCCCACTTCCTCAGTTTGCCAGCCTTAAGTATGAAAGAAGCTATTTTGATCAAACTAAACATCAATTGATCATTCCAGAGATACTTCAGAAACTGTCTGGAACAGGAAAAATTAAGAAACCAACTTTTAGGATTATCATTAAAATCCAAGGAAGCTCAAAAATCCTCAAATTAAGGAAGCAGCACAGGAATGGATAAACATCATGGGGATAAAGACAGTGAAATATCTGAATTCAACGCACAATTACTGAGCATTCCTGAGCCATTCTTCCTAGATTACCTCTAAAGATAGTCAACGCGTTCAAAACTGAGCAAGAGTATCTATCTGTCCAGGAGAACCTGCAGATCTTAAGAGTCTGGAAATCACTTGTGAATTGTTTGGTCTTTTCTAATCCAGGGTAAAGCAAAACCTTCCTGCTTCAGATTACTAAGCAGATGCAACTTCCAAAAACTCAAGCTCAAGTCACAGCTAATGACAGAAAATTGTGAGGTTTTATTGGACTTTCTTGTTTCCAACAACGATTTTAGTTTGGAGTTATGTACTTCATTGTTGGGGGGGAAAAAAACAACCAAAAACACTAGAGAAGACGAAAGCTCCTCCAAGGCTTCAAATATTTTAAGAAGCTACACAATGCACTCTGAATGTCTGAGTCATCCCAACATCACCCCATTGTTTGCAAGATTTTGATTTACCACACTTATCAAGAGTCCTAATATATTGTGTATTAAGTCTCTGACGCTAGATAGTAAAGTGTTAATCTCAAAGTGAACAGGAAGGCTGTTTAAATAAGATTAAGAAAGAGTGACTATACATGTGTATTTGCAGAGAAGAGACCTCCCAACACAGGACAGCACAACTATACGTGCCAGGGAAAGAATAAGAAAGCAAAATGGCAAGCACTATTTAGACTGATGATATAAATGGAAACACCCTTTGCATTCCAGCCTCATCCCTAATTTATGTATGTAGAGAGGGGGAAGGGAACACAAGGATTGTATACTTTAAAGTTACCATGACCGGTTTTACTATTGACTTCATTTCCCTTTTCTTCATTCACTTTCAAGAGTGATTCTCTGCATTCATTCCATCTCTCAGAAGTGACTAGGCAACAAAACCAAAGGCAGCTGGGAGAAGGCATTCCTACTGTTCAATTTACTTCTCAAGAGTCATTCCAGGAGTCCTTTAAATAGACCTCTTCTTTACTAGGACAAGGCATTAAAAATATATTAATTCCTCAGAAATATGTGGATGGGATGAAATTCACGCAACACAGAAGTAAAGAAAGGGGTTACCCTTGTGGCAAAAATTTTCACGTCTGTGCCATGAAGCACTGCAAGAGCCAGCTGGTTACTTGTTCTCTCCTAAGTACCAGTCCTGCAATACTGCTGCACACAAAGAGCACACAAAGCACCTTAACAGCCAAGGGGAGTGGAATTTGTATGATGGCCAGCTAGCTTCACACTGCTGCTGGCACTAGCAGTATTGGAACACAAACATGCCGGAGCCGAAGACGCAGTTCAAGCAGCAGACAGTAATTAAGCTGGTTTTGTTGGCTTGTGCAAATCTGGGAAATCTACACACAGGGAGAAAGATTTACAGAGCGTTCTCTAGCATTCACCTTCATTCCAAGTGCTCCAGGCCCTGTGATGCTGAAAATAAAAAACATGCCATCATCATGAACTCATCATTTTCCTCATTGATTCTGAAAGCATTCTAGTCCTGTTTGGTAAAGATGTATTTAAATGTTGAGACACTCTCAGTGCTATTTACATACGTATCTATGCGTAATATATACGCACAAGATACCGGTCTCCAAATAGTGAATACATGTAGTACTTCACATCTGAAGTTCACTCCATAAACTACTCACCCTAAGTAAAACAACCAAATGTAAATGTTGTCAAGCAGTCCTAAAACCCCATACTTTCCCTCCATTTCTTGGACTTTCCTTTATTCCCTTTTCTTTTATCCACTCTTTCTTCTCCCCTTCTTTGCCAATCTTTGAGGAAAAATATCACTTTCTGGAACAGGCAAGTCCTAGTTCAACTAGGAGTTCAACTTTGGATTTGAAAGCCCGAGTGATTTACTTATTATTATTATTATTATTATTATTATTATTATTATTATTATTATTTCACATCTTATTTTTAACTTTCTATTCAGTTTCCTAAAATAAAGGTTGGACCCGTCCAGATAAAGCTTTTCCTGTAGCTTCCTAAGTTACATTAACATGACCGATACTTACCTTGCAACCCTGATTCATTTCACAGTGGGCCAATATATAAGCAGGGCTCTAATCTTCAGTGGCAAGGCACGGCTCACATAATATCCTTAAGTACGCCACATCCTTCCGAGATTACTCTTTATGCTGCCAAATCTACATACTAGCAACGACAGTAAGAACTTATCACCAGCCTTCAGAAGTAGGAGCTTGAATTTAGTCACTTTTTTAATGGAAGCAGAACAGTACAGGCTAAGGGAAGGAACCAGTCCTGTAAAACAACTATTTCATAGGATACATGCGTATTAGGATGGCTTTGAATTTACAGATGCATTTATAACATATTCTTCGATAGTCTGGAGATAATGCAACTTAAGTACTAAGCTCAACACAATGTTATTGTGTGGTTTTGTAACTTTATGCAAACAACTACTTTTGTTAAGCCTTCTTAGAAAACACAACAGTTACTGAGCCACAAACTTCCATTCCCTCCCACTGAAATAACACAGTGATACCAGCCTTAATCTTGTTGCCATTGGTTTTATGTAAGGCTAGTAATTCTCCTAAATAGCTTTACTAGGCTCAATGCTTAGAGAAGAATACGGCTCCAAACCCATCTGTCCTACGCAACAGAAGCTGCTCCTGTCTGCAAAGCAATAGTGAGAAGATGGCATTAGAACTGCAGAGAACAGAACTGAAATAGAAGTGACTCTCAAAAACTTTTACAAGTTAGAATAATAATGAATATGTAGATTAAGTATTCAACCAAGGTAATAGTAAAGCAGGGAACAGAATCACCATCTACCAAAATACAGAGCCTCTCATTTGGAAAAGCAGCTCCTTATACATTCAGAAATCTTTAAGTGATCTTAAGTTAACTGTGATATCAAAGCAACTTCCTCATTTAAACACAATTCACAGAAAGCACACTATGTTCAATATTTCAGTCTTACATTGTATAAGGAGTACCGTACTAAATATTTTAATTCTTGTGTTTGGTAAACAATTGCTGTGCCTCACTGGGCAACTGCTGTTTGTGGGCCAACATTAGTAAGCTTCAACATCTCCATTCAGCTCAAGTTTCCACCATCATATTTATCACCAGTTCCCCTGTGGTCCATATTCAGACCAAGGCAAGAGGCCAACGAACAAGCGTGCTAAAACAGCAGCAACTTTCAGAAATAGCAGAAATCACTACAGGGAAGACTATAATCACCACCTCCGACAGACGTTACCACCACCTCAAACTTTTGCGAATGATCCCTAACACATCTCAGTTACATTAAGCAGTTTGTTTTTTGCTAAGCTAACGGAGTTCATTAAGACTGAACTGAAGCATTATATGAACAAATTTGCTGGGGGGGCAGAGGGCAAGGAACACACTCAGGAGCAACCACATCTCCAGATGGCACAGCTGTATTTGCAAAAGGCTATCAAGCCCACAACCAAAATGCCAATTAAGTGCATTTCAGTCTATATGTACAGTCTCCACGAGCTTACACTTACAACAGCTTCCTAAACAAGGTTAGAATTTGGTGTTGCTAGAAAAGAAAGGAAATTGATTTAAACCTCAGACCACAGGCTTCCTGTCTCCATCTATAGTAGGAAATTCAAAGTCTCCAGTATACATGACTCCAAGACACCTGTGGTGGCATTACAGAAAACAGAGATGACAAACAGCAGCAAGTCAAAGCACTCTGAAAACAGATGTGTCATACCCTAATGTGAACTGGTTGGTCCATGCTTCCTACCACTTACAATGACCTAAAACTGCTTTAAAGTTTCATTTTTGTGAAAGGAGTTAAAGTATTCACGTTAAAAATTAGTATGAGCTGTGGGAAAGAACTTTTACACCTTAAATTGATGTAAAACTGTGATCCACCATGGAACTGGTGAAGCAACACCTCTACCACAACTACTGTAACCAGTGGGCTATACACTTGACTGTAGAGGTTTTATTTCTGCTCACTAAATCTGACACTGCATTCTATAATTCCTTTTATGCAAACTTCATTGTAAACCTATGGAATAATAAAAAAACCCCAACACTCTAGGTCTAGTGTATGTTAGCTGAAAACAATTTTGAACTGGCTCCTTGAAACCATTTAATCTCATGAGAATTAAATAGTTTGGGGTTTGGGGTTTTTTTAACCCCAAATTAGTTATTAAAAAAGCGCTTCAAAAATTACTATGAAAAATCCTCTCGTATTACACTCATAACAACAGTAGATAGAAGAATGTTCTCTATATATAAACAAATGCAAAGCTGTTTGGTTTCTGGATAGAAATCATTAACCCTCATCACCTTGATTAATTACTTTCTATTTTTAAACCTTAAGACATTACTGCAGTTCCTTTCAGAACACATGCATAGGAAACCAACAGGCACATCCCCTTCTTCCACTAGGTGAGTTGACCACAGCAGTATCTTTAGTTCACAAGAAGCTGCAAACCAACGGAGTTCCCAGCGTGATGTCTTGCCCCTAAGCTAGACATCATCTACCTGGGAGAACAGAGTAAGGAGCAGTCAGTCTAATCGCGTTCAGAGAAGGGGGAAACTAAATACATTTACAACAGATCAGTCCAGATGCAAACACCACAAAAAACTACTGCTGACTTGGCTGCCCACACTTAGGCACTGCATATTTAACTAGTAAGGTTAACCTAGCTCCAACATTAGTTCATATAAAAAAACGTCCACACTGTGGAACTAGGGAAACGTTAGTTGTAGCTCTATCGGTACAGTTTCCAAGTACTCCGGGAGCTGCCTTCACCTATGTATTACTAGGACCTCTGAGGGTGTATTTTACTCATACACCTAAGCTGATCTATCCTAGGATCCTTCCCATCCCGGAATTGAGGGAGGGTGTGTGTCTGTGTGTGAAGCTTCTTACAGTCATCCGCAACTCTGGAAGACTACCACTACCCAAATAATTCAATCTGCAAGTTACTGCGAAGTGGAGACATTACCAGACAAGACAGAGCCATTTTTCAATTCAACACAAGATAGATCAGCCTGAAAATACCTCAAACTCAATAACAAGGGGTTATTTAATACCTGACAAGAATTCCCTTGAGTCTCTAAAGGCATCCTCCGCCTTGAAACCACAAATAGCATTGTTCTGGACTTTTACAATACCCTAGTAAAGGCAACTGAACCTCCAGGTGGTCCAAAGCACCACCCAGGTATTTTTAATTCAAATAGTTTCTAGCCTTTGCAAGAGGCCTCCATATTTTAACTTGAGGAACAAACCTGGTTAGGAAAGCAACAACTAAGACAATTCCCCTCTTTAGACGGTCAATACATAGGTTTAGAGTTTTTCCCCTGAAGAATATCCTAAAGAATCTATTCAAACAAATGGGATTATACCTTACTTTATTAGTACTGCAAGCATATTTAGAAAGACTAATAGATGTGCATACATACCTAGGGAACGTTTTACTAGGGGGAAAAATAGCAGATGATGAGCATTTAGTTTAAATCTCTTAATACACATGCTTCCCCAAACTCAAGTATTCCTTAAAATATGACAGGAAGTGCCTATTTGCTTTTCCTATTCACACTAATTCAGGTCTATTGTTGGCTGAAACAAAGGTCTTTCAACCTGCATCACCCGTTCCCAGGACATTTGACACCAGTTTATTAATATCATAAACATAAGAGGCATAAGTGGCAGAAATCCAGACCCACTCCTGGTACCCGTCTTAAATAACCTTAGAAAGGCGGGTGAATAATCTCGCAGGTTGTGGAACTACAACATTTATTCACAACTAGGAACAAGCAATTAAAGGTCACAGCTTCTCCTTGAGCCTGTTCTTTGCAGCCACTGCAATACTATATAATAATTAAAAATAAAGCTCAAGTCTGTCCACAGGCTTTCCTCTCTCCAACCAGAACTGTTCTGCTTTTAAACAAAAAGGTAATCAACAGCAAATCCAACATTTCAGCATTTTAAATACCAGCCAGCTGTTAAATGTGAAAGCTATCATGGGGTTCAGTTTTCTGAACATCACAAAATTCAACTGCTGAGAGCTTCCAACCTGTGAAGCTTAAATCTATTTTCAGGTGGGGAAAAGGGAAGAGTGGCCCTCCTACTGAGGATGTGTCACCCCTAGTTTTGCTCAATCCCCTTTCAATTGCAATGAAAACTCTATCACTCTGTCAGAAAGGATGTTTTTGATGTGAAATATAAACAAAACCGACAGAAACATGAAGTAGAGAAAATGCACTACTTAAGCAACATCTGTGTTTAAAAACCTAAATGAATTGTAACTCTGAAGTTACTCCTTTTGAAAGCATCATCTATTAGATAAAAAGTCATCTGACATTTTAGATACCTGGCCTAGGTATGTTTGTGCCCCACTCTTGACACAGTATGCATCAGTTACACTTAACCCGGAAAAATTAAGTGTCCCTGTTTAGATGCAAATAGAGAAGCCCAAAACCTTAGGCTTCGATCAAGTGCCACAGAATTCTGGCAACCAACAAAGTTTGTAACAGCCCAGAACAGTCATATAACCAAGCCTTCCTGGAGTGGTTTAAATACACTAAAAATATTGAAAACAAACAAGTGTTCTTTGGTGCTGCAGCAATAAAACTACCTAAAACCAACTTTTTTTAAACCCCAGGTGAAATCTTAGCTAAAATGTAAGCCCAGTAGAACATGAAGTCTATGGTTTGCTTGAAGAGGGAAACTGGCAGTGTCAGTGTTCTCTGCTTCTACAGTTGATACTATAGTTGATACTATTCTACTTCTATAGTTGATAACTATTCTACTAAGCAGTAGAATATACAATCCACACGAGTTATATTTCCATTACAGAAACACTGTTCGGCCAGCAAAACCTACACTGATTTATGAGAGGTCTTCCCGGACAAAGATGACAGAAGGGTTAAGTTGTATTTGTATTGTGTAGAATTTAGTTGGGGAGCTACACATAATTTTTGTCCTTTGAACAATCAGATCATACACACCTAATTACAGGGGAACAAAATTTACTCTAGCAGGAACTAACTTCATGCCCACAATTCCTTCATATAAGATCCCCTTAGGTGCCTGAATGTTCTGTCACTATCACTCTCAAAACGGGTAGACTTACCGAGCAATATAAGGAGAATTGAGACAGAAAGGCTTACAAATAACAGATTTGATTATTTCTGCTCTAACACAGCATTTGTCTAGCCTTAGTACTCTGGTACATGACTTGTTCCAACGTATTTTCTGCCTGCAGAGCTTTGCTTTACAACATATCATTAATAAAGCTACAGCAAAACTGTTCCTGCATACCTAATTTCCCACAAAGTAACATCTCAATTTTAGCGCTGCTGAGGACAAAAATTCAGGTTTAGCGATTTTCCAGAATAAATGTTATGCTGGAACAGAGAAATTAAATAGCCTCTCTTCAGAGAACAGTGCTGCCACTTCTGACCTCTCTGAGAACATACCTGCCGACCTGCAGATAAAGAAGATCCTATTAACAATATGCAGAGCAAAGATTCAGGAGACCAGAACTCCATCTCAAGCCACTGCTCTCCAGAAAACCTGTATTCTTAGAGCTAAGTCGCAGTACTACATACTTACTAAGCCCCTTCAGGATTTACACATAATGCTTACAGAAGTGCTCCATAGTTCTCATAAGACATGCTATGAAATGCAAGCTATACATAGTATGAGGATTCCCCAAAATGCATTAAAAGAATTGGACTAAGTTTTATTCAAACTTTAATTCTTCTCACTGTGATAAACTTGTTAGCAATGTATCTGTTTTCCAAAACCAGGCTAATTACCCCTTGTAGCATAAGTGCTTTGCTGTATTGCCTAGCTCTTTTATTTATATTTCCATTTTCTTAGGGAACTGTTCAAATATGCCTAGGAGGAACGGAAAAGAATGTTGGGGGGGGGAAATCTCAACAAGGTCAGAAATACCATCTAGGCCTTAAAAAAAGAAAAAAGTGTCAACAGTTAAGCTGCTCTTCCCATTAAGTTATATCCAGTTAATAGCACAAAGTCACTGCCTTGTATGGGTATCAGGCCTAGTTTCCATTCAAGACCAGTGTGCAATCCCCCCCCGATATTTTACGTGTTCCTTCACCAAAAGTGATTTTAGCCATTATGAAAAAAGTCACTCAAGACTATAGGTAGGTAAGTTCTCAAATATATGCTTCTGAGACCGTAGAATCTCCACAGATTAAGATTTTTTAATAAATGACCAACAGGAGCAATAGGTATAGTTGAAAGATTTGCATTTAGAGAACATAGTAACAAGCACCCAAGGTCCTGTCAGCCCTATTCTCTGTGATACCATCCTCATTCTGTTGTGACAGCTGATAAACACATTTGTTTGATAACCAGGGGCTGAGAAGGACACTGAAGAGCCTACCACTCAGAGCATGGATTTCACAAATGCCAAAGTTATTTTCATACTCTCTGATTCCCTTTAAAAGGGGATTTCTGCTTTGTTAAAAAAAAATATTTAGTAGCAACAGGACTAGCAGAAAATCAGTCCTGTGAACTATGCAAATCACGGAAGTATTTACTCACCTCTTCTTCTAATTTGCAGAATGTTTACAAGCTTCTCCTCAAGACTACAAATTACCTTACTCAAGATAGCTAACACCAATTATAACTGAACATATCTACACGAAAGTTGCCCCTGTATTACTTATTCATCTACATAGTGCTAAAAAACTGCACTACAAAATTAGCTGTGTATTACTTCACATAACCAAGCATCCAATCAGTAAAAATTTTAAAAGGATGCTTTAATTTGGATGTCCATTCATTGAAAGAATAAATCATTTCTATTTCAAGTTGTATTTACTTGAACCATTACCTAATGCCTAAAGTCATTAACTAATGGCTTTTATTTAAAAAAAAAAAAAAAAAAACAAAACCCCAAAACTTCAATACTAAAAGGAAAACATACCTGCTTCTGCTTACATTTGTTCATTTTTATTATCCTTTTTTTCCTTATGCTTAAGTCGGGTGATTCACGAGTCCCTGAAACTAACTTGAATCAGTAACTATTTACCTCTCTATTCCTGCTGGCAGCTGTCCCCCCCATAGAAACATTCCTCACATCCACCATGTATCTACACCAAATTACACACTAATAACATAGGCTAAATAGTTCCTTCAGAAGACCTTACTTTAGATATTTTCAGGGGCTTGTTTGTGTTCCAAAGTAGTACAGAGCTATTTATGGAAAAATCTCTGCTGGAATCACAGCCAGAATTTCAATAGGCTGCACAGCGCAGAGAAGCCAATGGTTAGTCTTCTGTTTGCAAATAACAATATATTTGGAAATAACATACTGTGCTATTGTTTTGCATGTACATAACAGAAGCCTTCAGGCAATGCCTTTCTTGATTTGTCACTGAGAATGCTACAGACTAAGAGCACTGGAATATCTTGATTTTCTCTTTTTGCTGAAGCCATTCCAAAACATTAACTGCAAGTTAAATATTAGTAGCAGTATTTTAGAAAAATATCATAGTTTGGCAATGCCTTTCAAAATCAGCTACTCAAATTCTGTGACTTGGTGTGCATTCCTGTTGTAGATTTAAAAACAACTCTTAGAAACTATCATGCTGTTTCAGACTCTTCTCATACATTCTTTGACCAAAGCTTTTATTTCAGGTGCAAAAGCTAAGGCCAAAAATTTCTAAGGCTTTTAATCTTCATGTGTAGAATGCAAGAGATCATTGAACCTCAGACAATGTGTAAAGTGCCTCCTTCTAAGGGAGGAAAATGAAAGCAAAAATCCACTCTTACCTACCATAACGGAAGGGAGGGAGGGAAGGAGGGAGGGAGGCACACTCACTAGATGAATTTCAGGCAGCTTGCCGGAGAGCACAGCGCCTGTGAAGGTCACAAGTACAACTGAAGTTTCCAGCAGAGATGAATACACAGTTCTGACTATTAAGTGACTGTGGAATAAAAATTTCTGATTACTTCACTCACTATGGGCATTCACTCCTTTATCAGTTCATTTTAATGCTTAATGCATTTTTAGTGGCACTTGGAACCTGAAAAAAATAGTCTTCCCTTTACCAGTTGCCTCCGGTTTGTTTTTTTTTTTTTTGCCCCACTTGGCAAGTATTTTCCTGTGTTTCTATTCTGGCCCAAGCATACATGCCTCAGCTTCTTAAAAAAATTTTTTTTAAACAGAGGCCATTGCTAGTTTCTGGCCTGGACTTTCAGAGATTCTTAACACTCACTTCTCTAAATGATGCAAAATGGAATCTACAAATCTTAACAACTCTGGAAGGCAGACACGTATATTTATAAAACATCTTAAAAACATATATAGTCTACTAATCTGAGCAAAATACTGACCTTTACTTTTAAGTTAATTATTTTACATCTCTCACCTTCTCTATCTACAGATTAGGACCTTTTTTTTTATTTTGGAAGAGTTCTATAACAGCTGAAAACAAGACAGACAGTATTTAGTACTATTACTGTCCTGCAAGGATCTCAAAGTTCATTGCAATAACTTTTAAAAGTTTTGGAACTTCATTTTGGGGAACAGGCACACTAGTTTGACAGGGAAAACAAAGCATGGAGAGGTTAAAATGACTTAGTGACCTTCCAGATGAAACAACTCTGGATGATTACTTTCAGTTATCTCCATTTCCAGTCTTCCTTTTTGTCAATCCTGCCCCCCCACCCCAATTAAATTTAAATCTAAACTTTAAACTTGGTAAAAAGTAAAAGAATAATAACAGCTCTGTAAGAAACTCAAGCCTCAGTCAAAAGACACTGAAAAAGAAGATGAACTGGAAGGTGCCAAACAACTTGCAGTTGAATGTTACGTAATTGTAAAACTTCTGGAAAAAGAATTTCAACATATACATAATCAAGCTTACAAGACCAAAGAGGGCTGTGTACAAGACATTCTCTTGATGACTTCTTCAAAACAATAGCAACCAGCAAGAGGGAAAGATTAAGCCAGAAGCGCTCCTACACAGGATGGGATCACTCGGTCATGCCATTTTTTGTAACAACACGCATGCTTAACAACCCCTGTGCAGGAACACTGAGCGACAGAACAGAGAGGTGACCTAGTAGCACAGTTGTAGATGGCAATTTAGAACAGACTTCCCTGCTTTTCAGAAACAGCAGAAAGATGAGAATGCTACAGAAATAAGTAGATGTCTGTTATTCCCAGGTTTGGTATGAGCTTCTTCAGGTCAAATCAAGGGAAAGAATCCACAAGCTCCAGTGAGCCAACAACCTGATGTGCAGAATCTCCAAGTGGTTTGTTTTGTTTTAAATGCTGTCTTCCCACTGCACTTTCCTCTGAGGCATCTAAATATTGTCAGAGACAAAACTGCTGGGTTAAGCACAGCATGTGTTCTGCTCCAGTAACAGAACTGGTATGTTACCAGCCCCCACCACTTTCAAGAGCAGGTTATCACTTCCAAAAGGGTCTGGAGTGAAATGAAAGATCCTGGATATTTCTTGAAAACAAAAAAGAAAAAAAAATTAAGAATCAGCTAAAAAATAAAAACAAACCCAAAAAACCAAAACAAAAACATGAAGCTGTGCTAAGAACAGACTGAGAAGGACTATATAGAAAGTTTTACAATTTTGGTCAAAAAGCCATTCCTGCCAGTTCCACATTCCACTAAAATATCTTATGAATGCTTCGCTACTACCTCTATAAAGCAGTGCCATTTTCTCACTACTAGACTATATAATGAAAAAGTTTGCAGACTTCAATTCACATTGATCTTTTAGAAGAGGCGTCCTCAAACATGAATCTCAATTCACTGAAAGTAGAGTTTTCCATATGAAAGGCAGTCTACGAACAAGCACACATCAACTGTAATCACGAAAAGGCTGAGGAAGAGGCTGAGCAAGTTGTCCACAATGCCACAGTTTTACATGTTGCCTTAAAACCATTATCATATCTCCAAGAGAAGCAATCCATCTATTCATCTCTCGCATCTCTTGTCCCATTCCTGTAGCACCACTACCTGTTCCACCACAAACATTTGTTACAGTTTGACAAATCAGTCTGGGGAAGCTAACTCAGGATAAAATTAATCTGATAGCAAGTAATCCAAGACATGCAATTTTCATTCAGGTCGGTTTCCCAAAGTGACCGCCTTTCAGCTAGGTGACCATCTCTGTCAGCTCAAAGGAGTAACTGGTAAAGGTATGAGGAAGGACCACCTCTTTCCCGAAAAGCAGCAGCTACTTCAAGTGACAACGAACCTACAGGCAAGTCAGGATGCAATTTGAATTCTAATTCCTCTTTCCATACCAAGGCAACACTTCACTCCAAAACAAGCTGAACACTGCAATCATTAAAAGATAATCCAAGATTTTTATTTTTTTTTTTAATTTTCCCCAATATTTCTGTAAGTGAATCCTTACACAATGCACCAAGAACAGTACGTGAGAAGTTAGGGTTTTGTTATGTAATTCCATTGGAAAAAAAGTCCAGGAACTTTCAAACCAATGTCTTTGAGAATCATTATATATTTACAAGAGTTGAAGCTAAAGATTTATGTCAGTATGTAGCTCTTGTCTGCTGGACCAATTTAATTTAAAATTTTAAGTTATTTGAAAAAAAAAATGTCCTTCAGACTACATTTATCAGCACTATACACAAACACACATAGGTCATAATTTCTGCGATTCATCTTCTAACCTTCTACTAACAGGAGAAAGGCCAGCTGACATCACTACTTTTAAGAATCAAAGAATGGTCCCTGAATACTTTTTATATTCATCAAGGAAAAAGGAAAATAGAGCCACTAGCATTTAAGAGACAAGAATATATTAGAAATTATTCCAAATTTTAAATAAGCAGCTATAGTCTGAAGTCTCAATTACCTTAACTGTTCCTGAATATATGCAATTATCTTTTCTCAACTTCTCAAAACCATAGAGCGCCAACTGTGTGTGTTTGGAGATCATATTATTCCCAGAGCATTAATTTAAGAACTGCAATTGAAAATGCAAAGAGAAACATTTCCACACAAAATGCATTCTGTGTACCTGGGAAATCACTCTTTCTTACAACACAACTCTTTTCAACCCTCTTTTCCTGACCCTAAAATTTTCTTCCAAAATTAGATGCAAGCCTAACTGCCTAAGGGGTTTAACATGTGACCTAAATACACTGGTTTTCTTAATGGTGCTATCACTTGTGGATTGCTAAGAGGAAAATACATTTTTATAAAGAATGGCTGACCAAATTAATAATTTCTCCTCCAGTGCTTAAAAGAAGCATGGTAAGTTAGAAGAGAGAAGCTTGCAGCCACTTCTGTCTCTGTAACCAAACTGCAGTCGCGCACAGAAGCCTCAACTAATTATTTTCAGTAAATAATAATACATATATAAAAATAAAAAAATAAATAAATACTGTCAGTATCAACTGACAGTAGCAACACCCTACCTGGTGTCTTGTTAGCCACCATCTTCATTTTAAAAGCAAATGTGGCAAACCAAAACCTTCCTGTCACAGGAAAAGAACAAGGCAAGACCATCATCGTGCAACACTATCTGCTGCCCAGAGCAATGTCCTAAAGCAGTCCCATTTGGGGAGCCAGAAAGTGAGCAACAGTATATTCAATAAAGGGAAGTCCTGCTACACAAAATCATTAACAAGTGCCCACGCACACAAAGTATCAATACTTTACCTCTTACGACAAGACACCTTTTTAGGCTTTCCCTATTTTCAGGAAGGCTCACGTAACAGCATAAAAGAATGACAACGGCCTTTCTATTTCCAGCTTACTTGCATACTAACCCTACAAAAGTAGCATTTAGCTAGTGCATGCTTTAAGAGCATAACTGAGCTATAAAGCAATGTAACAAAGCTATAATTACATATATTCCACTCAAGTTTAAGATCTAGAAAACTGTCCAGATGTAGTTATTTTGACTGTAAGACCCACTGCTGCTTCTTGAAAGAGATTATCCTAAACAGGTTTGGATCAAGTATCATACTTCCCGTATTTCTCTCCTTTTATTTTCACGGAAACCTATGCCCGGACTTTTCATTCCTTTCAATCATTTTCATTTCAATAATTTTTTTTTTTTAAGAAGGGTAAACCTCAGTTTCACACAATTACTGAACACTGACATTCTGCAAAACTTTTCACTCCATACTAAAAATACTGTAGACATAGTTATGGTACTGCATACCATAGAGCATTGAAAATATGAAAAAAAGGTCTGGAAAATACCCTTAAGGCAGTTATAAAAGCATCTTACACTAACGACATTGCTTTGGGAGCACAGTGCTTCCTGAAGAGGAAAGAACAAATGGTAGCCTTAATTTGGTACCATCGGTAATTGATGTTTTTACTACAGGAGGTACAGTACATAGATTTAATTGTATGCACGCTTAAACAGCATCTAAAACAAAGGCGGCCTAATTCTACAGCATCTAAATGCAAGACAATACATTAGTTTAGGTGAAGTCAAAACCCCAAACACGGGATCAATTTTTCAAATCATATTAAGAGTGATAAGACATGATAAGAGAAGATTATAATTTGTTAGATGATCTTTTTAAAGTGCTTTACAGTAAAGCAATCAGTAAGTAATCCATCTCCCAATTAAGTGGTATTCTTTTCTAGAACAACTTGCAAGAAAATAAACTGTACTGATATTAACACAGCTTTTTTTACTAACAGAGCTGGTAACAATGCTAAACAAATGTCATTTCCACATACTGCTTGTGTGGACACTGAAGGAAGAAAACCTATTCCACATGTACTAGTTTTGCTGCAGAAAACTGTCAAAAAGATTATTTACAACACAGTGATAAATGGCTGTGTGCGTGTGTGTTTGCACACATGGACATGATGTCTAATTTCAAAAAAATCTAGACCTGTCACACTGCACAGCAGTTTGACAACTGGCTTATACCTACCTAGATCCGGGCTGCTGCCAAATGAGGTAGTTCTGCATTCTCCACCTGCCCTCAGGCACATGTTTTCATCACCCCTTCTTTACACCTCTAGTGTTTGCACATCCACACAGCCTTAAATTCAGAGATCTGATTCGACTGCAATGTAACCCAGTAAAAATCTACAGGTCCATTTGTTTTCAACAGCAGCACAAAATCGGACCAACTTCAGTCTTTACATCTAAAAGATGATGATCACCAGGGATGCAAGATCTCTGTCAAGCATTAGTGCACCATAGCAAAGCTTCAACTATTTTATTTGGCCAGTATTTTAGTTCAGTCCCTTAAGATTACTGTTACAGTATCGGTAGTAGATATATTCTATTGCTGACCTTCGGATAGCACGTGTTCAAAGTATAGATCTTGAACAGCAAAGGTTTAAAGTCCCTTTTATCAGTTGATTTTACCATTTGTAGTACCACAGCACTTAAGAGACCAGGGTCTTGTGTTGACTGTACATAAATAAAGTCCTATAAAGAGACCAACCCTCTTCCAGAGTTCCTTGTGTTCCTTTGAGCCACTTGATCACTCTCTACGCTATGCTGGCACCAGCACACACAGAGCACTGAGAACCAGATCAGAGTTCAATTCAGCTGAAAAATAATCCAGTCAAAACCACAATTTTAAGTATTTTTCAGCTGGATCAGCTTCCCAAACAAGTTCATTCTGCAGTTACATGAACACTTGTGCCAGCAAAGTGGGAAGGAGTGCCTCTTTAAGCAGAAACGCTGCCAAACATGTAGCCATGGCCTAAATAGGCAAGTCAGAAGAGAACAGAAAGAAGAAAGGAGGGGAAGAAAAAGGAAAAAAAAAAGGCAGACAGTACAGCTAGGAACACCCAGCTCTTAACTCTTACTTCAACACTGCACCCACTAGGAGTTGTATTCTTCATTTTAGTTCTCCCAAAACACATTCTATGAAGCTACAGCTACCACAGAAACCCACTTCTAGGGTAGAAATACCCAAACCAGAATCATTTAGGTAGCATTTTTAAAATTGAAAGCTATGAAGTTTCACAAGGCTGATCAAGAATTGTAATCCACCAGGATTGCCACTGATAGCCAAGCTGCATTCATTTGTACTGTTGGAGTCTGATGGCTTGATCGCTATAACCGCCATATTTACAACACAAAAATACCACTCCTTTTTCCAAGTAATTTTTAATTTAAGCAAAAAAGTCCAAGAAGAGCAAAGCATCACAGAAGTAACAGAACAATACTGGTCAGCATGACTGACAAGCTGAAGTGTCCTAGCTACCAAACCCATGTCAAGAGAGAGCACTGAATAACTTCTAGGGAGCTAAACAGCCACTTACTATTTAGCTGTTTGCTAAATGCTCTTTGTTTCGTGGGAGTTCACACTTTAAATGCACACTTTAGTCCATCTAGACCAGCAGTTCCTAGAACACAGTAGCCTATTTCTCTCTCTGGATACACACAGCCATTCTACAAATGGCTGAAGATAAAAGAGCTAAAATACAGAAGCAGACTTTGGAATACAAAACAGGACTACAACCATGGGTCTTTTTATTTATCTACAGCATATTTCAAACTACCCCTTAAAAACAAACCTATTACTAGTCGTTGCTCCTTCTAACTGATGTTACCTTATGAGCATACAGAACAGAACCACAGCTCTCAAAAACCCAAATTTAGCTCCCTCCCACACTATACCCCAATCTTTCTTCAGCATCATTATTGCAACCTCTCACACCTTTGCTACTTTCCTCTAAGAATTTTTCCTCCCCTCCTACTCCATCAATTCCCATTAAAAAAGCCCATCACTGACTTCTATAATAATGCCTTTGTTTCTCTTCTGTGACTCCTGCCCACAAACACAGATCGGCAGAAGCCCTTCTGCCCAACTGATCCCAGCAACATCCCTCCATCCACAAGGTATAGGCCCCTATTAGTTAATTGTTGGTAAGCCTACAGAACTAGGTGTGCCACCAGGAGTAACAGTCTGTTAGGACAGAGCTAACCAACTTGGGCTCAGCAGCTCTAACCCACTATTACAGATCCACGTTACTTGACAAAGAGAAAGCTCTCTGGTAAGGCAAGAGAAGACTGTGAACTCCAGATGGTGGTAAACTGCTTTTTACAGCAGTCCTCATTCCTGGCTTCAATTTTGCTTACTCCGAGATAACTATTTTTGTGCATTGAAGACAAACTACCATTACCGAAGCAACAACAGTTCCCATAACTGCTCTGCAATTTTGAAGTCTGCCAAAAATAAACATGAAACTACACTTGAAAGATATAACATACCTAGACTCAAATACAGGAAGCATTCCTGAACAAGAGAAAAGTCAAATCTCATTTATATCTCTGACCACACACACACGAGCTGGCTAGGGATAGAAACGTAAGAGACTTCATCTGTTCATCATCTGAACAAACTGAAGCACACTACAGCAATGTTTTGGCTATAAAAGAGGAAACATGAAACAAGTCATAGATTATTAACAAAGCAGCACAGAATGGTTAAGCATCAGACTGCAAAATTAAGTCAGTAATCAGCACCCACAGCAGATATTCCAGTACTTCTTTCAGAGACAATTCGGGCATGAAATAGTTAAACAGCTTGTCAAAGTGAGTGGTAATTACTCAGGGTTAAAGCTTAGGACTTAAGTTCCTGGCTCCTAGCCTTGGACCCAGACTATCAGACTTTTACATATCTTTGGATTACACTTGAAAGAACATTTAGATACAGCAGCTTGACTCTTTTCCTTCTGCCAAGTAATTAAACAAATTTGACTTAATTTGTTCTGAAGTACGAACTCATTCCATTAAGCAAGTGTCTGGTTTTCAGAGACAGTTTAAACTCACAATTCTTAGTTGTTTCCAACTGGAGCTGCCATTATGCCACATCTTGGAGAACATAACAGCAGAAGAGTAAAAACAAGCCCCAAATCAGTGAACCTGCTGCAGAAAATCTGTAATCCTTTTCTATAATCATTCCCATAAAGGAAACTTCCACTAAGAAAACATGGTGATGTCTGCTCTCAAGTATTTCTGGACAGTTAAGTCCTACTTGCACCGAAACAGTGACAGCACAAAAGAAAAAAAAAATCCACGCATTACAGATGCTTTTGATAACCCAGTCACCGAACCTATCAAGGATTCTGTGCTCTCCACTGGAGAAGTCCTGTCTAATCTAATCTCCTGGCTCTGGATTCTCCAGAGTACACGGAACAAGTTGAGCACATATATGTTGTAGGATTGGGCACGAGCAAGACAAATATAAAATTAAGACGGGAGGAAAACTTCCATTGAGCAAAGAATCAGCTATTTGAGAAACAGAGGCAGCACAAGCTACAACACCCTTGCCCTTATGCAACGGATTGCTAAAATCACAAAAAGGCAAACTTTTGCCATCAGTTAAAATTAAGGACCCCAATTATAATGACACTGACACTCCGATTTCAATCTATAACCTGATTTCTATGCTTAATTTTGTGATCTGATAGGGCCAGGCCACAGCTTACAACCATACATACCAAGAGGAGAGAGGCTAGTTCTCTGCCCCTCGCACATCCATACTCCTCAAGTTAAAAGCTTTGCCGCTGCAGATTGACGCAGGCAGGCCCTAGATACAAACTCATTGCCATCTTCTTTCCTCAAGCTTTAGTAACAGCTGTCCCCCTTCTTTCCCTTCCACCCTCATTAGCTCTTAAAAGAAACACTGTCACATCCATCACGCAATGCATAGAAAGCCAGAAAATTAAAAACTCTATGTATCAGAGTTCATGTTTCAGCCATCAAAGCCACCAAATACTGACTTCTGTAATAGACAGCTATTCTAGCCTAAGTATCTAAGTGAAGGTTGTGAGGTCAGATCTGACCTCAGATCTACTGGAAGCTACATACTTAGCAAGCTTAGCAAGCTTTTTAAAGTTGGTGCCACTATTACTGTATTAGAAGTGTTACTCTCCATTAGCCTGTTTTACAGGCAACATTGTAGAGAGACCACTGGTTTTGCATTCTACTGATTAATGCAATTAAATGGACTCAGTTTTCTTGGTTAACACTTCTAGCTTTCCAATACAAATATTGCAAAATTGTATTACGAACAGGAAGAAAACAGAAAGTGAAACCTCCCATTTCTTTCAGGTTTGTTTTCTTCACTTTGTTTTTAGTGAAGTTTCAACATTCCACAACAAAAGTCAGTTTTTAAAATTTGAGCTCTAAAGGCATTCGAAAAACAAAAATCCACACCCTCGGTACTACCATAGACAAATTGGCACTGTCCTCGGTCACAGACATGACCAGAATCCACACTTGTTAGCTTGCAGACCACAGTGGTTAAACAATCATTTAAGTTTCAGACAGCAGGATTTTCTTCAGCTTTCACCATGGTGCCTGCCACAAGAAAGCAGACAGAAAGGCAGGGAGGGAAAAAAGGTCCTCAGTCTAGACTCAGAGCCACTGTCAACTTGTCCTTGGGTATTTTGGAGGACCAGAAGCATGCAAAGCTGCTGTTCCAATTTTTGCAAGAACCACACAAGGCTCCATTTCATTAAAGTGAACCTTAAAGCCAGAAATATAGCTAATAGAAGGAAAAACGTGACCAGCTTGATACATTATTAACCCTTCCAACAGCATCACAGGGAGACATTACGAAGCATAACAAGAACTCAAAGGATCTCATAGAAGCTAAACTTGCACTTCGATTAGACAGCTGGCTTGCAAAAATTTCCAGCATGAATTGTGGGAGCCGAATATGCAGGAAGAAGAGAGAATTTCAGCTCAACAAATTCATTACAACCAAGTATAATACCAACCTTGAGACCTCACTCCAGGCTCTAGGCATTTAAATTTCAGGATGTCTTGCTGTATATAGAGGCTCTGGGGTTTGTACCTTAAGACTTATCCTAAGTCAGTTATAGCTGAAAATGAAACCAAACTTCTCTTTGCTCTTTGGGTCACAAAATCAGAAGGCTACATCTTCCATAAAATCAAAAATGGACGTTCTCACAATTTTTTGGAAACCATCCTGACTGGCTTGCTGAAACTGAAGCTAGTTAATTCACTTACAGTGAAGGCTTCCCTGAACTCCACCCACTATGACTCCAGCAATACACAGTACAGCTGCTAACCTGTCAGGAAGCATAAGGCTAGCAAGTTATCTTTCGTAACATGAATACTTCAGAACAGCTAAGGAAGTTAAGGACAGACTATTTCCTGGTTTCTGCATTTCCAGATCCCTGTAAAAGCCTATAAGAGATTATATATAAAAAAACTCATTACTATTATATGCATGTCAACATGTCTATTTTAATGAAGAATTATTTGCGAGCTCTTGCCACACAACCACAACTTCTTCAATATTTGTACTTAATTAAGGATTTAGTTTGATATGTAATTAAAATAAAGGTTACAGAATTTAAAGTCTGCTGGGGGAAAAAATTATTCTACATCTAACAGCAGTTTTGAGTTCAAACTTTAAAAATATATTTCATGAAGAATTTAAAATAAAGTTTAAAAAAATTGTTACAGCTTTCTTGTTTCCAAAAGCCATCTTTCAGCTTGTAAATGACAGGAGTCTTTAAAAGTGCATCATTTGCCACATGCTACAGCTAATAAATAAAAACAAGTCACTTATATTTATAATGATTTTTTTGGCCTTTGGAAGTTAATTTGAACCACACACCAAATGGGAAAATTATGGAAACTGTAGTTACCGCTTTTCTAAATACAACATTAATCTTACTTGTAAGCCAGAGCATTCAAGATATGTAAAAAAAGAAAAAACCCTAAGAATTACATAAGTGACAAGGCGAATTACTTGCAAAAGAAAAATTTTAACTCATGATCTTACAGGCTGTGTTGTGCAAACAGGACTTTATGGCCAAAGAAATGTACAAGTCAGTGGGACTTCCCCCAAAAAAGATGGCAGATGAAATTTTGCTCTCTGGCACAGCAACTGAGCAGCACAGAGAAAGCGTGAATGCTCTCAAGATCCCCAATCCAAGTAAAAGAAAATAACAAGTACGTTTTTTGCAGTCAATCAGAGGCAGCCATCTTAGTATAAGATGACATTTGTCACTGCCAGCTTAGAAAAGTTTTAGGCAATTTCCAGTATTATTTCAAACACAAAACCCCTCTTTACTTAGTAAGTAAGCATGCACAAATATTCAGATTTCTTCTTCTTCTGGTTAATAGAGGCTGGAAAGATTGGGAAAATTACTTGATCTTTATCTAGCACTTAGATCTTCAAAGAGTACAAACATTAATTAATTCTCACAACACCTCCCTGTGGAACGCAAGTATCACATTCCCCATTTTGCAGATTAGGAAAAAACACAAATCAAAAGCTGAGTGACAGGAAAAATCTAACAATCTTGGAAAACAATTCCAGTAAAATATTTAAGAAGCCTGAATCCAACCCTTCTTAAAAGCGTGCAGAACAGTACTCTCAAACCACAGTTTACTCCTGAATCTGGGTATCCGAATGCACATTAAATGTCTATTTGCTTTGCTCGAGTTGCATAAAGCAACACTGAGATATTTCAGTAAGAACGCATTCGCATCTCCCTACCTAAGGAGTAGTTAAAAAGTCAGAAAACATTCAGTAAAAAATATTGCTCTTACCTTCTGCTACATCATCATCTACAGCGCCTTTCACCTGAGAAAAACACCACTGAATGTCATTTCCTCCTCCAGCTCCTAAAAAACACAATCAAAAAAATGAGACCCCCCACAGCAACAGAGAGAGCACACAATAGTTACCAATTGAAAATCTCAGACAACACTGTACACGCCTACTTCCTCAGCAATGCTGCCGGCACAATTACAAATTGCCCCTCCCCACCTTTTTCCTTTACAGATATTGTTTTTGTCATTAGTGGTTTGCCAGCGTTCAATGCAACGTTTGTCAAAAACAGCGCAAGCATAAGCAGCAACAGTGATAAAAGCCTCTATCACCAAAAGCTCACTGGACTAAGTAACGTTGCTAGTGCTAACTTTAACTGCGCATTTAAAATGAGAGTGCATGAACGTCTTGCTTCACACAAAGCTTCTTCCTATTTTAGAAGTCAGTACCCTCTACAAACACACACACACACACAACTTAAACAGTAACTGTCAGAAAAAGCTGTACATTTGGGGGAAATTTCCATCTCTCGTTCAATATAAACCAAGCATGCTATTCATTTCCTTCTTTTACAAAAACATTGAACTGAACCTACATACTAAAGGCTTAAGAAAAAAAATTTTACCACAATTTTAGAGTCTCTTCGCAGAAGTAACGAAAGCAATTATCAGCCTTAAAAAAGCAGCAAATCCGAGCAGAAAAGCAAACAAGCAATCTGATGTTAACAAGTTCTACTACCATAGAAAACGGATCGAAGAGAAAACTTCAGGAACATTACTGCCTCGGCGGAAGGCAGTGATTCATTTGAACCCTGCCACCAAAACACACAAAAAAATCACCACCCATTTCTTTTGCATTTCATTCTGAGCAAATCACTGCAGGGCTGAGTACATACAGGAAGAGACTGAAATGGGCTTGCCTCTTTTTTTTTTTTTTTTGAAAGCCACTGTCAAAATGGAACTTTTCCTCAGCACAGTTCAAACAGGCTGAGCAACAGATGGCATTTACACATTAATCCAGAGGTCTGTTATCGCTTTTGGAATAACAAAGAATACAGAAGGGACTTCTTCCCTCTTCTACACTAAGGTAAGGGGGGGGGGGGGAAGTCAAAGACATGGAAATCAGAAGGCCCAAAATAATCTTTCCAAAGACGACCAAGCATCTCAGAATGTTAAGAGAAGTGCTGGAATACAATCAGAGTCCAGTTTGCATTTTTTGCTTGCCTTAATTTCTTTTCTGAAGTATTACAGACATGCAAGCTACGTAACCTGAAGAGGTGAAGGCAAATACAAGCATCCATCTATGCGAGAGATGTCAAAATGCTTTTTGCAGAGACATTGGAAAGGTTTGCCACATACATCTCTCTATCATTCCCCCAAACCCGTACAACCCATTTTCTTTCCTCTCTCCAATCTCTTCATTTGTCATTTAGCAGCTGGCACCATGGAGGCATTTAAAGGGGACAGCTTGTAAGAAAAATCACTGCTCTTTCTACTTAAGGCTAAAATTATATTTTTGATACAATTTACTTGAACCAAGTTGGCATATTCCCCCCCCCGCCCCGACTACAACAAAAAGAGGAGGGTGGAGCATGGGCGTATGGTGTAGGGGAAAAAAGCAAAGCACAAACCTAATACAGCCTCTCATGCTTGCTCCTCCAAATGCAAAGCGCTGAAAAGACAATTCATTTGCAGAGGAGGGGGATGAACGTATTTCCAAATTAAGAAATCACAAGGAAAAGTAAGAAGGAAGAGATACCTTATGCATACACACTTCTAGCCTACCAAGAGCACTTTAGGATGCAAAATGGGGAGCAAGAACAGGAAGGAATGAGAAAGAAAACACAGAAAGACCTGTATTATTTAATTACATCCTGTACCCAATTTTACTCTCATTTGCAGATGCTTAAGAGCTGCACCCTACGGAAGGGTGCAATTGTACTCGACACAAGCACGTCTGCACCCTAAAACACCTCTCCGTGCACAGCAGCACTTCTCTGCACAGTCCTCACTAACTCCACCTGAGAAATAAATGCCACATACAAGCACATTTACAAATTCAAAAAGCCTATAGGGGGGAAAAAAAGAAAAAAGGCAAAAGACCCACCCTGTCTGCAAGTCTCCTGCACACTGAACTTCAAAACACACCACTTCCCCCATGGAAGCCCCTCCACCTTGCTTCTTTCATGCCTTTTTTTTTTTTTTTGCGATAAGGGAGGGAAAGGAAGAAGGGGTGGGTGGGAGGAAAGCACGATTTCCCAGAAGGGGGGGGGACCAGGAAGGCGCAGGCGAGGCGGAATAGGAAAGCAGGGACGGGGGAGCGAGGCAGGGGCAGCCGGCACGCCGGCAGCCGCGGCCGGGGAAAGGCAGAGGCAGGCTGCGAGGCGTTCCGCAAGCGGGGGAGAAAGCCCCAGCCAGCCGGGGCGGGCGGGGGACGGAGGCGGCGCTGCCCGCTCCCCCGGCCGGCAGCCCCGCCGCCCGGCCGCAGGCCGCTGCCGCAGCCTCACCTGCGCCCCCCGCCCGGCGGCGGCGGCAGGGGCCGGTGCCCCGCGGGGGCAGCCTGCCCTTACCTGCCATGTTGGGCTCGCGATAGCGGCCGCGGCGGGTCGGGCGGTCTCGGCGCTGCGCGGCGGGGCCGCCGGTGCCGGGCGGGGGGCGGCGGCGGGGGGCGGATGGCGGCGGATGGCGGCGGGGGTGCGGCCGGCTCCGCTCCTGGGGCTGCCCCCGCTCCGCGCCTCGCTCCGGCCCCCCCCCAAACGCTCCACTTTCAAAATGGCGCCGGCCGAGCTGGGGGTGACGTCACCCGGCGGGGGGGCGGGCGGGGCGGGGCTGCGGAGGGGGCGGGGCGGCGCGGCGGGTCCCTCACCGCCCCCCGTAGGGCCGGGCCGGGCAGGCGGCAGGCCGGGCTGCCGGCGGCAGCGTCACCGCTTCCCGTAGGGCCGGGCAGGGCGGGCTGCCGGCGGCCCGCAGCCCGGGGCCGCACGCTGGGCCTCGCCCGGCGGCTGGGGCGCGGCGGCGGTCCCCTCCGCGCTGGGGCTGGCGGCAGCCGCAGCGCCGGGCCTTTTCCGGGGCCTCGTCCCCTGCAGGGAAGGCTTCCCCCGAGGGCCCCCATGACCTCCGTCCCCTACCTGCTCGGCAGGACGCTTCGCAGGCTCACCCTTTATTGTACTCCTTCGCTGAATCTCCCCCTTGCTCGTCCTCGTCGTTTGGGTTTGTTTTTCTTTCCTCCACTCCCTCACTTCCCTCTCCTGCCGTTTCCCCACGCAGCAGTTCCTCGCCCGAGCCACATAACCTGTTCGATGCGCCTTTTCCACCCTCTTGGATGCTTTCCACAGCGGCTGCAGACTTGGTCTCTCATTTCACTGGTGAACCCGAGTGTGCCTTTGCCATTCTCATTGCTATTCCCTGCATACGCCCAGCCATGCTTCTGAGCCATTTTTAGCCTTCCTCCACCTTTCGCACTGACAGCCAGCAAGATCTACAAAGAAAGACTTCCAGCCGAGCCCAGCTTGGCACAACTCCCGCTGGCTCAGAAAGGATGCAGGCTCCTTTTTAGCTCACTGGGTCCCAGTTAAAGTCTCAGCTGTAGTTAACGTACAGGACTTGGAGAATTGATTCGGTACAATCTATTTAAGATCTTGTGAAAGTCATCAGTTTCCCTTCACAGATGTTTGTGCAAACGTTTTCTTTCTTCTCAGGCTGGGTAGAGCTCGCTAATCCAGATTTCACTTTGAGATTCATGAGCTCATCCTGCAAACCCAGCACTACCACCAACTCACAGTGTGCCTTGAAAATAAGTCTCCTAAGTCATCACGTACGCTAATTTTGCATTTCCAGCTCAAAACACCTAGGAGGCTGCTGTTCTTAAACAGAAGACCATTCAGCTCCTAGTCAACTACAGCACAAAACACAGAACTGTGGGAATTGAACACCTCTGAACAAACGCAAAAACACAGTAAGGCTCCAGATGTTTGAGAGTAACCACCAGAAACCCACAACTGGCCCAGATTATAGGCTACTTTGGACAAATGCAGCTTTATCTCTGTGTCTCTGATAAAGGCTGCACATGCAAATAAAATTATTCTTGGAAACAACAACAAAGTAATGTTTGAAAGAGCACTCAACACATAAAGGGCATTCTAAAGATCTGCAACTCACCTAAGTTTGGGAATGTCTGGAACGAAGTATTTTGCTTAGTCCATTTTGAGAGCAATCCAAAAATCTAAAAACAAACACACTGCAAGTTTGAAAACATCCACAATCAAGACAGGCTCTTTTTGGATCACTACAGCATTAACGCCCTTCTCTTAACATCCAGGTCCACGTTTCCCAGAGCTCAAGAACAAATTCACTCAATTCTACAAATTTGTGGCCATGTTTAGTCAATACCAAATTCAGAATGAAAGCTGGCATTCTTCTTTTTTTCAGGATTCCTTAAAAACATCCTTTTCAACCCTAAACAGAATTGTTCTGCAACCATTTAGCAGGAAAATTTGCAAATAAAGTCCAATTCATCCATTGCCTTCTGTACAATTACTGCAGAATTTGGTCTTCATAGTAGAATGAGCACTGTTTCAAGACCTTCTGTTGCTTAAAAAAAAAAAAGCAGAGACCTGCAATTAGCTCTGTAATATAAATTAATGAAGCTTTAGTACATACCTTATAATTAAAACAAAATGCTTCTTAGAAAAGATTTAATATCATGGTGCCAGAAGGATGGATCATAATTCCAAAATTTAAGGTTTTGTTTTGAACTGAGCTACAGAATATAATGAAGTATAATAAATAATTAACATTAAATCACAGCCAGGGTAATTAGTAAGACATCTTGGGAATCACAATCTTTGCTTGGGTGTTCACTTGCTTGTTAATTCGGACAACACAAGTGTTCGCACTACTATTAATGGTTCGTGCAAATTAGCCAGAGTGCATTTTGCAGCTCTGATTCAAAGTTTGTAAGCACATACTTGTGCGCCTTTGATTTCACTGGAGTTGAAGCATTTGTTCAGCTGCTCTGGGGAGATAGTAACCGCGTTACATTAAATTTATACACAACCACCAACAGCACAAAGCTTTAATGAACATTTACCTATTCCAATCATGCTTTAAATACTAATTCTTACTCTACAGACAAACCCCTTCATCTCAGACTAAAGAACATCTCCAGGAAATGGGAGGGACGTACAGGGACAAGGATCCACAGAAAAGCATTTCTAGTTGTATTTGTTAAAGGCCAGTGAACTACATACAGAGTGGTCAGTTCACAGCAGCAGAAATAAGCTGTAGAAGTTAGAACAACTTAAAAGTCAAAATGTAAAATGCAGCTGGCAACCAATAAAAAATATATATTAATGTCAAATCACTGATCAAACAACTAAGGCCCCAAAAGAGCAACTCTATCAGCAACCCGTTTTGTATCTGCTTTAGTTTCCCAGTAATTTGACCCGTTAGACAAGACTGTAATGAATTACAACAATTCAGTTTAGAAATAAAGGGAGTAATTATCACCAAAATTATCACTGGAATTTAGTAATAGCTGAGCCATGCGAGGTCACATGCAGGTTAACATCAGGGCAATGTAATTCCCTACAGCGTACTCTTCTGTACTTCATTCTGTCTAGCTTGAAGTGGCTCAGCAAGAGGTTTCCATTGCTTTTTGGGAGAGCGTTTCACAGCCTAACACCATTTGCTCCTAGAAAATGTTTGCTAATATTCACCCCGTGTTTCCCCATTCTTAATTTCACATAATTGTTATCTACGCATGTAGCCACTTAATTAACAGTCATTATCAAAACAGTGCTGAGTCACATCTTAATACTGCCACATGGCAGTTCACGCTTAACAAAAGGTCAGGCAGACCCTCGGTCTGCACCGTTTCAGGCAGTTTCAGGCAAACTCACAGGGTAAGCTGCATGTGGTGCAAGTCCCAACCCATCTAACGTCTTCGCATTACATCAACACCAACCTCGCTCGAGCAGGTAGGCCCTTAATGCTATTTGCAGTTGCCAGCTGCCATACCAGGAAGTCTTCTGTGGGCATGCAGAACTTTCCTTTGCTTTTTTTCTGACAGTCAGGCTTCACTCGGCCCGAGTTCATTTTAACCAGGTGCCAGCTGTAAAGCCCCAACTGCCAGTGGCCAGAGATTTTCAGCTAAAACCAAGGTTTAAACAAAGGTTTAAGCATTTCCAGTTCCTGCCTCACTGTCCTAACCTCAAACACTACAAACACATATACTGAGCCCTACTTCACTAGAGCAGTTCCACCGAAGTCACTGTTTTTTATTTTTGGAAAGGGAAACAATGAAATTAAAGTTTTTAGCAGTTCTGAGCATCTGTACTGATGGGGAAATACTCAGAAGTGGCTAAAATGTCATCCTCCCCTGATCAGTCACTACGCAGTTTAGTTTAAGTATTAACAATGATAAAAAGCAGAAGAGGATGGTACATAACTTTCAGTTCACTTTGCAACTGCCAGTAATTTTCTAGAGAGCCATTTCCCAAACAAAACAATGTAACAGTACTGTCTGCTGGTTCTGTAACTGAGTGCCCCAAACTACTCATCATTGAGCAAACTTATGCAATGAAAGCTCACTAACTCCGGTAAACAAGCAGCTTGTGTCATCTCAAAGGTGTAAAGTTCATCAGATTAAAGCTCTGCTATTACAAGGGGAAGCCTCAGCATTTTCTTTCAGAAATTACTAAGGCTTTTTTTGTTAACTTTAGCTTGGTACAAGTAAACAGAAAAGCTAATTAGGCTTGAAAAGAATTTCATATATTCATTACAGTAGTAGTTTGCAAGACAGGTTTAAAACCAGCTCCAAAGTTGATCTGTTTAGAGCAGGTCTAAATTACAATGATTGAAACCACAATTTGCAAAACATTAGTTTAATGAATTATTTAAGCACAGTTTGTACAGGATTCATGCACCTGAATTTTGGCAGGAGTTTTATTCTAAAGCAAGTGCAAAAATACCTGCAAGGATACAGGGAAAACAAGGCTTCTGGAAAAGAAGAAAAAGGTCTTAGACAGGAAGCACCTGTTTGGAGGGAGAAAAACAAGTATTTTCCAACTAGGAGGGCTTGTTTGGGAGGGTAGGAGGTATCCCAGTAGTTTGGGGTTAAAAATTAAGAAAAGAAGGATAACTTGAGATGCATACAAAAATGCTGTTGCTATTTTTAAGTCTCTTACTACTTTTTTTTTTTTTTTTTTTTTTTTTTTTTTTTACAAACTGTAGTTAGTTCTGTGAGAGGATGATTCCACCCAAAAAATAAGAGAACTGTTAGGGGAAGCTAACGATCCTATTGAGACTAAAACTGCAGCCATAAGAGAAGATAGGAGATCTGCAAGACCTAGATTTAGCCCTTCCCGTAACTTAGTAGCTGCAATTAACAAAGCATATAGTTCAGGATAATCGGGCACTTTGAATCTTCCACTTCAGAATTATTTGGACATAACTTGGAACTCTGAAACCTACTAGCAGTAGGAAAAACAAAACAAAATGAGAACAGTCATCCTAAACTAAGCACCATGAACACAAGGCAAGGCACTCAGAAAGTGGTTTTTTTCCCTAACAAGAATGATTAAACACTGAACTACATCACCAAAAAAATCTGCAGCACATCCACTACCAGGCACTTTTAAAAGCAGATTAGATAACCACCTACTGGGAATAGCCTAAGTAGAGCTGCTCCCTGCCTAAGGGTAAGAGATGCTTTAGTCCTTTCCAGCCCCAGTTTTCACCATTCTATAAAGAAACCACATTCTTCAGCTTGAAAACACAGGTTCCTTGTACCAGTGACAAAATCAAGATACGCCAAAACGAATAAAACCATACTTAGAGAATACTTGAAAAAGTATTAATACTTCCTTCTCCTATTAGTCTTTAGAAAGGGGATAATTAACATTCCTCAGTCTCTTTGAATATACTGAGATCAATGAAAGGAACATAACAGCAATACCAACAATTATAACAAAATATTAGCTGGGGGGGGGATAAACAACACTTCATGCATAGACTTAACTGATAACATGCTGCATCTCTAAGAAGCACAGAGTAACTCACATGTGAAAAGAGCCTTAGTCGTCACCACCTTTATGAGGCCCATTGCAGGAAGGGGAGGAGCTAAGATATAGAACTGCAAAGGGCCTTGAATACTTTTTGTTTGGGTTTGGTTGGGTTTTGATTTTTTCTTTCAACCTCCAAATTCTCATGGCCTATACACAGAAATGTTTCTTTTTAGGAAAGGGTTGCAGTGTTACTGAGGGAAGAGAAGTGTTCATTTTTCCTTTCTAATAAACCTACATAGTTGATCTAAATAAGTGAAAGAGAAGCCTCAGAGACTTTTATGAAACAATTTTGCTTAACAAAAGCAGGAAGTTGAAAGCAACTGTGTTAAAAACAGTGCCGTCTATAGGATTTCCCTGTTATTTTAAATAGTGGATTTTAGCATCTTCTATTTTAGATTCTTACTAAGGCAAAGTACTTTTATGCATTAATTAACAAGCTATTATCCTTCATTATGAACTGGAAGAATTACACCTGTGCAGGTTTATTTCAAAAGGGATACATAAATATAAGTCTTAGCACAAGCCCTGTAGTTATCTTGTGTGCATCACTGAAGCCATCGTTACTGCATACATAAAAAGCCAACTAGTCTAAAAAGAGCACGATCAGCTCTTCGGAATCATGTTTTTGTACTTTGAACAAGCCTGTAATTTTAATAGCATTTTGCAGTAAGAAGTTAATCGCTAGCTCTTTGTGGTGCTAGCAGGGTGTATGAACTTATCACATCAATGATCTGACTTTGCCAGGAGAAATGTTCCTTAAAAACCAGGGATTGTGGGAAGCGATGATTAAATATATAATTTGGAATAAAATGCCACTGTAGTCTTTGAACGCAAGCATTCTTGCTCTCGATCCTCGGCTCTAGTCAAGTCTTGTACTTTCAATCAGCTTGGTGTTGCTAACTTTTCATGGTATTTAAAGGATGTGCACAGATCGATGTCCTAAGCCCTGGAATCATAGAAAGACATAAGAAATTCAGCTGATGTTTTTCAGGGAGTTTTTAGCTTTTGTGATTCCAGAGGGAAATGTGAAAATGTGACTTCTAAAACAAACAAACAAAAAAGGAAAACAAATGCAAAGACCCTAAAGATATTACTTCTTTAAAACTCTCTTGATTCTTAAGCCATACCGTAAATGGAAGTATTAGTAGTAACTTACGCTGAGTAGTAACACTATCGCTCTAGAATTTCTCGAGTCATGCGTGCAAAAAATGAAGTGTGCAGGTAACTAGCATGATTGGCTTTAGTCATTCATTAACTTACTCCTCAATGTATGAATTCATTTACCTTTCAGTTTCATTTTTCATTAACAAGAGCACAATATTTCGAGGATTTTTTTTAAGTGTTTCAAACTTTAATTTAGCGAACATTATTCAAGTATTTGCAGCTGAAACTGTTCTGAAACATTCCTTGCTTGCTTTGCTTTGTCACACAGTTCTTCTGGTAACAGGTTTTTGTAAAGATCTTTGTAAAGATCTGAAGGTAATGCCAGGAATGAACTGAGAGGGGAAGGAAGGGAGGCCGAAGTAGCAGAATGAATTGTTCCATTCACATGGCTTTTCTGCTAGGGAATAAGTTAACATTGTAAACAAGTGAGAGGTGTGGTTTGCAGATCGGACAGGAAATCCTTAGTTCTAATCCTTGCTGTGTTGTTGATTCCCTTGGAGACCTTGAGCAAATGCTTTCTGCTCCTATTTTTTAATTGGAAATAAACTAGGGATGATGGCACTCAACTAGCTCATAGGAGCCCGCTTTCAGCTAAAACATTTATAACATGCTTTAAAAGCAGCTCATGGCGCACAGGCTTGAAATCAACTTGGCTACTTGTCTGAGGTTATTTCCTTACTCTGCTCTGAGGACCAGGGACCTTTGGGGGCCCAAGTCACCAGTGCGCATGTATAGGCTCTTTTTTTCTCATTTGTAACAATGCAAAGCAGATGCATTTCCAGGGACATAAGGAAATGTAGCCTCACAACCAATAGCCATTGTCTGGTGTGATTTGTGGTCAGGCAGTCTGCTCTGCCATCCTTAGTACACGCTGTGGCTGCGTTTAGCCCTGTTGTAAACAGATTTCTTAACCTTTTTCCCTTGGGTTGCAGGGAGCACACCTGGGAGCGAAGATGCGCGAGAAGAGGTTATGGCTGAGGAGAGTATGTTCTTTAGGAGGACTCTTCTGTGTGTCAGGCCCTAATTAGAAGCCACACGCTCTGGTCGTTGAGCAGCGTGGCAGCCTCTTGTGCCCTGAAACCCCACATAAAAGATGCAGCTGTCTGGCAAGCTGTTCAGCTGTGTCTGATGTGAAGGGTCCTAGAACCAGCAAATGATGGTGCTGGGCTGGGAAGAAGCACAGAGACTGGAGGCCTGTGACAGCCCTGTGTGGAGTCAGGGCAGAGATTCTGATTTTTTTTAGTGCAGATTCTCTGTATCGATGTAAATGACCGTGTAAGTCAGACTTACAATCTTATCATCCTACTTTAATCGAGGAGAACCTGCAGTAACACGGTCTGCTAACAGCAGCATGGAAAGGTGAAAGTCCAGACTCCTAAAAAGCATGCCTTCACCTCAGGTTTCTCACTTTTTCTATAACTAGTGCTTACAGCTAGAGTTTCAGAGCTACTGAGCACACACAACTCATGCTAGTCCAGAGGAGCCCATGGAAATGTTTCTAGAACTGAGAGACAGTTTTCTTCCATCTCATAATTAGAGAAGGAAAACTCATTCAACAGTTGTCTGTTACTTACCAAGCCTTGTTGGCTTTTTCACTTAGCTGCAAGCATTTTGAGTTGTCAAAACTGCTGATAACTGTTGCTGAAATTTACAGAAGAACTTTCTCAGGATTCTTATTTGTAACTACTTTTATTTTAAAAACCCATTTAATCCTTGCCCTGAAAAGCTTTGTAAACTAGGCTTAGTCTGAAAGACATCTCACTTTGAGAACCCAAAGAAACTTGGTCCTGGTTTGCATATCATTTGTCCTGAGCTTGATACGCTATCCTGAATTTAGCCATGAAGTTTTACATGTGTAGAACTCTATTCTCTTCTATTGCTTAGTTATAAGAATCCACCTGAGCAGTGGGAATCTCCCTAGTTAGTCCAAAGGCATCTTCCAATATTTGCAGGATCTGTTTTTCCCATGCTTCTCCATTCCTTTTTATGTATTTTCCACATATTCCCTGACTTCACTTCTTCCCCTTCCTCCCACTTTTTCCTTCATCTCTCCCCTTCCCCTTCCAAATCCAAACCTTCTCTTTGATCCTCAGAGAAGTAAAAACAGAAAAAAAGTTGCAGCAGGTCCAGCCATTTTCTTTTATCTCCACTGTTCAAGCTACTCTGCATGGAAGTGCCAGTGCATGCAGATGACTGAGTAACTCTCATGTGGTTTTCAAGATCAGAACTCTGATCACTAAATTACATGCTCATGCTTTAGACAAAGACATTCTCAGTTTGGCAAATGGGAAGCTAATTACAAGATACCAATGGAAGAGAGAGTTTATTTGGAATTAAGCCTGCCAATATGTCTCAGTATTACTGCCACAGACAACTGCTGCCATCCAGGAGGAAAATGTATCACTTTCTTCAAAGACCCCAGAACTGCAATGCATTCAAGGTCTGCAGTAGAAGATATGGCTTAAAGTAGCTGCGTAGATAGAACCCCTGAGAAATAGGAAAAGGGCAGGTTGTTTAACAGTGGTACTTAATTGGCCTACCCTAGAGACTATTTAAAAATCCTAGACAACAGTAAGCCCTGAATCACTCTGCTTATTGACCTTCCTCCCTTTCCCTTTCAGTGCCTTTATCTTCTTTGCACTTACTTCACCACCTGGAATAGAACAAATTTTCCTTTGAGGTTCCCTGTACATACTGTTTTTGACATGATCCTGTTTCTTGCTTTCTCTGCCAGTAAACAGAGAGATCTGGGTACTTCTATCCCAGGAAAAAAAAAATAGCATTTGTTTTTTAAACCAGTAGTTATCTGTAAGAGACTCCAAGAGGAATGGAGAAATAGAAAAGTAAACAACTCCTTTACTGATACTGGATTATCAATTCATTTAAACTACATGAATCCTGTTCTTGGGCAAACACAAGTATGCAGAAGAATACTAGAACTTCCTGTTTCTAAATCATTAAATTGTCCATTTTTATTATTGTTATTCTATTTCTATTCTCTGTTGTTTGATTAAAACCAATATACTCTCAAAAGGGTATATTAAACATGATGTAGAAATGCTCGTAGTTTTGGCTAATAGCTAGCCCTTGCAAAAAACAACATCAGTTCTAACACTCGAGTTTAGACTTAAAGCTGATCTTCCCTGGCATGCAAGCAGCTTAAATAGTAAGCAGGAGAAAAAAGTGGAAATGTAGATTTCTAACCCCCTCCCATAAGGCACTGGTATTTTCTCTAGCTCCATCAAAATCTCTTTGCTTGTGTTTCACTACTCCTTGTTCAGCTGTTTGTTACCCCAGCTGCACAAACACATGAGAGACGTGCTCCATTCCCTCCTGGAGGTCAAGTCACAGAGAGTGAACATGCACAATCCCAAGACCTTTTGGCATTGGAGCACCTCAGCCATTTATGATCTATAATTAGACTCCCACCTTCTCATCAGTCTATCATCAAACACTGATTTCAGAGTCCTTGGAGGGTGGAGTTGGTGCCTTCTCTGACACAAGTAAAGACTGGGCGCACGAACCTGAAATTTTCTTGATGTAATCATTGCTGCAGTGTTCATTTAAATGTGAATATGCAATAAATTTAATTTCAGAACTAGAAATGTTATAGCATTAACCTAGCACAAAAAGTAATAATGATTTGAGTATGTTGTGCCCTTTGCCCACTCTCACAGAAGTCAATATAGACAGATCTTCATTAATTTCAAGTCAATATAGACAGATCTTAATTAATTTCAGTGACATTTAGATTAAGCTTTAGGTGCAGACCCTGCAGACAACTTTAAAATCAGGTGTTGACAGGTGAGCAGGATGTTTTGCTGAAGTGCAAAGAGGGAAATCTTGGTCACAATTCATATATATATATATCTCTCTATATATAGGTGTAGGTATTGCCATTTGTTTCAAGTAAGAACTATAGAGGTTTTAATACTTGCATGGCATATCTATGTAACAATGAGAAGCGTAGTAAACAGGGACAGATAGATCCAAAAGGCATCCAGGTATCTTTAAAGAGAGCCATCTGTATAAACTGTGTGGAATTTAGAGCATGGTCACACGAGGACACAAGATCCAGCTGTTGCATCTAACAAGTCACTGCACTGAGACGCAATAATCAATCACATAACATTTGCCTAGTGTGTTGCGTGCAAAATGAAATGAGTTCATCCAAGCCACTAGTGCAAGGTTAAATTATTAAAAAGTGGTTCAGGTTGACTCCTTTTCCTTTGCTTAACAGTAGATTGAGAGGTTGCATGGAGCTAGAAGTATTATTCCTAGCATTAAGCCAGGCTACCGGGTAAAGCTACATTTCTGCAATTTAATTGTTTTTCCTTTATGGCAACTGAAGTAGAACGTAATCTTCTCCCATCCCCATTCCCCAAACCAAAATGAAGCTTACATATTCATGCTCTATGTCTGTCCACTTCCCCACGGTAGCTTTTGACTTAATGACCAATTCCAGTTAGGTTTTGAAGTAACGGATGCTTCAAGGATATTCAACTGCTTACAACTTCAAGAAAGTGTGATAGAGCTTGAATTTTTGCCTGCTCTGACAGAGGCTGCACAGTGAGTTTGGGCCTTACTAAACTCCAGAGAATCCACACTGGAAAAGTAGTGTTAAAATGTTTCATCTATGGGAAACACCTTAAAGTTTGCATCCTACTAGATGGCGGAGAATCCAACTATGAGGCACATATGCCTTGGAGACCAGACTTTTCCAAGTTCTCCTGCTTACAAAGCCGCTTGTTTCTGCTTTTGCTGTGTGTAGAGCCTCCTCCACAAGGCAAGTAGAGGAGGCGACATTGAATCCAAGGTGACATTGTATCCAAGGCTGAATAGCCCTGAGGCAGAGAACCACAAAGTTAGAGTAAGTCAGTTTGTCACATTCCATGTTTTATCATAATTGCAGAAAGTTTTAAGAAAGTGGAAGGCAAATGAGAGATAACTCTTTGAAAATACGAAGCTGTTCTCCAAGCAAATCTGAGCTACAAGAGTGCACATAAATAATCGGTGCTAGAAAATTACCCTCCAACCAAAAAGACAAGAGTTTTCTGGTTTGAGAGAAACTTCATCTTTCCAAAATTTGGTTACAGTTCAAACTGGACAGCAACAAGAAATTTTTCCCACAAACTGGAAGCTCCCTGGACTCTGCAGGGGCTCTGCAAAATCAACAAGCTTATCAGTCATGTTTCCAATAGCAGGCAGGAAATTACCAAGAACATCAATTCACTGAGCAACTACAGGGGGTTCCCATTATATCTGACTTCCCGCAAAACTGCCAGGATAACTATCTTGCTGTTAAACACCATAAGCCTTTATGATCCCTGTCTCTAAATCAAACTAAGCAAGGTACTGGCTTCCATTCCGAAGGGTTCAAGACACTTCTTCCTCCACAGACCCTGCAGAAACACAACTCTGTTCTTCTGACCAGTCCTGGGTAGTCCAGATTCAGCAGAAGGGAGGCTGTGATGGCATGGATGTTTCTGACAGTAGCAAAGTCCAGTGCTCTGGTTCACAAAACAGTTCTGTAGTTACATGGGCACACAAGAAGGAAGGGTGCAGGAACAATAAATCAGTTACAGGCAAAGTGTGAAAGTTTATGGAGCTGCAGCCTGCAGTGCTTCAAATGGAACATTTGGGTCTCAGCAAAATAGTGTTTGGTTTCTCAGAGTATGTTTGAGGAGTTCTTATCAATATTGTGAACACAACAGTTAGTTTATTCAAACTCATTGATGGCAATTGTATTGTACCATACCTAGAGACAAAGCTATAACATTCTATTCAAAAAAAGGATGTAATCTCCATGAAATGATCTAAGACAAGAAGATAAGGTACAATGTTTTGATTTTTTCCCCAGTAAATGTTTCCTACAAGAGACTCAATTTAAGTTCTTGTTCTGCTTGATTCTGTCCAAGATCTTGAACTTGATCTGTCACACTGCAAACCAGTACCCTAATTAAACTTGTTACTGGCCATCATCAGCAAAGGCTGAGTCTCTCTCTTTCTTTTTTTCCTCTGTACTTTGCCAGATGACAACAAAAAGGTTTTGAAAGGCCTTAGTTTTTCACTACACTGTAAAAAAGTACATTTCAAAGCCTGGAAAATTTTCCTTTCCCCACAGCATAAGAATAAAATGTAAAACTCAAATCTTCCCTGCCTACTATCACCCAACACTATGGAGACAGACAGATTCTTCAGAGATCCTCAGCAGAATGCTGACACAACAAAATTATTGTTACTATCAAACTTTGTTTTACCTGGACCCTCTACAGATCAGGTTATTTTAAAAAGCTAGCATCCAAGACTATCTACATACCAGGGTATTTTAACATATTAACTATACCTTCAGTTCAAAGTACACATAAAAACTCAGTCTAGCCTCAGAGGAAGCAGCCAACAGTGAATGATCACAGCCCTACCACCCACCTACAACTCCAAACATAGCCTCACCTGAAATTTGCAGTTTTTGTAGGCAGTGTGCATGTGATGTTACGCTTCCCTGTTCTACCATGTTGGCCATTCTGATTGACCTGGGCACCTGAGACCCCTTGAAAGGAGGAGTGGGAAGGTGACTCACTCCCCTACAGTTAATGGTTGCCTGCCCCACGAGATGGCACACTGGGGTGGGTAAGAGGACTACTACCGCAGGCCGTGTATGAGGCTGAAGCAGAAACACTGCTCATGGCTTGGCAAGGGTCATTCAGCAGATCAGTGACAGTATTAGAAAGTGAAGTCTTCTGAGCTTCCCGTCTGGTGGTCCTACCTACAGAGCAGGAGGTGGAGTGCCAAGTGGGTTAATAGCCAGGAGCTCAGACTGAGGTCAGCTACAAGGTGCCGTGTGTTTTGTGAAATCTGTCTTTGATCTGACTTCAGTTGCAGGTTTTGAGCACTTGAAAATCTATCTGTGGTCACTCCAGTCGCTTTGGTAATTCATGGAAGAGGCAAGAAGAGATCACAAATGGTGTATTGCTTTCCCCTTTCCTTTGCGCCCTTGTCTCTCTGCTCTCTTGCTCAGAAAGATCCTTTTATTTCTTAAGTCATCTATTTACTCACTTAATTTTCCTTTTTTCTCATTTTTTTGGCCATGTTTTTGCTCAGTATTCCTCTCCTTGTATTATCATAGAATCATAGAATACCAGGTTGGAAGGGACCTCAAGGATCATCTGGTCCAACCTTTCTAGGCAAGAGCACAATCTAGATGAGATGGCCCAGCACCCTGTCCAGCTGAGTCTTAAACGTGTTCAGCATAGCAGAGTCAACCACTTCCCTGGGGAGATTATTCCAATGATTGACTGTTCTCATCATCATGAAAAATTTTCCTCTCGTGTCCAATCAGAATCTCCCTGGGAGTAACTTGTACCCATTACCCCTTGTCCTCACCATGTGACTCCTTGTAAAAAGGGAGTCTGCATCTTCTTTGTAGCTCCCCTTTAAGTACTGGTACATGGTGATGAGATCGCCTCTATTAGATGGAACATTGCATAAGGAGGCAATTGTTCGCTTAAAGCACTATCTCTCTATTGTTCTTTTAGAACAGTAATGAGTATGAGACAACAGGACTTTGGATCTACCACAAAAAATTAGAACAGCCATCACAGAAAATGAAGCTGCAGTGTTAGTTTGCAGAGGTGTTTTCTGCAGCAGCTTGAAATAGATTCTGTCTCTGCTTGCTGTTTCTTCATCCGCCTTCTCTGTGTAGTGCCAGCATCAGCATAACTGTTGCAAGCAGCCTGGGTGTAGTACTGGTTTCATCTGATGTAGCCAAACTTGCAGTTCCACTGAGCCTGTCCGCTCCTTCCCTCCCAAGTTGTAGGAAGCCACTGATTTCAGCATCACATTTGCCATCCCCACAGCATGGATTGCATGATGCAGAGTGCTTCCAATAAAATGGGACCCCTGTGGAATAAGTACCTTGCTTTTGTTGTGACTGTGATGGGTGTTTTTATTTACCAGAAAAGCCCTGTCACCATGAGTGAATTCTGAAATGTATTCGTTCTGGATGCATCACCAAATTCCTCTGTAACTGGTGTGATGTTGGTCTCGAGGGGGAGGCTGGGGAAGCAATAAACAGTGGATTGGAAAATACCATCCACAGGGCCCACCTGACAGCCGTAAGTTTGCATGAACCAGAACGGTGTTTATCCAGTGTTACTCCCTGCATTTAGAAATGTGTTTTTGGCCATGAGACAACTCAAACCAAGATCTCCATGAGGAGCATTCCAGCCTGCCTAGGACTTCTGTTGACAGCAGTAATAAACCATCAAACCTTTGTTTTGCCAGTGTCTGATATTTCTAGGACTTCTAAAGAGGGTACAGCTACATGCACTGTTAAATATTGTTGTTGTTCCTCATTTTGTTCTGATACATATCAACAGAACAAAATAATCCAGGCTAATGTTTCCACTTGCATCTTCTCAAAAATCATTTCAGAGTTGAATGTGAAGGTAAAAAAAGTTAACTGATCTTGGAAACAAGCTTTATGCCCTAGTGATCTGCAATCCCAATGATCATATAATGCTTTTTAAGCTGAAACTGCCTTTTTTGCTTTACAAGTTGTATCGATTGTAGGATCTGCTTTGCGTAGCACTGAAATGCAGCCATTTCTGGGGTAGATTTTGAATCTGTTTAGTGAGAAAGATTACAGCACAGATGAAAAAGGGACTGATTGTATAGTTTTTCTTTATAAAAATCAAGGGTAAGTTCTTAATTAGAAGACTGACAAGGAACTTAAGGGATCTGGATTTTGTTCTCTGTTCTGTTTCACATTTGTTGCATGAGCTAAGCAAATAATCTAATTTCTTCCTTCCTTTTTTCTAAAAGCAGGAACAATAAGCAGGCTTCTTTAGCTAGGTTCATGCATTTGGGTTATCTTACTGCACCTAACGTTAAGTCAGCATTAACCTGACTTCTTTTTGCTACATTAATGATTCTATAATTGCTATTTACTAAGTAAGGCCTGAATTTTTTTTTGATCTATGTGTAAAATATATGCTGGATAAGATTTTATGTGATATCAGAAAAATTTTAAATGAAAACATCAGATAAAACTGTCTGGGAAATTCAAGGTAGGGCGTAATTACCCTTGGTGGAGTTTGGCCAAGAACAAAGAAAATAACTCTCTGAACAATTGTTGCTAAGATATGCAGATATCATAAGCTCTTTAGAAATACTTAACATGTGGAGGAAAACAAAGTCATTGTCCCTTTAAATGTATACAAGTAGCCAGGATCTTGTTTTTTAATTCCTGTCTGAGAAGGTGTAGAATTTCGAGGGATGTGCCAAGCGGGAGGACATAATGCTCCATGGCTCCAAACAGAATGGACACTTGCTTGGTTATTTTTGGACACGAGTACTTTAGTGAATGACGCTAGTGTTGCAGCTGTAACAAAGAGAGACTTCTGTTTTGTTGCGGAGATAAAACTTGAGTGGATACATGGAGGAGGGGAGCAAAAGAAGAGGAAGACTGGTGGCATGACCCATATCATGTTTTGCTAACAGCATTAATTCATTGTTTAATTAAATAGTTAATTAAGTTCAGTGTGTGGACTAGATAGAACAATTAATTGTGGGCTCATTGCATTTTTCAATTTGTTTTAAGAAAACCAAAATCAATTCATCATCATTCCCTGAATTTTGCTTACCTCACAGAGCACTGATCTAATCAATGTGACAGATACTAGCTGCCCTTTATAGTATTAATGGGTCACGGTAGAAGAGATTCCTGTGCTTTAGGGAGAATATTAAAAAGACTGGGAACATGTACTAAAATAGGAATGGCAATTTGTTTCAGGTCAGCTTTTAAAAGAGGGAATTTCAGTGTAATAGTTGAAGTGGGGAGGAGACTAGGGAGAAGAACTTGAGTGGAAGGAAGATGTTGGAGAGTCATGAAAACCAAAAAAAAAATCAATTTCTTTAATTTTTAGGAATATCTAAAGGAAAAATGCAGATTTCCCCTTATTTTTAGTGGGAATGTGGGCTGTTTGTTACAATGCTATGAAACAGGAGGGAAGCCTAGAGAAGTTATAACTAACTTTCAGACCTGTAGAGTAAAAATAAAAAATATTCATTGTCAAAATGAGAATTTATGTGAAGTTTCCAGTTAATGTTAAATTTTTGTTAAGTTGTGATTTTTTTGAGGTAGGGGTTTGACAAAATTCTCAAAATGTTTCAAATGAAAACTTAAGTGGAAAAAAACACCACTCTTTCCCTTTTGTTGAAATTTGTTTTGGGTGCCCCCCAAAAATAAATCCTAGACAGGCTTGGTCAGGTCTCTCCCATTTATATGTTCGCAAAGGTATGTGGCATTTCAGTTAATACTATCATCCAGGAATACTTCCAAGTTCTTCAGAGCAACTCAGGGTATTTGTCCTTGATGTACCTAAGGTTAACATTTGGTGTGTGGACAGAGTGTTAGCTATATCAGGATGGCAAGGAAGTTTGAGACGGGAGTTTACAAGTTCTGGATAATTTCTATTCTACGTCTCGGTTGTCAAATGATGAGCCAACATGGCTTGTAGAACATGGAATGTTTTCTCTTCAGCTTTCTCTAAAAGTATTGGTTTCTACTTTGCAATTTTCTCCTTATTTTTTAGGATTAAATCAGTCAGGAGAGGGAAGCAAAAGCATAACCAGATGAGGCAGATGTGAAACAGCAGCAGTGAGATAATAGGCAGCTTCCTTTGGGACTTTTTTTACCAGTATCCTAAAAACAAGACGTGAAATCATAAGCAGGAATTCTGAATCCCATGCACATATGAAGCTGATTAAGCAGAGGCCTGGGTAGCTGAGGAAAATCAACTTGTAGAGTCTTCTGTTATTGCTGTGTGGATTGCAGTGGGACACTGGCTTTGTCTACAGTTAAAAGTTACGTTGTAAGTGTGCCTCTGTTGGGGGGTCACCCTTTAGTTCTCCTCTCCATCTATAGTCAGCCATAGCACTGAAGATGTGTGAATGCCAGTACAACCCATTCAAGTCTCACAATGAAAGCTAAATTGTACCAGCTTAAAGTGTGTTTTATGATACTTTAATTGCATTGGTATTGGAGCTTTTGCTCACCTAATGAGTGGTGAAAGAGAAAACACCATGCCAAAAAGCAGAAAAGTTTGATTAAGGGTGCCTGGTGAGAGCAGCTATACAGGTAACATAGTAAAAAGACAGCCCTACCCTCGGAGAGGTCAGAATTCATTATTGGCAGGACGTTTTCTGAGTCAGCTTTATAACCCCAGAACCTCTCCCTAATTTACTCGCTAACTTGAAAAAGGTACGTATTTGTAAGATTTCTGAAGAAGACAGACTATGCATTTCCAAAGCTGCTACTCAGTTTTTAAATATAGGTGACTCCTGTTTAATGCTTACCAGTGAAACTGTGCAGTGATGATAAAATTCAGAGCAATGTAATGCCTATTATGTGGACGTTAAGGGCATGTAGCAGCTGCTTCAAATGCTGAAACGTAAAATTACTATTTAACTGGTTTAAAAATACTGCAAATAGTGGTCTTGATTCCAGTGAGGTTTGCACCTTTCAGTACTCTTCTCCAGTGCTGTGAAAAGATTGACTTCAGAAATTCTTATATTTCAAGTAGGTTTCTGTGTTATCGGATACAATGGGAAATGAAATTGGCTGCAAAAGGTGAGCTGAAGAGTAGAAAAAGCATTTTATCATTTTTTCCTCATCTTTACAGAAGTCTTCAACAAAATTGCTGGTTTAACTTCTAAATCAGAGCTAGATTCATGAGTCATTGCTGTTTTATTACTACCCCTTCAATTTTGGGTGGGAAATGTTTTATATAACTGTGCTATGTCACTTTTTCAGCTGAGAAAAGACACATTACTCTGCTTCCCCATTGTCCCGAGAGATCCTCTGACCCATAAAAATGATAATGTTACATTATACTCTCATATTAGACATGCAGTGAAATATATCCACTGATTGTTTATCTTCCAAGCAGCTGAAAGATGATGATTGAAATGATATACTCCTTCCCTTCCTCATCACCTCTATCTGTCCCATATATATCCCTTTATTCATGGGGACACCAGAAAAGCTAAAGAATGAGCCCTGGAAATCTTTTCTGGGTGATGACCCCCAAAAAGGGCTGCTCATAAGTCAAATCCAACCCATTATACAGGGGTTTTTGGCTCTAAGAATACCTACTGGTTGTTGGACCAATATTTTGAGAGTATCAGTGTACTGTTGTGAAATGTTGATCTTTTTGGTTCAGGCAAGGCTTATTTACATGTGAAACAGCTCTGTAAAAAAAAAAAAAAAAAAAGTGGTTGTGTTGATCTCTTCCTTTCCCCCAACATCTGCGAATAAGTGATTCCCAAGCATACAGAAGATACTATGTTTTCCTTAGAGCATGGTGTGGGATGTGCTAGCAGTGCAATCTGAGGAAGCTTGCTCTGTTGTTACGTGCACCATGGATATAAGCAGGGAGCTTCAGGCTGTGGTTAAGCCAGTGCTTTACATGAACCCTAATTTGGTGGTGGTTGCTAATAGCTTCTCACAGGGATTACACCAATTGCTAACCAGCCCATAGAATACAATACAGGCATATAATGAAGGGATGTGAGAATTACCAAATTCTTTCCAACCTGTGAGCCATTTCATACAGCATGTTTCATATAACATAGCTATCCTTTGAAAGAATTTAATTCTTCCAAAGGCAAAGATGATGCTTATGGCAAAAATATGCCTTGCACTCTCATAACAACTCTTAATCTTAATGAATCTCTGAAAGTAAAGGCTGGCTTTATTGGTAATAACAGGCCTATTAAAAGCCATAAATTAGCAATACACATATCCAGTTCATTATTAAGCCTCGTTCGGACACAATTACAGCCTTTCTACAGGATTTTTTTTTTAAATTCATCCTCTAGGTTTGTATGGCTGCCTGTGCTGGGTGACAGCAATGTAGAAAAGTAATTAATTCCTAGAAGGTTTTTCCCATAAGGGAGGTTTCTATTGATGCTGAAGCAACCATACTGTTCATCTGTATTTCTCACTGAAACTCTGCAGTAATGCTGCCACCTATGGAAAATTTCACAGACCTGACCTTTGCAATCTGGCTAATACATTTGCAGCTGTGAAAACAGGATTTGAACATGCCCCTCTGATCTGCTGATAAAAAGCCATATTTTTTACTGGATCTTTGTTAATCTAGACATGAGGTGGCTCAAATTCTCTTCCTTCCAAATAAATTAGTTTTGAAATTGAAATTGGTTCCGGAAATTGGTCCTTAAGACAATATTTTTGCTTGACAGTGGCACCTCAAGGCCCCAATGTAAAATATTACTGCCCCATTATGCTAAGTGCTGTAAAAACATAAGAAAGAGCTGGGCAGCACTTCCAGCCCCCATCTTTCCTGACACAGCTGAGGAAGGTGTCAGGAAAAATTCCTTCTTCAGGGATATACCTGACTTGCTGCATGTATTTAATACGTTTGCTTTGTATGTACGTGATGGGGCAGTTCACATGGCACTGCAGACTGTGATGGGGCCTTGCCCTGTAACTTGGTGCCATTTTGTGTGTCAAAGTAGAAACCTGACAGGGATGTTGCTTATTAGGTACGGGAAGAGGCCCCATTTTAGGAGTGAGGAGTAAGGGTGATGTGCTAGGCCGTCACTGCAGGCTCTGCAGTCGAAAAGCATGTTTTGACATTACTGCCCATTTCCCACCCTGGGACCCGCAACGCAGAAGATGAGATGCTGAAAATGTGCAAGAAACATGCTGAAAATGTGCCTTTCTGTGTTGAGGGGGGTGCAGTGGGAACCAATCCCAAAGGCCTGAGGTAGGGCTATGCCTGCCAGTGCCTTTTCCTCAGGGGAAAGAACAGCTTGCCCCCCACCCCCCGCAGCCTTGTATATGGCCTTGGAACAGAGAATTTTGAGGAAAAAGTAAGTAATAGATTCATGTTACTCTTTTTTGTGTTGTGTAGGGGGAAAAAAGTAGCTTTCAAGGCTGTGAGAGGAGGAAGGGAAAAGTCACCTGAGGTGCGAGTTGCTTCAGGTGCCTCCAGCGAGCTGCTGATGGCTGAGGGGAGCCCTGAGGGGCTGCAGAACCTTCCAGAACTGGGCAGGGCAAGTGTCCTCCTCGCCTGCACTGGAGCCCTGTTTTGTCAAAAAAAACAACCATATGTGAACATTTTCCAGGTAGGAGACTATTAAGTTTGCTGTGGCAGGGTAATGGGATGGGGCTCACCTTTTGTGCTGCTTGAATTTCCCCCCCCCCCCCTCTGGTTGCGGCTGACTCTTGCTGGTTTGCAGCCTGTGATCCTGCCTAAATGGTGGTGTTTTCTGTTGGCTTTTGTAGTGGTTTGGGCAGGGCTGTGCTGCTGCTTCTTTTTTGTAATAATAGCACTTTTGCCCTTTTTATGGTATTCTGCATAGTAGGATTGCCAATTCAGTTGGATTTACTGTAATCGGTATAATGGTGAAATAATCAGTAGAGGAAGCTTCTTCAGAGTGTTGGTATAGAGATCTTGAGGTAAGGCACCAAAGGCCTGCAGAAAAAGAGGAGTTTATTCAAAAATATTCACAAGTCTTCTGGTTCTTTGGTTTAGCTTGACATTTTCTCAGTAAATATGACAAATATAAGCTGCTTTTATTACAGAAAAAGTGTCTACATGTAGGGCTGTAGCCACTGTACTTTTTATTCTTATCTATCTAAAGACAAACTAATATTACATTGTGCATAAACCATCACTTCTACAAATTTTTCTTGGTGTTTTTTTTTTTCCCCCCTCGTTGTTTCTAGCTAATGGGATAGTGCTAGAAAGGATGTCCTGCTACAGTAGATTTAAGACTTAGACTGGCATGGGTGGATCACGTCTCTTGGTCTCTTGCTCTGTCCATGCCAAACAGAAAGAAGGCTGTTATTAAACAGAGAATTAAACCATAAAGGCAGCACAGTTGTAGTATGGTTTTCTCCGACAGCAGGTCCAGGATTTCAGCTGCGCTGTGGAGATGTAGTAGATATGTGGACTCCAGAGCGTGAAGTTCTTTGTTTTGTTTTAACCCAATTCTCACTTTTTCAAAGCAAATCTGGTCTACCTGTGTTTCCTCGGGGAGGAATTTCTAGGTTTGAGTTTGGTTTTTTTTGTGAGCAATAGCATTCCAGTTCTTGCCTTCCCATCTGAGCATGCGTAGGTGATGGGGGGGAAGAAGAAAATGGAGGTATAAAATGATTACTTTGCATATATAATGATACCTCTTTGGAGACCCTCCTGTAGGAGGAATATTTATTGGGGCCTTAATCCTGCAAATTTTTTTGTGTTTCCTGAGTTAGATACTCAACAGCTTGTGCTTTGGCAGCTGTTTGGCTCATCTGTGAATGCTGTTACTTTAAGCACAGGAGGCAATGTGAAGAGGAACACAGAAAAGTCCAATCTGGTGTAAATGAGGGCATTGCATTTACACTGTCTAGTAGCAAGGAGCAAAGGTTCAAATACTCAGGTGGTGCTTGTAAGACAAGGTTCAGTAATCACCATCATGGGCTTTTGTGTCAGCTTAAAATCTGGCACTCAGTTGCTTCAGACAAGTTTGGGCTTGCAACACTTGGCTTGTATTCTTGCTCTTATTAGAGGACTTGCACAAATCTTTTCAAACTTCTTTCCTTTCCTCTCTCCATCCCTTGGTGGGGGGCAGGGGGAAGAGACTGAGGTACTTCCAATCTTTATAGACACTTAAAAAATGCAGGATGAAAACTATAGAGACTGAATTGAATATGCTGTAGTACAGCTGTGAGCTAATTATGTCTGATTCTTAAGTGTATTTCAAGGAGAGTATTTGTCCCATATGTTTCACTTCTGCACACTGAAATATTTTAAGCAAGTTGTTTATTGAGGCAAATATCTAAAAATTCAATGTGTTATACAGAAATGTTACAATAATTGATGTATCTTCCTTATAATAAGGCACAACGAGTTGGTTTGCAAAGTGATTACTCTTTTTCTTAGCCTTTCATTGGAAGGCATTAAAGGCTTATGTAGACTGAGTAGTTTCTGGTTAAAAACATAATGATCTAAGCTACCCTATATTAATGCATCATCTGAGACTCTCAAACAAGAATCGGGGTCCTGCTAAGCCAAGGGATATGAAGGTAGGTAACGAAGATGGTCAATATCTTGTCACGTTTTCAGTGTAGCATCAAGCCGGATGCAAGAAGTGTCCAGATAGCAATATTTCCCTGTGTTATGTGTGTACAGCACCAAGCACAAGAGGTTTCCAGTTCCTGGCACTATGGTGTAATGATTCTTGATTTGAAAAAATCAGAATGAGCTGGTATATTGATATACTTTGGGGCTGCTGTGAATTACAGAAACTTTCTTCTGCATTAAGCTCTTAAGTTCTGACTAGCATACTTGAAGATGAGTGCAGGTGTCAGCCCTTCTCTGAAGCCCCCTAAAAGCAAGGATGCGATGAGCATTGGTGTCTTCCTACCTTGATGAGTCTTAGCCTTATTGTTGAGGTAAGAAAATGTTTATTTTATGCTTGCTGCAAGGACTATGTGAGGGACGAGTGTGATATTTCCAAGTCTTGTCAGGTAGTCTATCTAGTCTCAGTGGAGGTCTGTGCTGTGCAGGCATTGGAAGCTGGCTAAGGCTCTTTTGGCTTTGAATGGGATGTATCTCTCTTGGAAAGGAGCATGGTGTATTTCTGGAGAGGAGGTATTATGGGTCTGAGAGTTTTGAACAGTGAGTGGTGCCCTCTGATTACAGGGTCTGGTTTTTTTACCTCAGTAAGAAGCAGTGGCATGTGCCAGTCTACATTGAATGTAAGTAATAGACTTGGACCATGTGCTGAGCACATCTCATTGACCGTAAATTGCATACAGCTGCATGCTGAGGCCTGGACTTCATTCTGTAGTGTGCAAAATTTATGATCCTACTTACTTGTCACAGAATTCTGCACTGATCCCCAGAGCATCTGCTTCTTACCTGATATCTGGGGTGTTGGCAAGACTTAAAAACAACATATTCTCTCGAATGTCTTCCCTTTTAACTCTGGTTCAGGGGCAGGTCTGAGGAAAGCAAGTCATATGCCCTGGATCTCTAGGGAGACCTCTGCTTGTCTCCCCAACAAAATAGAAGCACCAGTCTGAAAGCCTTCGTGGGGTAGTTCATGATCTTCCTCCAAGACAAACGATGTGTCTGTAATGGTCCACAATAACACTGGGAACGAAGCTTGGCTGATTGCAACAAGAATTATTTCACCAAAAAGACTTGATCCATCTCATGGATTATCATGTAGCAAGTCAAGGAGTTAGTGAATACGAAGACTAGCAAGTCAACGTCTTTTCAGCCCGAGGATCGTACACTTTGTTTAGCTACCATGTGTGGTGAAGTAGTAGAGCAGGACTTTTCAGAAGCTGTCATCTGAATTCATGCACTGGTTTTGCATCTAATGGGGTCTGAGGCCAGTGCTTCTGCACTCTTAGTTTTGCGTGAATTGAACACCTCTTTGGTGAATCCAGACTGCTAGAGATTTGGGCTTTTTTTATTATTATTACCACCAAGTCCTCAAACACATAATCCAAGATGTGGTCTTTTTTCTTTTTTCCCTAAGAGTTTTGAATACACCTAGAAATATTAAAAATGTAAACATATAGCAAAAGTCAGACATACTGTTATCTGTGTTGCGTTTGATAAAGCATTTCCTTATGTCTACTTGTTCTGTCAGATATTTATAATGTTTACAAATGAAATTCAAGCCCTATACCATAAGGTTAATTTTTTTCCCCGTAAATGTTTTTTATGCTAATAACTGCACAAATGCATGTTGGCAATGAGGATCCTATTGTGTTAAGTGTACTATGAATGCTGTAAAGAAGCTGTAGTGTTTGTAATTTAGATTAAGAGATTTAAATATAGTGTGTTAATGTAGCAAATGCTACTGGGCTTTGGGGGAAAGACTTTATGGGCTAAAACTTTCAAAAGGAACTCAAGGGAATAGGGTGCTCAAATGCCTATAGAAATTGGACCCTAGAGCTTATTTGAGTGAGGAAAGTGACAGGAATGACTCCATAACTGTTCTTAATCACTCCCAAAGCAGAGGTTTCCAGTCCAGAAATCCTGGTTTGTCTCGATCTGCTTTGGAGAAGATGAGAACAGTTGTAAAATGGCTGATGCTGTAATAAAACATTAGAGTCATCCTTCCCCATAGAGTGTAGCCTCTGTTATTTCACTAGCGGAGTTCTGAAGCTGCTGCACATAAACCTGAAAGAAGCAGCAAGGTAAAAGAAGAGGAAAGGTAGTAGCTTTTGATATTTTTGGAATGAATTTGACCACGATGTAAAACTCTGAGGGCCATGACTATTTGGCAACTGTAAGCTAGACTGAGAAGTGCAAAATTAACTGGTAAAACAAGTATAAAACCAGCAAGGTGGCATGTGTTGCATCAAAGAGTTGTAGTCCAAATGGAGGATATAATTCTGCCTCTGAGGAGGATACTGCAGGCTGTCAATGTCCATTTCTTGGAAGGTGTGTTCTTGGCTCTGATGTTACCTTGAACCAGTTCTGTGTTGGTCACTGCAGGAAAAATTGCTGTAAATGCTTGTGTGCGCTAGTATCCTGGAAAGCAGCCTAGGTTTACATCATACAGGATGTCTTGATTATATCAGTAGCAGATATCCAAAGTATTTTTATGTCTTTATGGCAGTTTCAGATATGCTTTTTCTAGTTAGAGTAGAACTGAATTTTGCAATAAATAGTTATGTGGCCACACATGATAACTTTGATATCTACTTTTTTTTTGTCTGTCACCTGGGGATCTTTAGTCACACTGCAGAGGCATGATACGCTGATTTAAAAGGCAGGGGAAGGGAAATAGACATGCTTCATGTTGTGGAATGCCTCATGAGCAAAGCCTGGGATTGTTGATCCTCCATTTTTTTCTCCAACTTGTTATTGACATGGTCTGTGTAGGCACCGAAAGCTGGGTCTAATCCAGACGGTAATTCCACTTTATGCAGAACTGCTCTGGGGTGGCAGGAGATAGTACTTTCTCTTGCTTCTGTACATAGCATAACTTCAAGTCTACGCTGCCATTTGTGCTTGGAGGGGCAAAGAGCCTTGGTGTGGAGGAAGGCTTCTTATGCACCAGACTCTGCGGAACTTGGTTTTGATTAAGGTCATCATATCTCAACAAATTTTCCTGAGTAGGGCTGTAAAATTGGGCTCCTGCTCTAGTGCCTGGCAGAGTTGCCCCCACTGACCTACAGCACTGGTGCTGTGATAAAAGCAGTCCATCCACCCTGCTGAATTTGCATGCATGTTATACAGAGCATGGGTACTGTCTCAGAGAAACTGCTTCTTGTAGATAATCTCATACTTGAAACAGGTAGCATGTCCATAATCTTACAGCCAAAAAGATGTGCCTTAAATTCATCAGAGAATTTGCCACTAGAAGTCCCAAGATGGACAGGAATTTGTGTGTGGTTTTTGTTGGTTTGTGGTAGTGTTGTTTTTTTTTTCCCCCAAGGCCAGCAGCTAACCAAGTGCTTCCTATCTGCAGGTAGTGACTGACTAACAGGTGGTGGCACCAGTGTTCTGTGACAGGTAGGAAACAGGCTGGAAGCTGCAATATTTTCAGTTTGTGGAGGATTAACTTCTGTGGTGCTACTTATTGGACTCTGCCACTAGTGCTAAAGTAATTTCACAGTCCACATGTGTGGAGGTGCTCTCCTGTGTGTGTCCATGTTACATGGCAAGAAATGTTCTGCCCTCTTGGATAGCAGACAGCACTGTTCATCAGTAATGCCAGGCAAGAAAATAGTGTCAGAATACTGAGTCTCTGCTCTGAACATAAAGACTGAGCAAACATTTCTGTGAAGTGTTACTTGGGAAGCAAAGTGTATATTTACCTACTAGAAAGTGGGGAGTGGCAAGACTTTATAGGAATCAGTTTCACCTTAAGATGCTGTAAGGAAAAAGAAAAGTTTAGAAGGGAAAGCCTGTTGGAGTATAGTATGGTTCAGAAGACAGAAAAGACATTTATGCCAGAATAACAGTACTGGGAAGGCCTTTTTTCAGGGTTACATGAGTAGGGGGTGTTATGTTCATTCAGCAAGTGTAACTTTCTCCGTGTTGAGAACGGGTATCAACTTTGTAATAACAATGACTAAATAGTTGTATGTCATTAAATTCCATCAGTGCATACGAGACAGCTATTAAAGTGGTTCATGAGTGAAGTCTAAGCAAAGTTCTCTCAAAAGAGAACAGCAAGACAGCATTAGGTTTATTTACGGTTGGAGACATTAAGATTCTGGTGGTGGTGTGGCTGTACAGACCACAAGGTGGTGGCATTGCCCAGGTAAACGGTATGTGCAATACTGAGATTTTAATTTTTGTTTTTTCATTTGAGCTCCAGGTTTGTCTTTTGTGCTAGCTTTGTTTTGGGAAAGGAAATCACATGTTTAATATTTTAATCTGTTGCATAATTAATCAGGAGTGTAAAATACACTTCTTGATGGGAGGGACTTTTATTTTCTCTTTTAGAACACTTTTCCTCTCCTGCTTCCCTCAGCCCTAGTTATTAAGCAATTTGAATAACGTTTACCTGTCCTACAAAAGGACTGAATGCAGTTGTGCTCTGGAAAACAGCTCTGGGAACTGGGAGAGTAGGGTTGAGTTCCTGGCTTCCTGTGTGATTTCAGACAAGTGGCTTAACTTTTGTGGACCTCTGTTTCCCATAAATTGGGAATATACCATTCCACCTTCTGTTCTCCTCTTATTTACTGTGCAGCCTCTTCAGGCATGGCATGCGCATATAGTGCCTAACTCACTAGCATCCTGTCTCTTCTTGAGTATTTAAAGTACTCTTGTAATCTTTGCAAAATTAAGAGGTACAGCACCAAAACATCTTTCATTTAATTGTTGTTAATAGACTTGTACAAATGAGTTGAGTGACAGGGGCTCAGTGGAGGTGTGCACCAGTGGGCAGTCCACATTGAGATGGTGTGAGCTCTATTCCTTGACCTGTGGACTTAAACCATGAATGAGCCTCCATACTCCCACCTTAACAGTATTTTAAAGATCTGGTTGTCTTTCTACCTGAACTGTCAAGGGTTCTGCTCTAGGACTGGGATCTCCTGCCTCTGTGGGCATGCTGACAGCTGCCGTGCTCCCCAGGCTTCCTCCCAGCTTGTTGAAAGTGCTAATAGTGGGCTCAATTTAGGTCATCAGTTCAATTACACTGCCTCCTTCTTCTGTTCCTTCATCAGCCATGCTTTTCCAAGGTCTTTCCATGGTCTCTTTAAGACCCTTTCTCTAGTGCTATCAGAGCTTCTGTCTTATCAGCCTGTTAACCATCACCTTTACCCCGACAGTGGTATAGGCTTAGTTCAACTCTCCCCCTCCCTGCACACACCCTTCCTTCTAGATCATCTATCAGTGTCTGTGGAGAAAGTTGCCTGCCAAACTCTTCAGACTTTGGAAGGTTTAAAACAAGCTTGGTAATCTTTTCCTTTCGTAGGAATTCTCTTGATCAGAAGTTGAGCTTCATAGGAGGGCGGGGGGGTGTGGGGGGGTGGAAAAGCAGATCAGAATTCATCTGCTTTGTTTTGAAGAGCTTTAAACTGTGTTATATGGATTAAATAATGGAATTGTGATATAAAATCTTTTATGTTTGGCATCTGTCAACTGAATGGTCAGTAAGGACTTCCGCTTTTCTACTAGCTGCTGCTTTTACATTTAACCTACAGGCATATGCCTTTTTATTTCCTCTAACCTGTATTTCTTGACTTGCACACAGATTCTGAACTCTGGGATACATGGACTTGCTTTCTGGACCTGACTGCACAGCACAAGAGCAATTTGGTCTTATGCTTGGGGTTCTAGTATGACAAAGTATAAGGCTGGTGTGCGTTGTGAAGTCAGTGATCAGATGTCCAAGTGTGGCTTCACTATTGCTGAAACCGATGGCAAAACTTTCACAGCTCGTCCAGTTCCCTAATTCTCTATCTGTTGTACTTATGAACAACAAATGTACCTAAGATACTGGGGGACAGGAAATCAGTGCAGGTGTTAACACATGTCAGATGACCAAATATTTAGTTCCTATCTTACAAAATAATAAGGCCAGGTGTAAAACAACAGTTCTGTTAACTATTAAGACTTGTAAACTATATACCCCATTTTACAAAAAGTGTGGAAGTGGAAACTTTCCAACTGTTGAGTAGAGCTCTAACATTTTATCAATGTCTGAAATTTTACCTCTAGTGGCAAGCTAAATGCATATAATTTTATATGTGTTATAAATGTACATGTGTTCATGCATACTGTATACATGCTAGAGTGTGTAAGTGCAGTGATTCAAGTTTTTAGATAATACTGTAAATATAAGTGAATATACTTGGCTCATTTAACCAATACTTGGTGGAAAGGCAAAGGTTGTCTTGTTCCCAGCCCACAGCATGTTCCTTAAAACAGATGTTTGTGTCTTGGCTTACTTCTTAAGTGTTATTATTTTGCAGGGTATGTGGCAAATGTGCCAATAAATGAGCCTTGGGGAAATATTTTCACATATTCATGGATAGTATTGTCCCAGAATCCAGGAGTTCCTGAGATCCAACCCCATCTCTAGAGCTGACCTGCTGCACCTTTGACTTCCATGTGCTCCCACTTCCCCTCTTACTGAACAGGAATGATACAACAGCATTTACCTAATGCAGGTGCTGAGAAACTTGCCTTGGTGCTTGTATTAAAAAGGGGAAAAGAAACAACGAAAAGCACATCAAACAACCCACTTTACAGGGCTTCTTGATGCTTTCTGAGTGAAGGCATTTGATACGCATGCTCACCTGACTCTAAGAAAAACTTGTGGGGTTGTTGGATAAGTGTGTGTTATGCTTGGGTATTCACTGAAATGGGTTTTGTCAACCTGTGTATGAACAATGAAGAGACAACCCATTTGACTATTACTGAATTGTACTTTTATGGAAACTAGCTCGCAGTAGTCAACAAAAACAGGCAAAAAATCAAGAAATGAAAACTTAAGGGAAAACATGAAGAAATTAACTGGGTCAGTTCTTCAAAAAGCACCCTTCCAAATTGGACTAATCGCTGAAGAAAATTTGATTCTTGCTTTTATGATTTGGAGATGTGAATTGAGAAGTGTTTATTAAGATGACTTATTAGTTTATACAAAGTATTTTGCCTAACTGGTGGTGTCGTATGCTGATTACCCTGCCTCATAAAAAAACAATATTGAATAGCAGTGGAAACAGTGGAATGTGGTTTTTTGCTTTGAAATGTAGGTCCTTACCACTTGGCCAAATCTGCTTAAGCTGCATGCTATGCAAGTCTAATAATGCCCAGAAAAATTCTTGTTTCTTTCTTATTTCATCTTGTAGTCTTATTTCTTGCCACACTCAAGTTGTCTTTGGAACTCCTTTAGAAATTGCTATGAACAGCTTAGCACAGGGGAGCCCTGGACTCTTGGTTTGAGCCTTCACATGCTGTTTGAACAAGGGATGATAATAAAAGTAGAGATTTTTCATTGTCTGGCTTCCCAACCTATGTTCTTGTTTGGAGCCTCGGCAGCTGAATATGAGAATAATAGGAATTTCCTTATCCATTAGAAATACATATTTAAAACAGTGGCAGGTGTGCATGAAACACAAATTTCCTCCTTTCTGTTTTTCACGTGATTTTTAAAAATCAAAATATAACAGGTTTTCTATGTGTTTTCTCACTGGAAACCAGTAAGGCGGTGTAATTACTTAATGGACGCTGGTCCTAGCCTTAAGTAGGAAGTGCTGGCTGACTGTAGCAGCTGGCAGAGAGCCAAAGCAAAGTTTGAAGCTGTTTGATACCTGCAAAGGCCTTTTATTGCCTGTAGGCTCTGTCACCATTAACATTATTCATATTCTACATGGGGAAAAATAAGATGCCATAAACCATCTTGTAAAATGGGTTTCCCCTCTGGAGGCTGTACATGCTGTGCTGCTTTGCAGTTTGGCCTTCCACACAGTGTGTGTTCTAGTTACGCAGCCCCCTGCCCAGCACCCTCTGCGCAGTCAAGTCAAGGTCAGCATAGCAAATCCTGGGTGTAAGGGTGCCTGCATGCAGCTTGGGGCAAAAGCTAGTGTTAGGTCCCCACTGGAAGATTTTATCTAAGTGACAACCCAGACCACCATATGTCAGAGATTCAAGAGAGTCTCAAATCTTGTAGCTGTTGGGGCACAAGCCTGTAGGGCATCAGGTGCTTTCTAAGTGGCTAAGTGTAAAGCAGGATCCACATTTAAGGATGCTGTCACTCCTGTAGGTTGATGCTCTTCTCTTTCCCTCTGTCCTATGGGGGTACTTGGAGAATGCTTTGACCAAATAGGGACTGTAGTGAAGGGGAAAGTAAACAGCAAGGCTCTGAAAGCAAGTGGCCGTCCTTCACTTACTTAATAGTTACACTGTGTGGTCTTAAGTGTTCTGAGTTGAAATTACATTTTCTCCTCCTAGCTTCACTGTCTGTGCCTCTGCTTTATCTTCTTTCCCCTCTTTATTTCTTCTAATGTTTGGATCGTGAGCAGTGCGGTAGCTTTATTTCATCTGGATTAGACCGTAGTTACTAGGATGGTATACAAGCACAAAGTAAGTCGATAGCACCATCATATGGTGTTTGTACTTCCAACATGAGATACCAGTGGAGGTAGCAAGCAGATGGAAAGTCTTAAAGATATATGGCATGTACTTGCTGTAAGCAAATTGCTTAGCCCATCCATAGCAATGGTAACTTACTACTTTTCTGATATTCACTTGCATGAAGATGACCCCTGAATAGGCTTGCTAGAAGTACATGGCTATGGAAGTATTTTCAAATGAAAGCTGGAGCTTGTTCTTACTAGAACTGATCTTGCTGCAGATTATGAATGGAAGAAAGGAAATTATATGCCATATGCTTCAACATATTCTAGTCTTCAGATGCTCTGAACACATGCTCTTGAAAACAACAGAGGGTGTTTTCCTTCCCTAAAGCCAAAGAATGCATGTGGACCACAAAGCTGTGTCTGCTCAGAGTGGTGTTCTGAAACCCTCTGAACCTGCTCATCTGTTTTGTTGTCATTGATGTCCTGTGGACTCGGAATCAGCAAAGGCTTATTTTTTTGTCTTTAGCAAGTAACTAAATGGGAGGGTGCACATGGAAAACTGTTTTTCTTCCACTCCTCTTCACCCTCCACCCTATATTGGACAACTGGTACACAATGAATCTATAAAGCTAGTGCTGCCTGTCATGAAAGGACCATCCTGAACAGAGGCATCTTCTGATGCATCACAGCTAATGTGGCAATTCTTCCATCTACAGGGGAAACACAAAGGAAAGAGAAACATATCTGAGCTGATGTCATGGTTTACTGTAGCTCTTGCTACGATTTAAAATATCTCATGTTTTTTAATGAAGTTTACATTGGGTATATCTACCCACTGCACAGCCTGGCTCTGGCTGGGCATCATAAAGGTGCCTTTTTGTGTTGTGTTAAACAGTTCTTCACCCGTGTAAGTCTAACCTGACTTCTGTACTTATCTGCTATCAGATAATTCTAATCTGACGCCCTTAGCTTGATTTCTTATATTAAACTGACTTGAATCCTAAGCTTGTAGAAGGAGATCTACTTCTCGTGCTGTATATTAATGGAGTTTGGATTTTTCTCCTGAACACTATTAGAAGAGACTTAACTGCTTGCCCAGGCATAATACTGCCAGTCAGTCTTGGGCCCATCATCTTCTACAGGTGTGTACAGGTCTCTTTCTCCATCCTCAGGTTCCAGCTTTGCTGCTCCTTGTTTCTGGTTATGGAAAATATGCTTGAGGAGCCACATCTAAGATTTTTATATACATATTTACTGTAAAACCTACTAAATATACAAATTTACACTATGTCTTTCAGAGGCACGCAGCTAGCAAACTGGTTTTTTTCTTTATCTTTCTGTTGTAGCAGCTTAGCTGGATTGGGGGGCACATGGTACAAGTTTTTTATTAAAAAAAAAAACAGTAGCAATGCTCTTGAAATACTTTAATAGTATCAGGTTATTTAGTAAAATATATTACTTTTCCCTACCTAACTGATACTGCTGATGGAAATGTGATGCCGTACAACCAGGGTGATCAAATCCTTTTAAGTAGCAGAACCATTTAGGTGTGTGTAAATTTCAAAGCATTGATGTTTAGCCTGCCTATGAATACTTAAAATCAGTGATGAAAGAAACAGTTCAAATGGTAAGCTATAATTAAATAGCACCGAAGGCATAAAACTCTGGGTAGATTTCTCACCTCCTAGAAGATAATGTTTAGACTAAACTAGATCCTAATGACTTAAACTCTCAAAACCAAAAGCTCAGGATTTTACTAGTTATGGGACCCTAACCTTGGAAAGATCTGTTGAGAGCAGTTGGTGTTACATACCATCGGCTTCACTGCTTGTAATACAAGTGCAAATGTTTGCATGATCAGAATCTGTTTGTGTAATTTGGCAGCTTTTGAAATGCCATTTACAGAGGTAGAAGTCCAGTTGGCTTTATGAAATTAGGTGTGTTAATTGTTCTGTTCCACCAAATTAAAAAACAAACAAACAAACAACTTCTTCAGGTTATTTAATATACTTTAGAGAAGAATCGAACTGTCTCTTCAAGGTTGTAAAGCTCTAATTATGATATACTGAGCTTTTAACTACCTCTTTCTTGCCTTATGGAAAGAACATAGGAATAGTCAGATTAGATTAGGCTTCTTGTGTATTATATCTTAGCTTACAGTACCAGATGCTTTAAAAGAAGGCACAGGAAACTTTGCAGGAGGCAGATGTTTTGGTTATTGACCATCCCCAAGAGATATTTTCCTAATCCTAATAATTTGTATTATGGTGGCACCAATAAACTCCAGTCAGGGATTCAGAATCTTGATAAGTGAGCTTCTGTGTTACACAAAATGGTTAAAGCTAGTTCTTCCTTGAAGAAGCCTGCAATTGCAGCCCCTAATAATACAACCTGTTTTTATTTTTGAACCACAGAGCTCAATGTGAATTGGTTTCAGAATTGGTTTGCACTAATTTATGTAACTCTATGTTGAAAATAGCCTGCATCAGCAATATATCCACGTCCTTGAGCAGCATAAAGTAGGCTGCCTCCATAGTCTTCCCTGAGCCCACACTAACCAAGGTTCTTAGTGCTTGTGTGTTACATGACCCGGGTACTCTTCTAGTTGTTATGGACTCCTGTGTATTGGAAAAATGGTCCTGTAAGGGAAAGATGGTCTTGTAGGTGATGAGCATTTTGGACGCTTATTTTGATGCCTCAGCTTCTCAGCCTATCAAACAATAATACTGCATGGATTAGGTGAGTTTGTCTCTGCAAGTACCTTGAAAACTTTATGAACACTGAAATTTAGCTAGAAAAAACATCTTAAAATAAGAAAACCAAATGCTGTAATTGAGCTTATAATGACCCCTCAATAACACAAAATTGGTCTGATCCAAACCTTGTTGAAGTCACAATGTTTCCAACAACTTACTAGGCTTTGAACCAAACCCTGTAACTTTCTGTATTTTTGTATGTGGTGAAGTTCTGGATTTATCCTGATAGTGAAATCCTGATAGTGAAATCCTGGATTTATCCTGATAGTGAAAGGTTAGTGGAAAGCCTGAGGTGGGTCTAACTCACTCACCTGAGTTATGTGAGGATGAAAATCAGTACTTTCTTTATTGAAAACAAATATTTCTTTGAGAAGACTCTGGTGTGTGTGTGTATGCATATATATGTACATATATGCCTGGAAAATGACAGAACTTTGGAAGCTGAAGCTTTTCTAGGTAGTTAGCCTTAGCTGGAGGCTGTTCTTTCAGCCAGTCAAAACAGTGCAACAAGATATGCATTTGATATGTGCCCCCCCCCCTTCTATTAATCAGAGGCAAAACTGGCAAATTTGGAATTAAATGCAATTTGCATATTCCTGCTACAATACTAGTTTGCATCAGTTTTGTATTACTGTAACTCGAGAGTGTCCATATTTAAATTTTAGGCTGTGCTACATGAAAGAACTAAAGAAACTTACAGGTGTTCACAATTGTTATATTTTTAAACACTTTAAAAATCCAGTTTTTATCTAGCAAGATGCTTAAGGTTTGCTGACTTTTAAGCAGACAAAGTGTCCCTGTGGCATCACTTCAGAGTGACTATTCATGTAATTAAAGTTAGACACCTGTTTAAGACAGAGCTGCATTGAGTTGAGTCAGGAAATAAAAATTAGGCCCTCACTGTACAGATGTTTAAGCATGAGGTTAAGCATGTGTATATTGTCAAGTAATTCTTGTAAGACCACTCGAGTGGCTAATATAGGTTAAGTGCCAGTATAAGAATGTTTGTAATACTGGGGACCACTTTTTATTTGGTTCATGTGTTAATGAATGAATTTAATTCTGCTCTCTAGTATGTCTGCATTTATCCAGTTGCTTGTGGAGACTCTGTTTGACAGCTGGACTTGGGTCCTAAGTGTGTACCTGGAATTAGAAAGGCTATGGTAACCTAAACTTCTCTTCTTCCTGGTGAATATTTTAGATAGTTTATATACAAAGACATATTGAAAAGCTGACCTTGATTGCTTTCCATAAACTGCAAAATGAGAGAGAGGATCCCAGCACAAATATACACCCACTTAAAGTATTTTTCCTGAATGTGCTTGTTGCTTCAAACCTCCATGTGGTTAGAAAAACAAACTTCAGCACTAAGACTTCTCAAATCTGCATTATAAAATAAAATGGAACGTACACTCCCGATGGTAAAATATTATTTGCTAACGTGTTCCAAAAACCATGCTAGGCAAAAGGCAGTAAAAGTATCTTTAAAAAAAAAAAGAAAGTTGGATATAAAACCTAGCAGATGTGTTTTTCTGTTCTAGTGAAAAAAAGCACCTACTTACTGGAATGAACGGGAGACTCAAAAGAGGATCTGATGGATACAGTATTTTCTCTCTTTTGGGAAAGATGAGGTGGAGAAGAAGTTATTAAATGTTTACTTATGCATTTGTAAGTTTGAAAGCATTCCTTTGTTCACTGCTTATAAATATGATCAGTGGAATCTCTGAAACTTGCACATTTTGTAAGCGCTGATCAGTGTGGAGAGTTGCCTCCAGTAAATAGTGCCTTTATGATGCAAGAGGGAAGGGGGAGAGAAAGAGGGAGAGACCAGGTATAGCTCATGATTTTACAGCTATAAAACCATGTTTCTGGTTATTTGCTAATGGCACGGGAGGGGCGGGGGGCGTGTGTGGAGAGGATCAATTATTTTATACTTGGGGGTTAAACTTTTTCCAGCAGTCAAATGGGGGAGTTCTCTTCTGAGAGAACCTGTATGTCGATTATATAAAACCGGACTTACAATACATATAACCAAAAGCACTTCAGTGCTTAAGTCCTTGTTTTGCATTTTCTATTCACAGTTCAGAGCTTGATTTGCTTTCATGATTTAGTTGCATGCACCTGAACTGCTTTAAACCTCTCATATTAAAAACGTTTTAAGACGCTTTTTTTCCTTAAGCCATGTACGCTCTTATTTCAGTTAAATCGAGGGTCTTGTAAATCAAGAGTAGTCTTGCATCAGTCGGAGTAGACTTCTAATCCAGCTCAGTGCGTAGTGCTACCCTCCATACCCTTCTCATGACACGAGTTCAGGACACAGCCTGTTCCTGCTTCTTGTAGCCACGTTTCTGTTGCAGGGTACCCCGTGCAAGTAAATATTTTGTTTATGCTTATGTTAGGCTCTTGGAAGTTATTTTCGGGGACTTCTTTGTTTGTCAAATACCGTTATATTGCCAAAAATGTGATTGATGTGTGCTTGAACGCGAGTCACTTGCCTTGCGAATGACTTAAAACTTTAAGCTGTTAACAGCTTAAAGGAACACTTACAACAGGCACATTTATTTTTCTGGTACAGGTGTACCAGAAAAACGAACCTCCCAGTGAGGTTGTTGGATAAAGAGGGAAAGATTGGTTATCCTTCTCCATTCTGACATTGATAATTTTAACCTACGATTCGTTCCCCTGAGAAACCTGAAGGATGGCGAATTCTCACAAATTAATAGGAACAAGAATGAAATGCTTCCTTCTAAATGTCGTCTTTAGGCGTAGTTTAACTTTCTCATTGACATTTTCTCCTTAAACGTGAGAGGAAACAATAGCAGTTTTAAGGTTATGTTTTTAAAGGACTTAAGTATTATCTTCAAGAGATGTGGTTCTTCCTGCTGGGAGTTTCTAAGACGTGTCGAGTCGTGAAAGTTGACTCTGGTGTATAAACCGAGGTTGTTAAAAACCTACTAACAAAGACGAGCATCTCTCCTTACCACGTCAAAACTGCCTCACCTGTCATTTTGACCCCGGCATGTGGAAACGAGCGTGGCAGTCTTGAGGGGAATAGCTCTTCCTCCAGAAGGAAATGATCAGCGCTCACCGAACCGGTTGCTTTTTTTCTTCTTTTTAGTACGAGGAAGAAAATCGCTTCAGGCGATTCAGGAGAAAGAAAGCCGCGCATCGCGGCGCCTGTGAAAGTTGCGGGGGCGCAGAGCGGCGCTGGTGCGGGCGGGAGCCCCGGTGCCGGCCCCCAGCCCCGGCCCGGCGGGCGCAGGGGGTGCGGGGCCCGACGCCCTTCCCCGCCCCGGGGCGGCTCCGCGCCGCGCTCGGTTCCTGCGCGGCAGCCGCCCCGCCACTGTTCACCGCTGCTGGTTGAGAGCCGTTTTCACTCTCGGCGCCGCTCGGCTCCGAGAAACCCTTTCCCCAAGCCTTTGGCGTGCTCTTAGTTATGCCTCTAAATGGGATTTAGAACCGGGTGCGAGTACGGTGGGGAAGATGCGCTGCTGGAGGCTTCCTTCTCTTTGCCGAGGTGTCCTCGTCAGGTCTTGCAGGGCTCTTTCCCAAGCCAACGCGCTCATCCCGCCCGGAGTTGCGTGGTGCCATTTACCTGCCGGTGGAACCGACTCTCTTAGCCGAACCGCGGAAACCTCTAAAGTGCAAATCCAAATTAAGCGGCGGTCGCGCTAGTATAAATGCTGATTTACTCAGTGAATTTACATCAGAAGAGTCTGAGAGATGGGCTTTTCCCAAACCGAGTGCTTGAAATGGGGGATCTAGATCAGGAGTTTATGATTTCAGAAGTATTTAAGAACTCCTGCCCTTTTAAGACACACTGCAAAGGAGAGAAACTTCGTTGGGGGGGGAGAAAATTCTCCCCCGGCAGCGCTTCCTCGCCCCGGGGCCGGGGAGCGGAGCCGGCGCGGGCTGCGCCGCAGCGCTTCCCCCCCGCGGGCGCGGCGTGGGGAGGGCGCCCCGCGGCGAGCAGCCCCCGCTGGGGCAAGACGGGAAGGCTCCCTTCATTTGTCCCTGAAGTGCAAAATTCTGGTGGCAGCTGTTCGGGGCGAAGAGAGTGCATCTCCTCTGACCTGCGCCGCTGCCCTCTGACCCGCTATGAATCCCTAAAAGCAAGGCTCCCCGGGGGCCACGGCACACGAGTCCCCATTGTTCCCAAAGCTGGCACGGTCCCGCCGGGCGCGCCCGGCCAGGCACGGGGGGTTCTTAAGCGCTTGGCTAGGCTGGAACTGAATAAGCATCTGGGTTGGATCCGACCGGGCTCCCTTGAACGCGTTGCAGGGACAGACTCGGCTTTATCACTAGGAGCGAGGGACTTCGGTTATTAGGAAACGTTTGCTCCTTACGAATGCATCGGCCAAGGTTAGATCAAGTGGGAATTCCGCCCCCTCCCCTTCCGTCCCTGACCCAGGTTTAAGAATAAACGCAGAAACGGTCAGACTGGCATTGCCAAAAATGATCTTAGTGCAAAGAGAGGGCTTTTATTCGAGGAAATGTACCCACGCCTATTGCGAAATGGTCAAAAAAAAAAAATCACCATAATGTGCCTTTCCATCGCCTGTACATTTACATCGCCTGTTCTTGTTTTCTCACTTTTTAATTTGAATATTTTACCCTGTTTGGTTGGATGGGGCTTTTTTTAGATTGAGAAATTGCATCTCAAAGATGCGAAGGTCTTATCTTGAAAGGCTGGCCTCCACTCTGTAACGCCATCAAACTGCTGTTGCTTTTCTTTAACGTTAAAATAGCGCTAGCCTCGCCTTCCGCTAACCTGACAAGATCACTTACTGCATATTTATCAATTTGGGGAGGTGGGTTAGCATGGTAAATTTCCTTGAACAAAGATTGTGTGAGATGTATTAGTTCATCTAATACCGTGTCTGTCACTTATGTAGACAGAATAATTCCGAGTCCCGGCTTTGCCCTCGATCGTGCCTGAATTAAGGATACATTTTTATGAAAGTTTTATGTGAAGATTTTAATTTGCGATTTTTTTTTTTTTTGAGAGAGAGAACTGTGTGAAACTCCATGAAAATAATCTGGCATTTAATAGAAAGGTGGCTTTTTGAAATGCAGCTGAACGTGGACGGAAGGAGTTAGGATTTATTGTGAAATGGAAATTATATTTCTAGCCCGTTAAAAAAAAAAAATAAAGCAGGTTAAGGAGAGGAGCTGCACATAATGAGTCAAGGAAATCCTTGCGCTGTCCCTTTAACTACCGAACATCTGATTCCCTCATCTGGCAGATGGTCTCTGAGCACAGATTTGCATTCATTGTCTTGAAATCTGTTTTCGCGTTGGTGTTATATAGATTTCAGAGGCAGATCTATACACAGATCAGAATACAAAAGGGCCAGGAGGAAAATATCACCAAGGCAGAGTGGGTTTAAAAAAAATTTAAAATAAACGCAGACGCAGGTATCGTCCTGCTCACAGCGGGCTGGGGAAGAGCTCCAGCTCCCTTTAATGAGAAATTTTGCCTGCATAGGATGGTACAAAAAGTTTTAAGGCTGGAGCTGACAGCTCGCCTGCAGCGAGAACTTCAGGGTCTTCTGGGTGCGCTGCAGCCCCCCTCGCTCGCCCCTGCTGCCGCAGGCAGCCCTGCACCCACAGCCCCGCGGCACTGCGACCGCCCCCCGGGTCGTTCCCTCCCAGCACTTTTTTTTTTTTTTTTTTTTGAAATAACCGCGCCTGAAAGCCCACTAGCCAACTACCTGTGCCATGGCTTCATTGCCGCAGCACGGAACAGATTTCTACAGATCGCCGCTCTCAGCGCAGTTTAGGTGTTATGGGGCAGGGCCGTTTGGTGTGGGGCTGGCAGGCTGTGGCGCTACATTAGGAGTTAGCCCGCCCGGGCTCCTGCCGCCGCGGGGCGAGCGGCCGGCCCCTACCTGCTCGCCGCCAGCAGTCGGCCACCGCCGGCCCGGCCGCCCCCGCCCCGGGCTGAGCGCGCGGAGCCGGGAGCCGCGGCGAGGGCACGGCGGCGCGGGGTTGCCCGCAGCCCTCCAATCGGGTGAGGCTATGCAAATGTCCTCCCTTATTTGGGCACAGGCTCCTCCCCCTCGCCGCTATGTTCGCTCCCGCGGCTGTAACCCATTCATGGTGACCGGTTTGGGAAGCATCGCCTCTTCCCGGCGTAGCGTGTCATCAGGCTCTCCCTAGCTCCATTTCTTCCTTTCTTTTACAATTTATCCCGCTTGTTCTTTTTTTTTTTTTCCTGGATTAGGCAGCAATCAATCCTTCTCCCTGTGTCTGTTGAGAAACAGGTGATCCTTGTTAACAGCGATCAGTTTCTGGATGCAGTTTCCTCTCCTGCGTTTGAAGGATGATGATACCAGGCAAGACTGAATCAGCGTAACTTTTGCTTTGCAAGAGGAAAAACTTTTCTTCCCTGTTTGAAGGCATTAAAAACACGTAGCATTTAAAAGCAGAAGAAGTTGGTTTTAAAGCTGAACTTCTCCACTTTCCTGGGATTTGTGTGTGTCCATTTCAAAGGCTGCGTCTTTTTTTTTTTTTTTTTTTTCTTTTCTCCTCCCTTATCCCCCAAAAGGAAACTGTTGCTAGTTGGAATAGACTTTTTAAATGTTTGGGATTCAAGATACTTTAGGAAGAGGACCAATTCTGAAAGATAAATCTCTAGGTTCTGAAATGGATTCCGTCAGGTCCTGGGTCAGAAACGTTGGGGTTGTGGATGCAAACGTAGCAGCACAAAGGTAACCGTGACTATTTCATCCCCACTCTTCCCCCGCTTTTTTTTTCTCCTTTATTTTTTTAGGCAAGCCTTTTCTTTACTCCCTGTTGTTGTTTGCATTTGATATTAAATTTACTTTCTCCCTTTCTGTCCCCCTCCCACCTCCCGGTCTCCTCTAGTCACTGAAAATTCAAGGTAGTACAGCTAGGGCTAGGCAGAAGCACTCCAAAACCGGAGAGCATCAAGAGTCCTAAAATCCAGTGCGGGGATCAGATGACAGAGAGCGCGGATCAGTCTTTCTTTTTCTGCACAAGGGAGGGGTGTGGGGGGTGGATCGGTTGTACCTAGCGATACAGCCTACTCCTTCCCGCTCTCTGGGCCAGACAGCCGAATAGGAGTGGACCAAGTTAGAATTAACTTAAATGTAGATCTCCCCCCCACGCCCCCCCCCCCGGCCCATCTTGTTTTACTTAGTTCAAGTGGCTCTGTAGCTACCGTAGGCATTGGCGAAATCTTAACCCGTGGATTCAAGGCTGCTAGCAGGAAAGCGGCGAGCAAAGCATGGTTTCGAGTCGGCGGGGGAGGCTGCGGACAGGGCCGGCGGCGGGGCGGCCGCAGCCCGCAGCCCTCGCCGGCGCCTGGCACCTGCCTGCCTGGGCGGAAGGTCTCTGCTGCTCTGAAATGCTAGCAAACACACCGAACCGGGGGCTTGGCTGTTTGTTTTGTACTTGTTTGGGCGGGTTAGCTCCCCCTCCACCCCCCTTTTATTTCTCTTCCCAGCCAAGTCGGCACAGGACCGTTATTCCAGTCTCTTCCCGTTAGGGGTAAGACGATGAGAACCCCTTTTAGGTAAAATATATATTTTTTTCCTCCTCGCTCTCTGGATACCTTTAAAAAAACAACAACAACAACAACAAAAAAGTAGTAGCGTCAGGGAAGGGGAATGCTAGATTGGTCCCGGGAATAAGTTGGGTTTTATTTAATATAGCGACAAGGTGAAGGGCATGTAACAGCAGATGGGACTTCAAATGAAACAGGGACGTTGTAGAAATAAGTACATCCGTGCCCCCACCCACGGCCTGATCCGTGAGCAAGGTTTTCCAAGCACTATGGGAGGAGTTATCAGAGTTTTATGAATGTCGATAGACGGTTTAATAAATACGATGGGGGGGGGGGGGAAGAAGAGATTTATTCCTGGGGAAACCGAAAGTAAAAGGAAACGGCTCCTAAGAAGCCTCTTAATTCGCGGGAGCGGTGGAGATGCAGTCGCATTGTGCTAGGTGCTGGCATCGCCAGGGTTTTTTCAGAGATTCGCAACAAACCGAGAAATCCGAGTTCTTGCAGGGAGAGTGAGAGGAAGCCCCAGACTAGGTGCAGTTGTGGCGGATGTGGTGAGTTCACGCCGTACCTATTTGGCAATGGAAAACACGGGGAAACATCTGTAGTTCTCCGAAAGAGTCAAATACTTTGGCCAACGCAGTGGAGCTAATTTGGGGACTGAAAACCCTTCGGTTCTGACTCCTAACTTGTCTGGCAGATAGTCTTAATCTGCCTATTGAGTAATATGGAGGTGCTCATGTGCACCTATTTTCTCTGCAGTAGGTAGAAACCGGCATTAGGGAGAGGGAGCTACGACTACTTTCACTAAGAAATGTAGCAGCAGTTTTTGTGGATACGCAAAAGCGTTTGAATGATTCCAAGCCGGGAAATGTGTGGGAAACGTCACTGCGTTTTCTGCAGTCAGAGACAAGATTTGGGCAAGGGCTAATTAACCTGAGCCTAAATTCTTTCAATTTAAATGAGAAATTGAAGATGCAGGCATCGGTTCAGATAGGTCAGTGACTAAAGACTACACTGACAAACTTCGCAGCTTAGGAAGGTGGATGCTCTGCTTGAAACTAGTTGTCTTTTACCTGAAATGTAGGTGCCCTCAAGTTGACAGTCCGCTTGTAGGAAATGTTTTAAGGTCGCTTGTCTCCTACAGGAAAAGTGAGCGGTGCTGGGATGTACAGATAGCACTTCCATCCGTTACATCTACTTCCCACCCTGCGGGTTGCATTCCAGAAATGAGCCTGACAGGCAAGAAGGAGCTAGGTAGAGGAGGAAATAAAACGCTTGCTGCACCTAGCAATAACCCACCTCTTAACATTCGGGGTCTGTAAATTACTCGTGCCCTCAGAGCACAGCTATAGAGACACCGGGGCCAAGCTGAAAGGAGCGTTACGATGACAGCTTCAAACTTGGGCATCGCCCCCTGCCCCCCGCCCGGCCCCGCGTTCGGCCGCAGCCGCTGCCGGCCCTCCCGGCCGTCCCGCCGCGGGAGCGGAGCCGCGGAGCGCGGCCGGGCGGCGGGGAAGCGCCCGGGTCGGCGGCGGGGATGACAAGTGGCTCTTCCTAACCTCGTGTGGCACTCGCACAAGGTGGACGACTCCCGGCTTTTCTCTGAATGTGTTCTTGCCTTTTCTGTTGTTGTTTTGCTGTGTTACTACCGCACAACCTGGTAATGTCTTTGTCTCTCCCCCCCCACACCCTGTCCCGTATGTTTCCTCCACAGCGGAGTAGCTTTGTCCAGAGCTCACTTTGAAAAGCAGCCACCCTCCAACTTGAGGAAATCCAATTTCTTTCACTTTGTTCTGGCTCTCTACGACAGACAGGGGCAGCCCGTGGAAATAGAAAGGACAGCTTTTGTGGACTTTGTAGAAAATGATAAAGTAAGGCTTGTTACCTTTCTTCTTTTTCTTTTCCTCTCCAAATTTGATCTTTTCTTCTCCCTCGTTGAGCTGCTAACTTTTAATACCTGTTGTCCCTAACAAAATATAATCAGCTCTTGGTCAAGGGTTCAGGTGCTTTGGTAGAGCTGTTGCCCTCTGTGTGCTGCTGTAGTTAAAAAGGCTTGCAAGCCTCTGCTGTATCGGGAATATAATGGGAATTTCATACACCCACTAAAAATAGAATAAAAAATTTCATAGGGGACAAATGCGCTTTTTTTTTTTTTTTTTTTTTGGGTACCTACCAGATCTGCCAAGTTTTATTAGTACCCTAACAGAAGTGGAATCTGACCTGTAATATGCCATATTATTTGTTGAGCTTGATTATATGTATTTCTTAAGACTCCAAAGTCAATGGCAGGACCTGAAAAGCATTTGCTTTTGGATTTTAAATCCATGTGTTGACCACTTCACTTTGTTTTTACAATTATTTTCTTAGTCATGGACAAGATTTTTTTCCTTATGAAGGATGCTAATAAATAATTATCTTCTAGGAATTTACAGTAAAAAAACATGCAAGAAACATCCCTGTAACACAACCTTCAGGAAATAAATATCAATAATGACTCAAAATAACACTAGTGCAAAGTAATGAACACATTAAAAGCAAAACCCACTGAGCTTTCCCACTATCAATCTGCTTTATATTAACTGACTTGAAATGTGCAAATTCGTCTCGGTGACGAACTTGAAAAAGTTGAGAGCATAATAGCAAATAAGAGAGGAAAAGAAGTTCTTGAACTCCTCCAGGAAAAGATGTCAGCAGTATTTTGTAGTTTGTCCTGGGTCATTCGGAAGGTTAATATATCCCAATCAGTGGATTCACCTCTCAGAATTTTAATGAACTTTGTTGTCACTTCCATCATGATTATCAGCTTTTGCATTTTAAATGTGCCAAGTGTAAGTTCTGGAAGAATTTTTTTTTTTTTAATTCTCTCTTTCAGGAGCAAGGCAATGAAAAGACAAACAATGGCACGCATTACAAACTCCAACTCCTTTATAGCAATGGTGAGTCCCCTTTCCAGTCGCCTTCTGTAGGTTGTACAGTGAGGCAAGGTTTGTAGGTGCTGTCACTATGATTTCCAAAATACACAGAAATTCCCTTGCATGATGCCCCTTCAGTGTAGGGATGGGCTCTGAAGTTTACCTGGTGTGGATGGGCTTGGGAAAACACGCTAGAGGAAACAAAACTAAATGGTCTTTCTGAGGATGTTTAATAAGGCACTAGATGAAATGAAATGGTTTTGTTCTGATGTTTAGGGAAAGATGCATGTAACAGCATTATTTATTACTCTTCTCTCTCGCTCTAGGTGTCAGGACTGAACAGGATCTGTATGTTAGACTCATCGATTCAGTTACTAAGCAGGTGAGCATAGCTAATACGTGCCGTGCTATCCTGTCCCGCCTCATCCTTCCTTTTTTCCTAACATTCCCCTGCATGTTTTTTCTTCTCTGGCTCATTTTTGTCTCTTGTTCATCTGTATTGCAGACCTTATTTTTGAGGGCAATTGAAAAGTAATGCTCTTAAGTCTCCTTTTTTTCCCCCCCCCCTACGGATTGTAGGTTCTTATCCACTTTTTATCAATATCTATGTATAAGCTGCTTTCCCTGCTCATAAAGGCTTTGGGGGAAGGTATTTATTTGCAAGCAGTGGTGAGCAATGGTAAAAAGCCTTCACCTCAGATCTGAATATTATGACAAATAAGTAACCCCCTCACGTTACTGGCTTACCCCTTTTCTTAATTTTTGCAGCCCATAACTTATGAAGGCCAGAACAAGAATCCCGAAATGTGCAGAGTTTTGCTTACCCATGAAGTCATGTGCAGGTAAGATGACTTTATTAATGGCATATCATTTGTTAAGTTTGTTTCCATAGATGCCAAAATGGCCTTTCCGATGAAGTCGTAGGTAGGAACAGTTTGATTTTTTTGTTTGTTTGTTTATTTTTGTTTTTGACTCAGAAAGATGCTTTGTGTAGGAAGACTTTCTTTTTACATGTGGATAATATTTGATTTGGGTTCAATACAGATATTTGGGTGCGGGATTTTTTGGGGGTGGTTTTTTTGTTTGTTTGTTTGTTTTTACTGCAAGAGATTTAGCAACTCCAGGTCCACAGTCTGAGCTGCACTATTTTTGCTTAAACTAGGCCTTTGTATGTGTTGTTTAAATCGAGGCTTTTCATATGCTTATTTCTTACAAAATTCCTGTTCACCTTTTGAGAATGAGCAGTTTAACTTACAGATTTTTACCTGGAAACTAGACACCATTCTTCATGTAATTTTCTCTGGTGAAATATTTTCATTTTCTTAATTAAATTATCATCATTAATGTTCTTTAATTTTGCTTAGTTCTACCCCAACCAAAAAAGAAACCCCTCAAACCAAAACACAAATCCTTCTTTTCTATACCGTGTAAGCAATATATAGGGGTCTTCCACCTTTTAATTAAAAAAGACACTATTTTTAGCATGTAAAGTTATAAATTAGAGGGTAAAATCAGTTGAGAATGTTTTTAATAACATTTGTATAAGTCTGAAGTTACATGTACCTTACGTATGTACATCATGCTTCCATGGTAACTTATTACTTTTCCTGTTCTCATGTAATTAAATTTTTTTCAATACATATAACAATGCAAACAGTCAATGTTCTTATATTAAAATGTGTTAAATTGTGCATAGAATGTCCTTTCATAAAATGAAAGGCAAAACCAATCTTGACCTTTATTAAACACAGTTTGTGATTTATTGTATTAGTGGGAGAGGGTTAAGCTGTTGGACTGAATGTTGCTTCTTTTAATGTTGCAGTTTGCTACTTGATTTTTTGTTTTTAAAGTAGCCTTTTAAGTTAAGATAGTAGTAAGAGCAGCTTATTTGGACAGACTTCTTGTCAAGGGAGGTCTCAGTTTCGGTACTTAACAATTATGTAAACTATTCCATTACTTTTTAAATATAATAAGAGTCAAGTAAATGTATAGTGTTTGTCTGTTGTGCTTTTCTCTCATTAATTAAGAAAATGGGCATTGTTACTTTTGACCAACATTCACATATGTATGCACAAACACAGTGTGTATCATGTATGAGAGATGCATACGGTGCGCTTTACGAGGACCTGTAGACGTAGTAGCAAAGATGAAAGGTATATATGTTACTTTCTGGCACATCTAGAACTTGTGTACGTATTTAAATATATATGCTATCCATATTGTTGAAAGTCTTCACTATAACTAGGTGAACATTAGAGAAGGAAAATCTTTGAATTGCTATGCAGTTGGGTTCTGGTTTGTGGTAACAAAACAACAGTTAGCATACTTCATCTTCCTCCACTCTTCCTGTGTAGAGTGCAGTTCTATTTTAGAAGTTAAAATATTTCAGCAGCAAACACCAGCACCTTCCCATCCAAATGTGCTTCTTTAAAATAAAATTAATTTGGCTTTTTCCCCTGCTTCCTCTCCATGCCTCCATAGTATCAAATGCTCTGCTCAGCTTTTATATACCTCGCCTCCACTGATGCCTGTAAACATATTCCGTGCTTGATTTAAGGTAGTGTTCTACAAATGTAAACCATTATTCTGATTATACTGAACTCTCCTGCTTGACAGATTAGCCAAGGAAGAATTAAAACTCGGGGACGTCCTTTCCATGTAAAACACAGATTAGTGAATGAAGTCAAAAGCGCTCTGTAACCTAATCAAGACATTTGATTTTTAAATGTCGTGTTTTTCTAAAGTGTCTCTGAACAGGATGCTGTGTATTCTGAAGAGGCATTACACATATCACTTTGAATAATGCCAAGGGAATGGATCCAACTCGAGTTAAACTTGACATTTTATTTTATTTCTTTTAAGTACAATAATCAAATCTTCCTCATTGTGTGCTGCTTAAGTGGCAGCATCAATTTTTAAAGCCCCTAGTTTAGTTTGCATTAGTAACAGTATATAAAAATTTAATGCACTGTACCCACTCTGCTGTCCAAATTGATGCCTACTGTTTTTAAAAAGAAGGGTCTGCCTGTCTTTCTGCTCCTCTTCTTCCAATCCTCGCTAGCTGAATGTAGGCTTTTTTTTTGTACTTTTTTTATATGTAATCACACTCGCAGATATTCTTGCTGTATAGAGACAAGTGCATCCGAAACTCCCCATCTTCCACTCAGACAGTGACAGATGCATGCTTAGCAGGAAAGTTGTCTAAATATTGATACGGCTACAACAATCTGTCATACCAATTGAAAGTTAAACTCTCAACTCTCAATAATTAGTGCTTTCAGTGAGAGGCTCTATTTATTTATTTGCAGATCTGAAATTTTTCATTTGGGTTATTACGGCCTAATGGGAACTGTTCCTGTTAGGTGGGTCTGTCATAAATACACAGTCTTTTCCCCCCAACGGCTGGAAATCAAGGTAAACAGTCTCCTCTCCTGGAATAACTTTTTTCTCTTCTTCTTTTTCTTCCAATTATCGACTAAGAGGAAACTAGTTGTTATGCTGCTGCCAGCAACCCCCTATGCCCTCAATGCTCAGAGGGTTAAAAGGTGGTATAATTTGAACAGAAGTAGTCTCAGGGCCTACAGCTGGCTAATAACAGAGTTGTATTGAGTGCAAGCAAGCCCCACAGCTGTGACTTTCGCCACAAGGCTCAGACTAGACAGGAGCTCTAATCAGCTGGGCCAGGCGGCCACTGGGGCCTGTGTCTTTATCGGCCAGATGGTGTGAATTTAGACACTTTTGTTATGCAATTGCAGGGAGGAGTTGGGGAGAAGAAAACAAAACAAAGGCCACCATGCTGTGAGCTTATTTGAGTTTGAAATTAGAGACAGATTTTTTTTTTTTTTTGGAGGGGGGGTGAGGGGAGGGAAGTTGAGGGCTGAATTTTAAAACCATTTTAGTCAAGTGTGAGGAGGGAAAGGATGCAAGTTTGCCTTTGACATGAGCCTTCTGGAGTATTCAGTTTGTAGATCTGGTGTTGTCTGTGGTAGCTTTTTGGTTTCTGTGTTTGTTATTAGTTTTTTTCAGGACTGTTCATAATTTAAACCATTATTATTCCCATGTAGATCTAATTAGAGGGGAAAATATAATAAGAAAAGGTGTAGAAAATAGACGTCTTAGGCCTTGATGTTTTTGTTTTCAGCAAATGAGCACCTCTAAAGGGATGTTCCTAGCAAAACATTGTAGCAGAAGTGTAAATATTGGTGAAGTCATGCCAATAATTTGCTTTAAAAGAATATTGTAGGCTTGATCCTGGACCACCAGAGTTTGGGATTTTTGCCATTGACTTAAATTGGAACAAATCAATTCTGTTACAGACAGCATTTGTAAAACAAACTCATTGGAAATGTTAGTGCTTGGATACTTGGAAATACTTGGAAACAGGGATTTAAAGATTTGAGAGGTACTTGTGCTAAAATGCTGGGCTGAAACATCCCTGGTCTTCAAAAGTGCTCTGATTTATGTGTGAACTAGTCATTCACTGGAAGTGAGTGACTGTTTTCCTAATCAAGGTATTTTTTCATGTACGTTTGGGCTCAAAAAGTATGATGGTTAAAGGGAAAAAACTCTAGCACTCTTAACAAAAAATCTGTTGGCCGAGTGTGATAAGAATGTAGACATTTGTAAAACATTTGGAGAACTTTAGCTGTAAGCCACAGTTTTAGAAGGAAAATTTTTAATTATTACAAACGTAAAGTTCCTAACTGTGACAATTGTGAAAACTAAAACAAAACAAGATGCAGTTATTTCAGAACCCTGCCATGTTGTACTCCAATCTCGCGTAATTCATTCTAAAACACTTGGTATACCAAGAAATGGCAACCTCTCTGGGAAGAGTACATGAACTGATGAGATGTGGTGGAAGTACTGCTAGTGTATTCTGCTTGAACGTTACTGTGGTGTAGTGCAATCAGAAATATTTTTTTATGACCATCTGCATAAGTTACATAACTAAAGGAGATCTCATTTAGTATTATTGCAAAGCGAGGAAATGACTGCTGTTTCAGCTAGATGTAAAAACACCTCAACAACAAAACACTACAAAACTATTTTAAAAATTGGGTTCCTTTTGTTGTTTTATTATAGAGGCATGTAAACCAGCAAGGCACTTATTCCCGGTGTTATTTCCAATGCATTATTATATTGGACATGTCAGAAGTATGTGCCAAATTTATATTCTTCTGAGCGAGGCTTTTCTGCTTTTTTGGGGTTTATTTTTTTTTCTTTAGAAAATATCTCACATCTTAGCTTTTAGTACAAAAATATGCAATTCTTTATAAACAATCATTAGGCAGTGAAATGCGTAAAAGATGCACTTAAAACAAAGTTGGGAGAAGGAGGGAGCGGGGATATTCTTAGCTAGTGTGAATTACCATAGCTTCACTGAAGTCGATGGAGCTATGACAATTTACAGCAGCTAGAGGGTCTGCCCCAGGGATTTTTAAATATTTAGTGTATCCTTTTATTTTAAAAGGACTAGCATCGATGAATAAGTGCAGGTTTGAGGCAAAGGGAATGTAGAAATGTTGAAACAGTTAGAGCTGCTATTCAAATAGATCTGCTAGTTGTATCTCATCTTGCAGGGCAATTTCAACTTGCAAACGGGAAGTTCCTGGCAGACACTGTAACTTAAGGAGAAAGTGTATGCATTTCAAATTTTTCATATCTGAACGAGTTTTTTTGTCTAAATGCTTATTTTAGGTATTTATAATTGAATATTAGGCACTTCAAGAAAAAAAGCTACTCTCTCATATTTTGTACAGCCTTCAGTGAATTCAAGCATTTTACTTATTTATTTATTTATTTATTTTAATTCCTCTGCTTGGAATTGCTCCTCAGTTGGAAAACCATGGGATTCAGACTGACTTGAAAATTTTGCAAATGTGTTCAGCACCTATTATACCACTGTACAAAACCCTAAACAATTTCTTGATTCCATGCGTGTAAATTTGAACAACCTCAGCAGAATGTGAAAAACTTAATTCAGAAAGGCATTTGTGTAACTTAAAGCAGAATCTGATCTGGTGACTTCTGAGGCACATGGGACTTCTGATATAGTCTACTTAAAGTTTTGGATGCCTCCGTCCTCCCCCTCCCATGTTAGCTTTGGTTGGAACAAACTATCTGAGCATCAAGACAGCTTAAATCTTCTAACAGACTTCTGCGTTGCTACAAGTTTTTAAAATTGAGAATTTCAGAGCAAGGACTGGTTTTAAAGTCTATTAAACTTTTGGTACTCGGCTGGTGTATATGCAAGGAACATCAACCATGTCAATGAGTATATCAGTGGAAATTAGATAACGACCTGTATCTTTTTTTTCCTTTTTTATTACTATTATTAAAATGGGAAAAGGAAATGCAGTGGTTCTGTTCTTTCCTGAAGAAAGTTTAATTCACCGGGAGCGAAGAACATCAAATAGTTCCTAAGCATAGGCTGTATTCTTCTGTACCATCTCCTGATATATCTGTGTATGTATGTACACATCCATGCATGTGCATGCACACACATATATACACACACACAGAGTTGTCTTTGCACATGTGTGCATGCACACACGCATAGATGTGGGCGTAACGCGGATATCATTCTGCAATACGAACCTTACAGCAGGCTCCTGAGGGCAACAGTATTATCTTGCATTTTCTTACCAAGTCAGATAAATATATTTATGTTGTGAGCTCATCAGAGAGAGTTCTGATTTCTATACAATCATGTTGGTGGCCACACAGTATAAAATGTGTATAAATACATGCTTAATCTTAAGGACTTATTGTCACTGAAACAATTGCAAAGGGACTTACAGATGAAATGCCAACCTGAAAAAATATCTCTTCAGATCCTTAGTAGGATCTAAGTGTGTTCAGTTTCTGTTTTTTCATTGGTGCTACTATAGTGTTGAAGTTTTCTGTGGGTGTATGAAACTTAGGGGTCACTAGATATTTAATAATCAACAGATCAGTTATTAGAATATAACAAATCAGTAGGTTGCTTATAGTCAGTTCTAACACCTTCTTTTGATGGACTTTTAACCATACATAACAAATGATACTCATGCCTGTAATGTCATTATGACATGTGTTAATCATTTCTTAAGCCCTTATAAATAGTGCCTTAGTCTAAAGTGTGACCATATTGCTGTTCATGCTGGGAATTTAAAAAAAAGACTATGGGGAGCCAAGTGCCAAACTCCAGCTGGAATTAACCAGGATTTGGGCACCCAGTTCCCTTAGTTCTCCCTTCTGGAAAGCCTAGCCAGAATTATCTCAGTCACTCTTCCAGGCATATATTGAGTCCTGAAGGTCTGCAGACAAGATTTTTAGCTGATTGCTTTGCTATCAACTGTCCCAGTAATTCTTTAATTTTGGTTTTCTTTCTCTAGTCGGTGCTGTGAGAAGAAAAGTTGCGGCAACAGAAATGAGACTCCGTCTGACCCCGTGATCATTGACAGGTAGGAAACGAATCCTCATTTTCCCACAAAAGCAACGCCAAGTTGTGTGTGCTTTGAGGCGGCTGAGGGTCTTCCTTGATGGTTATCTGTCAGTGTCTGCATTCGACGATGTCTGTGCTTCATGATACTTTAGAAAAATGCCAGCCTAAGAGTTGGTTAGCTTTAGTCCATCTGGGCTTACCTTGACAAAATTGTTGATGTGTATTTTTTAAATTAAGTTCTCTGTGTATCATTTTCATTGTGAGCAAATATTCCATGTATGTATCTGGAATATTTTCTGTTCACCAGGGATATGATCCAGCTGGATTACTGGGATGGATAAAGCTTTGAGCAACCTGGCAGCTTCAATAATGTTCTTGAACAAAATAACAATATTTTTGTAGAAATGTGGGGAGGAAGGAAGGGGCAAAGGCAGAAATGCAACGTATTAGGCAGGATTAAAACTGACGGTTTGGGGATTGTGAGCAATTTTATGTAGAACAGCAGCTTCATATATTAGTCAGTTCCAGATCCAGGTCTAGGTTCTGCTTGCCAGTTTCTGGGTAAATAACATAAATGGGGAGAGCAGCAGTTTGTTAAATCATGGACTGGCACATTTAAAATTGTGAGTATTTGTGGAGGCTTAGAAAACTAGCCTGTGGAACTCACTGACTCAAAGTGTTGTTTGAGGTCTGGAGTTCAGCAAGATTCAAAAAGGAAAAATAAGAAGACAGAGCTGTTTCAAAAAGAAGTACGCAACCAAGATCTCCAGAAGGAGAAGAGCAAATAAGGAAAAGTCAGGAAGAAACCTTTGTCCCCCAGATTATTCTATTGTAACTGTTTAAAGAGTTTCTTTTCCCTGAAGCAGCTGGTACAAGGGGCCGGTGGAGAGCTGATGCCGAAGTGGATTGATTGTGGATTCAGTTTTTATGTCTGTATGTGTCTGGCACATTCCATCTACATTCTAATAAGCGTTATTTGTCATTGTATTTCTTGTGAATTTTGTTTTGGCATTCAGAATGGTCAAGCTGGTTTGAATAACAATCTACAATTCTTTCCTTCATTTTTTTCATCACAGAGTCAATCTAAATAATTTTAGAACTTTGATGATAAGATGGGGTTCTTCCACTCCCTTTACCCCATGATTTTTCCTTTTAACTTTGTACTGACAAGTTGTGGTTGGGACCAAAGCTGAAATTCCAGCAAACTGGGCTGTTTGTGTGGGTGTGAGGGACAGTTTCCTGACTAGAAGCAGAAGTCCTAGATATGCCATCTTGACCTTTTCTATGAAATTTCTAGCTTATTTTTGGCTGTGTTGATGTTTGGTATGAATCTGCATTTGGGAACTTTCCAATCTGAAGTCTGAATTTTCTGAAACTTGTCTGACTGCTGGAGAGGCAGCATGATGTAAGGCTATGAGTTAAGACCATGAAGGGGGTAGTTCTTACCACTAACTGTATTTGCCATTTTGAGCAAGCTGTCCATTCTCATGAAAAATGAAGATTCTGATGCTTTCTGTGGGGATTTCAGATCTGTTGATGTAAAATGCAATGGAAGTGAAACTATTAGAAAGAACAGGACTATTCTTTTTAACAAATTTTTGTGAAGTGTGCATCACAAGTCGTCTGTGTGGTCAAGGAGTCCTAAGCTTTCCTGACTTGCTCTAAGCCTGGAACTTCTATTGGTAACTCCCCTGCTAACAGCAATAGGTATTCTGCCTATAGGCATTCTGTTTGCGTGGAAACATCCTCTAGGTTCAGTCTGGCAGTTTTTTTGTTGAGTGTCAGTTCTTCCCTTTCATCTCTGTGTATGCGTGTCTCAAAATTGCAAGTGAAATCTGGAGTTCAGTAGGGATGATAAGGCAGATGAGAGAAATAAGGGGTACAGCCTGATAAAGCTGTTTTCAGTTGGTTTTAAAGGCAGTTACTAAATCAGGTTTAGGCCACAGAGGAAAGAAATGATTACAAAATCTGCACTGCTGCCTGGAGGTGGCATGGTTTAGTGAACAGTGTAGTTCACAGAAGCTAAACTTGAAGCTAGATCTTTTTTCTTGTTCTACTGCCAATCAGTAGCGCAGCATCTAGCAAATGACTCCCTCTTTGGTATATTTCTATTCCACCATTTTACCCAGTTAAACAAGGTTTGAGGAGCGGGGGATAATCCTGTGTAGTACATCTTAATCAACACATGTAATGCAAATATAATAACAAAGTTATGTTGTATGTATCTGTGCACAGAGGAATTAATTGTCTAGTCTGTCATCCTCAGACATTTCCACAGCAGTAAGTACAACTACTTAGGAGTTTAACTAAACAGTCTGCTCTCCCAAGCTCCATTCAATGGGGCTAATCTTTCTGTCTTTCAAACAAGCAGAAAACTCTGCTGAAGAGTCATGTGTGTTCTGAAGTAGCTTGAGAATCTGGGCAGCGGTGTTCCTCTTTATTTTGGGAGTCTTTATATGGCTTCTTTAGAAGAAAACATCTATGCTTAAGAACCTTGTAGCAAGTGGAATATAATTTCTGAAATGCAGCTTGCAACCGTCTGCAATCATGCAGGCCAATAAATATGGTAAGATATTCAGTTCAGTGTTGGCTTCATGGTGGTTTTTTTCTTAGTTTAAAATGAACTACAGGGTTTCTTTAAAAATAAAAAATAAAAATAAAAAAAATAATTGGAAGCTGTTTTTTCATTGTTTGAAATGATAGGTAAATGTAAAAATTTGTCATGTAACAATGCAGCTGTTACATTCTAGCATGTCTCTAGAGAAGTGGGGTGGGGAGTAAAACAGAGAGAAGGGATTACAAAAATACATTTGTGTTACGCAGAGCCATGTCTAAACAGTGCGTGTGAAGTGAAACAGGACTAGAGCTTTCCATTTAGAATAGAAGGAAAATGGAGGCCAGAGAAGAATTCTGTCTGGAGGTGCTAGGTTCTCCCTTTGAGCCTAGGTTAATAAATATGCATTGCTTCTGCTGCAAGAGTGTGTGAGAAAATTGTGGCTGGCACTCAGGAGTCGCCACCTACATTGTAATTCCAGCTGTGTGTGGGGACCTACACCGTTAAAACATGGTTTGATTGCACAGCATAGAAAAGACCAACATCTTCAAAGCTGTAGTAGGTGACTATCGTAAGGTGTGAGAGCAGAGATGGAACCCAGTTTTAGGCTGAGCTGTGTGTAGCTTAGGTCTAGCAAGTTCTGTGTTTGATTTGCAACCCCCGCAAAGGCAGTGACCTACTCAAATATAAAGGACTTGGGAGGGCACCACATTACTAATCTCTAAGCTGCTTTACTGTACAAGCAGCCTGTGCGTGGCAAGCAGGTTCCCTCAACAGCAAAGGACCTGCAAGGTAGAGGGGTTTAGAGTCCAAGATGAAGCAAGCTCTGTATGGTGCTCAGAGGTATACTCCTATCATGAGTGGGCACAAGTTAAATTAACTACTTTGGGTACCTCTGAGGGTGGTGAAGAAGCAAGGAGAGGCATTTCTACTGGGTAGAGATATACACCGATGTATGTGCTACTGCAACTCTATTGTTTATTGTTTTTCTTTTTTGCCTGAGCTAGCTAAGTGGCTGCATCTGGTGTGCCTGTCTGTGCTATGATTGCACACTTGTGACCACACTATAGATGCATCCTACAAACCTCACGAGACTAATGAAGCATTCAAATCGGTTGAGGTCATAACCTGCCATCCAATGTTGCACTGAACTGTGTGCACCAAATTTAGCTGAGTTTAGGGACTACGTTATAAGTTGCTGCAAAAGAACATAACTCCATCAGCAGTACAGTGTTTTCCCCTTTATTTGTTTCTCTCCGCGCTTCCTTGCCTTTTATGCTTCCAGAGACTGATGCGTAGACTGTCGTGTTGGTTTACCTGTTTATTGCTGTAGGGAGGCACAATTCATTGGTGTTTGCCCAATCATGGAAACTTGTATCCCTGTTTAAAAAGGAAGAAATAGTTCAGTGGGAAAAAAATGTCAGCCATGTTGTTATTGTTGGTTTTTTTTTCTTCTCCTTGAATGAATTCCAAAAGTTCTTACGCTGAATAAAACATTTCTGCTGTGACCTTTGCTCTGGGGACTAGATTTAGATCCTAAGGACCTTGCAGTTATTTTTCCGTTCACTCTTGGAAACCAGCACTTTTCTAAATGAAAGGGAGCTGCTTCACTGAAATTTACTGTGTACCCTCTCCACCGATAAAGGTCTGTAGGATATGTAGGTATATTGAGGTTCCTGCAACGTTCTGAGTCAGAATTCCAGTGTAACTTGGATCAGAATCTCACTTCAGAATGCTGCCTCTGTTTTAACAGCAATGATACAGCTCAAATCCTGCAGCGCTGCTATTCCAGGTGTCAAAAAGCAGAAACAGACATAACTCCACTGGAGCACAGGACTGAAAGGACCACCTGAACATATGGGAGATTACATGGTAAATGTTTAATCCAGAAGCATTTGCAAAATATGCACTCCAAGTTTTTTAGACAACACAAGCCATGGTCACTTCTCAAAATGTTAGAGCAAGCTTTAACTTTGCCTACAAGATCAAAATTCATCAGAGCTAAATTGGTTCTAGTGTGTTCCCGTGGTGGATCACAGCACTGGTGGATTCCCAGGGGTCTTAATTTCTATTTATCCTGTCTTCCTGCTTAGTTTTTGAAGTTAGTACCTGTGGAATTGGTAGGTTTATGAGGCTTCAGAAATGTACATGTAAATGTTTTTGTTTCTTTTTCTCATGGCTGAAGTGGTGGTTCTTAACGTTCCTTGTAGTTCCTGGAAATTAGAGGGTGAACTTTGCATACTAACATTTCCTTCTTTGTTGAAATCATAGTCAGGGATATGAAGTGGATGGGTTGGGGTGGCTTTCAGGAAGAAGGGTGGAAGTTTTGCTCTTTTAAAGATGATACTTTCCAAATGAAAGCTGTATTTTGTCACACCTATATTATAATTACTTAGTTTGCTACCTTTCCCACCCCAGTTACGCAAATAAAAAGAAACTTGCTCTTGTGGTTAAGAGGTTGTGGATACCGCAAACAGATTTAATTCCTCATTTTACTGCAGATTCTCACTTCAGGTGAGTTGTATAGTTTTGGATATAAATTCCCCATTCATCAAGTGTGAATGATATTTTTAATTTGTGTTTCTTGAAGATTTAAGCTCTTTAGAGCAGGTTATTTTGTGCGCATGTTACTCTTAGTGATTTACCTAGTTTACTAGAGCTGTGATCTAATTGAAGCCTTCAGGGTACTGCAGAGAACTGGGTGACTTTTTTGGCTGAACAGTTTATTTGCTTATTTTTTTTTTTAATTCTTCTAATAAGAGATAAATAGTTAAAATAAATTTCTGTGTAATTCAAATGAAACATCTTAATTCAATTAAAGAATGTGATGCAACTGGGATGGGACAGACTCTTTCTCTACTACAGGGGAAATTACTTGGAGCACCACTGCAAAATGTGAGCATCAGCTCTGTGTTGTGTGTAGCTGGCTGTCTTTATGGTTTTACTGTGTGGAGGCTCTTGAGTCCTCGGCTGTCTTTGAGCTGATGGAATGAGGTCATTTAGCTCAGATGCTTTCAGAATCTGAGATCCTGGGTTCAAGTCCTCCTACTGTTAACCTGAACTCTTCCTAATTGTCCTGTAAAGAATCTAATGTGTTTTGTTACCACCTTTTATTTATTGCGATTGTTACTGGGGCAGCGGCTGTAGTGATGAATGGGATTTGAGTGAACTGCTGGGTTGTGTGGAATATTACCTTGGGTCGAGACATGCACTAACCAGTGGGTGGAGGCATGGGGCCAGATCTGCAGCTGGGTCAGCAGTGCTACATTGACTTGCACCAGCTGAGCACTTGGCACAGTGGTTTCAGTAGATGGTGAACTACAATATTGGTTAGCTGACATGTGCTGTAAACATTTAGGCTTTTATTATTATTATTTTTAAAGAAAAACCCCAAAGAATGAACACAGCTGGCACACTTGTTAGCATCTCTATAAAGAAGCAGAAGAGACTGGATTACATTCTTGTGCCATAGGGGTCCATCCCTTCAATGCAGAAATGGGGCGGCATGGATAGAGATTTTCTTCCCTGCTGATACTCATGCCCTACCTGCTGTATAAATAAACAGGACTGAATTCTCCCAGGCTGGCTGTCTGGCACATTTCGCAAGCACTAAAACTCACTTTAGGAAAGAGCTGTTGCCAGGCTTAAACATTCTGACTATGCCCCTATAGTGTCCATGCTGTGTCTTAAAGTGCTCTGTGTGAGATGTCTGCGTTAATAGGACTGGGCTTTATGTCTTCTTGTGTTCTCCCGCCCCCCAATTCCCTCTCCCTAAAAAAGGCAAAAGGGCATATAGATTATCTTTCATTTTGAAGCATTTGGCTTGAAATAAGTGCAGACTTCTGGCTATCCTGTTTTTTGGGGTTTGTTGTTTTTTTTTCTTCTTTTCTTTTAATCTCAGCCATCTAAAAATGACTTTATCCCTTCCATCTCCCTTTCAGGCTGATCCCAAAAACCATTGGGTAACACAAGGATATTTCCTAATGCTTAGAGGCAGAACAGAATGAATGGAGAGGCCTGGATCAAATTCCCACTGACACTGAGTTACCCTGTCACTTTAAACAAGTCACATAGCTCCATGCCTCAGTTTCTCCCTTAACGCAAACTGTTAGCAATTACCTAGCTGTGGAAAGTGGTTTCAGATCCTTGAAGAGGAGTTTTTGGTTTTATTTTTCATGTTTCTACTGCAAGGAGGATTTCATCTACATGGCAGAGTTGGATTGTTCTTGTTCTACTCTATTCTCCATGCTCCTTGTAAGCCGGCCAAGGCAGAATAAATGTCTCAAATCTATTGCTTCTGTGGGGTGAAACTAGGAGCCACAGATAGACGCAGCCCTCCTCTGCTCCCCTTGCGTTCCAATCCCCCCTTCCAAGCCTCCAAAACCCACAATGATCTCTTCTCTTGTCCTAGGGAGTCAAAGTCCTTTGTTCACTGCTAAACCCTGCTCTCCTGCAAAGAGCTGCTGTTGTGCCATCTGTCTCTTTATGAATTTTTTAGTAGACTGGATGTTTGTGGGGAGTCAGTAACTTAAAGTGCACTATCCTAGCCATTTGACAAGTGGTTCTCTTAGTGTGTAATTTGTTTGTTTTGTTTATTTTTTTTCCTCCTCTTTTAGGTAAAAAGAAAATTTCTGTACTAGTTTGCTGTCCAAAGCATCTTGAAATCTTTGATTTGTACAATCACTTAAAGCTTGTAAATGGAGTAAACTGGAGACTAATTTGTGTCACTTAATCTTTTTTTTTTTCATGTTGACAGACAACAGATTTTTTAGCAAGCTAGTGAGTCAAAAGAAGCTTAAAGATCTTTTTGAGTGTGCTAGAAAAATGAAGAATGGACTTGTGGTTAAGGAACGAGTTTGAATTGTGGAAGTGCTGGGTTCTGCTCCTTTCTCTCCGTTGCAGATTCCCTGTATTTTTCTAGCCATTCATATAGTCTCTGTTTAACAGTAAACCAAGTATAAATGTGTGCTTTTCTAGCTTTCACTGATAATACAAAGATACATATGCTGAAAATTGATCTGTGGAAATACTATGGTGGTGTGGAAAACTGTTGCCATTAGGGTGGAGATTGTTTTGGAGTGATTTTAAAAAGTTATTCTCCCCCCAGGCTGTTAGTTGCTGTTGCCTGGACTGAAGGTGTTACTGCTTCTGGAACTAAGCAAAAAATAAATCAGTTTAAATCACTGCTGATTTCAAGCACAGATTTATTAGGAAGCTAACAGAACTGGAACCTCATTTCCACTAGCTTTTTGTACACATGTGCTCCTAGCCATGTGCTGTCATTGTGCAACTGCAGCCATTTTGTCCTGAGCCCCTCACCTGAGCCCTCTGAATGGAGCGCTTGCCTTTCTGGATATGTTAGAGGGGAAAATGTAATGGGTGGGAGTGTTAAGCAATATTGATTACTTTAGTTCCACTAAGCCTGTAACTGGAATAGTTAGCACATGTTCTGGTTTCAGAACTGCAAGGGGAGCATGGTTAAGTCTGAGCAAGGACATATTATATAATTTAAAGAAATAAAATCTGAATATTGCTACTACTGCCTGGAAGCCTTAAGAAACTAAGTCCAATGAAGACAAGACCCAAAGGATTTTAGCAATTCTGCATAAATCAGATAAGCTTCCATGATGCTTTAATGCAGTTTGGACAGCAAGCATGGATGAATTCCAATCTTGTTAGATTAGTTGTGCTTTAGCCGAGATAAAAAACATTGATGGCTCTGGCTGGCTGAATCCTGACTGAGCAATGCAAAGTTTTGAGCAAAGTTCAAACATAGTGTGGAAAAATCCATGTCCCCTTTTAAATTAAAGCTTTGTCCCTGCAATAAGGAGAATTTGATCCAGTTTGTGTTGTGTTCTCGTAAACAGCAAGTGAGGAGGTTAAATGGCTGCGCAGCCAGCTGATAATAACGGGTCTTGGAAGGACAGATGAGGTAGCAGTGTAAGGAGCCATTAGAATCAATGAGTTTGGTAGTAGTGGACAGGGGAATGGAATAAAAGTTTCCCATGAACTAAAGCACCTCTGGGAATAGAAGCAGAGGATAAATTGACTATGCAAACAGCACAAAAGAAATTGTGGGCATGTAGAGCAATAGTGTGTGACATGGGATCTCCACAACTCAACTTTTTGAAAATGGGTCTGCGTTTTCCTGGATCCATCTGCACTCATCATTGAAAATGCCAATATTTCAGAGTATTTGCATCCTAATGAAAGCATCCCCTGTGTATTTATGACCTAAAATACTCTTTCTTGCTACTTTTGCACTCTTCTCGGCCTCTGTCTAGACCTGGTTTTATGGACTTGTCACTTCATCTGCCCTAACCTTTTTTGTTATGGCCTCTTGCTTTCCTTTTGAACCTTTTGTTTCTGTCCGTCCCTTCCTTGTGTGTTTCTTTCACCATCTGTTTCTGGTGGGATCTCATATATTTTCTACCCTGTAAACATCCCAGGATTTCAGCCTCTCTGAAACGAGTGCTTCACATCTGAAGAAGGCCTCCCAATTCAGGTGTAGCATTTCTTGCTTTCAGATAGGGTATGAAATAATGTGTCTCACTCGGAACATCACCCAAAGTCCTTGTAAAATGAAGACAAGGTTGAGATCGAAAGTATATAACATATATCTGAAACTTGCTTAGGTCAATTGGAGATGGGCTCATCATTTTAAAGATATTAAGAGCTTACATGACTCGCTCAGGATCACATAGGAGACACAGTTTGTGACACAGTGAGGAGTGGTATCCAAGTCTTACGTGTTCCAGGCTGGATCATGTAAGCGTGTCCTGGAACAGCATTTCCTTTCTGCAAGTGTAATTCATATTCCCATCTTTCTCTCTGATTTGGATCTCTAATGCGCTGCTGTCATCCAACCTATCTTTTTCCCCCCCCTTCCTTTTTTTTCTTTCCTCTCCATCTCCTCTTCTCTGCTAATTTCCTTCACAAATAAATGCTTATTTCTCCATGGGCGTTCCATTTATAACTCCATGTTTGGTGGCTTTTCCTTCAAGTGGAGTCCATTGAGCTTGTAAATTGTATTGGATCAGTGAGCCTATAATGAGGCTTCTAAGTCCAAACAGTGCAAGTCTGCTGGGATTTTATTGTTCATAAAGCTTCTTCCCTGGGGAGTGATAGAGCCATTAGGTGTGTGCTGTGTTTAATATTTGGTCATGACAGGAAGCAATAATTTTCTATCTTTTACTGTGGCTCCCGAGTTGTTTTTAAGCAGTCAGCTTATTTGAGCCTCGGTGACTGTGAACCCATTAGGCAAAACGAGTTGCTCTTTCCTATGTGGGTTTGTATCTTTCCGACAAAGGCTATTTCAAGAAAATAAAATAAAATGAAGTGGCAACTGATTGCCCTATGGTGGCTCTTAATCACTTGCCCCTCTCATGAACTCCCAAGCGCTGTCACACCTGACAGGAGATGGCATAAAGCTGATTTCACCAGATGATGGCATTTCTCATGCTGAAGGAATTTTTTTATTTATTCCAGCAGAGAATAACCACCAGGGCTCCTATTTGTATGGTATGTTATGGGTTTGGGGATTTATCTTGTGCAAATCCACACCAAAACTTCTTTTTATTTCAGTGGAAGCAGGAGCAAGGTTGTATTCAAGTATTCTGGAAGTGGATATATATGTTTCAGCAGAAAAAAATTTAAAAGCAACTAACAATTTTGGGTGCCTCCAAATTTTTTCTGAGGTCCAACTATGAGCCATTTTCAAAAGGTTCCATTTCCAGATGGCACTACATGTAGTAAAAACATTTTCATTGGGATAATTAAAAAAATGAAAATCAGATTTTTAATCTGCAATTAAAATGTATTTTCACTGGGGGTGGGGAGGAACCCAACAAACCAGAAAACAAGGACTGTAAAACAGTCTGCTTTTCCAGAAAAGACTTGCAATTTAGGAAAGAAAACTCTACTTTTTTCTACCAGTTTTTTTGCAGCCCTTACCCTTGCTCTCGGAAGATCAAGCTATATTATTATTTTAAATTGGGAGTCTAAAGCCACTTGATAATTCTCCAAGTACACATGCACTTTTATTCCTTGAGTATTTAAAACTGAGCTTTGTCCCACATTTAACCAGTCTACTGTTTTTGAACCAAGTGTTGTTCAACAGCGTTGTGTTTTTCCTCAGTACCTTTCAGGAGATGTGTGGGGTAGAAACACCATCTAGGACTGTCAGTACAGCATCAGCCTGCGGACACCCTGTTTTTCTTATTTGTTCCAGCGGGAAGCTTTCTGTGGGCTGTAGGAAACGGCAGTGCAGTAGTTTACACAGATTCTCCTTCCACTGTTGCTCTGTACCCAAGATACCAAAACAGAGTAGCCTGCAGCTGGGAAGAGGAGTAAAGCTGTTGGTGACAATATAAATGCGCCCATCAGCTTAGGCTCTGTTACAATTATGTATGAAAGTTGTTCCACTGTCCATGAGCAGTTGTTCTCAGGGAAATTAATGCAGTTTGGAGAGAGTTTTATATAGGGCATAGCGTCTTACCAATCCGTAAGCAGAACTCCAAGGTAAGGTTTTTTGTAAGATGAATATTTCTCCAAGGAGAAGAGAAATAGAATAGGATGAGAAATTTTAACTGACTTTAGAAAATCAGTAGTCCAATGTCCTCTTTCTGGCCTGTGTTTTTTAAGCTTTTTTTTTTTTCTCTGCTTATTGAAGACCCTTTAGCAAACTCTAGGAATTGGCTAACCCATTCCTATCCTAGATTTCCCACTGAAGCAAGGTGAAATGAAAAGACTGAGTTAGAGGAAGCCCAGTGAAATCAGCACATACAACTCCTCCATTTCAGCTCTTCCCCTAAGCCTGCATCGATTAAAAAAGAGTAAATTTGGGGCAACAGGCTATATACAATCAGGCTCTGAAGGCTACAGCTTTATGAATTCAGTGTTCGCAGATCAGATTGGGGAGCTGGCCTTCTGTGGTCCTACCTCAGAGGCATACAGCTGTTATAAACCCAGCACTTTGCATTAACAAAGTATACTCTAGCAGAAGGGATGGAAATTAGGATGTTTGAAGTCCCTTTCCAGCCCTCCCCTTCCTGTGGCCTGCAGAGGAACTTGGACAAATTACTTCTCCCTTAACCTACCTTGATGTGCCTCGTTAAATTGCAAGACCTTTGAAATGGGGACTGTTTGGAAAGCAATATGGGATAAAGGAGGAGGAGAGTTTCATCTTGGCTAGGAGCACTAGGTGATTCTGTAGTACTAATCATGATGGCAATTTAAACGACATTGATGGTGTCTGTCAGCAATGGAAGATGTTGTGAGTATGCTGACAGCTAGTTGAGGCGGAGCAGAGTCAGTCCACACAGGCTGACCTCTTTCTGAAAAGAACATTCTTGCTCACGTGTTTAGACACCTTGATGTCAGTTTAATACACACAGTTAAGTACCAATTAATTTATTTTTGAAAAAGTAGCCTGGTGATTGAGCTGGAAGAGTCTGGGTTATAGAAGCTTTGCAGCTCAAAGCATCATAACTTCATACCCACATGCCCTGGGGCGATTTAAGTGAGCGCAGTGATTCCAGCTCTGCAGCCTGTGGAGTGTTGAGCCCTTTTGCCTCTGCTCAGTTTTTGGAATGAAGGCAGAAAATTCTGCTCCATGGATTTTTTCATCCCTCTAAAGAAAAAAAGAGTAGAGTAACTTCTCATTGGAAATATGAATCCGAAGCAAATTAAAATGATATCAATTACCACAAATCCTTTCAGGATTCAGGCTCTGTAGCCTGATAAGAATTTGTTTCTTGGACAGTCTTTCCCTTTTATTCCCAGTGCTTCCCTCAAAGAACTAGTCAACTTTCTCCACAGGATGTGCCATCAGTTCTGCACACTTCTTACGCTTTCCATTGTGCTGCTGACTGCACCACCAAGCTGGTTTTTTTTTTTTTTTCCTGATTATTGTAGGTGTTCAGTTGCTCTAGTTAGGTCTGTTTCTTTGCTCCAGGGGAAAAGTTTTCCACTACCATATTTTCCCGCTGGGTCCTTGTCTTGATCTTTGCAGCTCTGTGCAAGAGGCTTGTATCAGAAAGGAAAGAAATAATTGCCTTGCTCTTATGGCTCTGTACCCAAGAGCTATGTTGCAAAAGCACAGCCGCACAAGGTACGTTTGCATTATCCAGATACACACGCATTCTTTTTCAAAATGCCCAACCTTAGAGGGAGATCATTGAGTGTTTGAAAAGAGGTGGCATAGGGAGGGTAATTACAGAGGCGTTTAAAGCAGTTGAAAGCCAGTACACAGTGAACAGATGAAATTAGATGATGGCATAAAGAAATTAGACTTGAAGCCGAGAGTGTTGATGCCAATACAAATTGGATTTAATTATTTTTGAAGAGATGTGGTTAGGTTTTCTTATGCAACATTGATAAAAAGCTATTTCAGCAAATGGGTCCCGATTCAGCAAAGCAATTAGCACTTGATATTATTTAGCATCAACATCAAGAAGCATGTACATAAATACTTTGTTGAAACTAAGTCCTGAAAAGAAAAATAAAACTGCTAAGATTCCCGCCGGGGCTTCTGGTTTGTTTCACATCTGCAAATTTTCTGTAAGAAACTACAGTTCTTGAAATTTCCTTTTCTGAAAAGGTGAAACTTAGGATTCTCACATTCACATGAACCTAAAACAAAAAGTGCTGGTTTGGACGATCGGTAAAGCTGAAGAGGTCTGCCTCCTTCATACATACTATTTATCTTATGGATCTATCTTAAGCTTTTATTCTGGACAGCTTTAAATGATTCCTGAATTTATAGCTACTAGAAATTTCACTGGATCTTCAACCCAGATTGTGCTAGATAGTAATTTGGAGTATGAGTGAATACTTGAATAGTGATGTTTTTCCAAATCTCTACTCTCATTAGGAACATGGGTGCTCAGTACCTTGAAGAAAAATAATGATGACTTCTAAGGTTGAATCCATGCCAGTATAAATCATCTACTTGATGTTGACAAAATATCTGGTCAGTCAAAATTCCTCTGCTAAAGAGGGGAGAAAAAGTATACAGTGTTGTGTCAGTGTCACTTGTTGACATAGAACCTCAAAAAAAATATCCTCTGGGACATTTTGGTTAAAGGAGTTGTTTTTTTTTTTCTTTTTCTTTTCCTTCCCCTTTATCTCAAGCATTTCCCAGCATTCCTTCAGGGACATCTGGTTCTCTCATTTTCTAGCTTTACTTCGGTGCCTTCAAAAAGTATCACTGTCAGTTTCTTTATATTTAGCCAAACAACACAAGCAGGATAGTAGCCCTGCCTGATAACTTGCCTGAAATATAGTTGCCCTTCAGACGTAGTGACCTTAACCATTTCTGTGATGGGTAATGTGACTGTGTTCCCCTTTATTTTCTTCTGTAGCTTCAGGGCTTTTTTTACAGGCAAAATTTATCATTGTGTTATATATGAAGATAGGTGAAGTTCTGTCTTTTTCTGTGCTTGTCCATTGAATGGCTATTTTGCTCCACTTGAGAGCACTGCTTTAGCAAGAGAAAAGCAGACAACATATAAATGCTCTCTATTTGCACAGATCAAAACTGATTTTAGAGCAGCATGGATTCTGATTCCTTGGCCTAACATGAATTGTCGTGCAGCTAAGAGAGTTTATGTCAGCTAAGGCTTGCCTGTAACACTTGTGGATATATATTGTGCATAGATGGGGAGCATCCTCTTGATGGCTTACTTGCAATGTGGGGAAATGGTACTTCTGGTCAAGAGAACTAGGCTTTAAGGTTTGGTGAGGAATTCTGTGCTGGACTAGGAGTCTTGACTGGAAGATTAGGACCTGATAATAGGTCAGGCTCAGCTGGAGGCTGGGGAAAAGGCAAGAAGCAACTTGAATGAGCAGGTAAAAATGGGGATGGGGCAAGGTACACACTGACATGTTGGGGAGGAATTATAATATAATTAAGGATCATACTATATATGTCAAAAAGGATTTAAAGCAGAGTTATTTCTTTAATCTTAGTTCTAGCATTTTCTAGCTTCTGAATGAGTTTTTATGAGCTCAGTAATATTCCTGTACTTCAGATCTTTGGCATGTGAAAGAATTCTCATTAACATTACTGTAAGCTGCAGGTGTGGGTGAAGTTTTATCTTCCTGCAAGCTTTAATATGAGTGTTTAAAATAATTTTAAAAAAAATCCCCTGTATCTTTCATGTACATTATTTTTCTATATATAAGAAATCTAGAGCTGTTTCATGAGCTGTTCTGGGACAGTGTCAATATTGGCGAAGAGCAGTACAGGATAGTTGTTAACATACTAGTTCTACATAGCTGTATAAAATAGCCTGCAGCACAGCCGTGATCATACCCATGTACAATACCTACAGGATTTTAACAGACTACCAAGATTTTGCTCAGCTTAACCCTACATGAATTGAGGCTCTCTGTTGTCATCTTCTCCTCCCCCCACCAGATACATCATCTCAGGTACACCCTGCATATCTGTAGTGGCCCTGAACAGCAAAGTTAAAGCTGAAGTCATTGGAGAGACAACTTGATTTGAGTTGCAGTCCTTCCCCTCTAAGACATAGATCTGAACTTGAAAAATTAACTCAGTCTGTTTCTCCCTGCAGCTGCTTCTAGCCCACACTGTAAGCACTAAATATAAGACTGCAGAATGGAACATGATTGGCAGCTACCTCCTCTAGCAGTGGAGGCCCCAAGAAGGATGGTGTGCAGATAATGAATTGGTGTCTTTATCCCAGGAGACTGAGCATTGCAATGCAGTACCCACTCTATTCTCCTGTCACCCGTGGTATATCATATCCCCTAGATACAAAGGGAACTTCAGGTCTTAGTGTCATAAATCTAAGTTTTCAGTCTTAAGCATGCTTCTCCCCTTGCCCACAAAGATCTGTGTAAAATGTTTCATCTTCCTCTGAAATGGTATCGGTTCCTTTCCGACCGCAGTGTGTTAGCAGCACGTCCTTTATCTGTGTGCAGACCCACCTTAGAGCACGCACTGTAAGCATTGTCCCTTTCTTGCATTTCTTAGAGCAGAAACATGCCTTTCTTATGACTTGGCACTGTTGCAGATAAATTTATTGAATTTTCTAGCATTTGGGTGGGGAAAAGGGAGCTGGCTCTCTTATGCTCAGTGTCTCTTTTTGTCACTGACTTAGGCTGTCATCTTGGGCAAGTTAGTTTTCCTCTTGAGGAATTTTCAAAAGCACAGGTGGTCATATTCTCACCACTGCCTTGACACCATCCATTACCTGGTGCCAGAATGATATTGGAAACAATGTCGTCTTGTCTGTATGAACTCTGTGCTTAATTCTGTCATCTGCAAAAAGGGCCCAATGTGTAGAAGCTGATTTAATGGAGAATTAGTCTAGAGACAACTGCAGTGCACTGTGTTGCATGAACATTTGGGAATGCACTACTTAAAAGGAGAGAGAGCGTAGTTTGTTAGTAGGTGGCAAAAAGTTAAGATCCAGCTCTTATGTTGCAAGTACTTTGCAGTTCATTGGCAGTATTAAAAGCCTTAAATTGTGTTCTTGTTTATGTTAATTTTAAGATCTCTTTTAGGCTCCTGATATGTTAAGCCTGTCCAGGACAACTGACCTGTTTTCTTGTGTTTCAGTCATTCCTTCTCTATCCTTTCTGTTTAGATTGGAAGCTCTGCAATGCAGGGTTTTTTGTACTATGACTTTGTACAGTGCCTAATGGATTGGAGTCCTGCTCTAGACTGAGTCTCTAGCCGCTCCTAAAACTAATGCGATCGTTTCAGCTAGCACCTAATAGATTGCTACCATCCATTGAGATGTGTTCGTTTATTAAGTGAACTTAATGGAAAAGGTCTCCTTTCTCCCCATGCCACCGTTGTTTGAACCAGTGTGATATATCATAAAGTAATTCATAGAACTAACTGAATAACCATTTAAATCTTTTCAGTAATTTTTTAAAAATGGGTTTCCAGAGTTCTTCATAACTTTTCTCCTAATTGGCAAAACATTTCAGTAGGTTCTGTCACTTGTTGAAACTGTCTTTAAAAATGAAAAGGTTTTCTTCATAAAACCTTGTTCTATCCCCAGCATGCTTTTGCAAAATTCTAATTTTTTCACCAAGAAAAAGTAGTCTCAGATTCAAAATTAGGGATAACTGAAGCTGCATTAAATCCTTCATGAAAATTATTCTACTCGTATGCCCCAAATAATAACTGCTAGTGATAGGGTCTCTTATTTCTAGACTGCTGGTTCTAATTGATGTTATTTGATCTAATCTGTTTGCTGGTCATTCAGTGGCAAATGAAACATGAGATGGCTTTCTGAGGGCCTGTGTGAAAAATAATTGCTACCATCATAGTGTCACTGAAGAACTACTGGCTGTGGATGAAAATCCTGTTAAGTTCTGTGCAAATACAAAAACTGGCTTTTAGTCCATTTTTGTTTGGACCAACGTTCGTATCCCACAATATTTGCTGTAAATGGCAGTAAACCTGTTTCTGTGCTCTCAAGGTCAGAAGAGGACCGGGTTGTATACCTGTATGGTCTCCTGCAGTCAGGGACTCCCCTAGCTTTAGGACTAGTGGCTCTGTATTACTGCAATGATCCATATGGAAAACTTTCTACTAGCATATTATCCACCTAGAAGTCCACCAATTAAAAAAGCTCCTCCCTTATCCCATTGAAAATGTTGTATGTTGTATAGTCTCATCTCTCTCCTAAGCCGTGTTTTCTCCTGGAGTTTACTATTGTTTTGTCAGCCCACCCATCACAAAGCAGAGGTCACCTCAACATGACCTTTTGCTGGTACAAGGAGGCTGCTAAATAATTCACGTGGCCAACTTGATTTCGGGGTCCACATTTGTTTTTTCCACTCTCCTAATCAAGATGCTCATTTAATTCTATTCCAGCACCTGTTCAGCAATTAACACCCTACAATTTGCATCTTACCCTGACATTTGCTATCTTTCCAATTAGTTTTTATATCAGTATAATTAGGTAGGGTTATTACAGTGCATCAAGCAGGGTCGAGGATATTCCCAAGCCTTTAAGCTCTTTCCCAGATTTGTTTAGGGAAGCCACTAAGGGTAAACGGTTGATTAGGATCACTGTTTTTCTTCTTCATTCAGATCAGGCGAAAACTGTTTCCCCATGTGGCTCATGAAAGATCAGGGAAATATGTCAGTCTGTAAGAACTAATATTATGTAGTTCATGACTTTTTGGGTGAATTTACAGGGGATTATAAGTAAGGGTCAGGCTATGTAGCCACTTGCAGTAGCATTCATGAGGGGACATTATGCTCTTGCTTTATATTAAGCTAAGCAAATTGCAACAATGATTTTAATTTCTAAAATCAATTTTTGGAGTTAACATGTGGGTGGGGGACAAATCAAAATTAGAGGGCAACCTGACCATATTGAACACTTAGCTTAATTGGTAAAGACTATGGGAGTGAAATGACTATTCTTAACACCTTTTAATTTAAATTTCACAGAAGGAAGGTCTTGCTGTTCAGCTGTGATTGGTTTGGATTGTAGGGTCTCTAAGTCAAAAATTGTCTTGCAGCCAATGTATGTAGAGTGTCTAGCACAGTGGACCTTCCTAATCCTACTGTACTGCCAATAGTAAAAGAGATGGCTCCTTGCTGATACCGTTCATTTTTAATTTTATATATATATTTTTTTTTTTCCCCCATCAATATATAGTGCTGACATAAGGGAGACTTATGTGTATGTAAGGGAAGTGGGACACTGGGAGGTGAGATCTGTAGTATGGATTGGAGGGGAGAAGTTTTTTCTGATCTCGCACCACTTGGCTCTGCATGGTACTTCTTTCTTGCCTTTGGTTTGAAATTATCTCCCTCCAACCCCCCAATTCCCCTGCATCTCTCCTAATTCTGTAGGTGCATACAAAGACTGTATTATCAAGAGGCAATATTGCCCCTGGCGAGATTGCAGTAAGGAAAAGTATGTGATTGTAGGAAGATCACATCTTGCTGGGTAAAGGGAAGAGCTGGATGGAAAAAAAAAAAAACCAAACCACCACACTTCATGTCTGGTGTATTGCTTCTGAATGTGGTTGATATTCTGAGCCTTTCTGCAATATATCTTAATGATGCTCTCTAGACCTTGGCGGGGATGGATACTGGGAGCCCAAAGGAGGAATCAGCCTACTCAAATTCCCCAGCCCGGAAAAGCTGGAGAGAAGCACAGATCTCATGTGCTGTATTGGTACAGCCAGAACTACAAGCAGTTCTAATGTTTTCAAGTATACAATAGATTTACCCTTGCTCAGTTTAATATTATATATTGTAATGAGCTTCATCTCTCCCCATTGTGTCTTTTTTTTTTTTTTTTTAATCTCCAATTGCTTTATATGGGTAGCTGAACAGGCCTAGAAAAATATAGGGTTGAAATGTCTTGGGAAATTGAGGCAACAAGGAAGAAGTGGAATGGGAAAGGAGGCTGGGGATGGAAAAGAAACCTGGGGAGATGAGGTTGATTAATGGGAATGGTCAGATCCAGAATAAGAAAACAAGACCAGTGATCAGACAAGCAAGAATTTTGAACATAAAACCTCATTTTTGTGTGTGGGATCTCAGTCTTAACCGTTTTCTCCAATTAGTCTTTAAAGTTATAGCTCTTGCGGCTTTTCATGATATCAAATCCTTAGGAATGAGTTTCCATGACCTATTGGTAAGAAATTAAATTCCGAAGTCTCTAAGAGGGTTTCCATAGGGCTTCAAAACCCCCCCCAAGATTCGGTGGAAGTGCTATTTTTTTTTTTAACCCCCTTCCTCCCCAAAGAATTAAGAGTGTCTGCTTTCCTTGGATGTTGTGCACATGTGTGTGTGCAAAATACACAATTAAAGCAAACCCCCATACTAGAAATTTTTTAATCTGGTAATATTTGATTTGGGCTGAAAAATCAAGACTTCCAGCCTTTGTTTTTTATTGTGGTGGCTTCTTGATGTTTCTAAACCAGAAAGTGGGAAAATGAGGCTGAAGAACTCAATAAGGAGTCAGAATAATTGCACTAAGGAATTCCCTTTTGAAATTCTTTCTTAAATCATAGATAAGAAGGAAAGGCCCGAAGTACAAGTGGAACTAGTAAATATACCAATCAAATAAAGGCTCTCAGATTGAAGTATCCCGACTCTAGAGAAAGGACTGGGTAGAGATCTAAACTGTGCAGGACTCAAAAAGCAGTGGTGCTTTTTTTCATTTCGGTTCCATGAGACAACAGGAAGGGGGGAAAGCTGAACCCTCTGACTTGTGAACCTTTCCCCTTTTCTGAAGCCTGTGTGGGGCTTCAGTTACATTTCCAGGTTTGTCTGTGTTAGGATTTGCTGCAGGGCGGGGGGACAGGGGGAAATCTCGAGAGGTTGTTTAATGGAGTGGGAGGAAAGGGTTAGGTTTAAAGAAGGCAAGGTAGAACACCAAGATACTGTAATTCACTCCCTCTGCCGGTGCAAGGGAACCAGCCTTTGCTAATTGCCTTAGTTGCTCTTCTCAGTCTATATTTGAGAGCAGAATCTGATCTAAAAATCAAGGTCACAAAGCATTCCCTTTTATTGCTCTGAACATTGTATGACGCTGTACTAGTAGAATTTACCTCCTAAAAATACCAGAGCTACAAAGGAGGAGAGTAGAAAAGAGAAGGAACAGAGTTTTGTGAGGGTCAAAACTCAACTTGGGGAGAAGAACAGAATCCACAGAAGCTGCCTTGGTGAAGTGCTCTGCCCAGCAGACTTTACTGCCTTCTGCTGTGAGCAGGCAAAGCAAATGCTCACCTGTGGTGGCAGGAACTATGGTGTGTCTTATTGTCAAGCTTTTGTCTCAGCCAGTAACCCGGTTCTTCAACTGAGCTCTCTCAATGAGAATCAGCCTCTTCATAAATTCAGTACTCTACCTAAATGGCTGTAACTGTGCTTAGAGAAATGCGAAAGGACAATTCGTATAAGCCTGATTAAAAAGGGGGAAGAGTCTATATCGAGGAGATTTCCTGTCTGATTTTTTCAAACTCACAGGCTTCAGCTGGATGCTTATCTAAGCTAAACCCTGAGCAGTGTGAAGCTTTACCCCTGATGTTCACCTCTGTATCTCGTGTTCAAATCTGGAGTCTCATGTACTTGGTAGGTGGGTGGGGGAGAGAGTAAACAAATAGTTCAGTTCAAAATGGTAACCATATCCTGTATTGTGTAGGATAATGTCATTATCTGATCACCTTGTCTGCACTGAAATATCACACTTCATCTTTTCCGCTTAATAGATTTCACCTTGGAATGCAAATACACTTTGTCAATCTGGTTAATATAGTGCCTGGTTACTCTGGGCCGGGAAGAGAGTTTCTTAACATGCATCAGAAATCACTTAGAGTGCTAAAAGGCTAGCAGCTTCTAATTGAATGGCAAGGAGATCATCTCAAGCTGTTCATAGTGACATCAGGAAAGGTTTTGATTTGTATGTGTGTGACAGCATTGTGAAGGGCTGAATCTTACTGTTGCGGGCTGCAGACTGTTTCTTAACCAGCACATGAAAACTTTCTCTGAAGCTGGCCTGCTTATGGATCAAGGTGTTGAACGTTAAAAATTTAAGCTTTAGCTCCCTGTCACTATTTAGACTGAGATCTTCTGTGTTACCTAAGAGTTTATAATGGAAATTATAGTCCAAATCGAATAGTGGGCTTGGAAAAATTTGCCTAAGGACAGCAGCTGATCTTACGGAAATTGCTGACTCTTAAGAACTTTTGAAAATGAAGCCATTTCTAGCCTGTTGCTTTTGAATTTAGAGAAGTCTGCTCTAAATCATCATCTTTTATCTAATGGTACATAACTCTAGTGACCTCTTTTCAGGAGAGAGAATGAAGTCAGTCTGAAGAATCTTTTGTCAGTGTCCAAAGAGAAAATTTAACCTATAGTGTTTAGAATGTGCTTACGGTGTATTTCTCTTTGAATCCTTAGTTTTGGGGCTGCTTTGTCAACGGAATCAGACTTACAAAAGTTAGGTCTTTTCCATCTCGATTAGGTCATCCAGCCTCTCCCTAGTGTGGCCCTGCTAAGGAATCTCTTGCTGTATTTTATTAATATATTCCCCTGCTGTAACTTGGTGCGTTGCTTCCCCGAAGGCAGGTGTCCAACATTAATGGGAGTTACATTCACTAGCAGAGGGACGTATTAGATCCTTGGTGTGCTGTCTCTAGGAATGGAAGGAGAAGAAAGAAATGAATTAAGTAAATGAATAATAATATTAATGATGTTTGCTAAATCTCTCATCTAGTGCACTAGCCAGTGTAATTGCTTTAGTGCTTTGTGTGAAAGCCAGCAGGCTGATTGAGAAATATAAACAAAATTATTCCCCTCCCTTTTTCCCAAACAAGAAGATAGCCATTAATAAGGGCTCTTTTGTTTCCTAAAAATCTAAAAATAGGAGCATGATGTGTGAGCAGGCAAGATTTGTATATCTAATCAGTACTAGCAACACTGCCAACTGTATCAAATTTCCTCTACTTTTGGGGGATCTCGCAGAGCTTTTGCAGTTGTGCTAGTAGAAAGGAAGTTTCTCTGTATATATGTATAAATATTTGTGTGTGTGAGAACCTGCAGTGATCAGTTTGACCTGTTTTTTTCAACCCCCAATTTATCAACACGTCATTAAATTGAAATGATGTGAAACTCTGCAAATCCTTTTTTAATCTTTAAAAGCAAATTCGGGGGGAAAAAGTAAAGGCTTACATTTTAAAAGCTGAAACCAAAGTTTGAAAAAAAGACAGAAATCCTTCAGGTTAGGTAATATCAGCAGGGTATAGGAGTTCTCAATTTCTCCCCCTTTAAATCTTTTTGGATGAGTTCAGTGATTGCAAGCTGTCACGTACAAAAGGAGTTGGCTGCCGTTTGGAAAGAAATTAATTTGTAAGATGAAAGGTCATGCAAAATATTTGGGAATTTTGGAGGCACTGAAGCTGAACTTGGTTGGCACTGGGAGCAGCTGTTTGGCTTGTTGGATTTCCTCCACTCAGTGGTTGCTGTATAATTTTTTTGGGGGGTGGGGTGGGGTGGATGGGGGACTGGGATGGAAAAGGAGGAACCTGGTGAGTGTTTTGCTGCCTGGAGCAGGTGACCAAATTGATTAGTTGCTACTGTGTTTTGTTCAAGAAGGGGTCAGGGAAGAAAATGTGTGTGGGGAGGGGGGGGCCAGGCTCTGTGTGGCTGCATTTTAACACCTTCTCTGCTAAGCAGGAGGCCAGCTTGGGGTGCTAAATTCCTGTCTGTGGCTGTCTGTGAAATAAATCTGTGTGTTGTGTAGTCCCAAGCTGTCAGCAACGGTTTGCACTGATGGACTCTGAAAGAGGTTTCCTCTCCGTTCGTGGAGTAGTCAGCAGCCGCTAGGGAGCTGTCTTTAGCTCATATTTCAGAGTTAGCTCATTAGACCAATAACAGCAGACACTCACTTTTTTTTCTTTCAAGAATTTGTCAAGTCGGACTGTATTTATAGAGCTACGGCTAGACAATAATAATATTACATCTCCCTTTACCTGTTGTAATGGCCTGGTGAGTTGGACAGTACATGTTTTTTTCACAGAGACTAGCTTTCCCATTTGGTTATTATTCCTGCATGCTGTGCCCCCCCCTTTTCCCCATGGTGCTCTTATCTTATAAGGAGTTTGTGTAGGATTGCCAGATTCTTTGTGTCTTCTCAGAATCAGGGCTTGGCCTTCTATTTTGAACACTCGCTCATAAGGAAGTCCTGTCTGACTTTTTTTCTTCTTCCCCTTTGCACTGATAACTGACCATGTTGCACTGGTTGTCTCATTTGCATTTCTCCTTCTGAACCTTTCTCTACGCCCCACTCCCACCTAGTTGTGTAGTGCCAGTAACGTACTGTATTGGTTCCCAGCAGCCTTCTTGTGATTCATGAATCAGTGCCAGTAAGAACTGCTGAGCTGAGCTCTTTTTTAGTTCCCCCGTGAAGCTGCTGTTTGGCCTCTTTTTGCACAAGTTTACTTGACCAGTTGTTCTGCTTTAAAATGTTTCTAGTGTCAGCTTCTGTCTTTTGCTCTTAGCGCTAAGGTGGCTGCAAGCACAGAGGTATTTTATAGGAATTGTTAAGCAGAAACATTAGACTATCACTCCATTAGTAAAATCCATTCTGTAGGATGTGGCCATGTTGTCTGAAGAGATTAGACAGTCCTGCTAACTCCAGTGCAGAAGAAATAGAATAACCAGAGGAGCATAAGCCAGGAACTCTGGAGTTGTAATCTTAATATCCAATACAGTTTCCATGTCTGGCCATAACCAAGTCATTTAATGTCTTTGCTTCAATTTCAGTAGTCAGTTTTGACTATTTTCATTTGAAAGCCTTCAGTTAGCTTCCATAACTAACTAAGAGGAAGAAAATTGTGGAAGAAAAATAATACAAAAGTTCATCTTTTTCGATTACAACTTTAATCTATGGAAAATTTGACTTGCAGCTTTTCAGCCTGATTTAGGTACTAATAAATAGACCCTTCTTAGCCTGTCTTGTTATCATGTGATATTTCAGATTGTTAAACCAGAACAGTAATATCAAGGCTTTAAAGTTGGAGCGAGCAGTAAAGAAAGTCTGTGGAAATGTGTTGTGTGAGGGTGTTTTGGACTTGCAAGCTACTTTGGTGAGCAGGTAGGATGGCTGTAGCCCATCTGTTGTGACAGGGAAGGCAGGATATGATTTTAGAAGGAAGGATGTGAATGCACTGTGACCTCCCACTGTAAAATGTCATCACCCAATACTAGGCCATGGCTGGGAAGCAGGGGATGTATATCAGGGCTGGTTCAGACCATGTACTTCAGCAGTGTCTGCTGTCAGACCTCGGTGCTCTGTAGTTCCATTCCAAAGGAGAAATGACTCAATCTACCCATTGTTCCCAGATAGTGACACCTGATGTGTTTAGGCCTGGAATAGAGAGAGGAAAGTTGGAAATCACAGGGTCCTGTAGGAAGGAGTGTCCTGTGGGTGAGTCACAAGTCTGGAGCTTGGGAGACCTCATTCAGGTCCATGTTACTACGGTGGTATTCAAAAAGGCTGACTCGTGGTAGGTAAGAATCTTTCAGCGGGTGAGTCAACACAGCTATTTTAGTTAGCTCCCCGCTGCTGGATCACCTCTCCCAGCAGCCTGTCTGTCTCTACTGACTGCAGCACAGGATGCCTGTACCCTTTCTTTCTGATTTAGGTGGTTTGTGTCTCATTGGTGAAATGGAGGACAGTTATACTCAGCTAGCTTACTAACTATACGTATTCATGACTGGAAGATGTTTAGATACTGAAGTATTAAAGAGAACTGGGGGGGAACTAGAGGTGATATCTGTTAAGATAGAAGGCTATAGAGTTGGAAATTCTGTGGTGCCTTTGTCCCTTTTGAGCATGGAGGAAAATCCTGCATGGAGAAAACCCCTGAACTAAACTAATATGAGTCTTAATTTTTCTTGATCAAAATAGTCTCCCAGCTTTGGATCTCAGCCTAAAATTTGTATTTCCTCTATACAGGAAATATTCCAAATAGGACTTAAGGACAACTGATGTCTAAATTTCTTTTACCAGAGTAATGTAACTGTAAGTTTAAAAAAAATTTAATACAAAGTCAAGTCAGGAGAATAAGGTAGTGGTGGCTATTCCTTACCAAACAGAAGATATGGCTTCCCTTGCTGTCCATGTGTCTCCTTACTTGCTCTTGCTTAGGTCCTAAAGGGAGGTGGTTTTGTAGCCGATGCTGTAGCTGTGACTCCTGGAACACTGTAGAACTGACACCAGAAATCATTCACATCATTCATCTATCACGATAGCTCCTCAGTTTTGTGTCCTCCTTTGCTCTTCCATGAGGGGCATCTTGGCTAACTGGCAAAGATGTGAGTTAATGTGTACTTCAGTGGAGGCACCAGTGGTGAGTTGGCATTTTGAGCTCATTCCCTGGAGTAACAGTTGAATGAACAAGTCCAACACAGTGATATCTGGCAAAAAGCACTGGCAAACTGAGTATTAATTAAACAGCTGATAAAGTTTCATTTGGTTAATTTTCCCTGCAATAAAACACTAATTATATCAAAATGAGAACATTTCTGAGCATTGCAGCAGAATGGGATTGAAATGACCGTGATTGCACCGAGTGCAAAACCCCCCAGTCCTGCCACACGCTGCCACACCAAACAGAACAGAGGCACAATGTTTCCAGAGCCAAAGTATGAAGGCTAGTTCAACAGAAAGAGGAAGTGGTGTTTTTTGATGGTTAAATCTTTCATTGAATCTTTTTGTTTTCAGTAAACAGCTTAGTATCTCTGTACTTAGGCTGAGATAAGGAAACTTCCACTCAAATGCATGATAATGGGGGTAATTAGAAATGGTTGGAAGTTGGTTGGTACTTTGCATTTGTAACTATTAATTTTCAGACTTTTTATGCAGTTTTCCTCCCTTAGCAAGAAGCTCTTGAAACTTGGAAGTGTATTTTCAATTATTGGAAGGAAAAAACCCAATATTTTTTCCTGCCAATAAATGCCTAGAAGAAGATGAGCAGTTGCACTGCAATACTTCTTGAGGTCAAAATACTTCCTGGAAGGAGCATAACTAATAATGGAGATAACTGTATTATGATTGTTTCAGATTTTTTTTGGTAGAGAATTTGAAAAGGGTTTGGGGATCCGGAGACAAAAACAAAGGTAAAATTGCAGGACATGAAGAAGTAGGATTGATTAGCAGTATTTCTCCAATGAATTTAATTAGTATCTTTTGTAGTATTAAAAATACTTTTCAGTTAATTTTTTCATTACCAGCTTACCATTTTGATGGTTGTGTGCTAATTTCAGGACATCTTTCTTAATTAAGAACCACTTTTTTTACAACTTTTGAATTGGGTTAATGGATTTTGCTTTTGAAAGTGTAAAATGGTCAGCTTCACAGTGCCAAAATTAATCTGTGATTAGGGCTTTGATCTGTGTGTTTGGAATGTATGTCTGTAGAATATGAGACTATATGCTAAAGCTGACATTCAAGGAAAGGTCACTAATCTAATCTTGAAAGGGTTACATAATTCTTTATGATAGGAAGTTTGGGTTTAACCCTGGTTCTTCACAGCAGTTACAGTTTGTGTTGCTTTTCTAGACTGCCAATCTCTGTCTTGACAGAAAATGCGTGTAGCCCAGGGACTGAAACAGGTCAACAAAGCAAATGCCTGCAGGTTCACTCAGAGAAAAATCTACATTTCTTATAACAATTAGCCTGCTTATTTCCTCACTCCATTTGTCTGTTCTGCGTTGTAAGCAGAAAGCTGTAGTTCTTGCTCTAGATTTTGTTTTACACAGATGCTAGCCAGCCTGAGAGTTTGGTATCTTGCTCCCTTTGCCGTTGCTTCTGTTCTGTATGGACTAGTACACCTTCTCAAATATTATCATTCTTTGAGTATAGACCTGAAGGCAGGAGAATGAACTGATGTCATTTCAAGGTCTCTTTCAGTGTTATTTTTTTTTAATGACCAAGTGTGGTGCAGCCTAATTTCCTTCAAATAACAACAATGGTGATGCAGCATGGAGTGTTACTGCCCTAGTAGGGGCATTCCTGGAAATGAAGCTTTCTGGGATCCATCTGTCAGTCTGTGTTGCAGGCAAGGTCTTCCCAGGTGCTACCAGGGTGCTAGTTTCATGCATGATTTTCTTTAAAGGAAACCATGTTTTTTGGTTGTCTGTCTCATCCTTTCTCCTCCCCCATCTCCCCCAGCCTGGTGTGGTGGTTGTTTCTCCTCTGAGGTTAAGCTACAGTTAGAGAGAATAAAATAATGAATGCAATAAGGAAAGGAAACTGGAGTTTCTTTTTAGCATTTCAATTTTATTTCTGTCAAATGACACTTCAGGAGCTGGAGCCTGTTAATGCTCTCTCCAAGGAGTAAGGTTTCTTTTGAGAGAAGAACTACAGGGAAATGCAGCAGCAACAACAAAAGTGCACCAGAATCTTTCAGACCTGGGCATTCTCTAAAGAGCTCTGGCTGTCATAATTTACACACCTTGCCTAATTCAGAGCACATGTCTCAGCTACAACAGGCATTCAGTAGACACGCCGCTGTCTTCCTCTCAGTGGGCCTGCTGTGAGTTTGTCAGCAATGCTGTTAACAATGACAAAGTAGTTCATCAATATATTTTTTTTTTAACACCAATATCCTAGAAGCAGCAAAAACCTTGTGCGCTATTCCCATGCACTTGAGTTCTCTCCTGTAGCCTTAGGGAGAAAGGCAGTAGGTAATAGAGCTTCTGCAGCTGGATACTGAAACCCTGTTCTCCTTTAATCAAGAAATTGGCAGCCTGTCTTTTAACATAACACTGTCTGTAGTTCATTCTTATATCCATGAGTGAGATTATCTGGGTTGTTGGTAAGCTATTCCATTAGCACAGAGCTCAGAAATCCTGCTGGGCCAAGGACCGTGCTGATCTGGAAGCAGTCTTAAATGCACTGCATATATGTTTACATGGGTTCCAGGCAGAGCCACTTGTACTTGTGCATCATACTTTCCAGCACTTCTAGATTCAGAAGGACATACTGCCTTGGACACAGGGCTGTGTGGACATGACAGTCCATCTTTCAGGCCTAAGCCTGTTCTGTGTCTTCTGTGCAGTACGCGACTAGGTTAGTAAGTCCTCCCAGATCCAGAAGCACTTGCAAATATGGTGCAGAGATATTTGAGCTGGCTCTGCAGGAAATCCATCCGGATGATTCTATTTCCTGTGGATTTTCCTACCACTGCAATACCTAATGCCAACTGAATTGCACTTTATAATCCAAAAATCATCACTTGCACTTATCCATGGACCTTTAAGCTACCCATTTGCCTCAGTGGGACTGATGGGAATGGGTTAGAAATTTGTTGAAATTGCAGACTGATGACTTAGAAACAACAACAACAAAAATCAAATGTAACTGAAAAATGTTTTTGGAAGCTGGAACAGTTGGAGATAGGGAGAAATAAAAGAGTGCGGGATAAAAATTCTGTCCAGCCCAAAACTTCTGATGAGACTCTTACGGCACAGTGAGCTGCGTGTTTCATCCTAGAGGAACTCTGTGAAAGTGGAAATGGATAAAAAGGTAACATGAAGGAATATAAAACAGTACGTGGCATAGAACAGGGGCATAGTTTATTGCAAGTTAAGCAAAGAGACTATTGAATGAAATGGAAAGACCACAGACAAAGAAAGAAATAGTATTATTTTCAGGTATAGTTGGCCTCTGGGATTCATTCCCAGTCAATATTACAGAATTCATTACTATCAAGGTTTATAAATATTCTGTATGGATGTGATACTGAGAATAGAGAATTTTATTTTAAGAAGGATGTTGCTAACTGGTGAGTTCTGATACTAATCAATAACTCTGTAATCATGCATTGTAGGATTTTTTAGAAGGGCTCATCATAGGATTTGAAGGGCCACATGTTGTGTCCGATGTGGCAACATCCATGATCAAAGCCTGTGTGTTTGGCAGAGCTGCTGAAAAAGTCCTCTTAGCAACAGATTGCAAGACCAAGTTGAGCAAATAAAACACAAATGCAATGGGAGATAATAGATGAGCCAATCCATAGCTGTGAGCCTTACATTTCACCTTGTTTCAGTATGGAAGCGTGATGTAGTTCATGAGGTTTATTTCATCGTCGGTCTCCATTTACGGCACTGATCTGAGAGCAGCCAGGAACCTATGCACCTAACCCTGTCAGCTGACTGTCATTTAGGACATGCTGGCCTACTGGAAATTTACTGCCCAATAAAAGAATGAATTCCACAATTTTCCTGCTGCTTTTATGAATTTCTTGTTGGTCTTCAATTTTCAGCCTCTTGGCAGGACTGTTTTTAATGAGTATATCTGTGTTGCTGCCAGCCTCTGGTGCTGTGCGAGGTAGCACTGGAGTGTGGAATGGGCGATCTGGGAAATAGCCCCTCTCTTAGCTGATAAAGGCACCCTCCGCTCTGCTTACCTCCTCCCTCCCCCTCCCTGCTGCTTAAGGAGCTTGGTCTGACTCATGTCTGGCCTTTACAACATGTGGTAAGAGTTAGGAGGAGGGAAAAAAAGCAAGAAAAGGTGGGGGAAGGGTAGGATGGGAAGGTTCCACAGAATTTAATAAGACTGCTTAGAATTTATGCTAAAATCCTACAGGGAAAGTATACTCCCCTCCACTCCCCGTCCCTGATGTTTTTGCAAGTTTAGAGCCAAGAAATGTAAAATTTGGGTGGAGGTGTCAGGAAAGATATGGAGGTAGGGCTTGCAGGTAGAAAAAAAAATTGAAGAAAGGAGTGTTAAAAAGAATACAGAGTTAGACCCTGGGCTTGGTGGAAATAGTCTTAAAGCTGTTGAAGTCACATTCCATTTTATACCAGCTGGAGGTCTATTCCTCTCCCAAACAGCGGCTGGGGTGACTGATTGAACTAGCACTTGGCTGCAATGTTGGGTAAGTGTTTAAGGAAATAAAATGGATGTTGTTCAGGCCAAAGTTGCAGAATCCATGTTTTTTCAATCCCATCCATATTTTTTAGCCCCATGGAAGATTGTTTGGAATTGTTTCTAAATGCAAGGATTTGTTCAAAAATATAGCTCAGCTGCAGAAGTTTCGGGCCTGGGTTTACTTTGTACCCAGCCTTTCCACTGCCTTGATCCAAAGTCTATGCGAATTGGTCTCGAGTGCGTTGCTAAGTAGGGTCTTAGCGGTATGCTTGCTAGTGTAGATCCTACAGGGAGAGTTTGTGTTTTCCCTTGAATGTCTTAAGGACACATTTGCTTGTGTTACCTCTGTGTGGGCTTTTTGGCTGCTCGTGTACTAATTTGTTGACATAAGAATATAACCATCTTTTCAAGCAGCATCTGCTTGTCTGTCTTCCATGAATTCTGCATATTTTCTACTCTGTTTTTCCAAAAGCCATTGGGCCTACATCCAATAACCTCTCCCCAACTCTTCCAAAAAGTGTTTCCGGCAATTGCCCAACAGCCTGAATAAGGATGAGAAAAAAGGGACTTATCTGCATGAGAACGATTGTAACAGTGCAACGAATTTGAATAAAATAAGCTCCCCTGCCTGCCCCCACCTCCTCATCCCCAGCAAAACCTGTGATTAGTGGAGACCACAGCAATGAAGTTTAAAAGCAAGGCCTTGGGGTACAGTTGCAGCAGTACTATAAAATCAGTTTGAAATCTTCTCACTTAGGGCTTTGATTTGTGTTTATTTACAGTACATTAGTTTCAGATGGTGCCTCTTTTTCACTGCAGAGCTGGTGGAGTGAAGTGTGCCTGCATCTTACTCAAGTTATGGACAAAGATATAGCTTGACGTGCCACTGAAGGCGTGTTTAAGCTAAGCTTAGCTGGCTTTTACAGGCAGGCAGCCCCAGGTAAATGCTGCTTATTGCATTCTGCCAACTCTGCTCTGAGAGAGGTAACCCCCAGAAAAGGAGCAGTATGAACTGCTGAGGGCAGAAACTTCTTTCAAACCTCACAGGTAGATTTGTGAGAGGTTGTCTGTCACCATGTTACTTGTGCAAGTTTCTTGATGAAAACCAGCTCAACAAAGTATGTAAAGGATGAACTTGCGAGCTACCCCTGCGCTTCGTGGGTTGTGAATGCGGATCATCGAGCTCCTTTTGAAATGAGATCAATCTTTTCGTGCAGTGCCAGATATAGCTCTTAATTGCCCTGTTGTAATGTGTTATTCCTTTGCTAATAGTTTGAGTTATTTCTTTGTTAACCTTTACACAGCCAATAACAAATTAAACATCATTATCTGAGTTTAAAATAGGCTGTAAATCTTGAAGTCCTGGTTAATACTCAGGTACTTACAACGAGGGAGCAATAAAAGGGCATTTAATGACACTCTGAAACGCAACGTGGGAAGTGTTATAAGCAAAAGAGAAGAAAACAGGGCAGTTACGAATTGTCCATGAAAAGATGAGTTTACATAAATGATAGTGTTCTTAAAATGTGTTTCTGATCAAAGTGGAGAGCTTTTCTTGTTAAATTGTGGGCAAATAACATGGTTCCAATGCTCTAAATTGCTTTGACTTGGCAAAATTGAAGGCATGTAGTAAAATTTTCAACAAAAGCACTCGGTGTTCTGCAAATAACATTGGCATGAGAGAAACAGCATTGACACGAGAGATTTGAAATTTTGGCCTATTCTCTGTTAGGAGTACTTATTTCTCTCTGCTACCTGCACCTTTGGTTCGATACAGCCAGCTTCTGTTTTCCAAGGGTGATGCTTTGGTTCTGAAGCTGCCTGTTACACACAGCATTTTGCAACCCCTGCTTTTAGCATTGTGGGGGGAGAAAATTAAGAATTACAGATGAAAGGATATCAGAAAAATTATTTCTATTGCAAGTAGAAATTTCCCACGCAGTTTGAGGTATTTGTTATACATCTTTTGCTTACTTGATCAGAATATGATACAGCATTCATATGAGGAGAGACTAAATAAAGACTCTACCCTGGAAATTACAAAGCTGTTGAAGGATTGAGTAGAGGTATATGAAATTATGAATGACCCAGAGAAAGCGAGTGGGGAATTGTTGTTAATTGCTTCTAATTTCCCCATTGGGTCACCCTAGCGAATTCTCATATATGGCCTTCAAACAAATAAAAGGGAGGACTTTGGGGTCTTGAATGTGGTCTCCCATACTAATCCTAACTAGCAGACAAGCTTCTTAAGTTCTCTAACTGTAGATCTTTGGAGTTTCATATCTAACTTCGTGTACGTCCGTTTGCTCGTGTGTATAATGAGGCCTATATTTGGTAAACCTATTCTATTGTTGAGAATGTTAAATGAATTATCTGTGAGCTGATTTATTGGTGAATGCAGGAGAATGCAGATATTTATTATTAATCAACTGATTTGTAAAGGATCTTTTCTGTGTACTTCATTTCTATCCAGGCATGAACTATTTGGGGATATAATTAAAAGGAGGGCTTATGCCATAAAATTCAGGTTGGGCTATAATGTTCTTCTTTTTTCTAGATACTCAGACTCAGAATTCTGGTTGATATCTGTCTCATTGCTCCACTTGTGCTTCTCTCTGATATGGTAGATGTCTTGTGAGAAGTACTAATTTAGGTGGCACCTTTCCATTATGTATGGGAAGAACTCAGAAGCTGAGAAGACTGTTTAGAGGCCCAAATCGCATCTTGTCACAATTAGAAGATATAAAGATAGGAAACATTTATCTGGGGGACTGATTTTGTTTAGCTCAGTTCTGTAAAGCAAGATTTGCTGAATTTTTACTGAGAATGGCTGACTAGATTTATTCCTGATACCTTTCATAAATAGCTTGTGTCCTGTCAACCTGCTTCCCTTTTTCTTCTGAGAACTGATAAATCTTTGTTAATTATATATTGTATTCTTTGTTTTCCAGCTCACTGTACATGTATAACCAAACCCGCGTGCAAACAATTTTCCACAGGCCTTGAATTTCTTAGACAAAATTCGCATTGTGTGTTTCTTCTTGTTTTTTAATAAAAATGTGATGTGGTTGTGTATTCTAAACCTAGCAATGTGTGACCTAAGCGCACTGTATTCACGTTACCTGTGAGAGAGAACAAGGTGAGAAGCAGGTGGGGTATAGCCAAGTCCTGCAGTTCTGACCGGACACAGGGGCTATGGATTTGTTGTGACTGGAAGTCACAGAGGAGAAGGGAGGAAGCTGGGGCTTTGTGCCAAAGTATCTCATTAGAGTTCTGATCTGTGATACTAAAACATTTCTTTAAATATAATCTTTAGGCAACTGTTACCTAGATAAACATTAAAAAGAACTTATCTGCAGATAAATTTTCTCCTGCGTATGGCATGCATCACATCATAATCTTGTAAGGATTATAAGGTGTAGAGGCAGGAGACCTTGCTGTATCCACAACTACTCTGCATTGTTGACAATTGGCCAGTCTACTTTCCTTTTTCTGTTCATGTTCTTTCACCAACATACAGGCAGAAAATTACCTCCTTTATAGGTGATTGTGAAATCTTTATACATTTTAATGCATGGCTGTCTACTCTTCTGCATCTAGCAGTAACTATACCAGTTTTCTGGATTTCTGCAATGATGTCTAGCAGTTCAGAATAAGCAGGCATTGAGTGCGTGGTTTCATGTTGCAAGCAGAGTGAGTCAAGGCATCCAAAATGCACCTTCCTCCCTGCATATGCAACATGCAGGCTGATGCATGTGGGACACGTCTGATTTGGATCACATCCGCACGCGTAGCAGGTCCAGTGCAGGTGAATGCATGGGGGATGCTTTTGACCTGTGAATGTTGACAGGTGCGATAAAGTGCTCTTCTCTGTTTGGGTGGAAGGTTGCGTGTAAAGGTGTAGCGTTACATGGGACTCGGATGTTAATGTTGGATGCGGGCTAAAAATTTCAGTGCTTTTAGACTGCAAGATGGCAGGAGAAATGATGGTGATGAGTTTGGAGGGCGTTTCCCCTCTGGTGTTGAGAGAACAATTCCCTCTCAGATGTGCTAATAATTTGATGCTTGCAACTGCACACGTTCCCCTTCTCCTCTCCCCTTCTACCCTGCAAAAAAATAACTGTAAGAGACCACAGAAACTACATATAAAACATTAATTGGTATGCATAAATGCAGTAACGGTTGCATTAGAACTAAGTAACATATTGCTGGTAGTCTCAGCATGACAAGAGGTCAACAGAGGTAGCCTTGATGTGAGACAGTGTATTTGTCTGGCTGCGGCCTCTCTTGTACCCGACTTGGGAATAAACAAGGACCAATGACCATCTGATTTTCCTCAGCATTACATTCGCTTCACTAAGGTCGGGAGCAAGAGGGTTAACAGACATTTAGCTCTATATCTGCGGGAATGCAGAGTGAGTGTGTGTATATGTACACACACTAAATTTTTTGTTTGTTTGCAGCATGATCCCTTAAAAATCTGGCCAGTCAGCAAAGTCTTTTGGTCTTCTCTTCGTTGTGCCTCAGGGGTGGGGACCTGGACCATGGCCTTTTCTGTGCTGGGAGGCTCACAGTTCCCATCATCTCTAACCCTGCTTATCCAAAGGAACCTGTTTTCCCCTGAGATGATGGATAAGTGGGATTTATACTTTTATATGAGCTGGCCTGGCAGAGAGTTTTCAATGGAATATAATGAGAGAGTCTGTCCAAGTTGGGGATGGAGGGCTGTGTGAGGAAGAAACCCTTTCTAGCTCAGTATATTTCTTAAATAAAATCATTTTTACCTTTACAATTGTAATTTGTCTTTCCTGGGGAGTCAAGTCTGTCCTCCTGCAACCCAACATAACCCCAATATAAAGGCGAGTTTCCTTCCTGCAGCACAGAAGTACTTTGGCTGGGGGCTCAGAAATTTTCTTGCATAAGGAACAAACCGATTCACATGAGGAGAGATGGACTGCAGAAGATGTTAAAGAAAAGCAAGCACAGACTTTCATTCATTTTTAAAAAATACATATGCATGTATTTATATATTACAACAACAAAATGTTGTTGCTTATTACTCTTGATTACTTGTGTTGCATTAGCATTGAGAAAGCCAGCTGTGATTAGGATTAGGCTTTTGAGGATCTGAAGCAGAGTTATGAGTTTGATTCACTTGGCCATGCTAGGACTCTGTAGCAGAGCTGAGAATGGAACCCGGCATTTCTGAGTTGTAATATTTTGTCTTAACCATCTCACTGTGGCATCTTTTCTTCAGTAATTCATCCTAATGATAGCAGCTGTAAATTAGAATGATATTGTCTAAGCCTATTTCCTACAGTAGAACTGTGTTTCTGGTGAACTGTGAGCCAAATTATTCACGGTGTCTGTACACAGCCCTAGAAGCTGAATCTTGCATCTTTTCTTCAGTAAATTCCAGGATCAGAGATCAGAAACAAGTGTGCCTGAGACATTTCCAGGGTTTGCATGCATCGTTTGCCTGTTGAATTTGTGCTGCAAAAGAAAAAAAACAAACCACCAGCTCACACCCCAGTGTCTAATAGGGTGGTGGTGTCTGGCTTGGTGGAACACAGGTTTCAAGTAGATTGGGTTTTTTATATGTTTCTAGGGAATCACAGTGTGTTAAGTCCTATTTTATTTTTATTTTACGCTCAAAATTTATTGCGGTATTACAATACCGTGATGGTTTGTTTTGGAAGAGGAATTGTTGGCCCTGATGTCCTAGCCAGATCCCAGTTTAGGAAGTGGGTCATTGTATTTTCCTACCTATGATTCCTTATGAGGTTATTGAATAACATCTGTCCTCTGTGCTATGACCTAAGTGGGTTTGAATACGTTCTACCCCATATGCATTTCTATAGCAGGCAAGTAACTCCTACTTCTGCTTGCACCTACTTGAAGATATTTCTTCACCCATATTTTCTTTGAAGAAGAAATATACTGCCGTGATGCAAGCTATTATGCACGGAGGTTGGCTTGTGTAGAGGAGTATGTTTTTTCTTTCTGTTTTCTGCTGTTGGAGATGGGTGGCTTCTGCTACCACCAGCCTAAGCCAAAGATGAGAAAAATGTGGGGAGAGGCCAGATCCTGGAGATGCATGTTGCTGAGCTGTAGGCAGCTCTTCTGACCTCCTGCATCTCAATAGTAAACATCTGCTGGATTGTGCCTACAGACAGCATTTTTATTGATTTTTTTTTTTAAGGTGCTTGTTTAGCTTTTTAACTGTTTAACACCTGTTATCTTTTATTGCAACTTGAGTTGGAAATATTTTTAAAACAAAGATGAGCTGCTTGGTTTTGTCTTGTACAGTCTAATAATGTGGAGTTTACGTTTTACCTAGAACAAAACCTACACAGAGGACTTGACAATAAAAGTGTGGTTGCTCTTAATTCCACTGTATTGCAGTGGTATAGAGTTAAGAGAAGGCGGCCTGAAAATCTGAGCACTACACTTACCTTAATGGGCCAGAAACGTCTGTGAAGTAGCCTTTAGCCCAGCTTCTCAATGCTGCTTGACTCAGTTATTTATTTCTTACTTGAAGGGACTTTGGAAAGTTTGTGGTGCGCAGGGGGCAGCAGGCCGTCAAGGAGGTGGACTCCGGGCATCATTACAGGTGTCAAAGGTCGGCGATCTCAAAATTGACACACTTGACCCATTTCCTTGCCACGCTGGACCTTGAGTCTGGAGTGAGTTCCCCTGGGGACAGTGCAGTGGGTTTGAAGCTGAATCTTCAACCCTTTCTTCCCATGAGGTGTATAATTCGATATTTATAGCCTTTCTCTCCAACAAGGTCTATGGCACCTCAGGGACCCATTCGGTAAAGAATGCTGATTCCCTTTATGAATTTTTGATGGGGGAGGAGGAGCAAGGGATGCCACAAGGGGAACTTGTGAAATGTTAATATTTTTTTCTTTTTAGCAATGTTATGAACAGCCACGCTGATTGCATTTGCTAGGATAAAGTTGTCTGAATTTTCCTTCTCCTCCCTTGCCCCATTCTTGCCTGCAAAGCAAGAAAACAGAAACAAACATGTCCTGCTCCACAACTTCTCAGTAATGCACAGATTTTTTTCAGCTGCTGTCCTCCAAAAATCAAGATGATCAGTAAACAAGATATTTTCCTTGAATATGGTCTAAATGAGCCTCCTTTGTTCTGCTTTATTTTGGTGGTCCATGGGGGTGGCACTCCTGGGACTGGGAGTGTCTGACTGTATTTCAGTGCAGAGGAGGAAATGAGGGGGTTGCTTTTACTTAGCGTGTATGAGTGCACATTACTCATAGTTGTAATTTTTCTTCTTCCCATTGTACACACAAACAAATGTACACCCCTGCCTTCTTTTTGCAGGTGAAATGTTTACCAGTGTGGTTTTAACCACAGTTTTCATCACAGAGGCTGTTTTGGTTTTTTTTTTTTTGGTGTGGTTTTTTTGTGTGTGTGTTTCTTTTTTTTTTTAAATGTAATTTAAACAAAGCTTTGCATAAGTAAATCTGATTTTGTGCCCTTTTCTGGTGGTTTTGGATTTAGTTGTAGTTTTCCTTTGCTTTGGGTGATATATGGTCAATCCTGTAATAAAGAGGAACCAGTACAGTGATGTTTAATTTTTGTAAGAGAACATCAGTCAAGGGTCAAACAGGGCAAATGTACCCAGGCTTTCATCAGTAAGAAAAGCCAGGGTTAGATCTGGTGAAAGAAGGGAAATGGTAATACAGGTGCTCAGATGGTGATTTTTGGGGGGAAGAATATCTTTGATTTTTAGAAGAAAAGACATGATGAAAAGTGTGTGTATCAGGGAGATGGTTGGATATGATTTTTCATAGGTGGCATATTCTTGTTGAGGCAGGGAGCTGACGAAATAAATGTTGTATTCCTGACTGTGACCAGCCTGCTAGACTGACTGGCCAGGGCACCTTTCACCCTTTCATCTCTCTCTCTCACCTATTGAGATTTTCAGAGTGTCTGTGGTTAAGTGCCCAGTCCAGTAAGCTTCCTGGCTTTGACTGGGACCTCCTGCTGCTTATGCATTACAAACAGTAATAATATAGCCACAGGGTGTCCTGTGGTTAGGTGAAGTCAGTGGGCTTTGGACTATAACCTTCAGGCCAAATATTGATGCACTCCTTTTACTACTGTGAAAATAAGTAGCCATGATATATAGCAGTGCGAGATACAGGGCCAGGCCCAAGTTTTGGTAACCTCCTGCAGACACACCAGCATCTCCTTTGCTCTCTGTGTGAGGCTGCAGGAACACCGGACATGCTATGCCTCTGTCACATCCTCCTTCAGTCATTGGAGCTTGGGCTATAAGGCCTGCGTTTGCTCTACATTCAGAAGTCAGTTTTTTCAGCTCTGAGGGTAGTTTATGCTCTGTAAGTAATATTTTCCCCCTCTCCCTGCATGTTCTATGGGGAGGGTGTCAGACAGGGCAGTTCCTATGATGCTTTTTGGATGCAGCATGTCGGTAGGTAGACCTCTTCTCTTAGCTGAACAGCACAGTTAACCTGTGAAGCTCATTGCTATGTGGTTTTACTGGGGCTAAGCACTTTGTATTAGAACAAAAGTCTTCTCTTCACAGCAGAATTCAAATGTTAGATCAAATAAAAAGAAAAAATAAACCCTCACCTACCTCTTTGGACAGAGCTACTGATATAGCTGGCTGGTCATTCGGATTTAATTAGTGTTCTGCTTTCACTCATGTTCCGCCTCTTCCTACCTTTAGGTAGGGTTTTGTGCTTGCTTTAAAGTCCTATTTGAATGTTCTCATCTGGATCTGTCCCCAGAAACCTTATCCACTTGCTTCCTCCTTTAATGAGAATACGACTTGCTCTCTCCGAGCCGTGAAGCCTCTAAGATGACGTAAAATGATGTTGCAAAGCTCTCTGTCAAAAGCTTTGCGTAGTATGACTTGAGCCTCCTTTTCAGAGCAAGGTGATGCAGGCATTGCTATGATTAGTCAGATAATTCCAAATGCCGGTAGGGGATTGAGATTTTGAGACTATTAAGGGCTTTTTACTTTGGATGGGAGAAGTAATAAATCTAACATCTGTATTGCATTGTGCTTTTCCTATTGATTGACTTGTAAAACAATATTTGTGAAAACAGAAGCAATTACTAACTTAGCCTTGATCCTGGAGATGCTTAAAACACATGCTTAACTTTGCTTTCATGAGTAGTCCTGGGAAGTAAGCCAGTGCCTGTAGTTTTGAGGTCTTACCGCTGAACTGGTAGATCAGGAAACTGGAAACCAGGACTCTTGGTATTCTGCATTGCTCTGAGGGGCATGTATTGTCTAGTAGTGGGATGAAGAAAAGGACATCAGGGAATAGATGAGGTATGCTCTGTTTGTGACTTGGGGGGGGGGGCCAGGCAGTGGGAAGAGGTCCGGATCTTTGTCTTACATTTTCCCATCTGTTCAGTGGATTAAGATACTTTCTCTGCCTCCCATCAGGGTGTAAAACCAAATGGATTAGATTGGATGCTTTTTGATTCCACCTGTTAGGTGCTACAAAATGATCAGAGGGATGGAGCACCTCTGCTGTGAGGAAAGGCTGAGAGAGTTGGGGTTGTTCAGCCTGGAGAAGAGAAGGCTGCGGGAAGACCTTATTGCGGCTTTTCAATACTTAAAGGGGGCTTATAAGAAAGATGCGGACAAACTTTTTAGCAGGGCCTGTAGCAATAGGACAAGGGGTAATGGTTTTAAACTAAAAGAGGGTAGATTTGGATGAGAGATAAGGAAGAAATTTTTTATGATCAGGGTGGTGAAACACTGGGGCAGGTTGCCCAGAGAGGTGGTAGATGCCCCATCCTTGGAAACATTCAAGGCCAGGCTGGACGGGGCTCTGAGCAATCTGATCTGGTTGTAGATGTCCCTGCCCATTGCAGGGGAGATGGACTGGATGGCCTTGAAAGGTCCCTTCCATCCCAAAGCATTCTGTGATATGATTCTATATGATCAAGCTTGTTAGATGCTATGTTCTCCAACAGCTCCTTTCTGTATAATCTTTATCCTCATTGCTTTTTGTAAAGGCAGTCAAACTTTTTCTTTTTAGTTTGTTTTCTCTTCTCAGGCTGGTCTTGCAGAATTTGACTTTGTACCAATATTTACCTTCTCTTACCCAATCTTCAAATATTCCTCTTTTGTCCTGTCTCATATATGCTCACTGTTTCCCTGCATGGTCAACACTTATTGTAGCTTTGTACGCCTAGAGCAATAGCCTTGCAAGGTAAATTTGACTGTCTGACTTTTATTCTGACGACGATGTCAGATTCTTTTCCAAGAAGTTTTAGTGCTCCATTACCTTAAAGAATCACAGGCTCAAGTTCAATCTTAATTTCTTGTTTCTTGATAACTCTGGGCAGCATCCTTCACCTGGTAATTTGTGCCCATGCCCTTCATAGCAGCTTCAGCTTTTCTCCTTTCATTTCTCTTTATTTTCTGTTCGGCCTTTTCCTGCTACTGTCTCACTGTCTTTGTAGATCCCTCTTTAAAGCAGCCCTCTTCCAGTTTGAGACTTGGTCATTTCGTACATGGGTTACTACAACTTCCTGCCCTCCCCCATCAAGTAAAAACCATTCCCATCATTAGAACTTTACTCTGCATCCCTCTGGGTTTGCAAACTGTTCCTGGTTTCATGTGACCCTTGTGCGGTTCCTCTTCCATTTCATCATGCCCTTTTGCTGCACCAAGACCTATTTCTTACCTCTTCACTGCTGTTGTCCATTCCAGCAGTCTTCATGAGTTTTTTTTCTTGTTTCCTGTTCCCAGCTTGTTAAACACCTTTGGGAACTTAGAAAAGATTTCCCAGTCTTTTCTATCAAAATAACCTTTAAGACGATAGCTTTTGCTATGTGCCACCTTGCCATCTTGATACTGTATTGGTTGACTTCATCTTCCTTCTTTCTTCTTTAGTATGTTAGCTTATAAGTTTGCATAGTAAACCCTACGGACAACCGGTGTTTGTGCAGTTTATTGCCAAGCATGCTTAAATTTCTACCAGTGCTTCGCAAATATTTGCAAAGGGTTGCTTTACATTGAAATCTTGTTGGGAACAGTCTATGGATGTAGGAAGCTTTTAGTATTAGCAGAGATAGGGACAACAACTTTCCTACCTAATAAAAACAGCTGAATATAAAAGCCTTCACACAAATGTGTTAAAAGGAGGCTGTTAGGACCTCTTAAATAAAGCATCCAATATAATTAAAGTAAAGTAGGCTATTAAAAACATACATTCCCGTCATGATGAAAGTAGGCTAATATAAACATTGATAAAAGCCGCACCATTACAAAAGTCGACAGAGTTCTACAAACACCTATATAAACCTCCCCATCATAATAAACATGAGGTAGACAGCAAACATTTAACCGAAGCCTTGTTCACCATAATAAAAGCAAATTAGCCAGGCAAATACCACAGGCATCTGTCAGTAGAATCCCTGATCTATTTTGAGTAACTTGGAGCATCTTGGTTCCCACCAGCCATCTTGACATGCGGCTGCACTGTAAATTGCTTAGGGAAAAAGTCAGGCATTTAGCAGTCGTAAAAGGAAAGGCTGCCTGCTGCTGCTGCTTGAAAGGATTGCTGCTTTGTACATTTTATTTCAATGCTCCTGCAGCAGGCCTGCAGATCTGACTCTTGTTTAGCTTCAGGCAAATGTGTCTCAGTTTCTTTCTGGCACTTCTGTTTGTCTCTCTGTCGAATGTTCCCTTCATAGAGAGAGAGATAAGATTTGTGCACGTGTAACCACTCACTCTGGTTTCCACGGTGTGACAAGAGTTCAGTGACAGACACTTCTGATGACTCTGGGGTTGAGGCTGACCTGCCCACTAGCCTGTGACGACTGACTTTGCTGCTGGATGGGGTTTGTGGTGCTTTACCTACTACTTTAAAGTGACAATGGGTCAAAGTCATTTTTCTGAAGTGACTAGGGAAAGGACAAGTAAATGGGGATGAGAGGAGAGAGGCAGATTAACTCCTGGTTCTTCTCTTCTGGTCATTATCAGTATTGCTTTCTCCTTAACCTATTCATGGAGCTCATGGGGGTAAAGTGCCGCAAGTGTTTCTCAGGCAGAGATGCTCACAGAGACTAGGTCCTTGACAGCTCCCAAATGGATATGACATTCTGTTTCCAAAGCAAGATGTGAACTAAAATTTCCCACTCCTATCCTGGCACTTAGGAGACCCCTCGTATTCTTAGCAAAGCTGATAGCAAGGTGCTCATCAAATTCAGCAGCAAGACGGCTAATCTTTACGGTTTTGGTGCCAAGCTCTGATCCTTGCTACCCAGCTGTAGCCGCCATTTGATTTAGTGGCAAGGAGGCACGATGCGTGTGTGTCACCGCAGCAAAGCCAGCAAAGCCAGCAAAGCCAGCAAAGCAAATTGCCCCTGATTCCCTAGCCATTGACACAGGATTTGTGTAGCATCTACAGCCTTTTGTTCTATATGAATAATAACTCTATCTGCTTAAGTTGATAAGCTCTTCATTGTTAAAAATGCTGGTGGGAAGACAGGAAAGCACCCCCATGTATTGTTATACCAGTATCTATGTATTGTTTTAATTCATTGTAGAAAGGCATTGGAATCTAGTGTTTGTCAGAGGCCAATGTTTGTTCTAGTGGGACTGACAATTTTAGCTGGTATGGAAGAGGAAACCAAGAGTGATCACCTGAAGTTAAAATTTAATGCTTAAGTGGCCTGCTTTCAATTTTGTACTTTGTCATAAGCTTCCTCAGTGACTTGGGGTTACTCAGTGCACTTCCACAAGCCTTAGTTTTCCTGTCTGTGAAATGGTTATTACGGTACTTTTCTTATAACCAGTAAATGTCTGGGTTGCTGAGATTCAGTGCTGATAGTGTTTCATGTATGGATTGGCAAGAAAGATCCTAAATGGACTGAAAGTTGATTGTTTAGTATGTACAAATATTTTCTATAGTTTGTTTTGAAGATGGTTATATGGCTGAAATGTTGATCCTGCTCTATTGGGCAATTATTTGTGAGGAGCTATTACTGGTTTTGATCTAATCTCTTTCCAGCTTACCTTATTGTTAGTAAACAGAAAGTACCAACTGCTGATGGTGGTTATCAGTGAGTTACTGCTCTGGGTTATTTTGTTCAACCCCAGCTTTGGAAATGCCTCTTTTCTCTATTCCCTAATTGGATATCAGTCAGAAAACAACCCAGTCCTGGGAACATGAGATTTTAATGTGCAATGAATAAGTACCTTGAGACTGAAGCCTGTCACTAGAACTCATCTGGAATTGCTTACCACAGGGTAAATTTACTAGAAGCTGTGGCTTAATACTGGAGTTTAAAAGGTGGCACCCAAAGAAATCCTCTTAATGTCTCAACAAGCTGATGCTGACAAGTTCTTTGCATTAAGGACTTACGGCAAAGCCTAAATCCTTACTTGGTATGTTAGACAAATAATTATAGAGAATTTTTGTCTTGATACTTTGCTCTGAGGTATCCATTCATAAAATATTTACAGTAGCTGCAGAGAATGCAACAACCATTTTTGGGGTTTTTTTTTGTTCCTTTCTTTTTATTCTCTCTTCTTAGAACCATGATTCTTATTACTGTAGAATTGTAAGAATAAAATCAGGCTTTACGTTTTTAGCAAAGACACTTTCAAGGTGAAATTTAGGGGTTTTTTCCCCTGTAAACTTCTGTCTCTTTTTTTTTTTCTTTCTTTTTTTTTTTTTTTTAAATATACAAAGCCTGGAAATTTCAAGCACTGGAAACTATATAAGAATAACTAATAAATGCAAGAAAACGTGGGGAATCATACCCAAATAATAGCCATGTTCAGCTGAAGCAGACTTTATATTTTTGCAGCTAACTCCCACTTTATGTCATTTTCCTAAGTCTCTTGCCCAGAATATTATGAGTGCTTCTAAAGATGTCAAATAGCCATTCAGCATCTATTGGGGCCTACAAACCTTTATGGAAGTCAGAAAGCTTAGCACTTGAATAGTGTTTAATAGCAGTCTATGATGGGAGATTGCCAAATTGGCTAAATTATACTGATTTTGATTCTGAAGTGGGGAAATAACATGGAAAAGCTGCATGTGGTTTTTAAGAACTATATTCAATAATGATTTAACAATTTTTAACCACATCCTATTTAAAAAATTAATTTATTTTTATGAAACACATGATGCAATATGATTTATCTTATGAGGAGTTTATTCATTAGAATCAGAAAGAACAAGTCAGAACTGACTCATAATACATATTATTTACATATGTGTGCACGGTTGTCTATTTTTTAATTGGATATTGGTTTAAATATTACTTAAGAATCTTGTAAAGATTTAAGCCAGAAGCATCAATTCACTTTTTGGATTTAAGTTTTTACTTCTCATTGGTAGCTATGTAAGCTCTGAAAAAAAATTTGTGAGAAACCATTATTATTTAAATACAAATCCATGGCTTGCTGGTATTTTTAAAATATACATATATTTTTGTACGGTGCCTAATTTTTTATTTTGAAAAATAACATTGATATAAGGTAGTTAGCAAATGCTTGGGGTTCCTTTTAATTCTTTTGGAAATTATTTTGGAACAAAACTAGCAACATATTCTGAAAATTACTATTTAGGTAAATATAAAAACATGCACTTGCATTGGGTGCCTCTTCTCAGTTATTTTGCATAAAAGGTTTAAAGTTCTTTCAGACAGAGACGGGTTGGATGGAATATTTTAAATGTATTATTTAATTAGTAAGTGAACATATTGAATGAACACACAAATACATGTGTTAGAGAATGGAAACAGTGATTCTAATATGGATTCTTAGTTAAGGTATGCAAACAATTTCTTGTGGGGAAAAAAAAAAGGAGGAAAGACTGCTCTTCTACCTATTTGCTTAAATCATTATTTCTTTGGAGCAAATAATTTTCCAGCCTAATTTATCAAGCAAACACTGTTAGTTTTTAGCCGGAAATAAGAGACTCAACACGAATAATAATGTTGGTTTTGGTGGTATGTATTTTTCATAGAATCATAGACTAATTTAGCTATTGCTCAATTTTCAAAACATTAGCTTCTTTGTTCTAGGTGCTTTCTGAATGGTCCAGAAAAAAAGGCAGTTCCTGTCCCAAAGTACTTACAAGAGTTTCTAATTTTACATGATATAAGGCTATAAGAAATTCAGAAATTCTTCCCATACTCAGCTTTCATAGGTGCCAAGGAGAGGTTTGGGATGGAGTTACTTTCAGCTGGAGACTGGTAGAAACTTTTATTTGTATTTTTTGGGGTAGATGTGGGTTGTGACTTAAAAGAATTAAACCACTAAAATCTAAAAGAAATAGACTATCTCAAATTAATCTTTTGCCTCTGGATTCCTCGTTCCTAGTGGCAGTGGTAGTGGCTATTTCTCTACCCCAGTGTCAGCTTGGTAACGAGGGGGGAGGCACAGCCAGTAGCTTGATTGTTCTGGATGAACTATCAGCGATCCACTGGGAATACTGGTACCTTGACCTCTCTGACCCTCAAAGTGCTGAGTGTGGAAAATGTGAAGTCTCCATGGACCTCAATATGTGCAAGATGTCAGAAAAATGCAGTTCTTGGAAAACTGTACCCTTTTTTTTAAGGTTGCATCGTTGTGCTAACATTACAAGTTTTCCTTCTTTTTGTTTTGTTTTGTCCCCAAATGAATGTTCCCCCCCCCCTTCAGTAATGTTCACATTTTTATTGTGTTTAGGGTGTTTGCATTGTCCTAAGAGAAGAAAAATGTAATAGAGAATTTTAAACACAGTTACATTGCAAAATTGTATTCTGTTTCTTCTTCTGCCTCCACCATGGAGCTGGGATCTCTTTTAATAATGTCTTCCCCACATTTAGCCAAAATCTCTGCTGAACTTGAGTAAACTTCCTACAGCTCCTTTTGGACTCATTAAGGGCCAAGCTATATTTCAATTTTGATACTTGGGTGTTTCCTTGGCAACAGTTTTTTCATTTGGACACATATAAGGTTATGGATCATACACTTGCTTCTCTGAATTCCCAAGTATTGTTCAGTGTAGTAGAGCACAGCCTGAGACTGTATAATAACAAATCTGATTGCAGACTAGCTGTTTGTGACTGATGTTGCAATTTAGGATTTATAAGCATTTCCAGATTTTTTGCCAATATCCAGAAATATGTATGGTGAGCATACAACTTGCAGAAAGTTTAGTCAACAGTTTAAGATTTCAGTTAGTGAGCCAAGATTTTTTTTTTTCCCCTCCTCTTTTGAGGACAGAAGGGTGTATTCGATTTAAAGTTTATACAGTGTGCCTCTTCAGGGTTTTTGGTTTTGTTTTTTCTCCTCTCTAATAGCCATTCATACTCTCAACACACCTGCACTTTCTCTTAGTGCACTGCACATGTATCCTCTCCTGTTTTCAAATGTGATGTGTAACGCTGTGTATAGACTTAGGAGAATAAAAGTTCATCTTAGGCTGGCTTGAATAAATTATTTTTTCATTGCATATGCTTTGGTTTCTGTATCTTGAAGGAACAAGTCCAGACTTTTAAGAGAAACTGAGGCTGGATTTTTAAGGAGCCCAAATGATTTGCTGTTGCAAAGAACCACTTTATCTTAGCATAGATGCTGAGATAGCAGCATAGTCTAGTCATTGCACTGTATGTGCTGAACTATTATTAACATTCCCTAGTTCTTGATGTGATTTCATTAGTGGATCTCAGAACATCTTATAGTGGAGCTACAGTAGTTTTTTAGTTGGAATGATTTTTGAAGTGGATGATATTTTTTTTTGTTTTTTTCTAAGATGCTATTCTTAATGAGGTGTAATCATTTAGACATGACAAAAATTCTTAATTAACTGAAGAAATTGACAGACATAATTAATATAGTAAAATATATATATATGTACTGTATACACAAGATCCTGTTCTTTTACTCTTGAAGCAGGACCAATTCTTACTATGTAAAGTCTGCTACTTGAAAAGAAAAATACCAGGAGGATGCCAAAGGAGTAACACCTTTAAGGTATACAGGAAAGGCGAAAGGCTTCTCTCTCTGCTGTAGTCACTTTAGACCATTCTGAAAGTTTAAATTACAACTCCTTCTGTTTTTCAGCCACTTCAGTATCGCCAAAACAGTGTAATGAGGCCCTAACATAAAGAAAAATTTGGCTTATCATGCTCCATTATAAAAATAACATCATATATATTCAGTATTTTATCAAAGGAGTCTTAAAAAAGGTATGTGAATTCTTCATTCCTGCAGACTAAATCCTTATTTACCTGAGAGACCAAACATCTCCATCGGTGGTTTTCTGGTCTTCTAGGTAAATAATGAACCCTTTACAGAACTGCTTAGTTAACATGCTTACCCTAGATACGGTGTTGGTCCCTGGCGTAAATTATGTGTTTTATGAAGCTGGTAAGAATTAAGTACACAAACCAACATTTAAATAATGTAAGTAGGGTTATGTGTGTGTACTTGCACTTCCATCTGTGTACAAGTGGGCTTGATCCTAAAGATGAAAAGTTCTGGCAGGCATTATTTATAGCTCATACCGTTTTGTCTTTGCCTTTTATTTTTCATAAGAGCCAGAATTTGTTAGTATCAGCCTTAACTTTCAATTTCCTGGGTTTTGTCAGCTTAAGCCAGACGCTTAACCTTATTCAAAAACGTTTTTCTTTATTTAACTTTTTTTCAGGTTTTGTTGAGGCAGAAATGTTATGAAAAATTGAAAAAAAAGACTTGGCTCAAGCAATATTGAAGACCAAAGTTATTTTTCAGTTTCTTGAAACAAAGGGAAGTTGAAAAATGCTGAATTTTTACCACTACTCCCCCAGAGAAAAAGGAGAGGTTGGGGAAGGAAAATTACTTGTCTCTGTTTATGACTTTGCAAATACAATTCTAAAATCCAGGTGTATAATTAAAGTCAGTGACTCAGAAAACTGTAAATATTACAGCAGACTTCACCAGCATGAAATGTGTATATCTGTTGGCTTAGATGTAGTAACAAATAGAAGATGAGGGGTTTTTTGGTTCATGAACCTTCAGCAAGTGTGACATACATTAACTTATCAATTTTAGTGAGTGATTTAAAATGCCAACTACCATTTGCCTGCAATATTTTTTCTTGTAAACTACTCCTTCTGGACTTCCCTACAATATCATTCAGGGTTCATAAATCAATATCCAGAACCACTAGTGTGTTACTTGCATCTTACCCCTGGGTGTTCCTAGACCTTTTCTGTTGGGAACCCGTTCATTGTGTGTATGTGAGTGAGAGGTTTTCTTTTCCCCCATTCCCTTCCCTCCTTACAAACACCCCAAGTGGATGCAACCGATAAGTCACTGGTTCTAAACCTTTATAGATCAACATTACGAGTACTGTTTAGGTGAAGTATTTGAGGAGAGCTTCCTATCAGCTTTCAACAAATATCATTAAAGCTGCAGAGATCGTTAGCCCTCAGAGATACTGTAAGTTGAATCAGTTTTGGGCAATGAGCAGCTTTTTTTATACCACTAGAGCTTGCTCTTGCTGATGAGGGCCAGTATGTGTTGGTGGAGCAGAATGCCTAATTATGTGTAGTGCAACTGTTAGCAGCTCTCTAAATTAAGAAAGGGAAGGCCAGCCATTAGGGCAACATGAAATAAGGAAAGAGTTTGTGGTTCAATTGCTTTTTGTCGTAGGCTATTTTTGTAACCATGGATATCTGCGACATCTAAGAATGCATGTAGAGTCTAGAAAGTTTTTTTTTAAAAACAACTAAATAAGCTGGGTTAGAAAAGCCAAGCCTTTGCCTTTCTGCACCTCAGTTTCCCACATATGGATAAGAGTAATAGCACTTCTCTACTTATAATGGAGAAACTCAAAGTTTGCTGCAGTTAAATACTGAAGAGTATAATTATATAATAATAATAATAAGAGTAAATACTGAATTTGTCCATTGACAAATGATTTTTGTTTTTGAAAGGATTACTGGTATTCTTTCCACTGCAGCACTAACAATGCTCCATTCTGGTTGGAAGGGTTGTGTCAGTGGGGACTTTTTCTCCTGAGTTTGCAGGATGCATGGCACATTGGGATCCTGGCCTGTGATGAGGGGTCTTGGGAATTTTCGTGCCGCAAACTCAGATGGGCCAAAAATATTCCCCCCACAACCTTTACCAAGAATAGAAGTTCTTCAAAAGCACTCTCTATTTGAGCACTGTGTCCTTTCTACCAGAGGTGTGAAACTGTGGGAGAACTGACCCATGAGCAGTTCTGTTTGTTGTGGGCTATTTTATTAAGGAAAGAAAAGCAACTCTCCCAGTTTGCAAGCCTGAGGAGAGCTTAATTAAACTGATTTTCTGTTACTTAAAATACGCCTACACCTGCTTCTGTGGTGCTTTGAGAGGCTCCTGGTCCCAGAAGGCCAGGGCAGATGGGGGGGGAAATGAGAGTCAAATTGCAATTTGTTTTTTTCATCCAGGCTTGTGAGTCTTGGGCTTGTATGTTTGGACTCAAATGTATGTATGGTGGAAAGAAAAATGGAATTTAGGTGACTTTCATGGGGGAATATTCCCAAATAGCGGCAAATTCTGCATATGCTTAAAAAAAATTTTTTCTTCAAAAAAACTTTAGAGATTTTCAAAACATACTGTTTATAATTTGGTTATTTACAGCTTTTTAAAATAGTCTTTAAACAATTCTTTTTGTTCCTATTTCTCCTATTCTGGAATTTTTATATAGAAAATTGAGGTTAGGGAAGAAGATGGGACAAGGAGTGAAAAAGGAACAAAATACTGTCTGTCTCACTTTTGCCCAAACATGGGAAAAATTTGGGAGAGAAAGCACTCTTAATGAAAAGTTTCATCACAGGTATTCTTTATCTAAGCAAGTAGTTTAACAAAAAATTGTCATCAGCTCTGATTTTACAAAAAGTTATTCCTTGTACAGCCCAGTCTTCTGGCCGAATGTCACTGTCGTGTTGCAACAGAATAAGCATTGAATAATAAGTAAATTATATACTATGTATGATTATATGTTATGTTTGCATTTCACCTGTAATAAAATTAATATAATGACCAATGAATGAAATTAAATGAGAAAATTGGAATGTTGAAATAGTGCCCTTAAAATTAATCGTTGTCCGTGAAACACTGCAGTTTGGATTAAAGAGGTTTTTCTGTAGAATTCTTGTTTCTGTTCGACTTTACGTACAAGCCAGCTGAAGAGGCAGAGGGTTTAACACTCTGCTTCCCCTTACTGTACATGTCTTGCAAGCGCTCCAGGTAGCGAGAACCAGTACTCTTCTGGTTTATGAGCATTTGCGCACACTTCAGATATAAGCTAAAACTGAAAGAAGGCACAAAACAGCGTTTGATCGGGTCTAGTGCGTATTTGGAGCAGATTATTGAAGCCACCTGGTGCGATGCTGAGGTATTGCACCGATGTGATCCTAATCGTTAGCATCCAGGTGACGATCAGGAAAACGTGCTTTTTCAACTGAAGTGCTATTTGAGGGCTCGAGGAAAGGACTGCTGGTGGTCTGCTCTTCCCATTCCTCGTTTGTGTAGGTAGTCGGGTGGGATGAGGAATAAAGTTTTGGTTTCACTCCCCAGGGTCTTGGTTGACACCAGGAAGGAAAAAGGTTGTGTCAGGAAAAGGATTAGAACCGCCTGGTTTCCCAGAGGACCTGCAGGTGAGGAGAAACTCGTATGGGACCGTCTTGGAGGCATGGTTCAATCACACTGGGCACAGACCCTTAAGCAAGGGGTTTGGTAATCTACCATACCAGTGCCCAGGGAGCAGCTGCATTGACTTTGATGAAGTCCCCTTGTCTGTAGCAAGTGGTTGCATTAGCATGCCCCGCAATAAACATTTAATTACTATAAAAGCTTATTAACATGAGTAGTTCCATTTAAAACTGGTGGGGACATACCAAATGCTGGCTTTGTGCAAAATATTTGCGAGACAGTGTCCTAATATTAAATTGTATAGCTGATTGCTGTACTGTCTCTTTAAGGCAAATGTTGCTATTTCTTGGGGGTGGGTGAAAATTTGGGGGGATTTCTTTCTTTTTCTTTTTTTTTTTTTTAAATGACTTTCCTGTAGTGCATACACTGTGGTCTCTCTTTTGTCTTCTCACCAGCTGAGCCTCAGCTGCAGATTCCCAGGCTCCTCTTTTCCCCTCTGTTCTCAGCAGTGATTTAATAAATATATTTAAAAATCACTTTTTCCTTTCTCCTCCACCCAGCTGCCAACTCCCGCCCCCATAATGTGCGTGTGCACATGCATGCATGTGAACTGAATTCACATCCGCAGTCAATGATAGGTCTGATTTCACCAGAACTTAATACAATCATGATTTTTTTTTTTTTTTTAACTAGTTCCTTTTTTTTTTTCCTTCTCCCACTGCCTATGTCCTTTTTGATCCTGGGGTGAAAGTCCATCTTGCAGTGAGAATGTGAACTAAATATATACTGTAGAGACAGTCCATCGGCTGAATGCCCAGGTCACAGTTACCACCAGATAGGGTGCTGAAGCTTTTGACGAAGCCTGTCGGTACCAAATAGAATTCCCTAGCCACATCTGCTCAGTACTACAGTAAATATTTTAGTTCTTGTTGCCTAACATTCAAAAGCATCATGTTTGAATGCAGTCTGTGTAATGGGATTGCCTGATGTGTATGTGTAGTTCTGCTTTCCACTGCTTGGATATTTATGGGAATTTTCTGCTTCTGAGATCTCAAATTCAATTTTCATTGGCACTGATCTATCACGATTCCCATGGACTTCAGTCGCACTTATAACACAGAATCTCTGAATGCTTAACTTGAGCATTAGAGGGCAGGGATTTATGCTCTGCGTGAGGCCGTGCTCGTGTGACATTAGCCACAATGCTGGCTCCTCCATCTGGCAATGCCTGTGCTTCTTGGTGCTGGTGGCAGTGCTGTCAGCTCCATGTTAAAACTCGTGCTGAGGCCATCCACACGTGCACAGTGCAAGAGCTGCACATGGAGATGCTTTAGTAGAAACGGGCCAAATCGATAAAAAGGGAGAATAGGGAAGGAGATGCTTGGAGGAGTGAACTGACTCGCCACACCATTAGGCTACAATCCTCGACCCTTCCAAGTGCTGTCCTTGGACTATTTTGTCTGGCATTGTCTTATCTTTAGTTTAAACTTCCTTTAGCTTCTCAGATGCAATCAATTTAGATCAAATTAATGTGTAACAAGGAATTAAATAGCAAAGTTCTTGTCTTCTGTTCATTCATCCCGATGGCTATAATGACTGTAATAAAAATTCATGCAAAGTAAGGAGCAGTTGGCTATGAATAAACTTGAGACAGAATATGGCCCCGAGATTCTTGCATTTCATGTACTTTTGAAACATGCATATCTAAGCTAGTCCTGATGCCTTATTGGTGCAATGGTGTATAGCAAAAGGATCTGAATGTAAGTGAAGTAATGTAAGACAAGATCTGTCAGCACAGGCTTTAATGTTGCTTAACAAAATATGTTACAGTAAATCTTTATAGACTGTATAAGTACGTTGAGTTCCAACAAAGTAAACCAAAGTAAACATTTCTCTTATGGGAAATTAAATTCCATGTGGTTAGGGCAGAGCTATGATTAATTCAACGGCAATGAGAATATAGTAAAGTTATTGACTGTGTCTGAGAAACAATTTAATGTCAGAAAAAAAAAAGAAAAAAAGTTTAAACACCAGATAGCAGGAGTGGAAAAATAGAACTGGAGTTTCTGATCTTTAATTATAAATTAAAGCATTGGTGCTGTAGGTATTAAAGTCGCATCAATTATTGATAACGAGCTCGCTACAGTATTAGTAAGGAACCTTCATCTGCACTGAAACATTGGAGCTATGGAGGGGTGGGTGTGTGCGTGCACGCGCGTTATGTGTGTGTGTGTGATATCGTTTACTCCCTTAACCAATATCAACAGGAACAGTGAGCACTCGGAGGGCTGTTGGACTGAAGCCTCAACCGGAGTGCATGGTTTCATAATGTTCGTTTTAACTTTAAATGATTTTTAATATTCTGCATATGGTTTCATGGTTTTAAGCCTCCTCACTGGGAATGAACAAGGCTGTGGTATTATGATGAATAGTGGATCAAGTCCAGGAACACCCACTTGCTTCCCTACATATCAAACATGTGGCGCTCCCATTAAATATGGGAATCTCTCTGGGGATTAGAGTTGTCCTATCTAATCCAGTCCTATTTTGTTCCCCCGACCCGGATTGAGTAGGATGCATTGTTCCCATACATTCTTCTTTTAATTAAATACAGTAGATATGTCATGTCAATGAAATATTCCAGGTCTGTTTTTACATCTGTAGCCATTTTCTCCTCCTTTACTTCCATTTGCCTTCTTGGAAAGAAATTCTACATTAAATACAGTCTTGGATTAGTTGATTGGCTGTGTGTATGCTGCCAAAACAGTTCAAATAAAAATCTTAATGTTGTTTTTTATCTTTTTGCCTATGTAAAACTAGACTATAATGTCATAGAGACACCGTTCCTCTGAGAAGTTTCAGACCCACCAGAAAACTCAGTCTCCAAATTACCTGCCTTCTTTTGTTTGTTTTGTTAAGTGGATGGCTTTTGCAGCAATCAGACCAAACATTTTTCTCCTTGTTACTTCTGTAATCCCTACAGGTATTAGCATGATGGGCACTGGACTGGGTTGTTTTTTAAATTTGCTGGAATAATTTGGTAACTGATCCAATTGATACAAAGCTTCAACATTATTTAAAATAAAAATTCTCTCTGAGTATATGCCAGGCAGATTATCCAGGTTTGAAAACTGATCTTTTAAAAATGCCGTGTTCAATTATTATTTTTAAAATGCTGGATTACAGCTATGAATTCTCTAGAGGTTAAACTGGAGCCTTATTATAAGGGGAACTACAAGTAAACATTATTAATTATAAAAAAAAAAATTGCTTAAATTAGGTTTTTTTCACACCTGCTTCTTTCTTAATTAGCTAGTAGTCCACATATTTCAGTCAGTTGAACTCTTTAGTATTTATTCAAGCATACTTGACATTAACATACTGTTTGATGTTTGATATCCTGAGTTTTTAATTTAACCACATGACAACAAATGGTATTTATGAAATATCAGTGAGCTGGAAAAATATCCTGTGTTGCAGTTGTGTGCTGTAGTGAGCTGAAAGCTGTTTCCTTTTGGAGGTTTAAGAAGGGCTTAAATGCACAGGGGGGAATACGTGCCTCGTACTGATACCCCTATTTTTTATCCTTAGCAAGATTTACGGGCCACCAGGGGTGCAAAGCTACCAAGAGAGTAGCAGGCCTGCCGTAGGATCTGGGAGGGGAAAGAAACACAAAAATACTTTAAAAATGATGTCATAAGTTAGAGGGTTCTTACAAAATGGAATTTGTACTGACACACAAGTCATCAACAAAATATGTGACATCTATTTATCTGGGTTTATTACTGTTATTACACTTAGTATTTGGATGGTACCTTCTCCTCCCCCCCCCCCCCCCCCCCCATGATCCACAGTAATTTACAAATTTTTCATCAACATTTACAAAACTTCTGTTGCTTCTGTTACAATAGTGCTGAGAGGCTAAGCTGGGATCAGGTCTGTCTGTATTAGGTACTGCTCACCATCATCAGAAGACAGTTCCTGCCAAAGAGAACTTGCATTCAAAACAGATTGTATAAACACAGGGTGTTGAGCACAGAAACCACATAGGCATGTGAAACAACTTCCTTAGGATTTCACAGCGGGGTAGTGGCAGTGCTAGGATTAGACCATATTCCCTAAATCCCAGTCTCGGTTATGATAGCATTACTCCATGGATATTTTTTTTTTTTTTTTAAGTGAGGAAACTGAGGTATGAAGTAGTCAGCTGGCTTTTTCGAAGCAGCTCTGTGTTGAGGACAAAAACCAGTCCCTCAGCTTGTATTTGGGTTCAGTGTTAACTTCAGGATGTATCAGCTATCTGTCTCCAAGTGAATAATCTTACATTTGTAATTACAAAGCTTCATAGCCAACAATGACGGTTTCTAGAACTGGCTAGCATTAAACTTGCAGAATCTTTGCCAGAATCTTGATACCTGCTGTTTTGGTCTTCATATGTCATCCTGTACAAGGTTTACAGGGAATGGCTGGTTTTGTGGGTAAAGGTTCTCAACTAAAGGGTGTGGAAGATTTGAGTCATTTGTTAAATCTGCTACAGATTCTCTTGTGCAAGTCTCGTCCTTCTCAGTCTGTTTCCTATCTGACAGCAGAGTCTTCTGATTTTGGTGTACGGGTGTTACATTAAGCAGAACTTAAGTGTTTTGAATGGAGCTATGTTGTTAATTGACTTTTCAGTTTATTGGTTAAAATATTGGAGAGCGCCATAATGAAAAAATTTCAACAAAATGGAATACTAAAAATAGAAAATTTCAAGTTGATTTAGACTAGTTTTTAGTTTCAAAAGAGAAATTTGTTATAAAGTCTAAGCCTTTATTTTAAAAACCAGTGATAATAAAATATTTTTGTACTTTTGGTACCTCTGCCCACTAAGAAAAATGTAACAAATTGTAAATATCCGTAGCCTACCTACATTTTTGCATTTTGTTTTGCACGTTAAAGCTTCATATGTGTTTCCATATTTGTTAAAATGCTATTGATCATTATGATGGCATTTTTTTTTCCTAAGCCATTTGGACCATACCAAAGGTTAGAACTACAAAATATTTGAGAATACATATGTATCATCTTTGTGATCCCTACTTCTGGGTCAGGTAGAATCCTCTGATGAGGAAGAACTGGTATAATGCCCTGATTCAGACTAATAACTTTTTTTTTTTTTAAGGTTGCTGGTTTTTGTAGTAGACACCAATTTGCATATGATCTTGATCACCAGTAGATTGTTTTAGCTCCAGTTATGTGGATGTGTGTACATGCTTCTGTTATCACTATCTTGCTGCTGTTATAGTTTGACGGCAGTCATTAGCTCTGCCTGCTTTCTGTGCCACTAAAATGTTGGCAGTCAGTGGAAGAAGGCAATAAAAGAATATTTGTGTTTGCACCCTGCATCTCAAAAGAGCGTGCATGCTCTGCACCAGGGAAATGAAGCTGCTGCTGGGGTGGGGTTCGGTCAGAATCAGGCCATACTGTGTAACAAATGAAGCATGCGTAAAGAAATATTAAGCATGGATTTAGAGAAAATCCCTCATGTTAGTGGAATGTTCTAAACTGAGAAGAATATCTTCATAAAAATAAATGGGAGACAGATGCATGAATTTCAAGTGGCAGGATAAATTCTGAGTGAAGAGAAAGCTTGGTTTTAATGTTCACACGTGTTAGCAGGTCAAGATAACGTTAGAGAAGACAGAGCTCTATTTAGACTTGCTAAAACTCATTCATAACAAAACTGCATTGTCTTTGCGAGGATCTTAACTTTTGATAGCTACCTGTGTCTTAATTAACATGGGGTAAGAATGCACTTAGCTGGTTTTGTTACTTCTCCAAAAAAGAAAGCTAAGCTCCCATTGTGTTCAGGAGAAGGAATGGTTTAATCTGAGCCTGTCAAAACCTGGGACATCAGAGCATGCTCCATTAGTGCCTTGGCATTTTGAGTGGGCAATTTTTCTTTTTCTAATGTGACATTCTTCAGATGGTCAGGGCTGAAAGATGATGAAATCTTGAGGTATCATTTCCACTTTGTTGACCGCTTAGCATTGGTTTACTGTGACCACATAGTATTTGATTCCTAAGTATGTTACTTCACATCTGTTTCAAAAGATGCAGTCCAAAGGCCATTGATGTCAGTGGAAGCCTTTCACTGATCTTGGCTGAGTTTGTCTGGAATGTAGAGTTTGAAGCACAAAGTTGTAGTGTCTTTGACATACCAATAAGGATGAAGAATCCCACTTTTAGGAATTTAGGAGAAGACAGTACTTGCTATGATGAGCTCCTAGTCCAAATAGAGACAAACACCTATTGACCTGGAAGAGAAAGCGGCAGGATTACAGGATAGATCAACAGAAGAACTGAAAACAGTCCGTACCCCTTCCCTGCTAGGCTGTGTTACTCCCTGTCTAGAAGTCGAAACTTCACTTTGTTGTCCTCATAATTAGATCTTGACTCTGGCGGGTGGGCTTGGACAGACAATTATTGCCTTTGGGTAGAGCATGTGAAAAAGCTGTGAGATGCAGTATGTTAGCCCACAACGCTGCTAGCAAACGTGGAAACAGGACCAAAACTGTGAAGAAGCATGTTGCTTTTAAAATTTACTATTATTACTTCGAATAGAACAAATAAATAAAAAGAGAATGTAGCTCAGCAAAGTGTGCAACACATCTGTGTTGTAAAACCTTACAAGGAGGCAAACTCCCTTTGAAAGTCTGAGATACAACACCAGAGCTACACTAGCCAGGGACAGGAGAATGTGTTGGAGCACATTTCAGCTCCTCTTGCACTCTGTGGGCCTGAAATTTTCATGTGTGTGTGTATGTGTTTTTAACATAGCTTTTGCTTGAGTTCTGTCTTATTCTCTCACAGTGAGGTCAAGCGAGAAGCTTAAGGGAGACAGTGGGACCTAGTTTTGCCAGCTGCAAAACACAGTCAGCTCCCACCAAAGTGCAATACATGGTATTCCCCCTGAGTGTCCTCAGAATTAGGTCCTCTAGTGTCTGAAATGAAGCAGAGGTATTTGAATAATAAGGGTTAGCTGACCCCAAATTTCAGATCTACAGTCCTTAAGTTAAAGGATAAAGGCCCAAATCTAAGAAGGGTGAAAGTGCTGAAAGCTGCAAGAATAGAGAAGTTGAAGCTGTGAATTACACCAGAGGGGAAAGAGCAGAAGGCCTTAGTGTTACTTAAGTGTTACTTATTGTTAGCAGGAGTTACTTTGGAGAAGAGACGAAGGCATGGGTGCTACAAACAGTGATGCTGGGAATATTTATTTAAGTTTAAAAAGTCCTTGAATAAAAATGGAGTGGTCAGCTCCTACAAGAATGGAAAAGAATGCTTAGGGAGAGCTGAAGAAGTTTGTGAGCTTCTCCAGCAGATGAGACAGGCTACTTTGAAGTGGGAGTCCAAGAAAACGTATAGGGATTACTGGAATAAGCTGACCTAGAGGAAGGAAGTCTTAAGGAGAAGTTGATCTAGAAGAAGAGCCAATGGGCATGGAAGAAAGGCACCAAACCCAGTAGGTCAGGAAGGAGAGATGCAGCCCTTTTAGTTCGCAACTTGAGGGAAACACCATTTCACATGTAACCCTAGTGTTTGTTTAGGGTTACTTTTGCCTTAGTATCTTAGTCCTTTACCTGATCCTCTGATTATCTATTGGTAGATCACATCTGCTTAGGGTGAATGAGAGCACTGAGACTCTGGTTCCTATTTATTAAAACTATTTCCTTTATGTGTGAAAAGGGGAGAGACATTTTGCAAACCCACCAGAATAGTTCTGTGTAATTTAAAACTTGGAAAGTTCCTGCACTTTTGACAGTTATAGTGAGGACTTAAGTTCTACTGCAGCTCAGCTTTTGGGTTTCACCTGCATGAAACATATCTTTTATTGAACCACTAAGAGGATGATTTTTCTTTAAAGACCACAATCCTAATACCAGTTTATTCTGCAGGTAGGAACAGAGCCAGATAAACAGACCTGTGTAAACAAGACACCATAGACTTTCTTCTTGATTTTTTTTTAAACTTTTTTTATATATATAAAGAGGCTACTTCAGATTCTGCAGAAGTAATAATAAAACCAGACCTAATGGGTCACCATATGTGGAGAGGAGTTCTCTTGGGTCTTAGGATATACACTTAAAGAGTGAAATAAAGAAAAGGAAAAAAGCAGTAATATTGGCAACTGTTGTTAGGTAGTATAAACAATAGCCAGCCATTGGCTTGGAGCAGAGGATCAAGTTCCAATAGCACTCAATAGGGAGCCTTCCTTAAAAAATTAGAAGAAGCTGGGTTGGAGCTGGTCCATGCTGGGAATGGCAGAAGAAGCAAAAACAAGAGTAAATGAATGGAAATTAAGCAGCAGGAAATGGGGATTTGGCACAAGGTTGGAATTTGAAACTGCAGAGAGGTGTCAGTGATAAAGGTTGGATAGAGTTTCTGGCCAAAAACAGAAAGAAAGAATGCAGATGTGTTCATTGAATAAAGTACAGATGTAGAAAGTGGAAGGGGGGGGCTGGCAGGGGGAGAGAGGAATAAAGAAAAGAAAAAAAATTGAGGGGAAATAATGCTGAAAGTAGGTGCATTCATGTTTAATGTTTTTTTTGAAACAATTTTTCTTTGTGAGTCTGTAGAGAATGACAGGTCTAGGCTTAGTTCAGATTGTTGCATTCTACAGGGAACATATTTTTTGCATATAACTTGTTCTTGCCCCTCATGTGTTTCGGCCCGACGTTCTTTTGGATCATGCAGTATTCAACATCTAGGTGTGAGGTGGGGTTAGGGATTTGCTCATTTATCATCTGACAGTATCTCTTCAGGAAGATGAGGTGATGTCATTTCAGGGACTACAGGGTTTATGCTTCTGGACTCCTTATAAAGAGACTAGGACATAAAAGTCCTGTTTACAGGTTTTTCTTGTTATTATCATTTTCTCAATTGTTTTTGTTCCTTTCTACCTCTCTACAGTGGAGTATTTATGCCTAAGTCTAGGCATATGGTTGCACAATCAAAATTTATCATGTATTATTTAAATAAGCCCACATTGTGGCAACTGACAGTGGGTATGTTCTTCCTAATTACAAAGTAGGCTTATTTGCTTAAACTGTTGTGAATATGAACCCATTTTTCCCTGCAGTTGGGCAGGCTAATTACAGTTTTGTTTCTGTTTCTGCAGTTCATCTGATGAGTAATGCTGTTGTATTCTTTCCCTAAAGTCCTTTTATGGCCCACATTACAGTTGCTTCTGAGTACTTCTTCATCTATCTGGCTTGAGATTGCTCCAGTGACAGAGGGAAGTCCTGTCACTCCTGTTATACTGCTGGACACTTGGTAAACCCAAACGCTGTGAGCTTTCAAGGCATTTAGCCATTTGTCTCCTATTGATTTGAGCACATAAAATAAGAAATATGGTCTCGGTGACTTGCCAAATAATCACATAGCCTGTAGCAGAGCTCAGAGTAGTATCTGGGCCTTCTGAATCTAGGCTAGGACTTCAACTGTTGAACCACGCTCCTTCAATATTGTGCTTACAGAGCTGTAGCTTAGGGAATAAACAGGCCAGGGATTAAGCAGTGTCCTCCTAGCAGTGTAACTGCATTCACCCTAGAGATCCTACAGACTTAAGTACTTTTAATTGACAACTTGTGTCCTTAACCTATGTATTTAAATATGTGTGTTAGAGATGTCATGGCAGGTTTCTGAAGGGCCCGATTCTCTATTGACCCCTGTCCTGTGTGTCATTTGCTAAGTAGGGAAGTAAGCATTTTGGGTCTGTTTTTCAGTTGATATTAATAAATGAAGTGCAGTGCTGCGCAAGACCACAGCACTCTGAAAACAGCAGCAAAATTGAATGGCAGTCTTTGAGTTGTGTTTGACCAAATTATACTGTGGTCTATGGATTCATGGTGTTAGGCCCTCATCTTGTAACTTAATCTGTCCTGTGCCCTGTTGACATTTTTAAGAGCCTGTCCAGGAAAATTGTTTCACTACCCCGGGACCTAACCCAAGGCAGTTGCAAAGAACCATACCCACTGATAGATTAGGTGTTCACACATGTAAAGGTAGGTAACCCTTTTTGCCTACAAAGGACTTGTTATTTGACTTTTAAGTTCAGTTTAAAGCTCACGAACAGAACTTCATGTATTATTGTGACACTTGCAACAGAGATGAGGAAAACAAGACATGGAGAGGTTGAACAACTGTCTTGACAAAGGTGACAGTGAGTTTAATGATAAAACAGGGATTTAATAAGAGAGCTACTTATATGGATTTAAATCTATTCCCTCCTGCCAGCTCTTCCAACAACAACCTTCAAGATGCAATTCATCAAAGCTATGCTGATTATTAAAAGAAAAGCTATGAAGAGACCTTAAAGCTCCCATTTCAGGGCTAAAGCCAACTTCTATATGGCTTTACAATGTGCTATCTTGTGCCTAACTGCTGCTGACTTTCTTGCATCTGGCTGTAATGGTGGCTGATGCTGACTCAGGTCAGAGACCAGGTACTAGGTTAAATGGCCCAATGCTATGATAAAAGCTGGCAACTTTCTACTACGGCACTGCGTCACTGATGTGGACGGTGGGGCTAGTCAGTGCAATGTTAGACATATAGTTTTAAAGAGAAAGAAACCCATGTGCTGTAGTGCCCAAACTGACTGCTAATAGTCTTCAGAATAGGCAGAAAATCTCTTTGAGCAGATTTTGCAATAGTTGTCTGTCTTTATACCTCCTTCTGGAGGCACTTGGAACCGACCCTTTTAGAATATGGAACAACGTAAGATTTGATTTGGTGTGCCAATCCTGGTACTTTCTGGTTATCTGTGTTTTTATGTCACCACTAGACAATTTTCTGATTAAAAAAAAAAAGGATATATCTGGTATTTTGTTGGTATTCAGCGAAATCGATCCAGCCTTCCTGGATTTTTTTGGACAGTTGAGTATCTGTGGCTAGATTATACTAATGAAAACTGTGGCAGCTGCTGTTAGCCTCAAAAGCTTGGATCAGGTGAACTGAAGCCAAAGTCGGCACAATTTGATTGTCTCTGAGCTCTTTACTAGACCTTTATGCTTTGTGATACCAGTTTGTGCAAACTATTCTAACAGATATTTTTAGCTGAGACTTCAAGAGAGCTTAGATCTTGTATAATCATGGCAATTAAGCAGGCTGTTTTTAAAGGAAGTAAGACCTTAAGCAATCTACAGCAACAATAATAAATCAAACCTTCATACTACTTACAAGAAATGAAATATTAGCTGTTAACTAAATCATTGTAGGTTTGTTTGCTATTTTATATCTAATTGCTGCAGTTTAGGACTTGGCCATCTGACTCTGGATTTTTTTCCATTAAGACAGAAAAAAGGGATATTTTGGTGTCTAAGCATCATTTAATATTTTGCTCAAGTATAAAATGTCTTGACTCTAGAAAGTATTGTCCTTTGAGCTGTAGAAGGAATTTGTAGTGCTTTTCTACAGCTGTTGTTCTGCTCTTAACTATGAGTGGTTGTTGCACAACATTTCCTTTATATTTCATGGGATTGTTAAAAAAATTAACCAAAGTATTTGTCTTATATTATTATCTGTTATCAATTTTGCCACTCTGCTCTGCCAGAACCATCATTCTCAAATGCTAGAGAGCTCTCAAACTAAGAACTGGCAGGTGGGGAAGGCTTCTCCATCCTGCAGTAACCACCCCTTCTCAACCCTTAACATTTAGATAGATAGCCTTGATACTCAATTAATGGATGGTATGGAATTCACCACGGAGGTACCCAGCAACTGTTGTATGCCTAACTCCTGTGCAAATTTGAAGGCCCTTGGCACATCTCCAGGATCTAGATGCACAGATCTAATACTTCAGCCGTTATTCTGACTGCCCTCCTTGGAAGTGTGCTGCCTAATTTAATTTTGCAGGATCAGTCTCTGATCATCTAAAACAAACTTCTTAGTTGCTAGCAGATTCAAAAATATCTTCTACATGTTCTTGTATGTAATAATTTTAACTAAAGGCTGTATCCTGCAAAATATTACACTCTAAATTCCCTGAATTTAGAATAAGAAGTTATACTAATTAGGTTCCTTTGCATACAGCCAATCCTGTGAAATACTGTGTATTCTCTGCCCTTACTCTCAGATTTTAAAGGATTTCCTAAAAGACTGAGACACACAGGTCATGCCTGATTCTTGTGGGAGCTGAACGCACATCACTGGTACTCTGAAGAGCTAGAGCCAGCAAACCTGGCCAACTGAGAAAGGTGCTGCACAAATACAAGCAAAAGTGGATGTCAGTGTTAAGGATTTCACAGCTGAACTCTGCTAAACTCCTTTGTGAAATCATTGTTAAGTGGCCTAAATATTAGCTGAGAATGCTTGCCTTTTCCTGTGTCAGTTCCTAGATTATGTTAATAAATAAGGAAATAAACCTGCAAAATCAAATGCATTTTTAAGGGAAACAAATCCTGGTCATTAAAAGGCTTGTTATCCCTGCTTTTAAGGCAGCATCTGGCCACCTTCCTTTTTCTGTTTCTCCATTTCTGCTTCATATCTCTTCCCCTCTCCCCCCACCCTTCCCTTTATGGAGTCTTTTAAGTATAGATGCTACTTACATGCCTAAACAGCTGTAAAACTACCAGTGCAAACCCCCTGTAAATGCCGAACAGATGCACAGTGGTGAGATATGCATATGGACAGCGCTATCACCACATTGGAGGCCTGGACTCTTCAACTTCTTCCCTTACCGAGATGGCAGTATACAGGAGACCTCTGCACCAGTGTTTAGCTCCTTTTGCTACAGCAGGAAAGGTAATGCTGAAGCCTTTGACTAGGTAGCTTGGGAAGGGAGTATAGTCTTCCTTATTTTGAGTTTGGATTTGTTTTGTTTTCTTTTCTTGAAAGAGAATAACAGACAAACTTACAAATAGTGCGGTGGTGCAAGATGGCATACTGGGTCATATTCTGACATTCCTTCCAACTCATTATTCATCCTACACTGAGGATGCAGACTTGGTTTCACAAACGCAGGGCTTTCACAGACCTTTCACCAAATCCTTTAACTTGCCCTTCTCCATTATTTGTTGCCTTACACAGGTGTCCCATCACCACTGGGGGAAGTAGTAGTGGTGTAAATCTTGCCTCCCTTCTTTAAAAAGGTATAACATACATCTCGAGCCAGGGATCCTCAATGAGCAGCCTGTTAGATTGGGAGTTCTGCTGGCATCATGCGTCTTGGAGGTTGTCAGCCTGCATGGCAGGACTGGGAATGCCTCACTGCAGCACAGTGGCTTTATGAAACCTGCGGGATGTGCAGCAACAAATATTGCAAAAAGCAAGCAGTATGCTAGATATTTTTGAAGATCATCCTATTGTGTCTTATCCATGAACTGTTTATATGCAGACAAATAAGATATGCTTCTCTAGCAAAGGGCTTTTGCGAAACTGCTGCCCTGTCCGCACTGGGAGCAGAAAGGATTGCAGCAGGAGGTAGGAGTGGGGAATTTCTGACAGTTAGAGCAGAGGTTTGGATGTGAAATCTTTTGTCACAGGCTGGGAAGTACAACCTGTTGATATTTAACAGTAAGCATCTTTTATGTACCTAGGAATTGCAGACGGCTGGCCGTAACTGTGGGTAATGTTAGTTCCTTACCACTTACTGCATGCCCAGACATCTGGCTTATCGTACTCTGGATTTCAGCTTTCTGTAATGCCTGCATCTGTGGATTCTTTGTAATGCGTTTGGCACAGGACTTCTAATTTTGAAGCTAGCCTCTTATTGCTCCTTTCTCATTTGAACTCTCAAGTTTCTCTTCTTTACACGCCCCCTCCCCCCCAGTCTCCTTAGTATATCTAAGGAATGTTTATACAATTATTTGACATTGTTTATTTACTTCAGTTTAAAAAAAAAAAAAAGAGAGAAACAGATTGAGATTTTGATCTGAACTCTCCTAAATATCTGGGGGCATTGACATCGAAGAGATTGATTGCTGGCTTGTGTGAAGTTGGAAGTGAGATCAAAAAGGAAGAAGTTCTTGTTACAGCACTTCAACAAGACTGACTTGATCAGTGCCTTTCTAAACACCATTTTCTGCATTAATAACATGGGAATCAGGATCTTCTCCCACTACCTAATGTTCAGTCTTTGGGTGTCCAAAATGGTCCTGTCTCAGGAGTTGGAAATGCCATCATGGCCAACTAGTATTTATCAATGACCCAGGTCTGTGGGTTTAAGGTGTTGCTAGAGAATGGGTCTGGTCCGATGTCCTGGATTAAAGCTTTGGACCAGACAAAAGTAACATAGGAGAAAGCAGTCTTAGAGGATTATGAATTACAAAACCTGTGTAAATGCAAGGCAGAGATGTCAGAAGATGTAAAATAAATGCTTAAACCCCCTCAAACCCTGAGGCTGGGGTTGATGAGATGGTCTTGCAGCATAGAAACATCATTTAAAAAAACAAACAAACAAACAAAACCCACAACAAAGTAGAACATAAACAGGTGGAAAACAGGACTAGATTTTTTCATTTGCAGAATTAAAAAAAAGGCAAGTTAGCTGATGAGAAGTCTGTAAACAATGGTTGCTGATCTGCTCTTGACTAGGGCAGGATTTAGTGGGCAAACTGAAGCTTTTAATAGAATAGCTGACTGACTGCATCGCCAGCAAGAGCACTGTAAATGCTACCATTATAAAGAGCACGTTGTCATCAAGGTTTTGCAGGTAGATACATTAAAATATCACTTCACGGTTATTGGGGGGAAAAAAAAAAAAGAAGATAATGCTACAGGGCCTGAAACCAAAAGCAGAGTATGTTACAGCACAATTAAGAGAATTTTTTGTGACCCAAAGTCAATTATTTTCTCATTGTTCTTACTCCCTCCTTCCTCAAGTAAATATCTGTTTCTAATGATGCTTCTGCCAGTAATTTGGTGATGGTCAATCACCTCGTGTTTGCTTGCTTCAGCTTATGCCTGAACTTACAACACTGATATTTTGTTTTTCTTTTTTCTGCTTGCTCAATGCAGCAGTGAACAGTGACCTTGACTTCAGAAGTCAAGGAGCTCCTGAAGGAGCTTTGAGCTCTTACTGCTTCACAGGACCTTTTCCTTACTACAGAGGTGGTGACAGTCAGAGAGCAGGACTTGAGAGACCTGGTTTTCTGTAAGGTAACCAACAAAATGGAGAAGAAAATCAGTGCCTCAATTCTACCTTCCACTAACAACCACAACAGGGTCTGGAGGGGAATGTTGTTTACCTTGCAGAGGTGTAGAGGGTTGATATTTAGTGGCTGTTTATCAAATGCTTTGAAAGTCCACCTGAAGACACATTCCAGTTCCTAATAATATATAACCACATCTAATAATAATGTATAGCTTATAGTATTTGGCACGTGTCATCCCAAAAGTGTTTTGCAAGAGAGACACAAGCCTGTTGAAATGCAGCCAGCTCTAGGGTGGAGGACAGCAATCAGGCAGGCAAGAGCTGTCACATGGTGTTAATGCGAGGGCAAAAATAAGTCCTCAGGAGAGCACCAAACCCTTCCCACCTCCACCAAAAAATCACCCGATGAATACCAATGTTAATGCTGGGCAGACAGAAAACCGCCTTTCAATCTCTGCTTGCAACGTCCACACCCTGTATAGAGCTCATGAATAGAGGTCAAAGAAAGGGGACTGAGAGTAAAGAGAAGCAGCAATTTATTTAAAAATAAAATTAAAAGGAAATAGAAATAGTCTTTGAAAATGGAATAGGCTTGGAAAAAATCTACCTTCTGATTTATGCTGAAGTGTGTGAAGGGATAACTTCAGAGGGTGGGAAGCAGTTGAGGAAGCTGTGGGAACTGAGCTGTGATGATGGAGAAAGGTGAGAGGAACAGTGGTGTGAGACTAGGACTGGGCTGTTCCTTGGTCCTTGTTGGTGCTGGCCGTGTTTTGCCGTTTGGACAGTTCTGACTGTCTTGCAGTTGCCCGTGGGAAGCTCTTGGGAGTAGGAAGGCAATGACTAGCCTGGGGCTAAGCTCAGTCACATGCCTGGGAGAGAAAGGGGCTCAGCAGGGGTGTAACCACTGCCATGTGGCTATGACCACTGACGGAATTAGGGACCAGGTCTGTGCAGCTGCATACCTTGTGCTCTTGAAGGACTAAATGCAGAAGATTTGTACTTGTTTGGACATGTTGCTTTGGAATTTACACAATGTGAGGATGAGAATTAACGGTTTGGGTTTTTGGTTGTCCTCCTTCTGTCTGTTAGTAGCTCTCTGTCCAGATTCTTTTACTGGTCCTTAAAGCCTAAGACCTGAAAGTTCAGTGTAGGTGTTGTCGCTGAAAAAGATAATAGGGATTTTTCTTTTTCTTCCATGCAAATAAATTATTTTGATACCTTTTTGTGAGGAGGGTTGATTTAAACTTCAAATCATTGAAGTTTAAAAACAATTTGGGATCCTTCACGGGAAGAGATGTACATTAGTGATGTTTGTTGCTGCATAGAACACCTCTTAATTGCAAAGTCATCTTTCAATTCCTGTATGTGTAGCAGTACTGAAATGCAGCCATCTCCGTGATGAAGCACAGCAATTTGATACGCTGTCCTTTGCACCCACGGAAAGAATTCAAAATGGCAGCATAACAGGACTGAGTCCCTTCCCTGAAATAAGAGATGATATGTGCTTACTGTCCATGAAAACTTGTGCAACTGTGAGGGTTTTACCTCGGAGCCCTGTGTACGCTGATTGTGCTCTGCTTAATTTGCCTTTGCTATGCAGAGTTATTGCTGTGATTCACAAGATGCGAGGTTTAGCCACATACAGACTCCATGAAACTGTCTATGCCTACATGACTTACCCAGCTGTTTAAGCTGAAATCTGAATGAAGTGCTGACTTGGTTGCTGATCCTTATGTGATCAGATGGCCTATTTAGGGGAAGATTCTTTGCTGTGCTTCTTTTGGGAATCCCCTCCTCGGCCATCTCCCAGTGCTTGATGATTCTGTTCTGCCTTGTTATGCCCACTGCACCAGGGGTGGTGAAGGTTTGGTTATGTTACCTGTCTAATAGCCATGCTCTAGGGGAATAATTCCTGATTCATTCTCTTTTTCGCGGACTGTATCCCTTGCCGAAGATGGGTCAGACACCTTTTCTTAACCATTTTGTGATTAAAAAATCCTTTGCTGACAAAGAAGCAGTGGTTTGTCAAGAAACAGTGTCTTAATTTAGGATGATCTGTTAATGCTGAATGGTATCTAGATCAGCGACTGAAAGGTTATATCATTGACCAGAATCAGAAATGTTTCCACAGCTGAGATCCTTGCTGTTATCCAAGACATGTGCAATTCTAACTGTGACAAAATTGGTCTCAGTTTTAAAATTACAGATCTTTGCATGCATCCTTAAAATGAACTGATTTTGACATTTCCTACAAGTATTTTGGGCAGTTGTCAATTGAGATGTCTCTTGTTGAAAGGCAGTATGTGATGTGATTCCCATTTAACTATGGATCATTCATTGGTTTGATTGGTATCTTGTTTCTAGGGATATCCCAGTTTACTGATTTAAATATATCTGTGAGATTATTGCCCACAGGATAAGCGTGGTAACACAGTGGGACTCTAATTAAGGTTCTTGGTAATCGTATTCTATTAACAATGGAGGAAGGTCAAAATTCACAACCTTTGCATTAAGGTACATGCAAATATCTTTAAATCTTAAAGTTTGTATAAATCGGGGAGATCGATAGGGTGATGAGTGGAGGAGGAAGATGGTACATTTCCAGACTCAAAAATAGGACCAGATTTGCTAATAAGGTTGAGAGGACTTCCTGACCTGCGTGGGTGGCTAATGTTGCTGTTTTTGTGTTGAAACTATGTGAAAATTGCAGCTGTGAATAAGGATGTGTCTGAGCCACAAGGTTTGGATTCATTTCCAGATTCACAGTCATGGGCGTTGGGATGTGATATTACAGTCTGAGCTGCTCCTTGGTTCAGATCCAGTTTAGATTGTTGTGTTTTCTTCTCCAGCTTGTTTTGTTCCCTTAAACTCCAATTCACAGCGTAAGTTCGTGAAGGTTTGCAAAACTCTTGGATTCGAAATCTGTTTTCAGTGAGGGCAGAATCATACTGGAGTGAAACAGCAAGTAAATGTTACTGTTCTTACGAGGAGGGGTCTCACTCTAGCAAAAAATACGAAGATATTGCGTCCATGATGAAACAATCATAGGTCATATGTGCAAGAATGCTTTAACTAGGCATGGTGCCTACATTAAATTTGAATACTTGTTTCTTGCATCATCTATGTGTGATCCTTGCACATTTCCCAAATTTTGGATTATAGTGTGCAAATTGCAATTGCGGTTACAGGGAACCTCTGCTGAAGCTGAAGTTCTGTGCAAACAATTACTTCTGTTCAAATAGTGCTTCAAACAGATCTCTGGAAATGAGTGTGCCTGCAGCACTAAAGTGGTATTTTGTTCTTCCCCCAAACTACAGTTCCATCACATACCCCTGATTTTAGCAGTTTGGCCAAATGTTTGTTTACTGCAATTACAAAAGGGCATCATACTGCACATCAATCATCTTACATTGCAAATGTTTGCACATAACCAAGATTGAGAAGAAAACAAATATACAAGATGTGCATATGTTCTAATTTCAATGTGAAATAATAATCTTCAAGCTTGTTAATATGCAGCTAGATTGGAGCAACACTGTTACCAGAGAATATCTCTGAAATTGCTCACTGAGATTGCAAAGCTAGAATGAGCGTCCTTTCGTTAGGAACACTTAAGATTAGTCCAGTGAGTTTTCTGGAGAAGGAGATCCTTTCTACAAGTATTTTGACACTTCTGTATACATATCTTTTCATTTTGTATCTATGTGATTTAATTCACTAGAGTAGCTGGAAAAAATATTTATTGCTTCCCTCTTGGAATTCTACTGAGTAAATATCCATAGGATCCTACATGCTAAATTATGATAGAACCATATGGTTTATTCCCAACTGAATATAGGACTTTTGAAGAGGAGGATGGTGGCATAAATTTTTTTCAGTATAACCATCATTGTCTATTTACATCAGTTTCACAAGTATATATTAGGGAAATGAAGCTGTTATAAGATTCTTTTTTCTTTTTTCTTTTCTTTTTTTTTTTTGAAAGGCCACTGTGGGATGTTGGGAGTCGATTTTGATTTTGAGAGATGTTCTGACAGTCAAGCTTGTGAACAAATATGGAAGAAAAATCTAGAAATGTGGGACTTTTTTGTTGGCTGATATTTGATTCTCTGTCATATCAAATTGTTTTAATCAAAAGGGACCTCTCTGCGCGACTGCTGAAAAATCTCTGGAAGGCGACGTACAGTTGCACTCCCACTTCTGTGGCTTTTTTCTCTATTAAAAAATAGATGATGTCATTAGGGCTTCCTTCCTGATTGTTCCTTTCTTTCAGGTATTTATTTGGTTCTCTTTCTTTTCAGGTAAAACTCACTAAGTATACCAGATTCATCTGTATTGTTAAAATATCGTACAAGGTTAAGATATTACTCATCTATGTGTATTTTAACCCAGGCAGACTTTTTAACAGCTGTGTAGCTATACTGATTTATTTTTTTTTTCTTTCTCCTTGATTTCTTTTGACTCTTGGAGGGGCAGGGGAATAAGCAGAGAGGAAAGAGAAAAAAATAACATTAACACAAAGGAGCACTTCTTATTAAGAGTAGGTGGGTAAAGGCATTGGAAAAATAATACCTCAAGATGCATTGAAACATTTTAGGGAATTAGGGAATTCTGATCTCCTGCAAAAGAAAAAAAAAAAGAGGAGGGGGGGAGAAAATTAATATTAAAGACAAGCTGTGAGTTTCCATCTGGCCTTGCCGCTTTCGACTAACGCTTCCATGACGGAATTCATCTGTCCATCAACTGTCAAAAATTCTCCTGTCAGTAAATCCCTGGGTACTCTTTCTAGCCCACCCCACTCAAAAATATTCTGAGCCACAAAGTCCTCCGAATTCCGAATTGCCCCCTCTCCCCCCTCCCTTCCCGGCTCTGCTCTCGGTGGTACCAAAGTTGTAGGTCCCAGTTATTTATTTCTTTACAGCCTCCTCCTTCAAAATTGGGGTTCCAGGAGGAGGGGAGCTCTAGTGGAAAGAGACTGGGGAGCGTTCAATCATCTGGAGATTAAATTCCCACCAAGATCCTCCTAAGTCTTTCTATTACAGTCTGACAGCAGACAGCCCACATCTGTTTTAAAACACTGAGTGGTTGTGAAGTGTGAACTCCCCACTGTTTAATGTAACTACATGACTATTTAATGTACACAGTGGTAGAGCAACTCAGAATGCCAAACTGTTGTGACATGCCTGAAGGACATATATAAACATAATATACAGTGGTTTATTGTGACAAAGTGCATCTCTACCACAAATAGAGAAAGATCAGTTTGCTCTTGAGTGGAGTCAAATGGGAGCGTAATACTATTTACCACATTTTTTTTTCATTGCAGACATAAGACAAATATACATGAAACTTATGTTCCTTAAAATTGCATGGAGTCTATTTAAATTCCCTAAAGAAAGATTTATTTTTTTTTTTTTTTTAAGCTGAGGATTCATCCCAATATATGTATTCTATGCTGTTATTGATGATAGAAATAGAAGTGAAGGAAGCAGGTAGGGAATTTAGGAAGTGTGCACCACAGACTTGATTGGTCCGACTCCCAGCTCATGTAAGACTGCATTGCTTTACTCTTTTGTGCCAGCCAGAGACCTCGCCCCAAGAATTTCTTATTTCATGTTCTCAGAGATTAAAGGGGTTACACTCGACAAAAAAAAAAAATTGTGGGTTCTCTCTCTAAGCTTAATTGATTTGAAGTTGTGATTTATTTTATTTTTTTTCTGACCATGCTGAAAACTAAAGCTGCCTTTGAAACAGCTGCCTTTTCTATGGTGGGAAGAGGAGTGGGAGAAACATTAAATCTTTAAAAGTACATTTTCTTTCAGTGTTTTTCCTTCAAAAAAGTGTTGGTTACTTGTGGCTTCTGACACCTCATTAATCAAGTGATCAGAATTGAGTATTTTACAGCAGCAAGACCAATTAACCTTTGCTAGCTACATAGCAGCCAAAAATAATTTCTAATTGTCAAATGGGGAAAAAAAAACCCACCCCAAACACTGAACCTCTGAAACATATAAAGATAAAAAAGTGGGATTTCTTTTTTTGTTTTGCAAGCATTTAATCAGAGAGAAATTCTAAACTCTGCACGTGTGCATTTCTTTTTCGGACTTCTGAAAGTAATGAAGAAATTTGGAGAGAAGAAAGTTCAAACGTTTGACTCCGCACAGTTGCAGAGTGCCAGCCTGTAACGTATCTCTAAATCCCTTCGGATGAAAGATCAGGCTTTCCTTCCCTGTAACTCGAGATTCTGTTTTCTAAAAAAAAAAAAAAAAAAAATCTCCCTTTCACAGCTAGGCTCTTAGTAGGAGACAAAAGATGATGTGAAAATCTCAGCTCAAACCGTTTCATTCTAGCTAAAAACTTTGACTATCCGACGCTCGCTATTGTGCTATACCTTACTGCAACTGGTTTCACGGCCTGCAGTGTTCCCGTTTGGGCCATAAGTGGCAGATCTTCATAGCAGTAATGGAGCGAATTCTGTCAGCTGAGAAGCTGGCCTTCGGGCTTTGTTTGCAGCTCTTAACCTGACAATTTAAAATTAAAACCGAGTATTACTACTTCGGGGTTACTTTTCAGTGAAGACTTGCTGCACTTCTTAAAACTAATCATTTTTTACTTATGAATTAGATTTTATTATTTTGAGGAAAATTGCAGTTTTAAAGGCAATCAAAGCAGTAAACATTGGTTTGGGCAGCTTTTAATTTTTAGTAGTGGTTATTTTAAAATAAGTCTTTTAAATATTAATTGGGGGGAAGGATAGTACAATAACAAGAAGTTCTTCATAATGGGGAAAAGTTAACCAAATTGTCTTTATTTTCTTGTTATTATTTCTGAAGAGTAAGTACATAGAGTTTGTCAGAATTCCATTATGGATCTTCAAATATACACAATTAACCAGTTTTGGGGGAAGGGACCCCAGTATGCAAACTGCTTGTCTACCATACAACAATCTCCCATTGTCTTGTTTAGCACTAGTATGAGCTCTCCTTAGTTACCTGACATTTTTTGCTGTTACACTATTGTTTAATTCTCTAATTTTTTTATCATCTAAGCCATCAGAAGACCCAAATACAAAGTTATGCTGAGGTTCAAATCCTGTAGAAGCTTTGGCATGGACTTCCAAAAGTCTGTATTATTGCAAGCCTTTAGTTAAGGGTGTGATGAAATTTGCAGTCAAACTGGAGCTCAAGTCCTTCAGCTGAATATTGTCATTTGCTCCTGAAGCTTAGCTTGATTTTTTTTTTCTTTACAGGCTGATAACTTTCATTTTTTATACACTCATTATAAACCAAATTTTGATTCAAGTATCTGTGTGGACTGCTCTTTAAGAAGTATTTCAAATCCTGGGTTTTCCTGTTAGTTAAGTTTCATCAATCACGCTTTTAATTAAAAGAAGGGTATCTCCATCCTCACTTTGGACACAAAGTGCATAATGAAATTGTGTAGCGGGGAGAACCTGTGAGGTTGGGTTTTTTGTTGTGTTCCCCCCCCCCCAGGTTCCCCCGCCTCCCCCTTCCAAGGTTGTTCAATGTATTCCAAGCAGAGGAGGTTAAAAACACTGGTGCATATGCAAGAGCCAAACAAATAGCCTTTCTGATAGGGTTGGGTGACATGTGTCAACCCCTGTCATCCAGGAACAAGAGAGGCAATGTGCCCAGACAAAGGAGAGGGTGGAATCTCAACACACTGGCAAAACCTGACCCACACGCAAGGGCTTTGTGCAGCAGATGCCGCCTCTTATTGTTTCCTGACTCTCTCCCCACCACCCCTGACAACAGCCACTGCCGCTGGCATTCCACCCTGACATCTGTTCAGCTTTATTGATGCTCTCCTGGAGGAATTCCCAGTGTAAACAGGGAATTCTCTACGGGAACCCCATGTTGTAAAAGGGATGAGCTGCATAATGCAAAGATTTAACCACTATTTAAAGGTGTGACACTTGATTGAAAGTGACTTGATTTTTTTTTTTTCCCCCCTCCCTCCCCCTCTCCCCAACCACCCTTAACTGTATTTGGCACAAACTGTCTGGGTTGGACTTTTTTTTTTTTTTTTTTTTAAACATTTTGGGTAGGATTTCTCCTCCTCCCCTTCCTTTCTCCCCCTCCTCCCTTCTTTTGTTTTCATGAAGAGGAATTGTCAGGATGAATGAAAACTAGGAAATGGAGCACACCAAAAATGGAAAATGAAGCAAAAACTTGAAACAACACGGAAAAGGTGGGAGAGAAAAACCTGGTTTGCATGTAGTGGAGTCTAGTTACTCCTATAAAAGCTGTTAAAGTCCACTTACTCTTAGGACTGACAGCAAATGTCTTGAAGATCTTTGTATCTCTTGAACCTAGGGGAGAATTCCTTCTGAGGAGGCTGAAAACTGGGACAGCACATTCAGCGTCTACAGCAATAGGAAGGAAAATAACGTACTGAACCATAATGGCTTTTTATTCATGTCCTTTCTCTCTTAGTATTTTTTAAAAAGGAATGCTATCTGCTTCCATTCTGCATGCTGCTCCATGTGGGTTTTCAAGCTACCTCCGTGAGCACCCAGAGCTGCTCCTGTAGAAAATATTTAGCTGAATTTTGGCACCAAAAGACCTGATCCAAAATCCATAGCAGCTGATGAGAATCAGTCCATTGATTTGAATTGGCTTTGGGGCAGGATATTAGATGCTGAAGTGGCCAAAATAGCATGAGGACTGGGAATTGCTGTGTATTCTTGTCATCTAGGGACCACTATGAAGAGACTAGATCTGGCATTATTTTGACTCCCTGATTTGTTTAAATAAATATGTGAAAATAAACGTGGATACTTGAAATGCAAACAGTAGACTGTCTGCTAATCAGATCAACCAAAATATACAGAAAAAATCATGCTACGAAAGTCCTGTAGAATTTTAACAGGATATAAGCTAATACTATTCTGTTGAAATTGCTCTATAAAGCCATCGTATCTGGTGCTGGAAGTACAGCTGAGGTACTCCCATGCCCACAAACACGTGCTTATTTAAATTAACTAAGGATCTGGCCTATGAGACCTCATTCTTTGTTAAAGTTCTGTCTGTGTTCTTTATTCTTTTAAGTAAAATTATATGTTAGGTATAAATACTTCTGTTATTGGATAAGATACAGGTATAAGAACATCCCCCCCCAGTAGTGAAGTACAATAAAAGAGACACCAAACCGACAATAAAAATTACGGAGAAGGAAATAAAATGTTATAAATGTATAAGTAAGAGGAACAAGTGCTACATTACAGGGGAATCTCTGAAGTCTGAAAATGTTATATTTAAAATCAATTCAGAGTTAGCCTGTGTTAGGCATGGAGAATACTGTGTAGTTATTTTGGTTCTTAGTGTGATATAAGCATCCAGGCTAGAGTTTTTATTAGGTTTATGGTATCACTAGGACAAATAACATAATCTCAAATTCATAGCAAGTATGCGTAGTCTGCATTGGTTTAGACGTAATAAAAATTTCTGTGGTAGCTGTTACGAGGAAAGGTCTTATTGAAGTGATAACTTGAAGTTTTATTGGGCTGTCTATAGGATTTCATAGTCAGTTGTATATTTATTCTGTAATTCCATTGGATTGTTTAAAAAATACCACTAATCTACTGATAGCATCTCATTTTTTTAATAAATTTTACAGGATTTTGGAGGAATTTCTTTTAGGAATCTGTGGCTAAATTATATTAACATCTTCTGGACTTCCCTCTGAGAAGGGGAGTAAATATCCAAGCTTTTTAAAAAGCAAAAAAAAAAAATCAAGCAACATTCCCCGGCCCCTTGGCCAGCTGAGCATCTTTTTGTACTAGTGAAGCTGATAGGAAATGAGAGGCCTCAGTGACCAGCGCAGGATTATTCTGTGTCAAAACAAGTTGTTAGCATTATAAGAGTTAGAGCTCCCAATAAAGTCAACGCGGGAGGATCAGGCCCTCAGAGATTATTTTGAGACTAAACAGGGAATAGTAGGAAAAGAAATGAGAGACTCATAATGAAGCTACGGAGAGGTGGATTTGATGGTATTTGTAGGAGTGTCCTAATTAGAATATCTTATTTTTCCCCTCACGTCTGCTTTTCCCTTGCTCCTAGTAGCTGAAAAACAACGAATACAAATACCGAAGTGTTGATGGATGGCCAAAGTCGTGGCCAAATCCCACTTTGTGCTTCCTGTACACTTTAAACTAAAACATAAAGAGAAGTTGCTACCAGAATTCTCAACAGCAGTCAATCAAGAACAAATTTACAATAGAAATCCAGCTTCCCCTAGGAATAAATCGCTTAAAGATTTAAGGAGGTAAACAAATATCTTGCAAGATTTGTTTGAAGCATAAAGTGAGTACAATTTCATTAGAACATGCCTCTTGATGGCGTTCTTAAATGCAGCTCTTCTCCCCTAGTGTGCGTGTGTTTTGGGAAAATGTATATTTTCTAAAAAGTCAGCAAACATTCTGTGTATTTGTCTTAATGTGAGAAGAGTGACAGGAATAATATGCGTATGGATGTGTTTATGCACTTAATACATTTATACGCATGTGTGTGGGAACATGTATATAGTATCTGTGTGTGTATGTATGCATATGTGCACAAATATATTTGCATCCAGGTCAAATAACAGCTGTTATTATTAAGTTCAGCTTTTATTATCAATTTGTTGGTAGATTCAGGCACTATTTAAAAAAAAAAAAGTCCACATCTGAGCTTTTTCCTAATCAGTTCCCTCATTTTGCTAATATTCTAAAGACTGTCAATTTACTTCAGTGGTGCCATTTGCAGAATTTTCCAATTAGCAGGAAACCTGTTCCACCTTCTCCCATAATTACAGGGGACTCGCTTCAGATCAGCTGTGGCCAGACAGCATATGATGTACTTGCCAAAATCTGTGCACTGTGGGTTTGTGTGTGTGTGTGTGGAATTTTTTTTAACCTTTGCATGAGCTGGCACAGACTTTACATCTCTGTTGTAGGCAGGGAGCTCCCTCAGTAGTGGCATGTGTCAAAATATCCAAATAATTTCTAATAAACACACCACAGTGAAAACACAAATATGAGCCTATCTGTGTTTTGATGGGTCTGGTGTGTGATGGCTGTTCAGTGCCTTGTACTTCTATGAATCTCTGTGTATGGCTATGAAAATCGGGTAAATACTCAGTAACTGCTGTGTTCCAGTCACACTAGATGATTTTATTCAAGAAGCATCCATTTGGTCACTTTTTATCACCTTTATCCTTCAGCATCTGCGTCAAGCAGTACAGCAAGGACAATGTTGTTCCGATACTCTCTGATATTACACCGGCTGATCAAAAAGCAATCAGCCCCCTTTTTTTAGAGCTGCTTAACCAGCTGATATTACAGCTATAACAATGGAGCAGCAATAACTATTATTGTTACATGAAAAGAAAATATATTTAATAATAAGCTCATTGATTTTTAACAGCGTCTCTGTGTTGCTTAATTGATGGGAAGTTGTATGTTTGTGTAGCCAACGGGGGTTATGAATTAAATATGGTCGTCATTCCTTGAGGGATGCATGTCAATGCAAGAAAGATGGAGGATCTACATTTCCCCCAAGCTAAACAATCCCCTTGTAACAGACATAGGAAAGCCTGGAATAGGAGGAAGGGGGGAAAGGGAATAAAAAGCATCCATCACTGTTTATTAAGTGCTGCTACTTGAAGGTAAAAGGGGTATTGAACTGTTTTTAAATTGGAAGGAATGTAGCTAGACAAAACATTGATGGTAATATTAGGTTGGTGACAAATTTTATTCTTTTGTCCACATTTATTACAGTAGCAATTTGAAGTGATTTATGCCTCTTACCCCTCTAAGCCTCTCTCTTTGCATACACGCACACAGGCAGGCGCACACACAAAAATTCAGTGTCTTTGAATAATAAAATGAACTCTTCTGGTGACAGCCACAAAAATACGGGGTAAAAGCATCTGGAAATGTTGGATCTTAAATTTAAGACACTGACGAGGCTGGTGATCAGCACTTGGAAAAAATTAGGTGGATCTGAAGATGTCTCAAACTGGGCACTTGATACAGAATCACTGGGCACTTCTGCAAACCTTGGCTAGGCAGAGCTTAACTCTGAGGTACACATGAAATGTTGATGGATGCCAAGTACTACAGCAGTTTGGTTTTTTTTTTTTTCTTTTTTTCCCCTGGTGTGTGTGTTAATGGCAGTGGGAGTACTTTTTGGAAGCAGTTCTTACCATTACTTAGTTTTGAGATTTCAGGTATGCTGAGCTCTCCTGGAAGCCTAACTTCCTCAGGTCTTGAGCTTGAACTGTAAGTTAAAGGGAAGTTCTGAGCTCGTTACACTCATGATAAACAGTTACAAGTGGAGCGTGGTTCAGTGCTTGAATGAGCAATTACCACTTTCTCGCTCACATATGTATATAGTCTTCTGTCATACGACCTAAAAAAAATACACTCTCACATGCACGTATTGGTGTTTATATAATCCAGAGTATTCTGCAGACTGGAACATTTCACCCTTTAGATAGCAATTCTCAGTCTCTAGTGAATGCGATTGCTGTTACTTGTCTCTTTTCAAGTACCTTTTGCCTGAGTTTTGTCTCAGGCTTCCCCCATTGTATGATCATTTTCTGTCTGTCGAGAAGTTTAACTAGGCCAAAGAGCTCAAGGCTTGGTGCATATTAGTGGGTAGTACCTGTTTGACTATAAGAATGCATATGAAAGGATAAACGACTGGACGTACTCTTGACTGTCCCCAAGGAAGTACTGAGGATTGCTGGACCATCTAAGTCTGGGGAGTACACATAGTGTTGAGCTGTGCTGTGATGCTTTTTAGGATGTTTACAAATCCTTGATCTCCAGCATTATCAAAAAAATTCCTATTACAAAATCTCTGAATCATAAATGCCATTCTGTTTTCTTCTGAGTGCTGCTGTGTTACGGTCAGATCTATTATTTTCCTCTGATTAACAGGGGATAACTTAATGCAGAGCAAAGTTTGCAGTGATTGTTATGTTTGCAGGGCATATGGACTGGAACTCACAGATAAAAGAACTCACACAACCCTAGCTACAGTAGAATATTAAGTCTTACTTTAATCATCAAAGAATTCCTACCAACTTTAAGTAAGACTGCTTGAAATTAAGCTGGAGTGGTAGTGTTTGTCAGAGTTGGATTTGTTCTTGTAAACAGCCATTACAAAAACAATATTAACTACCACTGGGGATGCTAATTAAATGGGTAGCTTCACATTAAGGCTGCGACAGGCAGAGTTTGCAATGTTTAGCCCAAAGTTTAGACAAAACAGGGAGTTCCCTATAGGATGCTGTAGGAAAATGAAAACCACCCTCCCACCCCAAGAAGGAACAAAATGCTCATGGTGAGAGGATTGGTTCTACGAAACCACGAGAATTTATTAAACAGGAGAGTTATGTTTTTGAATAACAACTTATAGTCAGCTTCACTTTCTACTTCTGATTTCAGCTGAAGGCTGTAATGACTGAGCTGCAAACGCTCTGAGATGGAAACATTTATTTGTAAAACAAAAACTTTTGTTGGATCTAAGCAAGGTATTGGAACCAGTTTCCCTTCATTGTTAGATCCTTGGAGGCTCAGGAAAGGGACTGTTCTGTCTCCTGCTCTTTTATAACTGCTGGGACAGCGAGGCCCTGATCTCTCTTTAAAGGTTTTGGATAGTCTCTTAGTAAAAATAATTTCTGTCATTATGAGGGAAAGATGTTCACAAGTCCCCAACTGTTAGCCAGCTCAGCTTGCCAGTCTCGCCTCTCACAATGGTATTCATAGTCACGGCGAGCCAAACCAAACCGTGGCAGTGAATGGTAGAGGAAAAGCCCTTTAGAAAAACAATTTAACTTTTTTCAAAGTTTTGTCATTTTCTAACCTAAAGTAAAAATATTGCCAAACATAATAGCTGCACTATTATTTTTGCTCAGGTGCTCAGGAATATAAGCTTACTCAACAAGTAAAAAAAATGAGCAGGCTTTTTTCCTTAAAGAAACCCTCTGTTGTGTGTAAAAGATACTTTCCCCCTAATATTTTACTTGCTAATAGATAAGTACAAAGTAATTACATGGGGCAGATTAAATGGTTTCTAATGCCTCATTTCGAGAATTATAGCGAATGTTTTCCTAAGCTGTCCTCCAAATTGGTAGTCTAATTAAGCAACAAAAAATTAATTTGGCATTCACTGAAATATTGCACAACCAGAATTTAGACTGAAACTGTTGACTAATTTTTTTTTTTGAAGGTAGAGAGGGAAGGGGGGAACAGGGAAGGGAGGGATCTGTTATTAGAGCAACTGATTAATCTTCCAAAAATCTCTAAGAGTCCTGGCAGAGATCAGAGTTTCTGCCTTGATATTCATTGGTTTGATGATTCCTTATGAGTGTGATTAGTAGATTTAAACCCCAAGAGCTTCAAAGCTATGGCACATCTTTTTAGCATGTATATTAAGATGTGCAAGTCTTCTAGCTGATCTCTGTAGTAAATGCTGATCTTCTAGAAAGAGATGCAACATTTTTCTTCTGGATCCCCAGGAAAACACATTTTGCTGAAATTAGTGCCTGTGAACTATGTAAAGCCACTTAACCTTAAACTTCTGTATTAAACTTAATTTTTGGCTGTAAGAATTCACACAGCAAATGTTACTGTAATTGTCTTATTGAAACAGTGATGTGCAGTTTCATATACAGGCCCTTTAAGAAGCATATGCTGGCAGTCACAGTGGAAACCCAAGTCTGATAAACCATTCTGATGCTATTCAACTTCCCAGTATTCATCAGAGATGTAATTATACATTTATGCATGAAGAAACTTTGCAGAGTTAATTTTCTTGGTAGAGAAAAATATCTTTGGAAATCTTCTTGTCTTTTATGGAGCACTTTCTTCTCTCCTGCTGGCTTCTTATAAAAGATGGATTTTGGACCCAGTGGACCATAACTCCTGTAAAATAGCTATTCCATAGATATTTCAGTAGATAGTTCTTAACAGCTCCAAAGGAGCCTTTACAAGGGATTACATCATGATGTGGAGCCATTAAGATCCTTTTGCATATTGGGGGGAAAACAGTTGTGATGTGGAGGGTGGAAGGAATATACAGTAGCTGGCTTCCATGGAGCAAGTCTTTACCTGGTTCAAATCATTATAACTGTAACAACTTCTGGGTCAGTTTACATAGCTGAGATATGGCTGCAAGTGTTTTAAAAAAGTCAGGGAAAATAACTGTAAGAAATCCTAGAAAGTTCAGCGATCACAAGGCTGGTCACCATCCTTAGTTACAGCAGTGTAACTTAAGAACTGATTTTTAAAAACCAATTTAACAAAGCTACTGCAAACCTGCATATAATCTTACTTCCATTTAAGCTGACAACTTCAGTGAGGGTAAGGTTGATTTTTAGGAGGTTCAAATTAAAACGGAACGAGAGTTTAACAATGGAGATAAAAATGAAGAGTCAAGCTGCAGATTCACAGTGCTTTGAGTAGAGCCCAGGTACCCCCAGACTGAAAATTGCACTGTCAGCCTCAAAATCTTAAATCAAAACAACCCTGCTTACGATAAAGTTATGCGGCAACTCCAGTATTTCATCTGGGGGTTTGAGAAACCACCCTTGCTGTTAAACGAGCTTAGTAAATGGGCCTACAAAGTGGAGAAATGGAAATAATTCCTTTTTTTAATTTTTTTTTAATTTTTTTTTTTTTAATTTTTGTCTGCAACTAAATCAAAGCATATGAAGAAATATAAGCTTTCATAATGGAAAAGCTCACAATATACTTTTCATTACGAGGTCTGTGCAATTTGTGTTAAAACTTGCTCAGCAGTCTCTTTAAAGTGTCATGGATGGTCTTGCATTGATGTGTAATGTTTTTCAACAAGCTACGTGCCTTCATTCCTATAACCTGTCCTGACATTGTAGGGACTGACTCCTTAGTCTAATGTCTCATCATACAAGTTCTTTCTAATGACAGCGCTACTCCCATTAGCCTCCCTTGATGTCTATTTACCATAGCAGCTTTTCAATTATTTAAAATGCAAACATCTGGATTAAATAAATGAAGAAAACATTCAGCAAATGCTGCATACACTCTAAAACTTTTCTCCAGAAATTATGACTGCAGTAGAACTTGAGAAGGAAAAAATTCAAAATTCACTGCACGCCTCAGCCTCTCGGCGCACCAGGGACATGGGCAGGAAGTCCTAAAGTTGGGAACTGCCAAGAGACCTTTTTCAGTAGAGAGCACATTATGATGATGCATCTGGAACGATACCTTGTTATTTAAAGCATCAAAACATGAATATTTTCCAATCAATAAGCCAACTGTCGGCTTAAAATCTATGCTCTGCATGAATGTGTGTTTGGCTGCAGTTGGAGTATATAAAACATGTAATATGTATGCATAAAAATATGTTGTACATCTCCAAGAGATAAAGTGGATTGGTTTTTCTCCCTGAGAAGTCTTTCAAAGTCAGTTAAGTATGGGGTTTGTATTCAGCTTTAACACTGCCAGACTCTGGAAGGAGCCTCATCCCTGTCTTTTGCAATACCTACTTAGGTATCAAGTTGAATCTGTCCCTACGATCTCCACAAATCAGGGAAGAATATTAGAATTTGAAGTGAATGAAGAATACAGATCATAGTTGCTGCATTTGGAAACATCTGGAGCCCTTACACAGGCTCATTAGTCTAGTCGTAAAGCAGAGCATTGCAGAAGTCTTATCTTAATGAGATTAAAAACAAGTACAAACAACCCACTGTGTGAATGACCACTCCAGTTGGGTATAGGAAGCTATTGGTCGCACAGGGTATTAATCATTGGCTTCAGTTGTGTGATCAGAAGCTGGGGTGGGGGGGGATAGAAAGTTTGGTCAATCAAGACCTGTTCCCAGACTGTCCACATTCTGCAGCCTTCTGCAATTCCCCTCAAGGGCATGTAGTCCAAAGCCAGGTCTGTATCTGCCATGTAAAGAGGCCCAGTAATCAGATATTTGCTTTGGTACATTTTGCAGGCCTTCTTCACTTTCCATAGGTGGAAGGTCAGGAGCTGAAATTGCAAGGTGTTAACTTAGGATCTCTCACAGAAGCCCCAGGAATGTGTTTTGCTCTAGCCAGAGGGTAAGGCTCTGTAGCTGAACACAAAGCTCTATAACAACTTTATGAATATACACATAGATATGCTGTAGTGATCAAGGGGGAAATCAAAACTATGGCCTTCACCACAAAAGCATGGGCACCGATCGCTGTGCTAAAGGAGTAGCTCACTTGCCAGATAGGTGTCTTGAAGGAGGCTGCTGCTAAAAACAGATCTGAACATGTGCACCCATTCAAGTGAATGGCAAATTTTGCATTGTCTAAAGTGATGTGGGAATAGGTATTACATATACACACTAAAATGAAACCAATCTCATGCTTCAGGGTGTAAATTGATCACTGGAAAGGTCAGGAAGCAATTTTCCTCTCCTGTTAACATCACTGCACAGTCAACTTGGGGTGCGTGTGTGTGTGCGCGTGTGAGAGGGAGGGATGGAGTGAAGAGAAGCAATTTCTCCTGTAGCATAAAGTATTTGCCAGAGGCAAAATAACTTGCCGCAGCCACGAGTTTATAGCAAACTGATTGCCCAAGTGTTTGAATTTTACCTTGTCTTGATTTCTGGGTGCCCAATCTAAGATACTTGAAAGGAGCATGGCTTTCTTGATATATTTCATGAAAATCTAGGCTGCTTTTGAACACTGAGGCTTGATGCTGTGGGTAGTTGTGCTAAGTGGCTCTTCTTGCATGAAGCCTGTGCTTTGAGCTTGCATGCCGGTGTTTGGACCCATTGGATTCTGGAGATGTGCATCTTCTGGGAACGTGACTTAGTACGGTGTTATTTCCAAAGGGTCTCATACTGAGCCCACTGAAAACATAGCTTCTCTTGCCGTGTATCTTCAGAACTTCTTCAGGTAAGACAGGTGCCCTGAAATAACTGAGGAGTCAAAACAGGCAAAGTCAAGTCCCCTTGAGTGTCAACCCTAGCAGAGATACTCAAGTGAAGGGAAGTAGATTTGCCCTTGTTCTGCCTGCCACCCACCCCTGCCCTTTCACTGCAGCCCCATATTAAGGTCTTGAAAAGGCGTATCAACTGTGGGGTGTTTCTTCAAATTAAACTGCTGTCTTGTTCGAGGCTCACCCATTGCCAATTAACGGAGTTCCCACTGATATTCTCTCATCTGATGAGTTCCTACCCCAAAATGCTGCTTCTTTTTTGGCCTCTGGCACATATGTGCTACATCAAAGGGTACTGAAAAGGTTAATTAAATTTGGAGGCTAGTAAGCAGAGATGAATGAAATGTTTGCATTGAAAGGTGGAATCACTTTAAATGTATTAATTTATTTACTGCACACTAGAAATTTTCATATTCTCATAAATACAAGACAGTGCATATATGTCTAAAATATCTTCCTCTGGAAAAAAGTTGATTTCTGGGGATATATGCTAAAACATAGAAAAAGAAGGTTTCAGAGTTCAGAATTTTTCTTTTTAAAGCAAAATTATCTCTTTCTACATAGGCATACGTGCACACACACACGCACACAATCTTTTTTCAGGAGTTGAAAAAAAACCCAAACTGCAAAAGCATATCAGCTGTGGCAAATTCCATGGTCAAAGAATTGGGAAATGGTAGGAAGCCCTGGACATCAGAAATCTTCTGAAAGATGTGGATGCTGACATTTAGTTTTGCCATATGCTGTGCCTGCAAAATATCTTATTCTGACAAAACAAGAATAGCTTCAAAGAATTTCAGTGACTTGCTCATGTACCCGGCACTGTGGCTCTGGAGATACGGATTCTATTTCTGCCTCAGCCATGTGACCTATATATCTTTGGGCCAATTCATCCATGGTTTAAAATGAGGAGTGAAAAATGCAGAGCCAATCCTGTTTTTGGTTTGTTTTTTTTTTTTTTTTTTTTTAACTCATTACATCTTTTCCGTCTGCTGAGCTGGGGTATGAGAAGAAGAGAAATGGAGATGTACGAGACAGAAAGATGTTTTCTGTTTATATTGCTCATTTTGTTCCTCTTTAGCTTCCCTTGTCATCTGGTGATGTGTTCAGTGGCTATTAGGAAAACAACGTATATTGGGGCTGTCTGTAAATATATAACACAGAATTGTTAGAGAAACTATTCCATGTTTGGAGTCCTTTAGTCCCATGATATTCTGCCACAACAAATAGGTCTCATGGTATTGCTATGCTTCGTGAGTGGTTGGGATTTCAAGTGTGCAATTCTTCTATATTTTTAATTTCAAGATTGTTTTTCTTCTTCTGAAGAGAGGTTTTTGTTAAACGCATGCCATTCACAAGCACCTATCTTTTCTGAGGAGGTCTACAATGAGTTAAAGCATAGCAGGATAATTTCTAATCTTCCTTGGGCAAAAAAGTTGTTGTTTTTGCTTCTAAAAAAAAATATTTCCCGTAGACTGTCCGGTAGGAGATACTAGAAAGTAGCTTGGTTGGTACACAGTGCTAAGAATTTGTCCTGTGTAAGCTGGGTTCCTTTTACATTTTTATTTGTGCATGGATATGTAGAACCCAAGTCAATTTAAAAGATATATTTATCTGAAGAAGGGCACTTGTCCAAATTAATAAAAAACCAACAGAGACTTCAGGCATAAGTGTCTGATAAGTATTTTATGTCTATCGTTTGTAGTAGACAAGCCACACTTGAAGGCTTTAAGTGGTTCTGCAATCTCCCAGTATAGGAATTCATTTTATTCTTCTTGCTTCCTTTGTTTGGGTTGAATCCTGAGGTCTTGTTTCAGATTTTGCTTACTCACAATTGAAGCAAACACCCGGTGATCTTGGTGAGTGCTGCATTTGAGAAAGATTGAAGTGAAGACTAAACAAGGATGTTAGCAATAGAGCTGAAATATACATCCAAAAGTATATAAATACAGTAATTAGCAAATGAGATTACAGACAATATGTGTGTTTGTTTATAAATATAATACACTCATATTATTGTTTGGGTTCTTGTTTGCAAAATATCCTATGCTATTTTGGATGCTCTTTCCTTCTTTCTCTGTACGATTAAATTGCTGGATGAGATCTTAGGACTTGGCTGTTTTTATGCACAAGGGTTGCTTTGTGCATCAGGAGTAGACTCCCTAGTATGTGGCCTGTAACACTGCACATTTTAAAAAACGTATTGGCATGCATATTTCTCTGATTCCAAGCTCTTCAACATTAAAGCAAGACCCTTCATTTTAATCATTAGAGAATGAATCCAGTGCTAATAGCACTTAATTGTTTCACTAGAATGATCTCCGTTGATTTTGGCAGCTGAAATGAAAACAATTCCAAATACCATCAAAGGAGCTTATCCACACTCAGCATGTACAGGGAGAGTGTTTTGATATACAACGGTGTGTTAATATCATAACATCTCCTAATACTACATACGGTTCTGTAATCCTTTTCTGTCTCGGTCTATGATCTTGGAAGGTCCGATGGGTAAAAGCAAAAGGAATAAAATAGACACAGAAAATCTTGGTCCTTGCCCCTGAAAATAATACGCCGACGGTTTCTTTGCTTCAACCATATACCTATATTAATCTTGACTTTCTTGAAGCTTGCCCGCTAGTTTAAATTTGTATGCGACATCAAACATACCTTTTCACATATGTTCTTTCCAGATTTTTTTTAACAGTTACTTAGCAGTTTATAGAAGGAAGTGAATGATCTCATCAAGCTGCTTAGAAATTAAAAAAAAAATCTGTGCTTATTAATTATGCAGGATTAGTCTAATTATAATTCAGCAAATTAATTAGCGACAGAAGGTGTTCTGAAACATTGGAGTACATTTGCATGTTAAATGGAGAGGCTAGTCTGTAATATATGTAAATTTATGCATGGCTTCATAGTTTAATTTAAAAATTTGCAGCTGCATATGGTATGGGAGCAGGTGAAAAGTCAGTTTTAGTTTAATGATGCTAACAAACATTGGATGCTGTCCTGTCTTAGGGAAGGAATGCACTGAATGCACCCCTATCTGCCAATCTATAAATCTGTCATAGGAATATAACGTTACACCAATGTTCAGATTCAAGGTCATCTGTGACTAGACCCAGAAGTACAATAGGTGCAAATCTACCAACTGAATAGACCTCAGAAAAGGGAGGAGGCAAAATATGTATGGACCCAAGTTGCTGGGATGTAAATTTGCCTCTTTAGCAAATTAATGCATGTTTATTCTATACAAAAACAGTTGAGGAACAGGCAATACTTTTGCCTTCCTAAATGAGTGAGAGCTTTCAGCTGAGTGATATCCACTCTGGCAGGTGTAAAATAGGTGCCTCACCTTGGTTCCGTCTCTGACATTTGCATCAGTGCAACTTTCTGATCTCTTGGAGTCACTGGAAAGTTATTACCAAATTCTGGATTAACTGCAGGGTAGAGAGTTTTTATGTGCTGGCCTCTGCCATCTGGCAGAAATAGTAAAAACCAGCAGACCCATCAGCAGCAAAAAGGCCATCGGTGTAATTGGTGATCACTGTTCAGCCTAGCATGGCTCAATAGACAGACGTTTTTTGAGAGCAATGGGGTAACAGGATAGAAGAGTCAAAAGAGAAAGGAATCATAGGTTTCTCTGGGTATGGAAAAAAATGAGCGGGGATCAGATTCTGTGCTCATTTAACACCTGTGTAAGCCTTTTCTGGGGTCCACAGGGTTTGCAGAGTACAACTTGAGTTAAATTTGCACCCGTGTAGAGCTATAAGGACAAAGTGTTACGAAAGAATGAATAGATATAACCAGTATTGCAGAGCATCATCAGGCCTATGTTTGTGTGATATAGTCCAGCACCAAGCCATGTGTGTACTGCTGAGGCTGACATAAGTGTAATGAAAAATTTGGCTGTGTTTTCAAAATCCTGATGGGTGTTCTGTTCTGAGGCAATGAGCTTTATGAAATTTTTGTCACTATTAAAAACAGCCAGTAAAATCACAAACATGGACTTGCAGCGATGGTATGCAGTTCTTGGCTGGAAGAGCAACTTGATCTATGCTATGAGGAAAGTCACTTAATTTCTAGGTGCCTTGACTTCCCCGTCAGTGAAATGAGTGTAAAAGCCTTTCTTCCCTCCTCTCCTTTGTGTATCTTTTCTCCAATAACAATTTCACAACGTGACTGTGCAATGCTTTGCACAGTTGGAGCCCATAGACACTGTAATAAACCAGGGAATATTATCTGAACGTCCCTTTCAACAGCCCGTCAGCCCAATGCTCTACTCTATTACCTCCCTGCCTATTGACTTTTGATTATGCTATGGCATTTGGTCGTGAGCCAAATGGCATGAATAATATGGATCTTACAGTATAAATAAGCTTTTAGCCATTGTCTTGTAAGTTACTGGAAAGTTTTGGTGTGGGAGGAAGGAGGAAAACCCAAAGGAAAAGGGAAACTGCTCAGATTGCAAAGAGTCCTCCAAAGACTTTTTGGAGAACAATTGCAATTACAAACACGCTGTTAGTGTTGTGTTTCATTTTCAATTCGAACCCATAGAGTTCAATTATTATTTTCATTAATGGTGTCAGGTTTTCATCAGAGTGCACAAACAAGGAGGTTTTCCTTGGAGATTTTTTTCCTAGCAAATGTGGCCATGCCAAATAACTACATTCAGCACCGAGAAATGACTGTATAACCGGCAGTGCACTCTCCCCCAACCCTTGTTTCTTGAAAATGGGATCACTTTGCAAGACAGAATAAGCATTTACCAAATGAGTGTGAATTGCAGTTGAGGATGTGTGTGCCTGCTGCCACTCAGAAAGAGCGGAACAGAATCTACTTTAGAGATGAAAATTGTGCAGAAGGTGGAAAATGTAGGGAATATAAATATCAAGTTTACTGACGTGTTTTGGGTTTGGATGACATGTTGCAGGTTTACATTCAGTTACTATTAGTTTGGAAACTAAGCTCTTAAAAAAAAAAAAGCCACTAGATACAGGGCAGAGAGAAATATGATGTTCTAGGCTGCAGAGAGACAGGATATTTGAGGAGGAATTGTTCTTTGGTTAAGGCATGAGACTGGGAGTCGGACATGAATTCAAGTCCAACCATTGCTGTGGACTCAAGGTGCAATGTTTTTTTCTTGATCCATCTGAAATACAGGATACCAGCACTTTCATCCTGCATCTTCTTTAATACATTGCATAGAGTGTTACTTACCCAAGTGTGATTAGGACCTCTTGGCATGACAAACAAATCATAATTAGAAGCGGTTTTAAGATGGGTACTGCCATCCCGTAATTTTAAGGTTGACTTTTAAGGTAGTCTGATCTGTTGGCCTGCCTTAGCTGGATCGCTAACCTTTGTTCCATTTTTGCGTCCATCTCTAGTGTTAGCTTTTCTGAGCTCAGTGTTGCAAGGGGCCAGAGACTGTACAAATCAGATACTTGCTAGTGATAGTCTTCTGCCTTCCCATGGTGTTTCCAGGTGGCTTTTCAGGTCTGAATACTAGGCACAGAAAAAGAGACCCTAAATAAATGTCAAAAACATGAAAACTTAAACTTTAAACTTAAAATCTTAAAATTGGAGTGATTGACTAAATGTGGGAGAAAGCAAGCAGGATGTTAAACAGTAGAGGTTGGTAAATGACTTTGGACAGTTAGCCTTGGAAAACCGAATTGTTTTGATACTTAAAATTATCTGATGTTTCCAATTTATTTGAGGGATACAATGCCTTGTAGCATTTTAAAGTCCTTTTTCAGCTTTTCTCCTTTTTTAAAATAAAAGCACTAATCCCACATGTTCTCTATTACACTTATCTGATCTGCATGTCTTCATATGCTTTGCATTGCAAGCATCTTAGAATGAGCATGCTGTTACTGATTGATTAAATATTAATTTAATAATAAAGATGGGCCTAAACAGAAAACTTCTGATCTAGACTTCCCTCAGTGCAAAGGATCTTTGTGTCCTGTAGATTTTGGTCCAAACCACCTTAATTTAATAATACAAGTACAAATACACAAAAGCCTCACATCTTGAAGCCAGCTTCACTTTTGGCATTACAATTCTGCTAACATCAGTGCAGTTACTCCTGAACCGTACTCTTTAGACCTCTGCAGAAGCGGACTTTACCTTGGCAAGCCTCTATTTCAAAGCTGGAAAAGAAATGTAGAACACAGGAAAAAGTTTTTGTAGAAAGGGATCAGGATCAGTGCCTAGAAGCTGAGAGACAATCAGAGAGGTGAGGTGAGGAGAAAGACGTAATGGCAACGTAAGGGGCTGTATGTGGCAGAAAGTATAGATGGAAGCGTAAAAATAAGAATCATAGAAATTTATGAGGAAGGGACCTCAAAGGATCACGTATTCCATCTCCCTTAGGTTTGCAGACACCTATCTCATCTCTCATGCAAGGCTGAGGAATTCTCTTGCATAGGCTGGTTGTCCTCTGTGCACGGAAATGTGGAGCTGGAGAACAATCTAACTAGATTGGTGGTCTCATAACTGAAGAAATTACTTTGAATTAAGGCAAGAGAGTAGAGGAGTGTTTCTCATTTTTCCCATCAGGAAATGAGGATGTTGTTGAGGACGGGAGTAGCAGGCATAATGTTCATGTGTGGGTTTTGGTGCAACTGGAGTCTTTCTATTAAAAAGCAAGAGAAAAATGAACAGCCAACTCCTCTTCTCCTGGCCTAGGCTTGGGACCTCATATCATCTGACTCCTGCTCCCTTCTCTCACAGTAAATCTCTGACAAACTCAGAAAAGTCTTTTGACCTACATATGTTGGTTTTCACATTTGTTAAACTGGGTTCACACTTTATGCACAGGAGTTTTGTGAAGATTAATTAGCTGCTGTTTGTGGAGTATCATATAAATACTCTGGATTATTGTAATAACCTCACTCATTTCTCACACAGTATAAAGTGTATGTTCATTTAGAATGCCTTTGTGCAATGCCTGATCCCACATTGACTATAACTGCTGGAAAAGAGTAGGAATTTTTCTCATCAGCTCCTAATAATACACACTGACATAATAGAACAAAATTACTCCAGAGATACTCAGATTATAAAGAAGTTTTCTACTGTGATATTCATTAAAATCAAGATGATATCAAATAAATGCAATTAATTGATTTTAATACTGACCTTCAAGTGTATCTGCAAAATCTGACCTAGTCCCTTTGAAAGGAAGAAATTTCAAGTAAAGCCTTGAACTTTGTCGTGTTGTGGCATTGGGTAGGGTTACTTGTCACACTTATCTCAGAGTCTGCAATGCCAAGACACACATGGGTGAGTCGAGGGGAGGATGGGGGACCCTGATCTCAGAATTTCCTAGGTTTGATGGAGCTGGAGTCAGGCCTTCACTGTAATGATAGTTTTTCAGTTCATAGTATATTTAATCTTAAAATTGTGTAACTGGAGCAAAGATATAATGACAGCTTCTAGTTTTTTCTTCGTTCACTTGTGACTTTTTGGAAGCACTTTATTTAAGCAGAATGCCACCATATCTTTATATTCTCATTAGATTGTGGCATCATAGGATTTGCTGATAAACATAATCGTACTAGATGGTAGGCATGTTCTCATGCCAAAAAAAGACTGAGGCTATGAATCCAAATTCTACAGTAACCCAAACAAGCCAGGATTATCTCAGTATTTGCTTTACAAGGGATATTTTTGAAATGTATCCAGAGGCTGCTCACAAGATAAAAAAAAAAAAAAAAGCTGTATCTCTTGATTCTGTATCTGCATTTTAAGAAAACACAAAAGGTGGATAGGAAGGTTAGTTAAGATGTAGAACCAGGAGTCAGGAGATCTGAGTCCTAGTCCCAGCTCTGCGGCAGACCTGCGATGTGATGGGGAGCAATTCCCTCCCAGTTTCTAGGCCCTGGCATCTTTGCCTGTAAAGTGGTGAGTTACACCACCTGCTGCAGAGGGGTTTTGTGAGGCAGAATTAATTGAAGTTTAAGTCCCATAGAATGGCGCTATAAAAGCGCAAAGCATATTATCTATTTCTGTGGTTCCATGTGGTGAGACTAATCAGTCCCAGGTCTTGTGGCAGGGTTTTAAAAAAACATTAATGGATTTTTTTTTAAAACTACACCTTCTGTTGCATGTGGGACTGCTCTTTAGGGCTTCTGTCTAGTCCTGTTGAAGTCACAGGAAAGATTTTTTTTTTTTCTGACTCCAACAGGATTTGATTAAGGTTCTTCTCAATCACGTGAGATGGAGGATAAACATTCTCAAAGGTGTGGAACATGCTTTCTAGTTCTAGCCACGTTTTTAAGATGCCTCAGGTAGGTACGGAACCTAATAATATAGGCATACATAGACAAGGTGGGAGTGTGGATCAGCAATTGCTTTGGAAAGAACTTGAGAGACGCAAGAGCTTACCTACTTTGCCCTTACCCTTTCTCACTGTCCATTGACAGCCCTCTGCAGGGGAATTTGTTCTGCCGCCTCTCAACTGTATTATGGATTGTATGAGTGCTCCTGGTCTGCTTTCCCACAAAGTCGGATAGGATTGCTCGTAGTATTGCTGAAAAATAGTTGAGATAACACAGCTGTCTTTGTACTGAAGTGTAAAAGGGGTACTTAAATGATTCATCAGCCTAACTCCTCAGCATGATGGTAACTCCCAGTAGGAGGAGCAGTAACTTTGAAAATAGCTCCCTCTAAATCCTAAAAGAGGGAGTTATATTTAAGGTGGCATTTTGGAGACCTCTGCAAGCGTATCAGTCTGTAGATAGAAAGCTCGACTATATGAGCGAGACAATAGGAAAAAAAGGATAAGTCTATAGTTATATCTTAATTAATTTTATATCTAAGTTAGTCAGGTTTTCTATAGCAATGCCAGAATTTTTGGTGGTAGTCACTCAAAAGTATTTAGGTTTTCCCCCAGCACCCTTAGATGTTGATCTATGAGATGACTGGGCCATGCTCTCTCTGCTTGGCTGGAATCAGAGTTATCTGCTAAACTCATAGCTAATGCCATCCTTAGGAAGGAACAAAGGCCAGCTAAGAAACACGAAAATTTTTTAAAATTCTGGTTTTTATTTTTTGATGTATGTATAGGTTAAGGCCAAAAACTGGCTAAAGGTTCTCATTTAAAAAAATTAATAAACCCCGTCTGCAATTCTCCTGTTACCCCTAAATCAGCTTCATTTAGTGCTAAACCTTCCCTCCTCTTTGCTCCCCCCAAGTCATTTTTATTCTAATACTGCAATAAATATTAATGCCTTTCCCAGATGCAACCACTATATATATGTGTGTATATATAATGACCTACCAAATACTTCATGCAGATGCCCAGTTGCAGCTAAAACTTGACGGGAGAAACTCTGAAAAGAGAAAAAGAGAGACGTGGTTCAACTAGAGGAAAGATAAAAATTCTTGTACGTGCATCTAAATAAAACTAAATGTAAATCTGGGGTGATAGGAAGGAAAACTGTCTTAGTGCAGCATATTCAGTGAGCTCCAAAGAAACTACAAACGTCTTAGCACAGGCAATATATATGAATACTGCCACAATGCTGAAGTACTAAAGCCCAAGGCCAGCACTTTCAAAAGTGAGATGAGGCATTACTGATGCCCAATTTGTAATATCTTAAAGGTGCACAATTTTCAGCAGCTCCGGTGCTCAGCAATTCCAGAAAGTCAGACACCTTTAAGTTGTCTCAAGTGGGACTCCCAAAATTGCTGTTAGTTAAATATGCTGGCTTAATACCCTAAAGCTCAGTGCGTTTGCATGCTGAATGCTGTTTATTGCAAAGCAATCGGTGAGGGATGAGAATGCTCTGCGTCTTGTAGGAGGCAGACGGCTCGGAGAGAAAGGAGAGTTTTGTTTTCTGTGTATTTTTAATGGACAATACATCTGTTGGTATGCATCGGCACCGATCTAATTGAAATCCAAGTTAATTTTCACATACGCTGCTGATTTATGTTTGCTGGGGACCTGAACCCTAATTTTCTGGAGACGTTTAGCAGAAAATATAAATTTAGTTCATTGCCATGCAACGTTGCAGAGTTCAGTCACGGATACTGTTAAAGATACATTCAGAATTTCTACCTTTTCGTATCTGCCTTTTAGGGGTGTGTGTACCATGCATTACCGTAGTATCTTAGCTCTTCCCAAAGTCAGTTCAGCTGACACAGCGAGTTCTCTTACAGACACCTTTCTTTGCTCTGATTTTCTTCGTTCTGTAGTTTGTGTTGAGCCTTTTTCTCATCCCGATGAACAGGGATGCAAGCATTTAAAAAAAATCAAAAAGGAAACCGGACATTTTCCTGATAAATACAATCTTTTATTTTTCCTTAAAAGTAACAACTTCTTATGGATTTTTGATTGCAGTTATCTTCCAAAACAATCAGTTAGCCACCGGCTCATTGATTTTCATGTAAAAGTTACTTGCCTTGGTTTCATTGTATAGTTAGGTTATGTTCTGCAGTTTTTCCTTCCATAGATGGATCTCAGTAACATAAGCAGTTTATATATCTGCAAATATTTTTTTATATCTGTAAGAAGAGGGCAGGATAAAAAGGAGTGTTTGTGAGTAACATTTCTGACTCAAATTCTCCTGTGAATCTTTGAGTGTGCCGGCATGTGGAGCATTTTTCCTTCTGAAAACATTCTTACAGATAAAAATCTTGCTTACCGAATCATTCAAATAAAAGAGGTCACAGCTTTTAGCATGAGGAGTCAATAAGACTTATTTGATAGAATATATTCACTCAGTGCTGCTCCTGAGTTGGGAAGTTCTGTAGGATTTTTAGTTGAGAATACCTGGAGGTGACCAGGGCTCTGTTCACAGAAGTTGCCCTCCGACAGCCGAGCACTGACCCATCTCTCCCGCTGGACCGGAATGCCAACATGAAGAGAGACGGCAGCAGGACGCCGTACTTTCACCCTAATCTGTGCCACAGGAGGAACCAGCGGGTTCTTTAAGCCATAAATGAGAAGGAACGATGGAGATAAAAATAAGAGTCTGCAAAATGCACACACAGAGAAAATAAATATATTTTAGATATTTTTAAAACATTTGTGAGAGACTTAAGGAAAAAAGGAGTATTTTCATTTAAAAAGCTCACTGGAAGGATGTATTTTGTGCCAGTCATTTTATATGACATTAGCTGGGTCTTTTTTGTGGGTTCAATTGTCGTGAGGTTTTCGAAGGGTTTTGTTTGTTCAAGCAACATATAAATGGATCAGATCCTTCGATATTTCTTTGTATGTTTGGGGCAGATGGAAGAGAAATACCGCGATGTAAGCGGTGCAAAGAAAGTAGCAATAACAAGGGAGAGTGGATTTCTGCTTTATTGTCTTGTGTTAGGACTATTTTGGTTGTTGTTGTTGGTAAACCCTAGGAAATACACATCTTTCTCCTTTAAAGTTCTAATTCAAGGCATGAATGTGTGAGTTCTGAAGGGACTTAGGGACTGCGGTAAAAAATCGTTGTCATAGTAACAGAAAGGGAAATAGGCCTGGCTCACCTGGGACTTTAACTTACTGCAAAAGCGGATTTTTTTTTTTAAGGAAAGCACTCAGCAAGAGAAATAAATAAATAAATAAATTGTTCTTTGTATTCTAAATCAATTCTTCAACTATTTATTTTCTCCTATATGCAAGTCTTTTTCCTTCTAAATCTATCTTAAAGTCTCTGATTTTTTTTTAAATTTTAATTATTGCAGTTAAACCCATTTTGTCCGACAAACGAAAATGAAAGGAATCACAGAGAATATTTTCACTTGTGATAGGGCATGCAAAAAAAATTGCTTGCCTTTTAGGTCTGAATTTTGAATACATGCTTGTTTTGTTTTTAATCCAACAACTATGATTTTTCACGTAGTTTCTTTACCTCTGAAATTCACAAATTGAAACAGATGAATCAAATAAAAAAGCGATGAATCCTCTCCTCCCTGGATTTGACACAAAATTTTGTGGAAAAGCTTATGGAAAAATGCCTGCCTAGTATTTCTAAACTGTAAAATCTATATGCTCCAGTGCGTAGTGTTGGGTAAGCCAATCAAGCATGCTGAAGATTCAACTTGTGTACATGACAAGCTAAACTCTACAGAATAATAACACCTAAAGATAGGCATATGTGACAGGGCAAAAATAATTGGCACAAGAACTTTGTACAATGTTAATAGGTTTATCTGCTTGGACAGCATGAGCTGTCATGTATTACTTCAGGTTGTGTTTTTGTTATCCTCTCTCAAAATCTATGTAAGATTATAATCTGGACTCTTGGCAGTTCTGCTTCTCTGCCTTAGTTACTGAAATCTTAATAACTAAAAACATCGTTATGATGAAATCTCATCAGCTTCTTCAGGGAGCTGTGTTTGTTTCTCTGTTTTTTAATACATTCTAAGTAGTTTCAGGGCTTATCTGCCTCAGAGTTGCCCTGTTGGTTTTTGTAGTTTTTACAATAACATCATCCTTCTATATTGTTTCACGGAAAATCCCTTCAGACAGTGGAAGAAAGACCTCATATGCAAGGGAGAGATAAAGAAAGAGACTAAAATCGTGTGGTCAAACATGCCGTGAGGAAACTGGCATAAATCGGAGTAGATCCGTTGAGTTATACCAGCTAGCAGCCCAGCTCCGGGTGGATTACAGTCACATTGGTTGTACTTTACCTGATTTTTATTTTTTTTTTAAACTTCTGTTTGTTACAGTTTGGTTTTGTTTGTTTTGTTTGTGTTTTGGTAAGTTCTTACAGTCCTGGTCTACTGATACACCATCATGTAAATCACTGCGATGTATACTTTAAAACAGAATGTAACAACATGTGGTTTGTCATGGTTAATAGAAGTGACATGGTTCTTTATCTTTCCAGATTCTTCTTAAAATTTTTTCTCAAGTGCAATCAGAATTGTTTGAAAACAGCAGGAAACCCAAGAGATATGAGACGGTTCCAGGTATGTCTTATAAGGCTCAGCATTAACCTGTCTGCTTTTTTCTTCTTTTCCTTTTCCCTCTCCTCTCTCCTACATTGTTCATAATAAGTATGATAACCGTATATGATAAGCCATATCAGATATTGTTAAAGTTTTTCTCCATTTGCTGTGTTTAAACCTTTTTTTCCCCTTTTTCCCTCTTTTTCCACTCTGAATCCCCAAGGGGAAGTGATGTACTGTACCAACCAGCAGTGGATATTTGATTTGACACCCTCGGGCAAAGCACTCACACATACAGCTGCCCACAGCAGGGATCATGTTTGTGATACTTAGATGCCTCAGAATTTTTCAAAGTAGCTCTGTACATGGTACACAAGCAGTCTCCTCATTTCCCTCCATTCCCTATCTCTTTCCATCTCTTTTGCCTTTTAACTCTCTCATGCCCTCCCTTTCAGCTTCTTTTAAAAAAGAAGCCAAAATAGCGATGGTCACTTTAAGATCTCACGCAGCGAAGCAACAAGACCCACGGGACAATGACCCAGCTGCTTTGCAGTGAAATCTGCCACTGGTTTCATCATAGCTGTCGCTGATGTATTGTGAATACCAGCTAATAAAAACACAGAAGGAGGTGAAGTGTGTCACTGGTGAAGAGGAAGGCAGACACAGTCCCCCATCTTTCATACCTTAACCTTTAAAGCAACTATGTTTAATAAATAAGTATTTTACCTGTAACTTAGCCCTCCCAAAAGTATAAACGGCATGCTCAGGCCTTTTACGTCCTGGATGCACTGTCACGTCTCTGTGCGCTGTGAAAGGTGGCAGGGCAGAGAACGCTATAGAAAAGTGCTGCTAGAACCAACTCTGGTGCAATTGAGAGTGAGGCAGCGTGGTCTAGCGAAAGGGATACGAGATGGCAAGTCCGATGGTTGGACTGTACCACTGTTTTGCTGGGTGACCTTTGATGAGTCATTTGTCATTTCTCAGTATGTATTTCCACCTCTCCGAACGGGGTTGCTCACCTTGGTAAAACTTCATGATCTTGACTCAGGAGAGCGTTTGAGAAAGCGCACGCATGCTTTGCCAGCCAGAGCCTTTGAAATTCACTGAGGAAAAGGACTGTACTTGCAAATGCTGTTACTGCTTGTTACCGTTATTATTGTACCTTCACTGTGTCACATCCGTGATACAAAGAGGATTTTAGCGTACTGGGGGATGTGTGATTTTCCTGTATCTTGTAGTGGGAACTTGTAGTGGGAAGTGTAGAGACTTGTAGTGGGAAGGTGCCACCCTTAGGTTGGGCAATTCATGTTCCATTGCTTGGGCACTCGCATCAGTTTCCTCATTTATAAATGAACTTAAAACTCCACAGGAGTTTACAGAGTTGTTTAAAACTTTCCACCAAAACAAGTTTTCACAGACAAGTGATTTTTTTTTACTTTTACTAGCAATGAAAAATTCACAGGAGGTATATTTTTATTTAAAAAAAAAATTCAACTTTTAAGATAAGTACTGCAGAACAAAAGCTTCTGAAAGCTCCAAAATTGTAAAGAAATGTAGGCAAAAATATGAGTTATTAATTTTTTGTTTTGAGCAGAAATAAATTTAAAGAAAAATTCATGACCAACTTAATTTTTTTCGCTAGTGGTTTAAAGAGACTGCAGTGGCTTCTTCAATCTGTGTTTTTAGAGATGATAAGACATGAGAAAAAAGAAGTGCTCATTGTTAGGAAATTTATACTGATTTTTTTTTTTCAAGTGGCAATTTCCATAAAGAAGAAACACCAATTATATATCATCTGCCAAGAATGCAAAAAAAATCTGAGTAAAGGAAAACTCAATTTATAGCATGTAAACAGATCTTGTTAGCTCTTAGAGCCAGCTAGAATAGCTGATTGTGGAATGTAATGAAACATAAATACAGAGTCTCTTTTTTGTGTTTTGTTATGAGTTTGTAAAAAATCTTGCACAAGGGGATCCTGATTAGCATCCAGGGATTCTAGGCACTGCCATGTTACAAATAATATTGGTTGTAACAGCCAAAATATAAACTCTGGGTCCAAACACACCTGAACACTGAAGAATTTCAGATCTGATTTCAATCTCATGCTAGCTGCCCCCTCGCTATGGCGAGTGAAACTAAAATCCTAGATTTTGATCAGGTGCTGAACTGCGGGAGGATTTTGGATTACTTTTTTTTGGCAGAAATCTCTCTCTACTATCAGCCTTATTCTTTGTTTCACCTCTGTATCTCCACACCCAAAATGGTGAAGTTACAGAGCCTAAACGGCTTCAAATTCCCAGTGAAACATTGAAACTGAAAGGAGTCTTACAGCACCCTCATGGTTACTGAGGGAATGCCTTCATTCCTCCAGCCCATCCACCTGGCATGCCTCTTGTACATGAGAAAGTATGGCCTTGCTATTGATCTCTGTACCAAAATCAGCAGTTTATTGGAGAAGAAAATGAGCTAGGATAGACTCTTCATCTGGATTTTCTGCCTTACAACACGCCAAGCCAGAATAACAGAGCCAAGTGAAACTCTCTGGTTCTGTTTTGCAGGGCTTACTTAAACTCCTTTTGCACTTTCAGTCCATCTGAGTTCATACCCTTTGAGTTTCATTGTGAGATTTAAGTTCAAGATCACTAGGTTTAGCTTCCTTTATGTCAAAACCAAACACGTTGACAAGACTTTGTTTCAGAGTTACAAAAATGAACCCTTTGAGACAAATTGCAAAATGCTTGAGGTTTTGAGTGAAAGCAGGATCTTCATTCAGGCTTGTTCAAAACCGGACGCATCAGTTGATGAGCTTTGTTCTGGGCTACAGAGGTCAGTATGTATTAAAAAAAGGTACAAAAAGTAATTCAGTTGCTAAAATTTTACACATTGGGAGTAAAAAAGCTCTGTGTTCCAAAGGAAATTAGCCATGATGAACTGTAAAGACAATAAGCAAAGACAGCTTGTTTTCTGTCTGCCTCGTTGTTTCTAAGGATAGAAGCATGACTTCCCTGAATGTAACGCAAGTTAAGAGTGTTCTTGAATGCTCCACTGTCTCTGTCTTCTGGATCCTCCTTTTTTTTGGTTGATTTTTTGGGGTTTGTTTTGGTTTGGTTTTTGTTTTTAAATTTGGGCAAACACTTCTTTGCCTGCTGCTTGTTGATCTGTCAGCTACCCTTAAAATCAGAAGTGGGGGGAAAAAAGATAGATACCTTCAAATATTAGTGGTGTGGTTGCACATTGTGAACATGTTCATTTTCATTTTAATTGTTAAGATTTACAGCAGGAAAATTAATTAATGTGCAGAATTGTTTATTAGGTTTGAAGGGACAGTTGTTCGTCCTACCAGTACAGGAACATGTGAGCAGAGTAAAAGCAGGGTCAAAAAGCACAGTGCAGTAGGATACTTTATTCATTTTATGATTTAATTCATTCTGTTTTATTCTTGGGCCACATCTAAAACCTTTATTGTTTTTTCCTAATAAATTATTTGTACAGCCGTCGTTATTAAGGCCCTCCTCTTTCAAATATTTCCATGCATTTAACTTTCCTTATGGAAACAAACTTCTGCAGCGATGCTCAGTTGAGTATCTTTTAATTTGTACTTATGTTTTTCTGCAGAACCAAATATATTAATTTTCAATGGAGTAGTGCTTGTCAGATTTCCAGGAGACACTAAGATACTCTTTTTTATGGTTATAAAAAAAAAAAAAACGAGAAGAGAGAATCCCTATATCAAAGTTCTCATTTAAATTGCTACTGAAACCTGGAACTGAAAGGGTCTCATCAAAAAACATTTTTGCTTTTTTAATGGAAACTGAATGAAAGCCCAAAACTCAGGCTTTGTTGTCGAGACACAAATATAAATAAGAGACATGGAAATAGTGCTGTACAATGCATCTTATTGAGTTCTTCCAGCATGGAAGAATGGTTACTCATGTCTGGAAAAGTGTCAAGTTAATGCTTCTGATTAGAGATGGGTGTGAAGCTACACAGTTTGGGCTTGGTTTGGCTGAGAACCAAAGTTCCAGGGCGTTGGGATCCGGTCTCTGAGCCTGGCCTCAACCTCACTTCTAGATATAAGATGTAGATATTTTATAGTATAGTTGCGATATATTAAACTAAATTAAATGCTGGATTTCACTTATATCATTCTCATTTTAAAAAAAGGGGGTGGGGAGAAAAAGGGGTGGCAAGGTTACATTAACACTGCATTGTAAATTCAATACAGCTCCAGATGCCTGAAGAGGGTTTTTTTTTTTTAGTATAATTCTTTAGTTTGGAGACCAACACCAGCTGCTTTGTGATCACATTAACTATTTGAAATTTGCTTTGATATTAAGTAAAGCTTCAAAGACACAATGAAAATCTCTTAACTTACTTTTTTTTTTATCAAATACAAAGGTTTTCTACTGTTAAAAAAAATGTTATACCTCACAAGTTAAAGGATGTGCAATCATTATTTTAGTGGGGATTTTTTCCCCAGTAGTAACATACTTTTATTGTGAATCACTCACTACTTCAGTGTTTCTCAGTGGCTAAAGCAGGGAAAGGGAATCTTTCTAGAACTAATGGATATTTTCATGGTTACTTGATGGCTGCCCAAATACGTATGCAGATGGAGTAATATGTCCTTGTGAATTTAACTGAAGCAAATATTGATTATTCATCAATTAAAATATTTCTGAATAAACATTTTCAGTGGAAAACTGAAACAAAATGCATGCTAAAATCACCTATTCAAACCACAGTGCTGACTGGTTGAGTTCAGCTAATCTGCAAATCTGAGTTTACATAGGTATTGTCATTGCTGTATTCTCAGTGAGTGATTCTCCCAGGAACAGAATAAAAAAAAAAAAAAATGATGCCCTCCATTTAACGAGGACTTCTCCTAGAGAACTTGATTGAAGCCCAATGATACTTAATGGTAACGACCGGTGTGTAATGGGGGACAATAATTCTGTGGAATTAAGATGAGGCACTTCAGCTAAAATGCTTCAGCTGAGACCTGGCGCTAACACATTAGACTCCTGTTGATTGGGAATTCTGCTTCATCCAGTAATACTGATTAACAGATCCTACAGTGCCACGGTCGAGAAAATGGTACAAGGCAACAGAACATCAGTACTAACAATGGTCATCTTTGAACCAACATGCTTTTTTAGAAACAAAAAGAGAAAGGTCAGCAACTGCCCTCTGTTTTCAGCAGAAATCATGACATGGAATGTTTCCTGGCAGGTATCCCCCTCTAGGTGCTCTAGGGAGAAAGAGAAAGGAAAAATAACAAGGTGTATCCCTGGGGAGATTTCCTTCCTGACCTCGGAGTGGTTGGATCAGTTAATCATCAGGCACGTGAGCAAAGCTGGCTGTGTTTGAGAATTCACCCAGCTAGCTTCTTAATACGAAGCACTGAAGGACCTGTGTCATTCAGGAAAAAGAAAAATGGGTAAGAGTGGTGGGATAATATTGTGAGTTAGGAATGTTGTAAAGAAACAAAAAGGGATAGCAAGCATAAAAGGTAACTGGCCTAAATCAAAATCCTTTTCAGACTGATGGTGAAAGAATGTGCCAGAGACCCCCACAGTCAGATTTGGATATGGATAGAGATCGCTAAACTGTTGTTAGAGAGATTAATACTACATGGACTAATGTCATTATGGGAGACTAATTTCCCAGGTATAAATTGCGCAACAAATGCAACTAGTATCAGCAGAGTCCAGAGCTATTACTGGGTGGCAGATTTCTTCATCAGATAGTGACTGACCCAACAAAAGGTGATGTTATTTTAGATTCTGTATGAGTAAGGGAGGGACTGACCGCAACTGCAAAAGAAAAAAACACTCAAGAAGCTTAATGTGCTCAGATCTGAAAACCAAATAGGCATTGTGACAGTGAGTTGCCAGAGTTGTGTATCATCTATTAAAAACAAACCACAGATGAGATTCTACTCTGTCTCGGGTAAGCTTTGCCAGTAGAAAGAAGGATGCATTTGTACAATTGTACCCTACTGATTTCTTGTTTGTAATACAATATACTGGTTTAACCATCTTCGAAAGAGAATGAAAATGAAATTGGAGCAGGTGCAGGAATGGGTCATTAAAGTGACTGGGGAGTGGACAAGAGCTTGACTCAAATACTTCAGTGACATGCACTGAGAAGGGACGTAACTGCTGTCTAAAAATATCCTAAGGCAGATCAGAATGGGAAATAGTAATTTTAAAGCTAGTGTTAAGTATAAACCGATTAGGAATAAATTTGGGCTGTAAACCATAAATTCCCTAACCACCAGGACAAGTAGGCTTTAAAACAAGAGGAGTACCAAAGACAAAAGCTTGAAAAGGTTGAAGACAATTTTACAGAAGTAGCTACATGGTTTGGTTGTCTGTAATAGCGGGAGACTAGATGTCAGTGACCCGGGTGTTATCTCCTACCCCTGTGCCCCTATAATCTTAGGAGGCCCCATTCCTGAAATGAAGGCCATGTGCTTAGTTTTTTTCTGTTAGCCTAGAGTTTGCAGCAGGCTCAGGGTCTCAGGGAGGATTTCCCAAAGAACTGAATGGAAGTTTTGAGCAGAGAAAGGCTACTGGCATTTTTCACATTGTTTATCTTATTCCTAATCCAACTATGAAGCAAACACATTATATTCTAGCATCTACTCCTGTATTACTCGCTCAACCAAAACGCCTATTGACATCAATGGGAGCCCTGTCCAAGTGAAGACAGCAGGATGAGGCCTGACATCTTTTCTTCCACCCAGCTGGAAAATAGTAATAATGGTAATTTTTAAAATCCTCATAGTAGTTATTCTTTTGAAAAGTTAAAATACCATGGTGCTGTGACTAGAGAGTTATAAGGGAAAGTGCATCAGGAATGTAATATTGTTTCCAGATGTACAATGTCATAAAGAATTTTTTCCACACTTGGAATGGTAACAGGAATTTTTTGAGAGATCATTTACACAGTGATGAGATATGTTACATGTAAGTAAATGCCTGTATGCCTGGAATGTTTGTACCATATGTCTAAATAGGTGTCTGTGAGTGATACAGCTTTTATGTATATGATGATGTGTATTTACTTGCATATATGTGATTTGAAGAGGAACATACTTTAGAATATAGAAATACTAATATAACGTATAGATGGAGGAGGAAAGGTTGTAGTACCCAGATAAAGGTTTGTAAAGAAATACAACACTTTGAACTGTGCATGGAAGAGAAAGAGGGGTACTGCAGCTCAGAGAGCCTGAGTTTAATGTGCTAAAGACACTTTGACTGAATGTCATGGTAGGTGAACCCTCGTTGTGATTTTTGAGCAGGGATTACATTACAGAAATCCACCCGTGAAACAAAAATAACGTGAAGATACAGCACATGCATTTCTTCAGTACTGCTGGGGAATCATTGTTTTATGTCTGTGGCTTCATAGCTAATAACAAGACCCTTGCAGATTTGCAGAGAGAATCTTAAAGATTGCTGAAAACACTGCTTAGAAGCCTGTAACTCCCTCGCTGTTCCTAGAGATGGAACCTACATTTGGATGGATGAAGGAGTAACACATTGCCGTGTCTATTTCTCGCTTGACTGGTTGTCCTCTGAAACTCCCAACAGAGGTGACGGGTTGATCCTGCTGTTGGGCGGCACAAAATCTTTAGTCTTTATGCTGTCTGTGTCAAATTTGGTCCTCAGCTACAATTACGAGAACCCATGGCCTACCTGACATAATTTGATGTTCTCAGATCATTCCCTTAGGATTACATTTTGTGTTAACTACTGATTTTAGGTAAAAGACCATCAACTGAATAGGCATAGAAGCCAAATTATCACACACAAGTAGTGCCATCAGATCAGGAAAAGAAAAGCTCACCAAAACCATTTGCCAGTAATTTGCCAGTGCTATGGACAAATCTGAGAATTTAAATCTCCAGGGAAGTTTGCACATCACCTTTCATCGGCACTAAGTACAGGTTTCAAAAAAAAAAGGCCTGGAATGTTTTACGATGTTAGGAGAACAAGTGTTATTGATAAATACGTGTTCAGACGGGCCAAAATGCATAGAAATGGTTAACAAGGTAATGGTAAGAAACGTTGACCTTGATTTGTTTAGCTAAGATGTAAAGATTTTTGAAGGTCAAAGGTGTTCTTGTGTAGTGTTTTGGAGTCTAACTGTGTCTGACCCTCTAACATTAAGCTGCTGTGGCCTGCAGTTTTGAAGAGTGAAGCAAACCAGGGGGAAAGAGAGAAGGGGGAGAGAACAGGAAATGGAGTGAGGTGTTTCAGGAAGTTGTCAGGAGTTGACTGATTGATTCCAGATGGAAAGGGTCACCCTTCATGACCCAGGAAATACTCACTGGGGGAAAGCAGTTGGCTTGTGAAAGGGAAGGCCCTGGGAGTTAGAGACCATAGTGGAATGCACATTCCTCTTCCTTTTATCCATAAAACATTGGTTTTTAATCTTCAGTATAAAACAATTGGATTGTCATCTTCATCAGGCAAGAGGGAATGACTGGAGAAAAGTGAAGAAGTTCAGTAATTGTTATGTCCATAATCCCATGTGTTCTTACTCCACATCATTCATAATGAGTTGGCTAGCAGTGTTGTAGCAAAGACAACAAAGGTCTCTGCTGAATTTCAACAGTACCCTAGAGATTACTGCAAATAAGGTCCAAAACTTTGAGAAGGTGTACTGGTCCAGATCTGAACTTTGCATTTTGTCCTGTCCCTGAGAATGCTGTATTTATTTACCCTAGGTCCCAGCCTGTGAAATGCCAAGTGGCTTTGACCCTCCTCTGATGAATGGGAGAGGTGACTAAAAATGGAACCGCTCATGGAGAGAGGTCTAAAAGTGCATCTTCCATTCCTGCTGGCTCAGGGGATAGAAGATGCTCAGCACTTATCTTCTAAACAGATGACTGTTTCTTGCTGTTACTCATGCTACAGGGATCTCTACAGCTCTTACTGAAATGTGGCTCTTGTATTGTGTGCAACATTTACACCCAAACGGCTGTTCAAACAGGGAATGTGTGTATACTTGAAGTCTGCATATATTATAAAGATCTCATACTGAGAGCATGTGGGTGTGTGTTTATCACATACGTACCTTGTGTATGTGAGGTCAGATATGTATATATTATATAGTGTAACTGTATATATATGATATACTTTTTATTTACATTTGGTTACAATTTAAACACTTGTCGTAAATATTTCAGACACTGGAATAATTCAGGTCTATTCCCCTGTTGCCATAGTGTGCTCTGTGCTGGCCAGTGAGAGATTAAAATTTATTTCCATTGTTTAACGGAAAATAATGAAGTGCATCTGAGTGGGTTCAGCTATGTCATGCGGGAAATGTTCACTTTGGACAGGAGTCTCACTCCACCCAAATGTGCAATGATGAAATCAGTTGGCACGCAAAAGCAACATATTTTGTGACAAGAATTCTTGAGGAATATAAGAGTACAGTATGACAAGAGCCTTTTGGAATGAATTAAACTTGTCTCAAGAAAGAAAGTATTCTTTAAGCTAGCTTAATCTTGTAAGAGGGCAAGGTTTCTCCTGCTATATGCTGAATATAGTTTTATCAACAATTAGAGCTTGACATTCTCTTACGTAGACTGTGGGAGCTGTATCTGTGAAAATTCATGAACACATCCAGGGGCAGATTCTCAATAGCTGTGAATTACTGTAGCTGTGCAGCAGCTGAATGGAGTTAAGCTGATTTACACCAACTGATGCTCGAAACCTGAAAGTTTCAATAAGCTGCATCTTCTTTCAGTAGTTAAAACACAGTTTGTTCATTTTTTCCTAAAAGTTTGTGGTTTAAAGGCACATATATTTCTGGATTTATAGGACTTACAGTTTTGGATATTGTATTGCAAAGGGAAAACTAAGTGGGATTAATTAACATCTACAGTTACTTCCTCTAAGAATTCATATGCTGTTGGAGTCCAGCAACATAAGTCATGGAGGCTAAGGTTTAAAAACTGCTGCTTGATTCAGGGTCCTCAGGCTCAGATGTTTTTCAAGAAGCACTAAGCAAGCGTAGGTCAAAAAACAGACGTGACATTAGGTACTGTTTTCACGTAGTAGGAGTTTCCATTTTACTCAGTCAATGGAGACCTGTATTTTCGGAGCAGATGCAGATACATTTGCATGTGTGCGCAGTACAGCAGATGGCTCTGAATCTGCATGTGTGTATCGGAGGGCAAATTGCTGTGGTGCTCTGCAGCTTGCCCTCCTGGTTGGTATATATAGACCTCTTTGCCATCAGCTATGCTACAGTGCATCATAGGAAACTAGATTTAGGGCCATCTGCAGTATCTGGTTCATTATACAGTAAGGACTTTATACGGCCCTTAGGATGCTATGTTAAATGGAATTAATGCATAAAATGAAGGCTGAAAATATTTTCTCCCCTTCTTGTTGGGGAGTAAACCCTGCAGGACATGATGCCATTTTACAAACAGAACAGGGTTTTAACTAAACTGAATAATTAATACTTAACAAGTTGAATTTCAAAGTAAATTGTTTACCTGCCTCCTTTTTCTTCCCTTTCTAAATATCTAGGTTGTGCTATCAACAACAGTGAATGTTGATGGGCACGTACTGGCAGTGTCTGACAACATGTTTGTTCACAACAACTCCAAGCATGGACGGAGAGCAAGGAGACTTGACCCCTCAGAAGGTAGGGTATTTGTATGAAGAACAATATGCAAATGAATGCAAAAGCATATTACCCATTCTTCAATTTCTGTTTGTTTTCAGGAGGGAAGGAAAGCTAAGGGGGAACTACAGAACCTCAGGGGGTTTAGAGAAGGAAGAGGCAGGAAAACAGTGTCTACTGCATGCAAAATATGATCCTCTCTACATCTAAGAGACTAGCTCACCACCACCACCCCCCCATTTATTAATTAGTTTGTACTGCAAAGATGAAAAACATAGAAAAACTAAGTATTATCTAAATTTCAGCCTTCTCGTTCAGCTGGGATAGATTTGATTTCAGGCAAATTAGGCAACATGACATCTTAGTTAAACAGAACTGTTACAGCACAAGATGTGTATGAAAAAGTGTCACTAGTTCCCTTAAACAAACTGTGCGCAAAGCATAACAATGCACAGAAGGAAAGTGACACTAATTGATTTTAGTTTGTTTGGCTAAGCAAGACTCATGGCCGTCTACAGGATGGGTTTTGGACTCTATTAAAGCAATTACAAATACTTGTATCTGTTAAGCTTCAAAATGTTGGCCCCTCCTCTGCCTCTTCCCATACATTCATTACCAATGCATTCCACCTCTCTCACGCAGACAGTACTCAAAATTACTAGAAAATGCTATCTGTGTCTACTTTTCCCTTCCCTGCAGCTAGTGAAAGTGAGAAGAGCTGGTGATGTTAGTAGAAAAGACAAGCAAGGATATTATTTCATTATAATGTTTTGCTGCCCCACTTCTTAACTGTGCCCTATATCAACCTAAAAGAAGAATTAATGAACTGGAAGAAAATGATTGAATCAGTAAAGAATTCAGAGTGGTGTTAATTCTCCCCCAGCGGGCAGTGAAATGGTAGAAGGAAAATCCCAGGATTCCTAGCCTAGGAAGCCATCCAGTTTTTCCTTGACTGATTGGATGTGATTGACTGGCTGTTCAAAGGAGTCTCATGTTTTTGGAGCACTGCCAAAGTTCCCCTCCACCTCTGACCCTGTCAACATTGGGAATGGAGTGATGGATTGACTTTGGTTATGGCCTGGAAACCATATTGGGTTCCTGATGGGATGTATAGTCCAGAGGCCTTGAACATATGGAAGAGAGGAGAAAAAAAAAACTTACTCTATAAAATCAAGAAAATTATTAAAAATTGTCTCCTGATAGGAATTGGAGGAAACATTTGTTATTCCTGTATCTTTTTTACCCATTGATAAACTTAATAAATCTTAATCTACCTCTCTTTCCACAGGGTTTAGCTTTTGTGTGATCATATGTTAATGAGCAGGGTTTTTTTAGACAGCCTCTGCACAACCATTTAAGCGTTTCATTTTTACACCCACTACAGTTGGCCTATTAGGCTTTAATGACACAATGTTAAGTGCCAGTAATGAATAGGCAAGTAATTAACACTAGCAAGGCAGAAAACATGCTTTTATTTATTTATTTATTTATTTATTTATTTACTGGGCTTTGTGAAATGGTAAAGCAGCCTTCATGGGTGAATGGCTGGAGGGGACTTGTCCTAGGCCTTTGTCAGCGCTAGGGAACTCATGCCGGCCGTGAAGCTGCAGAAACTCCCAGGAGTGGACAGGTGAAGCTGCTCTAAGCTACAGCTTGCATCAATACAACATAGTACTGCTTAAGGCACACAGAAGTTGCTTGCACCCATCTGCTGCAAGGGTTTACACCCCATATTGCAAACAGTCTCAAAGCTGTGTGTGAGGGGAAAAAAAAAAAACCATAACCTGATGCTCTGATGTCCTTTTTGCTCTGTTTAGCCACACCATGCATCAAAGCAATCAGCCCAAGTGAAGGCTGGACTACAGGGGGAGCAATGGTGATCATTATTGGAGACAACTTCTTTGATGGGCTGCAAGTTGTATTTGGAACCATGCTTGTATGGAGTGAGGTAGGTAGAGGTGCCTCCCTATTGCTAAACAGAAGAAACACTCCTGAGGAAAGTAGAGGGGGAACAGTGTTAATTCCTATTCCATTAATGGTACAAAAATGGTGGCGTGTGAGGCGGGCCGTATAAACCGGCGTGAAGGAAATTCATGGAATGTGTTTTCTCTGTGGAACTCCTTGCTATGTGATATTATTGAGGCCAACTGCTCAGTAATATCCAGAATGGAACAGAACAATTCTAGGCATCTGGAGACAGGTGAAAGTAAAGAAAGAAAGAGTCAGTGTTTGGGAAAGAGAAGGAATTCCCTCTGGGTCCAGAAGTAAGCCAGCAATTAACCAATGGGCATAAGCAGTACACTTTTCCTGATGACAGTTTATCCTAAAATGTGTCTTCCTCTCCTGGAGCCAAGAAACTAGACCAGATATACCACTTGCCTGATCTGTAGTGTCTCCTATATAAGAATAAGTAATGCATTTACTCATAAAACATGTTTGGAGGGTGAAAAGTGAAAGCGGGGGGAATAACACAGCCGTGTCATAATCGTGCCTCTCCTTTTGCTATTTCCTAGCTTATCACGCCTCATGCCATTCGAGTTCAGACACCTCCACGTCACATTCCTGGAGTGGTTGAGGTGACATTATCATACAAATCCAAACAGTTTTGCAAAGGCGCACCAGGCAGGTTTATTTACACAGGTAGGTGATTGCGATTTACGCTAGAGGAGCTCGAGCTCAGAGCCTCTTTGTTTTGGTAATCAGTATTGACAACTCTCTGCTTGCATGCTTTCTTTATTTATTTAGCCTCTTGCTGTTTGAAGGCCACTCTGCTAGTTGTGACATTTGGACATGTAAGGAGATAGCTTCATTGTTGTGCAGAGGTGTTAAGGCACTGTTACTACACGTGTTAATATTTTTTCCAGATTAGAGCTCATGCTGTTGTTATATGGGTCTGCCTATAGATATATTGAGTGTACAGGAACATGATAGCATTGTTCTACATACTGGAAGATGTTTTATTTATAACAGTATTTATTCTACATTTCCCTTTTGCTGGGGGTAACCTTTCATTTTCAAGATAATCCCAGAGGACAAGGAGAGAATCTTGTATCGAGAGAAGCCAATGAGCTGAGTGGAAAATAAATCTGTTGGGGTTTTTTTATTCTTAAATGGATTATCAACTTATTTAGTGTTCTATATTCACCTCTGCTAGCAGGAGAACATTATCTATAGATCTGAAAGAAAAAAAATCAGATGGGACCAGATGACCATCTCATTGAACTGTCAGTACCAGTAGTAACAATGACGGCAGACAATGTATACGCTAAAGTTTCTGAAGCCTATTAAGCATGGCTGGAGAATAATGGTGTGCCAAGTTCTAAAGGCTGGATTTATATTTAAGTTGCATGTCTTGCTTCCACCAAATCATACTCAGATTTCTCAAAATGGAAGGATTTATTTAATTTTTAAAGCCTCTTACTACCAACAATCCTCATGAAATAATCTTTATGTATTATAATTGTCAAATTTTAAATCAGAATTTAACTCAAAAGTAATAATGAAGGTCCAGGAAATTTTTTATTAAAAATTTTAAGGTAAAAACTTAACCACCTGTTGAGTGCATTAGTTAGAGTTTTTCCAAAAGTGGAAAAATTTGAATGAAAATCTGACACTTCAGAACTTTAGAAAGAACCAGTGATTTGTGAAGATCCTGTTACTGTCTTATGCTGTTTTATATACCCTTTATTAGTACACATGCTAAATTAGTGTTTAGTTATGTATGTGGAAAGATACTTATTCATACAACTGCCAAGCCTAGAAACCTGCGGCAAGAATTAAGTCTTCAATTATACTAGGTACTCTAATGAAATATAAGCTTAACTGACAAAGGATTATTTTTGTTATGATAGAGGTCTGATCCACAGTTAATTGGAGATACTGAAATGATATCCATTGACTGAAACTGACTTTGAATCAAGCTCAAAGAGATAAGGACTTTCTTCTAATTTTGCACCAAAATAACCCCAGTGCAGTTGCAAAGTCATTCTGGAATTATTCCTGAGCTTGTGAGATCAGGATCTGGCCAAAAGCGTTTAGAATACGTTTTCTTCTAAAGCAGGGCATTGATTCACTGGTCTCTGGGAAAAGAGGAATCTGATGTCTGAGCAGGTTAAACCTATCTCCTTTTGCTGAGAGATAACTGGCAAAGCCATCAAACAGGTTAACGGTTCAAATCTGCATGCAAATACAATCATGTTTCTAAAGAGGTGGGACAGGTTAACTTACCGGAGTCTGGCACTGCTTAAGCAAAGGAACAGTGTCACTGATTCATGTGCAGTACAGGGCTTGTAGGGGCTGCACTAGGCCTGATGCGCTTACCTTCAGAGAAAGAGAGACTGTTAATTCTTTAGTTATTATTACAGATTTAAATGTAAAGTTCTTCTATGCCATTTTCTGCGTCTTGAGGCCTTACTCCTGTAGTGTCTGCAACACAAGCATTACTGAGAGCCACCATGTGGTGCTTGAGGACATGGTTTAGTGGTGGACTTGGCAGTGATAGGTTAACGGTTGGACTCAATGATCTTAAGGGTCTTTTCCAACCTTAACAATTCTATGATTCTATGATTCTATGATCTGTATGCTCTTGACACCTGTGCTGAAAGAGCTTTAGGAATGGAGTGATACAGAGATGTGTAATAGAAATGTGCATTCCTCTATGAAAGGAAAGTCTTATTATTATTGTAAAGCTGTTTTAAGTGCAAGACTTACTTGTACCATCTAGGGGGGACTTGAGTCAGACTGCAGTGCAGTTCTTTGACATGTTTATTAGAGTGCTTCCACAAAAAAGGACATGAAGATGTATGTAGGAGCCAGCAGAAGAGAGGAAAGTTAAATATACTATCCCTGTTTTACTGCTGTTATTGGCATAGGGATATCTGTTAGCGTTCTCTGAGGAGTGAGTGGGTGCTTACTGCCATATGTTACAAAACAGCATTTCACAGAAGATGCAGAGCTGTTAGAGCGAGGGTAGAACGACAACTTTTCAATCTGTCTATTCAAGAACCCGCAGTTCTCCCACCATGGCAGGCAAAATGATAAACACAGCTATTAGGTAGAGGCTCACCTGTGTAATCAATTCCCCCAGGTTGTTGCTGCTAATAGCAGTAAAAACAACTTCTAAGCTATGAAAATAACATGGTGGCATTTTTTTTTCTTTCTGCGGCTGTGATATCAGAAAACTGCTGTGATCCTGCTGTGAACAAATGCATTGATTTTTAACCTAGGCAAGCCATATTCAGGCAGTCAAGGTCCTTCTTCAGACTAAAAGTCTTCTTCAGAACTTCCCCAACAACTTTTGAACCTCTTGACCAATTTCTGTCAGATTTTATCAGAGAGATAGGAGCATCAAAGATGCACAGTTCCAGCATGTTTTTGTGAAAATGGAAAATGAGATCTGAATTAATCCTCCACTGAAAGAAAGGGTGAAGAGCTCAACCACGTTATTAGACAGCAGAGAAGCTGCCAGAAAACAGCCTCGGGAAACCAGGTTGTTTAAGTGCCACTGCCCACAGAATGCATGTGTGCATCCATAGCACTCTGTAAAATAGACTCAGTAGACACACAGAAGTGTAGCTATTTGTTGGGTAGAGTGTAGCAGACATATATCCTATGAAATACTGAAGAGGGAAGTTCAATAGATTTTATAATTCTTGGTAAGGTAGTCCTGTGCATCATAACGAAAATCTGGTTTTTTTTCATGATAATTGAAGTTTATTATTTTCTTGATACTTTTAGTAGTTTATATTGCAATATATTCCTCCAAGCTGTCACAAAGTTTGTAGATAACATATCAGAGAATGCAGTAGGCTTGGAGACACAAATAAGACCACTTCCCTCCTGAATTGTAGTTGCCTCTATAAATGAGAATTTCTCCTCTAAATACCTTCCCTCTACATTCAGCTTGCACTTGGCAAAAACCTAAGAAATGCAGAGACATTAACATCAAGCCCAGGAGACTGAAAAGTGTGAAATCCTGCAAACTAAAGGCATGGGAAGATGTAGTTCTGTCAGAACTAGTAACAGCAGCAACAACTACCAGCCCCGGTACTATCAAGGTCATGTTGTATTAAGTCCTTCGTAATTATTAAGTGCTGAGATATAACCTCAGATGAAAAGCACGAAGGGTCAAGTCATCTGAAAAATACTGAGTAGCTGGCTATAGGTACTTCACAGGTATAGCAAGAATAATTATTCATACAAAACCAGACCTCAGAGGGTTCATCAGGGCCTCACTGCATCAGACATGGGCAACTGGTTACAGAGAGACACGTGCTTCCATTTCATACATGAGACATTGCCACAGAAGGATGAAGAAAGATTAGCCACTTGCCTCTGGTTATACAGGAAAGCTGAAGATAGGCAGGGAAATAGATCTCTCAGGTTCTAGTCATACCCTTTAATCACCAGAACACCAATACTCTTCTAAAACATGGAAACAGAAAAACAATTATCTTAGTATTGCGTGTATCTGCCTATGCCCTCGATATTTAATATACAATCAAATATTAATGTTTGACCTGATTATACTTGAGATTTTTTTCTTTTTTTTTAAAGAGTCACAACAAGACAGGTTGTTTGAAGAAGAAAATGATAAACTGTTGAAAAGAAGAATATAAAAATTAGATATAAATTTCAAGGGTAAATCTAAATGCCACAGTGGAGCTGTTATGGGAGCTCATATGCGTCCTGTAATGTGTATTTATAATAGGCTCCTTGCAAAGTGTGCTGTGCTAGCATTGCTGTAGTTATGGTTCTGTCAGCGTTTCCACTCTTAAGTGCTATCATTCAGGGTGCTGCAACTCAGCCATCAAATTCCTCTCATCGCCGAAATGTGATGTGTGGACTTTTCCATGAGGTTCCCAGATGGAAAACTTTTCTAAGAGCGAAGCCAACAGGATTCTATGGACATCTAACGGTGTACTACAGAGGACAGCAAAAAAAAAAAGAGAAATGGCTTGTTATATGTTAATGGCAGTTGCTGAACTAACTTACATACTTCAGTAGTTAAGTATATACTTCAAGCGAGAGATAAAAAGTCTGTTTTTAAATCACTGCAACTAAACATTTAGTCCCCGTGTGTACCTTAATCTGGTGAGAATACAGGTTACACATACATCTCCATGTTCTGAATTACTTTTCTTTCATCAGCTGTTCCTAGAATAATAAGACATTTGTTCTCTGCTGCTAATCTAGCAGTAGCCTCATATTCTGCTTTTAATACTACACAATTTCAAGCTCTCTGCCTCTGTAAGTAGTTCCATTATAGTTCTCTTGACTTTAATAACGCTTACATCAGTTTACGCCAGCTGAGGATATGTCTCGTAGGCTTTCATATCTTAAGTTTGATCACAGCTCTGCATTTACTTTGTCATAGAGATGCTAACCTGGAAATGTGTATATCAGGGAGATTTTGAACATAATTTTCCTTGCTGAGAAGAAATCCTCCAGGGGTTAACTTGTCAGAGCAATGCAATATAAAATAATCTGTAGGATATGTTGGACTCCCGGGTTGTACTCTATCAGTCTCTATGCCAGGTACCAAGGATAGGAGGGTACTGGTTTGCTAAAGCTTGTAAGTAGATTTGAGAATGGCTTGTTATCTGCTTCTGGGAAACAACACTTACAAGGATGCAGTGAGCTCTACAAATTGGAAGAGCGAGTTCACTTGGCCAGAACACAACTGATGTGACAGAAAGCATTTGCAGAGAACAGCTCCTACCACTGCTTTAGCCTATGAAAGACACATGCAATAGGAGGCAACGCTGTGTTGGCAGCAGGGTGTTTGGAACAGCTGTTACCAACACAGCAAATACAAGACAGGAGCACTGGCAGTACACTTCTAGCAGCATCCTCCCAACTCCAGACCACGGTGCACCCCTCAGAGCAGGCTGACCAGTACGTATGTACCCCCCAAGCCCAGGATTAGCATGATTATAGCAAGCGAGCTTCTGCGGCCAGCAACATGGAAGTGTTTTATTCTGTAGGGTGAATGCCAAGCATCCCTTTACCATCAGCTTGAGTGAAGGTAGTCACTAGTGCAAAGTTGGAATTCAAGCCTTTAAAGCCCCTGGTGCCTTTTTCTCTATGTTAACATCTTTAAGCGGATTAGGTACCACACTGCAAATACTACAGTCCCTCTGGCTGTTTTCTGGATTCAGGATATTTCTAGAGGTATGCATACTTTGTTTCTTCTCATTCATACTTTGCAAACAGAGGACTTGCTGCCCTTTGGTCTGCTTCATGGAGTAAAGCAAAGATGAGCTGCAGAACTTTGCTAAGGCCCTTGAATGTAGCCCTTTTGTGACTGGAGGAGAGGAAGAGTGCGCATCTCCCAAGGCGTACGCTGGCAATATCAGAATGAGCTGTCACTCATGGTAAATTGTGCAGATCTTCATAACATCATCTTTCTTCAACAGTCTTATGTGCTTTGATGTGTAGTGAAATAATTAATACTTTAAATGTCAGCACTGTTATCATTCGGTATCTGAGTTAGTCCCCATTGAGGTGAATTGGACTGAGCTGTTGTTTCAGGTTTTGCAAATGCAGACGGATGTCGTGGCATCAGTTGCTCAAGGGTGAGCATTTTTTTTTCTCCTATTCCAGTGAGTTATAATAGCTGGAGACTTGTATTTAAAATGAAAGCATGGATTTTGGAGGGTAAGGAACAATATAAAAGAAGCAGCACTGCACCATACTCTATTTGAGCCTTGTCATAAATAAAGTCAGGCAGGCTGTGGGGCATTTAGACCTCTCCCTACTGCTGACTGTAACAATCCTGTTGTTAAAACAGTTATGCTAGAGTGAAGTTTATAGACTAACCGACAATTCAGTTTATTCACTAGATGGTTGCTCTTTTTTTTTATAAGTTATATCACGTCATGCACGATTTTTTTAAACTATGCTCTGGGAAATTCAAGAGACACCTTGTGCCTCAGACACTGGATTTGAGAGTTGCCAAAGGGATTTTGCTATACCTGAATCAGTTTTCTTGGGGGTTTCATTTCAGAGATCTGATTTGTAGGGAATAATGAGCAGCCTGCTTCTGTGTCAGACCCCTTCTTGGTCTCTGAACCCATGAACCCAAAAGCATTTGGATAGAATTTTGGCATATTTCTATGTAACACATAGATAAATCACTACTGATCCAGTAGCTCTTTTCTCAGTGGAAGTGGTGTTGTGGTGAAGCTGTTTAAACTTGCTGGTGGATTCTACATCTTGCCCTTCAGTTGAAAAGGTACCATTTACTTCTATGAATGTTGGATGTTGGTTTTTAACAGGATTTCATGACAGAGATATTTTTCTTTCACTAATGAGTAAAACTAGTAGTAGGCAATTTTGTTGCCAGCTGTACAGAAAACCTTTTGTGCCAAAAGACATAATATATACATTGATTCAAAATGGCTGAGTTCTTCTTAGAACAATTCAACATTGTTGAGAAATTATTTGCTGCTATTTATCTATCAGAATGAAAATGTCCATGTCAATCCATTGGAAAAATGTTTGTTGAATAATAGCCAGTTTCTTCTTCCTGAATTAGCATTTTCTATATTCCCATTAGCTATTTTTAGTGAATTATGTATACATACATGTTTAAAGTCCTATATATTTTACATTGCTTTTGCTTAGCTTAAGATATATAACTTAACTGATTAGACTTGTAATCAAGAAGAGAAATGGCACATAATGATGTACAGGCTCTTGAGAGAACTGGCCTATAATTCTCAGGATTATTGGCAACCCCCCCCCCCCCCAAAAAAAAACCTCTTCCCAAATGGGATGTAGATTCTGTGGCAGCTGAAATGTGTATTATTAAACTCCTTAAGCAAACCAGAATGGCTCCCAGTGGAGAGCAAAGACATTCTAAGTATAGCCAAGACTAAATTCTCAGGTCTGGGTTTTCTCTACTCAATTCCCACTTGATTATCTCCTGCAATATTTAAACTTCATGCCATGCCATAATTATTTAATAAAAAGTAAATATAAAATGTATCTCAGTGGGGAATATGACCTTTTACCTTCATGTTGTTATACCAAAGACGGACACAGATAAACAGAGAATCTGGCTCGGTATAATAGTCTGTCTCAGTTGATAGTTTCATTCCTCCAGTGTCCGAGACGGTTATCCTGTAAGGTGCTGAGTGTATTTTGGAAGATTCAGTAAGTGCCATCAGCGTCTCTTGCAATCAGGGGTTTTCAGCTGTGCTGATGTCACCAGTTATTTAAAAAAAAAATTTATTTTAAAAAGAACCACAAATGGTACAAGAGGATAGAAGAAGCTAGCACTGAATGAGGATAGTGCTAAAGGACTTACATATGTTACTTATTAAATGCATCATGGAATTCTTAGCAAGATTCTCAGCATGAATGTGTCGTTTGAATTATAATGCACATTCTGAAGTATAAGGAAATTCTAAAAAAACATACCTGTAACTGTGTTAGTAAACATTAGTAATCCCAATGTATTAGAGGCAGTCAAAGCCTACGATTATGCAGAATGCTACAGAACTGACTTTTGGTTTCTTTATTAATTTGGAGTTTGATTTTGAATAATCAAAAATTAGATTATTATTGCCACGATTTCATTGTAGAGAGTATTAAAGTGTCTGAAGTTTTATGAAATCATCAGCGTTGCCAGTAGGGCTCTACCAGCTATTACTAACTGAGGATCTGGGTCAAAATATCTCGGTTTATCCACTAGAGATTAACATCATTACAGGGAAGTGGCTATGTATGCATAATAGCCATACACAACTGAAGAAGTTAATGTGTCTAATGAATAGCTGTGCCCTAGTTTGTGACGGCGAAATGTTGGGGTGTGTGTGTAATGTGTTTATTAGATGAGCAAATACGGTACTCTTGAGTTCTGACTGTATACCAACCATAGCAGAAGACCTGTTCTAAGTCGCATTTGTACCATAACTTGCTATATTACTGCCATTGCCAGTTTTGTCCAGAGTAAATACATTCACCCTTAAAGAAGTATTTTGTGACAGTGCTTCCCTGCTCTATCTTTCAAATTATTCATTCAGCCTTTGATAGATGGTGAGAAATCAGCATCGGAAACCGGAGCAGTTTTAAGTACAGAAGTCATGGGATTTTTGTTCCCTTATTGAGTAAGCCAAACTCACTAGCGTAACCCTTTGGAATACTTTAAGTCAGAAGTTTTGCAAATAGCACGCAGCATTTACATAAATTTTGAAATTTGCTTAAACATATCTACCTTTGAATGCATTTTGTGGAATACTGGCATAAAATGAGCATGTACATTCAGTTCAGCTGTGCCCACCAGAATGAGCAGGCATAGGGGGTGTGTGCATGCCTGAATGCACAGAATTCTTTCAAGGCTTAGCTGTAAGCAGAAAGATATCACTAGTTCTTTATTTAACAAATTACAGACACACTGAGGGGCTGTCCAGGAGCACCGTGCAGTTCATTATACAGATAATGGCAGAAACACCCATACAATTAAATGGGTGGAGTTGGGGTACCGGGAGTCAGGGGACCTGGTCTGTATAACACGGTCCAACATTAATAGCTTGCATGTCCCAGCTTTCTTAGCAGTAGAGTAAGTAAGTATTACCTTTGAAAAGAGATTAGGGATCCTCATGCAGAAGATCTTGTAAAGCTTAGCTTACTACTCAGCCTGTCTTACACACAGTAATCAGGGCTCGCCTGAGCAGAAGGCAATGTGCACCTTCTAGGAACCCAGGCAAGGAGAGGTCTTTCTATGGCAAAGCTGTGAAATCCATCTTTTTTAGATAGTCATATAATCATAGAATGCTTTGGGATGGAAGGGACCTTTAATGATCATCTAGTCCACCCCCCCGCAATTGGCAGGGACATCTACAACTAGATAAAGAAACTTAAGAGTCATACAAAGATACATACTCATATAATATGGGGGGTTTTTTTTCTGTTTTCCTTTCAGCTTTAAATGAACCTACCATAGATTATGGTTTCCAAAGACTGCAAAAGGTCATCCCAAGACATCCTGGTGACCCTGAAAGACTAGCTAAGGTAAAATATTTTTAAGCATTCACTGAGCCCGCTAAATATGTTCTTTCACTTCTAACTCACAAGAGACAAAAATTGCGTCTTAAATAACAATTACATCTGAACATAAGTTCACTGATTAGTTGTAGGTCCAAATAAGAATTTGATCATGTAGAACCCACAGCTACCCCTAATTTTTATCTGTTAGAGGTCAAACACTGTGAACTTCTTTTGCTGCTAAAATGAGAGTCCAGTGCAGGTTTCTTCCCAGTTCATATTCATGGTCCTTTGCATTTATCCATATTGGCAAATCCCTGAACATAAATGGTACATGATAGACATAAAGGATTTGTTGCAGAGGTCTAATCTTAAGGGAATCTTTTAGTAAAAAACACTTAAAGCTCAACTTTTCCTGTAGCAACAACTGCAGTATGCATGTGTTGAAACAACTCAGGATTTTATGTATCTATCTGTAATACTGCACGCTGTGTTGATGCGGCACCTGGCACAATGAGAGTGGCATTAACAACTATATTCCCAGATTTTAGTGCAGTACCAAAAGGACCTATTCTCATTTTTGCATGGTGAAAGGGTATTGTATTCAGACAGTATACTGTGTAATTTTTTTTTGCTATAACCAGAGGCAACATAAGATAGCTAAAGTGTTTTATTTGCTTGGTTACCATTATTGAGAAAAAATAAAGGGCATGGAGATTAATCAGATTTTTATGTGTCTGTGCAAAAAAATATATTGAAATTCAGTAGGGAACGGAGTTCCTGGGTAAACTGGGTATGTCTGAAAATTGTCTGTATTTGTGAAGCCGGTGTGCCTGAAGCAGCTTCAGGACTATGGAGAGCTCCAAGACAAAGATGGAGCACTGGGCACCCAACGCAGCCGGTGCCGGCTGATGTTTCTATCGCACGCACGTCACCGCTTTCCAAAGTGACTGATGATTTTGCACGTCTGTTTTGAGATTCTGCAAGTGGTGCGATTTTTCAGAGAAGTGGCAAATAACAGCTCTTTAAGGGACCCTGTTTTCAGAATGACCACACACAAACACTAGTCACTTCAGAAAATACTAGCCCATGGTTTTATTTGCACCGAAATCCTTTTCTGTTAAAAAGTCAATTTTATGCATCTGCTCCTCCTCCAGGAAATGCTGTTGAAACGAGCTGCTGACCTAGTTGAAGCACTGTATGGAACGCCACATAACAACCAGGTCAGAATGACTACTCTCAACAGGGGAGTGGTATACATTCAGGTTTAGTAATAAACACTAGAAAACGTCTCCACGCACGTTTCTGAACTTGTCCCTTTCATTCTGCAGGACATCATTCTGAAACGAGCTGCAGACATCGCAGAAGCTCTCTACAGTGTCCCGAGGAATCCCGCACAGATCCCTGCACTGTCTAGCTCTCCTGCTCACAGCAGTATGATGGGAATTAACTCCTATGGCAGCCAGTTAGGAGTCAGCATTTCAGAGTCAACACAGGGGAACAACCAAGGTAACTGTTGCAAGTAGTATAGTGTTAATTTAAACAACGAAAAATTGAATCACAGTCGCTTCCACAGTAGTTTCTCAACTTCTCTACCTGCTCAGCTTATGAACAGAAAAATGGCTTCAAACTGTCAGCATTAGAAATGGATGTGTGCTGCCATTTTGGATGATACTACATCTGCACCAGGTTCTAGTCACCAGATTAGCTATGGCTGAAATAATTTTTGAGTATTATTTGATACCAACTTAACCCTGAATTCTCTCCCTGCTTCCCTCAATATCTTTTCTTTTTTTTTTTGGTTATATCTGTTTTCATAAAAGACAAGGACAGCAACTGAAAAAAACCTCTCACAGTTAAAGAGCTGGGGCATTTTCTTCTTTTTTTTTTTTTTTTAAGGCTGCTGCTTCAGTGTTAATTTTACCAACTTGCATATGTTGTATGTATTACATTTACTCCAGATATATTATTGATTCTTACAAAAACGTGCCATGAAATGACTTATTAACAGTAATACATCATGGGAGCAATATCAACTTCGGGCATTTTCTGACTCTTGAATATTTTGATTTTTAGCACTCGATTCCAGTAATACACAGTCTGTGGTTGACTGCCTGAATCGCTGTGTTTAACACTCTAAGGCAGTAAAACCATGTCATATGAAGTCAATATTGCATATACCATGTCAAAAGTCATCATGTAGGTAATTTTGCTAGTTTTTTTAATAAGGTCTTAGCAGCCCTGAATTAGCACTTCATAATATAAATGGGCAGAAATAACCTGACTTGATATCTAAATAGTAACCACTTTTAAAGTAGCTATAGGATCATATCTTTCTAGTGAAAGCTTTTCTGTGGAAAATCCTTTTGCAGCTGTAGTAATAGCCTTGTACTTTAATGCTGATAGCTATTGTGTTCTTCAAGTCTCTCTTTGGAGAAAAAAGAGGCTAAATTTTGGTTCTCAAACATTTGTGATTTTTTTTTAAGACAAAATATGATTTTTACTTATCCAGTTTATTCTTTCCCCCAAGTAGAGTATCTTCAAAGTCAAGCTGCAAACTATATCTGGGTTAGAATTTCCCCTTAGTAATACACTTGCTTTATTTGTAATTCATCAATAATTTGAAGAGTACAACCTCCCCCCTAAAAATGTAGAAAATCCCACATATATTATAAATTCTACCTCAGAAAAATATGAGCACACACCTTTTTTCCAGGTCTTAGAACAAATTTCAACTTTTATCAAATCAAATCTGATTAGAAAAATATACATCAGTTCACTTCAAAAAGTTAGTTTCCCACATTGTTTTAAAAATTAATATTGCTTAACTTGAAAGCACGTGCATAAACCCCACTGAATTTAATGATACTTGCTTAAATGTTTTAATTAATCTGGATTTAAATAAGTAATTTATTTAAGCAGGCAATATACAGGAGAAAGTTTTAAGCCAAAACCATTGACATGCTTTGAAATGTGGTTTTTTTAGGTTACATTCGTAATACAAGCAGCATCTCACCCCGAGGTTACTCATCCAGTTCCACCCCTCAACAGTCCAATTACAGCACTTCCAGCAATAGTATGAATGGCTACAGCAACGTCCCCATGTCAAACCTGGGCGTTCCAGGCTCACCTGGATTCATTAACGGCTCTCCAACAGGATCCCCCTATGGATGTATGTGCTTTGCTTCTCTTATATTTGATTCTTGCTCCTGCTTAATTTAATTTACCACATCAAAAAATGCAGCAAGTGATGTCTTTCAAGAGAAGTTCTCAAGATTTAGTGGAGATTTTTGTAAAAGGTTCTGATTTGTGTTCTGGTATTTTTTAGTATGAACTAGAAAATGTTCCCATTTTTCAGGAAGAATAGAGGAATATTGAATCCTACTTGTGCTTCCTTCATTTTTTGTCCTTATACAGATTCCTGAATGGCAAAGGCCACAATGAGAAATGAGGCACAATTTACAACTTTAGATGATTAAGCAAGTAGCCATCACTTTTAGCATAGAGACTACTCCAAATCCTATCTAAAAGCCACTCTAAAATAATTTTTATGTGTATGACCTGCATTAGTAATTACTATGAGCAAGTCATGCTTCCTTTCGTGCCTTGATTTCCCTCTGGCCAGAGTGTGTGTGTAATATATATATGAGAAGATGAAGAATTAAACAGCTATTTACTTATTGACTTGTTATTTAATTATTTACCTACACCGTAGTTTACGGAGGGTATAGCTCCCAATAATGTCAGAATCATGCCTTTCCAGAAAACACCTGGTATCCTGCAAAATATTGTTTTATTTTATTTACATTCACATCATCCGCATAAGACTGACCCATTTTGCAGTGATGATGAAGGCTCCTTGCTGGTCTGAAACCTGCTAAACAATATGCTCACAGTTAAAGCTGTAATTTAAGGCTCAGGTGCAACTCAAAGGATGTTTGGGTACTTTTGATACTTCCCCTATTCTGGAGCTTTGCCACTGACTTCAGTAAGGAAAGGGACTGGGTCTGCAGCATATTGCTGTTCTGATTTCAAACTAGTACTTCCATGAGACTTGGGGATTCACTTGAACCCACATGAAGTATGGTTATTTGTTCCTTGTTTTGCTGAGAAATAGCTGATATTTTTCTGGACAGTAAGCAAACAGTTGCTTAACAGGCTATCGGACATATAACGGGACTTTTTCTTGCAAGAGACTTCTTTAAAAAGAAGCCAGCTTAGATTCAAATCTAAGCAACAGCCTAAAACATCCCCTCTCAACTCCAACCAAGGAAATCTTCATTTTTAAAAAGCTGGGGAGGGCACAGGAATTACCGGCCTTCCCAGTTTCCAAAGCACAGACTGTAAGTGGACAGGCCATTACTGTCTACTGTTTGTTCATATTGATTCTCTCTCTCCCTTGATGACTTACCATTTTCTGATATCCTCACCCTTCATTTTAAAAGAATTAAGCACTCTCTTTTCTGAACTCTTCAATATAACTACCTCTCTACTTTAGACTTACTGTAAACAGCCAAGTCAATGTGAGAATGAGATCTTCTTTAAGAAGATGAGTAATCAGAAGGTAGACATTTTAAGCAAACTTCTATAATTGCATTTCTGATGAGGATTCACTTTTTTCTTTTGCAGTAATGTCTTCAAGTCCAACAGTTGGCTCCTCCAGCACTTCTTCCATCCTTCCGTTCTCCTCTTCCGTCTTTCCTGCTGTCAAACAGAAGAGTGCCTTTGCTCCTGTCATCAGACCCCAAGGGTCTCCTTCTCCTGCCTGCTCTAGTGGCAATGGAAATGGGTTTAGAGGTAAGAAATGTACAATTAATATTCAGCCTGCACATGTAAAGCATGCTGTGTTAGTCTAGGTAAATACAGTAATCATCTGAATATCGTTACACTGATGTTACAGGACTCAGCAGTGAAAATCTGGCCCAATCCAACTGGATTAAAGCAATGCTCCAAGCTTTGTCTATTTGGTTTTAAAACAACAGGGGACAGACACTCATTTATACCAAGAAGGATTTGACCCACACTGCATTTCAATACCAGCTCTCTTGTGAGGAATGACTTCTCCTTAGGCTTCAGGGACTTGTAAAACAAACGTCTGCCCTGCAGAGTTAATGCACAGGTCTGTACATAACAGCCAATGTCTTGAAACCTGCTGCAGGGTTTAGGCTCATACCGGGAATTGAGCCCTATAGTACATTTACAGCCTTTTTAAAGGTGATCTGCAAAACAAATGTGAGTATTAAGATAAGAATGGAAACCTGTACTAAATTCTTTCTTTTAATAGGCTGTGGGGGGGCATGCGGCACATAAATACGCTCCAAGTCTCCATAAAAAAAGCCTTTATAGGGCCTGAGAAGTCATCTGGCTCCTTCAGACTTCACTAGAGATATCATAGAAAACACAACTCTGGGAATTCAGCCATGCCAAGAGCCAGTGGTAATTCTAAAATGAGCCCTACAAACTGCACCTGTTGATTTGGGTGCATTGTAAATCCTTAGCTAGGCCACAGGGACTTACATACACTGCGATTATTTTATATAATAAGGAAATTCTAAGTGTATTGAACAAAAACAATTACATTTTTAAAAGCTAACTCACAGAATTCTGCTATATATCTGAAACAGCTCCTTCCCCTGCCCCAATTACATGAAACTCTGTGCTTCTCTCAGATCATCTTCTCCCCATTAATGACAGACATTGATCTGCCCATGTCACTGCACAGGTATCATGTTGACAGGGAATATTTCTTTTCTGCTCTCTAAAGAAGATGAAAAGAAGGATTTGAAGCAATTTTTTAAACTACAGGTACAGGAAGTTCTGTTGGCCCAAAAGTTGTAGCTATTTATCTAAACTGTTTAGAAATGGGTTTATCTTCGTTAATGTTTTGTATGATCATGGTGTCTGAAGATTCATCATCACTACCTGGTCTGCAGTTAACTTTTTTCCTTCTATTTTTTTTTTTTGGGGGGGGGGGAGGGTGTGTTCTTTGTATCAGCTAATGAAGGGATGTATTGATTTCACTGTGTTTTTATAAAAAATGAGAGGGTTTAGCTGTTCCAAGGAACTGTTCCAAGGTAGTGTAATTTTAAACTGATCTAGTTAAACATTTAACTAGGAAGGCCTATCAACTTCAAAACAGTTTGCTTGTTTAGCTTAAGCCAGTTGGACAATGCTGTAATCTAAAGACAAATCAGTGCCTTCAGAATAGATTTTAGTCTGCTTTAAAGTTAAACTTGTCTAACTGCGACGTTGAGGAGGCCTAATTGTTAAGAAGTTACCTAAGGTAGTGCTAACCATAAATCAGTTCAGTAGAAAATCACTCAGATTGTTTCTGGGAGACAGAAAAAGGAGAGACTAAAAAAACACTGACTTTTTATTTAAGTTAGTAACTTTCCTTAACCTATCATGTCTGTCCTTGTCTGCTCAAGACTCTGCTTAGCAAGAGTTTATCTCTTTTTTAACCCTTTTGTAAACACATAAAGTACTAGAGACCATTTGCTGCCATTCATGCCCTTTAGTGTTTATAACATTTTATCCAATCTGTAAATTAGTAATCAATAAGAGATTCTAAAAATGGAACTTAATGTTAAGTATAACACAAAATCTCAAAGCTAAACGCCCCCCCCCGCCCCGGTCCTCACATCCTTGCATTTTTACTGACAAAAGTCCACTCCTGAGGTGTTCAGGATTAATCTATCCGTTAAGGTTATCACTACTTACTGAAATAGCTTATGCATATAGAGATGCAGAAACTTGTGCATGGATAAACCAATACAAAAGTTATTAACCATATCCCTTTCCTTGTGGGATATCTCCTTGTGCATCAACACCCTGATACATAAACATAGTAATACGCTACAACTGTTATTTAAATAAGTTTTCAGCAGATACAGTACCTAGTACAACAGGACTTGTCAGTCAGACTGCAACAACAAGCAACAACAGATGTGACTCACAGCAAAGGCAGTAGTTGCTTCACAGAGTCGAACAGGTCTGCCCAAGGTTTGTTATGCCAGGTCTTTGTAACTATTTAACTATTTCAGCC